>BSBN01000977.1:7260660-8462240 GCA_027924645.1 Cunninghamia lanceolata
ACTTAAAAACACTGATTAGGTCGGCATCATAAACATCATTGGATGAAATGTGTAACTCTTCAAAGCTCCGCCTCAATACATACAATATGATAAGAAAACTTGTTGCAGACCTCAATACTTCATGAAGGTATTTAAAACATACCTCCACATCTTCCAAAGTGAAAAGTAATAGGTTAGGATCTACCGCACATACCAGAGACTTAACCTGTCGGCTCAAACTGCTCAAAACTGCTAACTATTCATCTTCACACTACCGGAGAGAAGCCAAAATCCTCATGCGGACCAAGAATTCAATCATGTGTAATCTCAACATCCTCCATTCACCTTTCTGCTGAAGTATCATATCAATCTATACATCCACAAAACAAGAAACATGACGAACTATAGGAAACAAGGCATTTTGGACCACATGTGACACTTCATAACTAAAGATATAGCATATCAGTACAAGAAACTAAGAAATATCTACATGAGGATTAAACTTGAGATACATTGGAACATGTAAGACCTCCGTTCAAACTTTTATGATTGATCTGTATACATTTCATCTTTCACAAAAGCTCAAACATGTGTATTTGGGCTCCGGAATAGTCTGTATTGCCTCTATCACTTGATTGTTGACTTTATAGACCACTTAATACTTCATCATAGCATTCCTTATACATCTCTGAGCATGTCCTTAGAAACCCCATGACAAAATAATGTCTTCCAGAGGAATGTGGAGCATTCCAACATACACTCTGTACCACTAACACTGTCATTACAGAGTTCGATACTCTGTCAACATTATCTTCGACTGCGGAAGACATCAAGTCATGAAACTTTGGATTTAGAGTCTTCCAACATGTACCAATGTTACCTCAAAACCGCATAACCAGATTCCTCATAGCGGAGCAATGAGGACCCAAAAACTGGGTTACTTAACACTGAAACTGCAATCCAGGACTTAGGTAATTATCCAAACCATTTGGTCTTCTCCGGACCAACACTTTTGCATCTCTACCACGGATTGCCAACAATAATGGGTTACCATCAATGACAACACCATATATTATCATACTTATCAATCAATCTCCCCACTCACAATCTCTTCACATCATCATGCTCACGTTGCCAACCAACAATCTCCCCCAACAAGGCAGGTCTCCAACAAAAAATACCTTGTTCGATGCAAAGGTCATCTCATACATGTCTGATAGATGATCCCATAATCCTTTGGCCATCTTTTCTGTTACGACATTAAATGAGACATTGCTAGATAGAGGAGAATAATCGTGGCCACTGCCTTCCGATCCAATTTGTCCCAATTTTCATCCGACATTCCAATTGGCTTTTTTGATCTTCCTTCCAACGTGATCGAAAGGTTGTTTTAGATTAAAAGAGCTTTGAGCTACAACTTCCACATCCCAAATTGTCCTAAGAATTTCTCAATTCTCCATTTATCTGTCTCCTCCATTTCACCTTCTATGCAAGTGGCTCTAATACCAATTGTTAAGAAAACCAAGTAGATAAAAAACAAATAACACCTGCAATAGATAAACAAAAAACACAAATTGCATAGAGACACAAAAAATTACGTGGTCACCAAAATTGATTACATCTATGAGAAAAGAGGGTATAGGTTTCTCTTATTATTAATTGTTGACTAGATAGTAGACCATCAGAGTTCACATCCAAACAAGATAAGCATCTAAAAAAGCATAAGATAAAAGAAAAACTTAAAAAATCACTAGATTGTATTTTCATTTAAATTAAAATTATGTTAATAAATAATTAAAAATATTTATATATACATTCATAGATAAAACAATAATTTTTAACTCACAAATCATAAATGGAAGGTTTTAATCACTACATTTAAATTTTTAAACCAACAATTTCTTATCCCTTTCATTCTCCAAGGCAAGCTACTGATTAATTTACAAGATAAAAAATCAAATGCGAGAAGTGAAAATCAGCTCCTTGAAGAAGAAAACTTCTTTACCAAAAAAGCCTCAAGATCCTAACTAGGTGTCCAAAGCTAAAATAAGGGAAGAAAGAGATTGACAACTAGTTCAACTTTTAAAGTTCACAGCCTATCTAACCCTCATGATGCTGTTCAAATCAGCCTTCGTGTGTAAGACCTTAAGACTGGAGGATATATATATATTTTCTGTGCTTACAAATGGTTTTATAATGTTGTTTAATTAAGTTTATTATTTAATTTTTAGTAGTATATGTGGTCATATATAAATTTTTAATTATAAAGTATAATTTGAAATTTTTTTTATAATGGTGGAGTTAAGAAATTGGAGTTAAGGTATGAATAAATAGGGGTTAGAAATATGCAGTTACTGATCAATGAGAAATGTGTCATATGGCATACATATTTCCTGCCCTCCTTTTTATGTATTTCCTTCTCTATTTTTTTACACATTTATTTTTAAATTATATGGTAAAAAAATAAAAATTTCACAATTTAAAATAAACAAAATAAAATGATGAAACCACTAACTCGGAGAGAAAAAAAAAAAAAAACTCCTAAAAAAATTAAAGAATCACTGCTAAATAAAATTAGCTAAGCAACAGTATGGAACCTTGCTGTTAACTAACTCACCCTATATCTCTTAGTATTTTTAATAGGGGATTCACTAAATACACTCATGTTTGATTATAGGGCATTAAATAATACTTTTAACTTTATTTCTACTTCTTAATAACTTTTTTTAAAAATCTAATACACATGTTTTTAATAAAAATATTGATTTGTTTCAACTATATTGTCGGAAACTTGTTTGTATTGTCATTGATGCCAACCTCTAACAAGTAGTTCACTTGGTTTCCAAGTGCTTTTGAGAAAATTTGAATAAAAAGGTGTGTAGTGTGACAAAGATGTGCTCAGTGTTGTGCTCCACATTTCCTCCTAGTTGAAGATATGCTTGTGCAGTTTTAAAGTATTGATCAGAGGTGTTCAGAGGTGTTATATCCAGAGTTTGAGGTTCTAGATTGTGCGGCAGTGGAAGATGTGTTTAACAGAGTGTTTGCCTGTGTAGAAGACTGTCTAGGAGAAATTAGATTGCTCCGCATTTCTCTGCATTGAGGTTTCTTATCCTACAGTTCTGGGAATGTGCTTGTACAATCTATATCGACCTTCCCTTGAAGTTTCTTGTGATGGGTTTCTCTGCAAGTTCAATTTCTATGTTTTGTTCAGTGGCAATGCATCTTGATGTGCATAATCAAGATATTCTCTGTAGCAAATGGTTGCGGCAGTGTTGCAGACGATTGTGATGGTGTTGAATGTTATGAAAAGGTGTGTGGATGTTGTTGAGTGGCTCTTTGTGGTCTGCATGATGTTTTCGGACTTGGAGAAGTGTGGATGTGGTTGTTAGCTCAGCTTTGGCCAACCTGGCATGCTAGTGCTATTTGCGGAGGTACCTCATGGATTGTGGATGTAATGAGCAGTGTGGGCATACAGATTTAAGTCCTAGTTAACCCTTGACATGGTCCACTTTCATTTCTTCCCACCGCAGAAGTGTTTAGTGCTGACCTATTTGGTGTTGCAAGTTTGAGGTGCACACGTTTCATTAGGACCGACCTAATTGAGATTGTTTTAGGTCTTAGATGGTATATATGCAAGATTAAGTTGTGTGGAGCAAGGGAGAGAAGATGCTGCAAATGTGAATCAAGGGTAGTTAGTTGATTGCGAGCTTAAATGCTTATGACTCCCGGATGCAATAAGCAGAAGGTGTCTACATTTCAGTGTGCTTGAAGTTGCTCAAGGCAGTGAGACGAAGGTTGCGGATGGTAAGAAGTTGCAGTGGTGGATCTCTCCTGTTGCTTTGAGATAGTGAATCTCTCTGTAACAGTTTTCTTCTTTCTTCTCTCTTCTAGACAGTGAGTCCTTTTGGGAAATCAGCCCTTGGCAGTGAGCCTTTCTTCTGTGCAGTGAGCCCTTAGCAATGAGCCTTTCTTCTGGGCGGTGAGCCTACTTGTATTCCGTGTTGCTATTCATATATATGTGAGTTAATCCTCACCGCGGTTTTTCCCTTCTTGGGTTTTCCACGTAAATTTAGTGTTCTTATGTGTTTGGTTGTGCTTACATTGATGCATCATATGTTTACTTACTGTTAGAGATTATGGCTCAGGTCAGGTCATATGTCTTGTTGATTGATCTTAAGTGTGATGATGTACTTCTTAAAATGTTTCATTGTTTTGTGGACAAGATCAGAACATGTTATATGGATAAAGTTAAAACAGCAATGCAAAATATCTTGTCTATGATTTTAGATGAAGATGCTGCTATCTCCAAGTGGTTATTATCTAACTTGCTAAGTATTTGGAGAAAAGAACACGTTTCACCTACAGTACATTGGTTGAGCAGAAAATTGAGAAAATTAAACATCTCTTGACAGAAGAATAATGAATTGCTTGTGGTTTACAGGATACAAGGATGAGCAAGAACCAAATGAGAAGACAAAGCCTCTACTTCTCTTGCAAAGAAGTTCAGGAGCCTAACCACCAATGCATAGATAAAAGGGACTCACAAATTGATGTTGGTTTGGCAAATGAAGTTACTTTCAGCACTCAAGAGGTTGCTATCAGCCTTGATAACAATTCTGATTTTTATGACAGCAGTCATTCTCCTGCGTGTAGTGCTAATTTAAATGTTATGGCACAAGAGGAAAAAATTGTAGAAGATATTTCTAATGGTTGCACACAAAATATGAGTTTCAAACACGAAGAAAACCACGAGGCTACAAGCCAAAACAGTTTTGATTTTTGTGACAGCAGTTTGATCTCTTTGCATCAACGTAAGGATAATGCTATTACACGTGATGATGATGGTTGTGTCGAGTCACCCAATGCAGACACTCCCGTTTTGGGTGATATTGATGCAATAGTTGTTGTGGATTCATGTCACAACGAGTTTGATTTGGTATATCAGACCTTGGAAGATGGGAGTAGAACCGAAGAGCTGCCTAGTAGAGATGATTCCAAGGATTGCTTGATGGATGTGCATGCATCTATTTTGAAAGGGGAGGTAAGCAATCATATCGGCGATTCAGCAGCCTCTAGCATGTCAGTTGAGCCATCCCAGGAGATTCATAACAGCAGTACACTTGACGAGGACGTGTGTGAAGTTGATAGCACACATGAGGATGCTTACCAATCGGTGAGTGATGATGATTCAACCTCTTTCCATAGTGTAGAATACAAATCAGAAAATTTGTATGGAGACAAATTGTCAGATTGGTCTACTCATTTGGCAGGGCAATTGAAGGTGAGCAAAGGCATGGTTGCTTCAGCCCTAGAACATTTTGATGTTGCACAGCAGTTGGTGACACACTATTGTTGGACTCCAGGTATATATGAGCACCTTGATAATGGACTTTCCCTTGCTGAGTTTCAGGCACTTAGAGATGCAGTTGGGATCATGAAGAATAATTACCTACAGCTTTTATCTTATAGAGATCATCTTCTCAAGATCGACAGTATTTATCATGATGCTCTAAAGGGAAAGGAAGAGGAGGTTGATGAGCTCACATATGAACTCGAGGTCACCACAAACTCTTTGAAGAGTACTTGATCAGCACTTCAAGAGTCAAAGTTACAGTTAAATGAGCTTACCATGGAGTTGAGCTTGGAACAGTCTTCACCATCTACAGATACAGTTCAGGTTTCTATGGCAACAGTGGGTGAGGAGCATATATCCACAGATTATCGTTGTGAGTAGGTTGAGAATATGGTTACATCCATTGCATATACAGGTGCAGTTCATATAGATGGGATGGATGCTTTAGGTGAGAGTATCAGGGAACCAGATGTTGCATAAGGGCTCTCTGAGGTTAGTCCCATTTCAGGTGATGCAGAGTAGATGATTGATAGCTCTTGCGAAGAGTTGATGGATTTCCTCGAGAGTTGTGTGACAGATCACCACACTACTCCATCTTTTTCACAAGGGACATGCAGGGCATCTTTCAGTGGGGAGATCGATTCTCATGTGGATTTGCTTCCCTCTCTTGGAAGCAAATCAGAGATTGCATCCTATGCAGCTGATAGTGATCAACGGCTTACTAGACCACAGGGTTGGAGAGATCAACTGAAGGTTACAGGAAAGAAGGTTGATTCAACCTTGTCTCGTCTGGATTGCACTCATAGGAATGTTGAGAACCTTCTTTGGACAGCAAAGTTGGAGAGAGACAGTATGGGGTCTCGGCTGGTACTCACATTCATGATTTGCAGTTCATCAAGAGTGCTTTGGAGGAGATAAAATCATAATATCTCCAATTGTTTCATGATAGGGAGTATGCTATTAGGTATGCAGAGACGGTTGCCAGAGTATCTACCCAGTTAGCTATTCAGGATCAAAGACATGAGCCATCATCTGATTCGAGTGATGAGGAGGGTGTTCCCCAGGACTTGGATGGTCAACCATTGACAGAGGTGGGAGTATTTTATCTTGACTACATAGTGAGAAGTGCTCATCATTTCTCCTTTAGTCCACACACAGATGACTTGATGATGTGTAAGTGTGGATTGGCTCGAGATTTATACCATCCATTGTGGGATGAAGGGTTGCCATCTACAAAATATGGGACTAGTGGCTGCAAGTACCCGACTCAGTTGTTTGCAGGGGATTACTTGCAGGTTCAGAGGTTGGATTACCATCATGCTGATGTGTACCTGATAGAGTTTGCCACTACTAGGTCTCATTTGGAGACAGGACTTCAGAGAGGTTGGAGTAGCAGTGAGCACATGGTAGCTTGGTTAGTTAGCACATCCATAGGAGTTTGGCAGGGGATGATAGGGGATGTTGTGGTTCAGACACTTCGAGATTTACTTATCCCTTCATGATTGATGGATGTGAGGTTCTGATGTGTTGGGATCCAGGTGGTGACATATTTAGCATGTCAATTCAGTTGGATTCCATCGTGTTGCTTCACCACTCTCTGCATGGTGAAGATTATATCAGAGTAGCACACTGGAAGTCAATAGGTGATGTGTATGGTAGACTTCTATATTGGCTTTGGGACCCAGGGGTTCCTATGTCTAGCAGACTGCTCTATACTAGGATAGCTACTTACATTAATGTTGAGCATGGTTTTACCTCTACCCAGTAGATGCAGTGGAGATGTTGTACATTCTTCAAACTAATTTGGGATCCTGGTGTTCAGCTTTGGCATACAGGTGCAAATTACTTGAGGACAAGCAATCTTTGGGAAAGGCGGACTGTAATGTCCCCATTTTCGGATTCTCTTGCAGATCAATTAGAGCTGGCTTTCTGGGTTGGTGACAGCATAATCGGAGTATTTCGATGTCACCAGGGTGTTCGAGTGATACAGTCAAGTTGGTTGATACTTTCCCGAGAGATTTTAGACCACTTGTTCGTACTTACTATTTATAGTAAGTGCTTGCATGTCGTTGATCTTTCTAGGTTTTTCTAGGTTTGTTCTCTTTGGTCCCTGGGGTACACTGCTATTTTTAATAAGTTTCAGTTTAGCGTTGTTTCGGTAACTTGGCAATCAGTTGTTGGCTCTTCGTGGCGTTGCATTGAGCTCAGAGTTATCAGATGGTTTGTGGGTCCAATTGACACCCTCTATATGGGCTCAGTCACTTATGGCCGTTACTATTTTTAGTAAGTTCGGATTCGAGGTCGGATCGGAATTTTGAGAGTGGGTTTGGATTCGTCTTGTCAAGACCTTTCCAACGAGCTATAGATCATTGGTTGCCAACATCATCTTAGCCTCCGTTTCAAAGTCCATAAATTAAATATTATTATTTAATATTGGACCTTGGTGCCCAGGCTTGACAACTTAATGTTGTTTTAAAAGGGGGGACTTTAAGGGTGATGCTAAGAAAAGAATTAAAGAGAATTATAATATTTTAAAATGTATATTCCCTCTCATGTTTTATCCCATATGCAAGAGGATTTTAGAGACTCCCAATTGAAAAAGTATAAAAGAAGGAAACGAGCTATCATTTGGACATGCTTGGTTTATGATATTTCCTTTCTTATTAAGATTTGCCCGTGAGAGTTTGAGAGCTTGGCTCTATAGTTTTATTGTGACAGTGTTGGGACGAAAACCCCTTCATGGATCCCTTTCCTCGTGCCTGAGAGATCATATCCGGAGAGGATTTGAGGAGGCTTCACACAGAGGTGTTATTTATGCATTCCGATAAAGGTTTGATGAAGATTTGAAGAGTGAATGATCATATTCAGCAGAGAATTCATGAGCAGCTGAGGGTAATCAGATTAACAGCAGTTTTGAGTTATTTATGCATTGTTTTGTGACTGTCATTCAAGGATATTGCAGGCCATACACTTTCAGCAGGGTCGTACTCTTCCTAGGAGGCCGTACCTTGTACTAAGGAGTATTGAATGTGTTTGGGACTGGATTATGCACCTCTACCTTGGTGTTTGGAGTTATTACAGACCTGCAGACACTTTTCAAGGGATTCAAAGGAGTGTATTTGCTGATTATTACTTATACACACAGCCGTAGAGACCGTACCATCCAGCGGGTTCGTGGGTTTCAAGGAACAGCTGCAACTCACTGTGGAATCTCATTTGTCGGTCATTTGTAAACGCCTAGAGAAGGGTATTGAGCTG
Source organism: Cunninghamia lanceolata (assembly GCA_027924645.1). Taxonomy (NCBI): domain Eukaryota; kingdom Viridiplantae; phylum Streptophyta; class Pinopsida; order Cupressales; family Cupressaceae; genus Cunninghamia; species Cunninghamia lanceolata. Next base: position 7,269,251 of record BSBN01000977.1, read on the forward strand.
CTAATATTGGTACTACCATATCTCTTCCTTTCTTGGAACTGTGAGTACATTTATATGGTCTTTGTTGTTGGTCCGGCTACAGCATCCGGACGAAGTTGTAAACTGTGTTATGGGTATGTACTCATAATTCATATTTTCTCTAAATACAATCTAGGTTGGTGTTATTTTAATGATATCTGTCCTAGATTTTCTGGGTTTTTGTTATATGCTTCATTTCCTATGTACTTCATGCAAAAACACATATGCAAAGACATGCTATAAAACCCTAAACATCAAACAAGCAGAAAACAAAATAAATATAAACAAGGTAAATCATATATAGTGGGATGGATGTTATAGTGGTATTAGAGCTGGAGTATCTTGCCAACCTGTAGGGTTACTTCTTATTCATTGCAGATTTTAGAAGTGTGGAACAAATTTCAGCCTGTGTGTGGGTGATCAGCACTTACATGCGTGTTCAGTAATTTGGCAGTTGAGAGATTTTTAACAGTGAATGTGAATTCATGGCATTCCTCGTTAAGGGTGATCTATGGGAAAAACTTTTTGATGCAAGATGGAAACTGAAATTTTTTCCATGGACAGATGATATTCTTAGCACTTTGGAAGAAATTGAGAAACATTTATCTAAGATCCCTCAAGCACCTTCTGAGTCAATGCGGAGGGCTTTGGTTCCCTCAAAGATTTCGCTGTGTAGGCTCGAGTTGTTGAGACATCCAAACAAGAATGTAAGTTTAGCAGTTATCACATACATTAGTGAAATCATAAGAATTTCAGCTCCCGAAGCACCCTATAAAGATGACTTAATGAAGGAGATTGCACAGCTGATTATTGAAAGTTTTCATGGCTTGAGTGATCCCAGAAGCTTATCTTTTAAAAAGATTGCTAAAATGTTAGAGATTATGGCTCAGGTCAAGTCATATGTCTTGTTGATTGATCTTAAGTGTGATGATGTACTTCTCAGAATGTTTCATTGTTTCGTGGACAAAATCAGAACATATCATACGGATAAAGTAAAAGAAACAATGCAAAATATCTTGTCTATGATTTTAGATGAAGATGCTGATATTTCCAAGTGGTTATTATCTAACTTGCTAAGTATTTGGAGAAAAGCACAACATGTTTCACCTGCAGCACATTGGTTGTCAAAGACATTGGTTGAGCAAAACATTGAGAAAATTAGACATCTCTTGACAGAAGAAGAATGTATTGCTTGTGATTTACAGGATACAAGAATGAGCAAGAACCAAATGTGAAGACAAGGCCTATGCTTCTCTTGCAAAGAAATTCGGGAGCCTAACCACCAATGCACAGATAAAAGTGACTCACAATTTGATGTTGGTTTGGCAAATAAAGTTACTTTCAGCACTCAAGAAGTTGTTATCAGCCTTGATAACAATACTAATTTTTATGACAGCAGTCATTCTCCTGAGTGTAGTGCTGATTTAAATGTTATGGCACAAGAGGAAAAAATTGTAGAAGATATTTCTAACGTTGGCACACAAAATATGAGTATCAAACACAAAGAAAACCACGAGGATACAAGACATAACAGTTCTGATTTTTGTGACAGCAGTTTGATCTCTTTGCATCAACGTGAGGATACTGCTATTACACATGATGATGATGGTTGTGTGGAGTCACCCAATGCAGACGATCCCCGTTTGGGTGATATTGATGCAATAGGTGTTGTGCATTCATGTCACAACGAGTTTGATTTGGTATATTAGACCTTGGAAGATGGGAGTAGAACTGAAGAGCTGCCTAATAGAGATGATTCCAAGGATTGTTTGATGGATGTGCATGAATCTATTTTGATAGGAGAGGTAAGCATTGATATTGGCGATTCAGCAGCCTCTAGCATGTCAGTTGAGCCATCCCAGGAGATTCATAACAGCAGTACACTTGACGAGGACGTGTGTGAAGTTGATAGCACACATGAGGATGCTTACCAATCGGTGAGGGATGATGATTCAACCTCTTTCATAGTGCAAAATACAAATCAGAGAATTTGTATGGAGACAAATTGTCAGAGGGGTCTACTCATTTGGCAGGGCAATTAAAGGTGAGCAAAGGCATGGTTGCTTCAGCCCTAGAACATTTTGATGTTGCACAGCAGTTAGTGACACACTGTTGGACTCTAGATATATATGAGCACCTTGGTAGTGGACTTTCCCTTGCTAAGTTTCAGACACATAGAGATGCAGTTGGGATCATGAAGAATAATTACCTACAGTTGTTGTCTGATAGAGATCATCTTCTCAGGATCGATGGTATTTATCATGATGCTCTAAGGGGAAAGGAAGAGGAGGTTGATGAGCTCACATATGAGCTTGAGGTCACCACAGACTCTTTGAAGAGTACTCGATCATCCCTTCCAGAGTCAAAGCTACAGATAGATGAGATTACCGTGGAGTTGAGCTTGGCACAGTCTTCACCATCTACAGATACAATTCAGCTTTCTATAACAACAATGGGTGAGGAGCATATATCCACGGATTATGGTTGTCAGCAGGTTGAGGATGTGGTTACATCCATTGCAGATATAGGTACAGTTGATACAGATGGGATGGATGCTTTAGTTGAGAGTATCAAGGAACCAGATGTTGCATCAGGGGTCTCTGAGGTTAGCCCCATTTCAGGTGATGCAGAGCAGATGATTGATAGCTCTTGTGAAGAGTTAATGGATTTCCCCGAGAGTTGTGTGACAGATCACCACACTACTCCATCTTTTTCACAAGACACATGCAGGCATCTTTCAGTGGGGAGATCGATTCTCATGTGGATTTGTTTCCCTTTCCTGGAAGCAAATAACAGATTGCATCCTAGGCAACTGATAGTGATCAACGACTTACTAGACCACAGGGTTGGAAAGATCAGCTGAAGGTTACAAGAGAGAAGGTTGATTCAACCATGTCTCATCTAGATTGCATTCATAGGAATGTAGAGAACCTTCTTTGGACAGCAGAGTTGGAGGAGAGACGGTATGGGGTCTCGTCTAGTACTCACATTCATGATTTGCAGTTCATCAAGAGTGCTTTGGAGGAGATAAAATCATAATATCTCCAATTGTTTCATGATAGGGAGTATGCTATTGGGTATGCAGAGAGGGTTGCCAGAGTATCTACCCAGTTAGCTATTCAGAATCAGAGACATGAGCCATCATCTGATTCGAGTGATGAGAGTGATGAGGAGGGTGTTCCCCAGGACTTGGATGGTCAGCCATTGACAGAGGTGGGAGCATTTTATCTTGACTACATAGTGAGGAGTGCTCATCATTTCTCTTTTAGTCGACACACGAATGATGCGTAAGTGTGGATTGGCTCGGGATTTATACCATCCATTGTGGGATGAAGGTTGCCATCTACAGAAGATGGGACTAGTGGCTGCAAGTACCCGACTCAGTTGTTTGTAGGGGATTACCTGCAGGATCAGAGGTTGGATTACCATCATGCTGATGTGTCCCTGATAGAGTTTGCCACTACTAGGTCTCATTTGGAGACATGACTTCAGGGTGGTTGGAGTAGCAGTGAGCATGGTGGCTTGGTTAGTCAGCACATCCATAAGAGTTTGGCCGGGGATGATCAGGGATGTTGTGGTTCAGACACTTCGAGATTTACGTATCCCTTCACAATTGATGGATGTGAGGTTCTGGTGTGTTGGGATCCAGGTGGTGACACATTTGGCATGTCAATTTAGTTGGATTTCGTCGTGTTGCTTCACCACTCTCTGCATGGTGAAGATTATATCAGAGTAGCACACTGGAAGTCAATAGGTGATGTGTATGGTAGACTTCTATATTGGCTTTGGGACCCAGGGGTTCCTATGTCTAGCAGATTGCTCTACACTAGGATAGCTACTTACATTAATGTTGAGCATGGTTTTACCTCTACCCAGTAGATGCAGTGGAGATGTTGTACATTCTTCAAACTAATTTGGGATCCTGGTGTTCAGCTTTGGCATACAGGTGCAAATTACTTGAGGACAAGCAATCTTTGGGAAGGGGGACTGTAATGTCCCCATTTTTAGATTCTCTTACAGATCAATCAGAGCTGACTTTCTGGGTTGGTGATAGCATAATCTGAGTATTTCGATGTTACCAAGGTGTTCGGGTGATCTAGTGGAGCTGGTTGACACTTTCTGGAGAGATTTTGGACCACTTGTTCGTACTTACTATTTATAGTAAGTGCTTGCATGTCGTTGATCTTTCTGGGTTTTTCTAGGTTTATTTTCTTTGGTCCCTATCATACACTGCTATTTTTAGTAAGTGTTAGTTTGGCGTTGTTTCAATAACTTGGCAGTCAGTTGTTGGCTCTTCGTGGCATTGCATTGAGCTCAGAGTTATCAGATGGTTTGTGGGTCCAGTTGGCACCCTCTGTATAGGCTCAGTCACTTATGGCTGTTACTATTTTTAGTAAGTTCAGGTTCGGGGTCGGATCGGGGTTTTGAGAGTGGGTTTGGATTCATCTTGTCAAGACCTTTCCAACGAGCTATAGATCATTGGTTGTCAACATTATCTTGACCTTCGTTTTAAAGTCCATAAATTAAACATTATTATTTATTATTGGACCTTGGTGCCTAGGCTCGACAACTTAATGTTGTTTTAAAAGGGGGGACTTTAAGGGTGATGTTGAGAAAAGAATTAAAGAGAATTATAATATTTTAAAATGTATATTCCCTCTCATGTTTTATTCCATATGCAAGAGGATTTTAGAGACTCCCAATTGAAAGAGTATAAAAGAAGGAAAAGAGCTCTCATTCGAACATGCTTGGTTTATGATATTTTCTCTCGTATCAGGAGAGGATTTTAGGAGGCTTCACACAAAGGTCTCATTTATGCATTCCGGCAAATGTTTGATGAAGATTTGAGGACTGAATGATCATATTCAGCAGAGAATTCATGAGCAGCTGAGGGTAATCAGATTAACAGCAGTTTCGAGTGATTTATGCATTGTTTTGTGATTGCCATTCAAGGATATTGCAGGCCGTACACTTTGAGCAGGGCCGTACTCTTCCTAAGAGGTTGTACCTTGTACTGAGGAGTATTGAATGTGTTTGAGACTGGATAATGCACCTCTACCTTGGTGTTTGGAGTTATTACAGACCTATAGACAGTTTTCAAGGGATTCAAAGGAGTTTATTTGCTGATTATTGCTGATACACACAGCCATAGAGGTCGTACCATCCAAAGGGTTCGTGGGTTTCAAGGAACGGCTGCAACTCACTATGGAATCTCATTTGTTGGTCATTTGTGAACACCTAGAGAAGGATATTGAGTTGCTAATATTGGTATTACCATATCTCTTCCTTTCTTGGAGCTGTGAGTACATTTATATGGCCTTTGTCTGACGAAGTTGTAAACTGTGATATGGGTATGTACTCATAATTCATATTTTGGCTAAATACAATCTCGGTTGGTGTTATTTTATAGATATCTATCCTAGATTTTCTGGGTTTTTGTTATATGCTTCATTTCCTATGTATTTCATGCAAAGACATGCTACAAAAGCCTAAACATCAAACAAGCAGAAAACAAAATAAATATTCACAGAGCTAAACATACATAGTGGGGTGTATGTTACACTATTGTCACACAAAATTAACACAAATCTTATTATCAATTAGAGTCTTCCTTGAACATAATCAACACCTAGAAATAGAATTGAATGGAAATCTTGGCAGCATAAGCAAACTTCAACTTTGCATTTTTTGCACAAAGCCTCCCAAGAATTCAACTAGATTCAAACTTGAATGATAATCTCTAAAACATAAGCCTAGCATCAAACCTCATCACATTATGTGTATATGACACATTTATAACCTTCTAGTTGCAGCTTCTTGAAGCTTCAAAAATAATAAAATGTATCGTCATCCTCAAAAAATAATATAAGAATCCTCTGAAAATAATATAAACTATTACTTTATTTCCATTTCTACTTCTCATCTTGAGCATCTTCTAAATCAAGGGCTCTAATCTTTTGATTTTATTTTTAATTTATTTTTTTGATCCTCAATCTTGGCTTGGGCATAACTTTTAATGAAGGTGTGGTGTGGGAAAATTACTTCTCAATCTACTTGCTTCAATTAAATAAATTTTCCACTACAAATACACTTGGGTTTTGCTATCCGAGGTATCAGATGTTAAGTAACCTATCCTAGACTACTACAAAACCACTATGCATCCCTGCCAAAGCAATGCGACCTGAACAAGCGATTGACAATGGAGCGAAAGTGAACAAAATGATGAAAAATGGCTTCTGTAAACAAAAACTTAAAAAGACCAAAAAATGAAATAAGATAGAAAAGAGGAACCTATGATAGCAAGGAGGGGGTCTTGGTCTCCGACAACAGCATGTCGTGAGGAAGTTTGCGCTGAGCGTTGGAGTCCGAAACTTGCTAAAAATAAAAGTTTTCAACTCGATACGGCCTCAAATCACTTGCACAACACAGATTTCAATGCAAACACACCTAGTAATAGTCTAGGTAATACAAAAATCAAAATGAACTCGATTATACCAAAGAAAATGAAGAGAGACAAGCACAAAAGGAAGTCACACAAAACCTCCCTGCAGCTGTAAGGTCTTCACTCCAAGAAACCTACAAGGAGTAAAAATGGTGGGGCTGCTTAGGAACTTGCCTTAGTCAAGTCCCAATGTTGGTATTCCTACCTTCACGAGCAGCAATTCGAGATATAACATAGAAATAAAAAGGAAAAACGTGTATGTTCTTATCCTAAGTGTATCTAGGAAGGTAAGATCAACAATAAAACAAGTAAATCAACAATAGTTCCTTCCCTAGTCTACGAGGACAGAAACCCACAATGTGCAGCCTGTGCAATGAAGATAAATGGTGGTCTACACCAAACAAGATTAAGTGAAATGGCGGTCTACACCATTGTAAAACTATGCAAATGCTGAATAGATTTGGAATGACATACAATGCATAAAAAACCAAAACAATCTTACCAATGTGAGCAGTGAGAAGAGGCATCAAGCTCCCAAAAACTCAAAAACAATGTGTAGATTCGAACCTTGGTGAAGAGAGCCTCACAACAAGTGAAACAAAACCCCAAGAGCCAAGAGAAATAATCTCATAATACACAAGAATACCAAAATCTTCAATAGTTGTTGTAGGAGACCAGTTTGCATAAGAGAAACTTGCATAGAGTTTTGTGAAAGCTAAGAGTGTGTCAAAGATTGAGAGAGTGTGAGTGAATGTGTTTTTCTAATCTTTCCAATACAAGGAATGCTCATGATCACCCAAGATGTGTTGTAATGCCAAAAAATGGATACCTATTAGCAAACGGATGCAGGACACTAGCGCAGCACGCCGAACTCCACACGGAGCGCTCGAGTCGAGGTAAAACCAATTCATGGTTGTATAAGGCACTTTAGGACCATGTAAGCATTTAAGCATCATAATAAAATTTTAAGAAGAGTAAAAGAAATAGACTAAAATCGCACAAACCTAGCCTATTATGCGGAGAGAAGATGCAAACCCCAAAACAGTTACTAAACATAGCGTGAAATTGCAAGGGTATGCAATTTTATACGTTACAAGACTCATATTCGATGATTTTTCTCCTTTATTTCACTTTATTTCCCTTCCAATCTTCTCTTGGGGGAACAAATATCTATATCTAGCGGGCAAGATTTAGGTGGTTAATCATATATTTTTTGCTTCCCATGTTTATTACTCCTCATGTTGGATGCCTTCTAGTAAAGGATATGAGGACATTAACAAAATTATTCGCCAATTTTTGTGGTCTAACTGGGAAGGTAAAGCTGATTATAAATACTCATCTTGGTCACATTGTATTCAACCAAAATCTAAAGGTGGTTTGGGTATTTTGGACCCCAAGACACAAGGTATGTGTTTGTCTGGCAAATGGATAATCAGCGTTGTTTCAGGAGAAGAACCATGGAAAATATCGGTGTGTCATCGTATTAATCTTGTTGCAGTCAAAAAGAAATGGCACTCAGTCAGATGGTTAGATAAAATTCTTATGGCTCCCTTCTTTCAATTTAAGGCTTCATGTCAGCTACAATCTATTTAGAAGGCTTGGCAACAGGTCTGTCAGCTCTTAAGCTGGAAAGGCCTCTCCTTGCAGCATGGTTTCAGTTTCGGTTCATCTTCTATTTGGTGGAACAAACTTGTCCAATACCATGGACAACCTCTTGTTTGTTTCCCAATCAAGCTCATTCCTTATTTAAAAAAGGAATTCATCAGTTTGGCGATATCTGTGACTTCTCTGCCCTTGACTGGTCTACTTGGCAGACTACTAAGAACATGTTTAATCTAAATGACAAATTGAAACACTTTTTAATTTTTGTGAAATCGCTGGTGCGTGTGGACTTAGTGATGAAGCTATGTAGTCCTATCCATTGCCATTTCTTCAAAGATTGGTTGTGGTTGGGAAAATATCACTTCTTTTGCTTTCCTTTGAAAAAGATTTATTTAAGTTTTCTTCCAAGGCTCAACATAAAATGGAAATGCAAATTTTATGAAAGAACCTAAAGAAATTCGAGTGCTCAAATCTGGACGTCAAAAGCTAATGCAAATGTTCAAATTCTGGCATGGAAAATCTTACATAACAAGCTACCTGTTGGGGATAGCTTGAGATGTATGATTATTCGGCAAGTTAAATGCCCTTTCTATAAGCAGAATGAAGACATGAAACATATTTTCTGGGAATGTTCATGGACAAACAAAAAATGGAATGCTATTTTTTTGGCACTTACCTGCTATTTTTTATCATTATTTGAGTTGGAAGGAAACTTTATTTGATGTGGGCTTGCATAAAAATGTTATTTCTGATTCTATGAGACAGACTATTTTACTGCATATATGGAAAAGTAGATGCTTCACAGTGTTTTCAAATCATAATACTCATAGGAATCAGAAATGATAAAGTTTTAAGCTGATATCCTGTTTCAAATTGTTTCTCTTTGCTTTCAGCTACAGGGGACTGCTAAGAAGCATGCTCAGATCGCTGGTCATCTGGATAAGATTACATTTCAATGCCTTCAACTCCATGAAGGTGATATCTTATGCTCAAGACAACTTCAGGTTCTTTTTAGTTTCAAAGTTTAAGTTGGTTATCCGGAGTGTGTTCGGTGTGTTTAACTCATGTTTGTTCAGTGGTTGGCCCTTGCCTGATTTCTATATTGAAGTTGGTGTTTTGTTTCAGTACTCAGCGACGGTTTGAAGTCACAAGTCTTGATTGGTTCTAACCGCTCCCAGAAGATTTAAAGCTTCGGGGGCTTGTGTGAGATCAACTATTACCTTCATTCTCCAGTTAATTGTGGTACTACAGAGGCAGATTATTGAGCTAATAGTGGCTGAGACAGTACAGGTTTCAGTTCTGAATGAGTCAGCTTGGGGAAGTTCTGGACAGCAGATATCCATTGTACAGAGCGGTGCTTCTAGTCTGATTTTTGTCATTGCTTTTTTACAGTATATCTTTTTGTGCTGGTAGACCTTCTGGGTGTTTGCTGTTTGGTTTGCTCTGGTTTGGAGTGTCCATAAGAGTTCAGATTACAAAAACAGAGCTTCAGCTGTAGCAGAGGTTTTTGCTGTACCTGGCAGTTATTCTGTATTTTTCAGCATGTTAAGGATCTAGGCTTTCTATTACAGATGTTTGGCTGCCTGTTCGGAAGGTTTCTGTAGTATTTGGGCTTTGACATTTTAAATGTATTTCTGTCACAGTGTTTTTATTTCAGTTGTAACAGTCTACACTGGATATTTGTTATCTGTTCTTTTGGCAGCCCTTTGCTGCCTTTATCCTCTGTATTTTTATGCATTATTTCAATAAAAAAAAAAAAATTAACTTTTGTAATTTTATTAAGTGCTACCTATGACACAACTTTAAAAATGACTAAATTTAATAAGTTTAAACATTGAAACTGCTACAAAGGAGTTATGTTACAATATATCATGTGTGCTTGTATTATCAAAATTTGATAGACACGACTGTTCAGAAAACTAAAATGACTCGCATATAACCATATTGTCACTGTACAGATACACCTACAAACATGTTAACAATCAATACTAACATTAACTCACAGGCGATCAAGTCTCTCACATACAGGACATATTTTCTTAGAGGAGAGACTATGACTAGGGGTATGGTTTGAAATTTGTTGGGAAGTAAATAGTTTAATTTTTTATATTAAGGGTTTAATAATTTATACTCTATATGATGAATGCTTTATCAATGTTATTATATGAATATTTGAAATTTCTCTATATTTTTAGATTTTTCCGTACTTTTAATAAGCATCTCTTATTGTCCCTTGAAATGACCTCCAAAAAATCTGCCCCCAAAATATATCACCCTGTCTCCCGCCGTCCTGTCCTTAAAACTTGGTGTAACATAGGTTTTCTTTGTATACAATTTATCCTCACAATTAGATTGTTAGTAATGAGTTGCTTTGCAAACTTTTTGTTACTTGTTTTTTGAATGTTCTATGTTTCATTTTGTACACACTCGTGACCTAATGACTAATCAAATTTATCCTTTTCCTTATTTCTCCAAAAGATTGCACCTGTCATATTTCATATTGTGCAAAGCCCAACTATTTTATGATTTCGTTTAAGGGGAGATTTGTGCGACTTGGTAACAGTATCGCAAGGTCTTCATATGAATCATTCACTTTTCTAATTATCTCTATCAGTTTTTATCTCTGTGTTTTTCAACTTTTTATTTTCTTGTAGGTTAGATTTAGTTTGTGTTTCATTGAATATCTTCTTGTAGGATTAATCTGGATGTTCTTAACTCAACCATTCGAACCAGATTTTCTAAAGAAGCATTCCATGATAGGTAGGATTGAACCATGAAATGAATCTATTTGCTCATCAGAAAGCAAACTCCAACAACCTTATGAGTATTGGCCCCAAACTCTTCTGGTAAATTAATGGCCTGCATGCTAGCATCTTGAATCTTTGAGGATCTTGTATCCTTTTCAAGAGAGTTTTATACTCACCCACATTGGCAAGATATTACACCCTCCGACAATATTTCTTATATAGTTGTCATAATGACATCGTTTCGTCTTTGATACTTTTTCATGTGATTATATAGTTTTCTATAGGATTAAGCTATCTATGACATATATTTTCATATGGGTCGGGCCTCAATGGTTTATGGTTTCAAATCGTTTCAATTTTCAACAAGTTTTAGTTTTTTTATGGGTTTGTAGTGATAGAGGTTAGCAACTTTATAGTTATAGGGGGCGGATTCAAATGGTTTACATGATTATATGTTGCCCTATCCTTAACCTATTTGTTCTCACCTATGTGCCTTCATGCCTATCTCTTATGCTATCATATTTGATGTTCCATGCTTATGGCTTACATGACACCTGTTTGTGCTCACATGCTTCCATTTTACATGACATTTCTTGGTGCTTATACGTATTTGCTTCTTTGTCCTCTTTATTGGGTGCAACAATGGGGGACATCTTCTAGCCCTTTCCTATATGTGCCTACAAGATGTATGTGCCTACAAGATTACATCTTGTTGTTTCAATTGTTTCTCACACAATGTTACTGCTGACTGACACCTATTGGATGATTATTGGTTTCTACACAATCATGTCTTTTCCCCCCTCTCTTCCAATTACTTGCATCTTTTGTAAGCAATCAATTGGCAGAAGTATATGTTATCTTTGGTGCTCTTTTAATGATTATGATTATAGTGACTTGCTTATAGTTATGATGATTATTTCTGTTCTAGACAAAAACCTCATTTCCATTTTCAAAAGGAATCTTATTTCTATATCAGCCACAGTCCTACTATGCTGTACCAAATGGAATCCTTATTTTGATACCAAACAAAGCCATTTTATTGTATATTTTATTTTTTTGTTCATAGACAATTTAGCACTTGTGTTTGTGCTTAATTTTAAATTCTTGATAGATGCTACTCATTGGAAATTTTCCTTTTGTGCTTGCAGATTTCAAGATGGAAAATTCACACATGGAAAATTCGTTTTGGACTTACTTTGACCGATTTGTCCCTAGTGCAATTCCTAGTGTGCAAAATGATGTATTCTTGCATGGAAGTAGGCAAATAATCTAATCTTAACCCGATTCCCTCTTCACACATGGAGAAAGGATCTGGATCCAATCTTCAATCTCAGCACGTTCCATCATGCTCCATCAATTCTGCTAGCAAATAAATGAACCTCATTCAAATCTACGAGCGTGTATTTAACCCCTAAACTTATAAATTCAAATATTTGAATATGGCCCATGCCTCCACTTTCTAACTAGTCATTATGAGCCAACTAAAGTACAAAATATTTCAAGTTGCATACTAGGGTGTTGTATAAAAGGACAAACCCTAATTCATTATTAGGGCCTAGAAATCAAAAGGAATCATTGACCATATCTAGAACTTAGCATCTATGGACATTAAAGCATTATCATGTGACATCAATATTGCATTAGCACTCTAGGCATATGTAATGATTGCTAGTAATCTTTAATTATCATTTTGTATCATTGACTCAGTACAATCTTGGCCTAGCAAACTCCTAAATAGTGTCGATCAACGCCGGCGCTTTTTTAGACATAGGTTGTAGACATCAAAGTGAACAAGTTCCAGACATCAAAATTAGTGATGTTTAGATCCGCACACAAAGTTTAAATCTACAGGGTACGAGATCAATATTCCATAGTCATATAATTGAACCACCCCACCAAAACATAAATTTTCTCAAATTCAAAATGATTATTTAACAAGTACTAATTTTCTATCACATTAGCAAATCAATTAATATAAATATTACATCAAATCAACATCAAACTTAAATCTAAATATCATTATTTTATTATTTAAATTCCAAATATTCATATTAATAATATAATTAATCTTAACTCTTTTATCGTAAATAAAATTATATTCATATAAAGCATGTTATTTTCCCTTAAAATTAATAATATACAATACTATTATACCTTTGTTGATTGAATTCGGCGCAGTCCAACTTCCAACTTTTGTTCTAGCTTTTGCAACTCTTTTATGGTTAGCCCTTGAAGGTCCTCTCCATGCATATGCCTAGAAAAAACAACGAACAAATCCTTTAGTTAAAAAAACCTATTTACCCGCAATTAGTAGTAGCTTCCTAATTTCCAATAACATGTATTTATGTTTTACCTCAAAGCATAGTCGATGTTTTCCATTTCTTCTTTTGTCCTCCTCACATCTTGATTGTAAAGCTGCAAGTACTTTTAAAAAAATTGTTAGCCAGACATTTAAGGCTAATATTCCTTTAAACTTTACAGTAAAATGTTAAATATTTTTTCTATTATATATTATCATTAAATAAATATTTAATTTAAATAAAAAAAATAATTATTAATAGTTGATAAGGGCGTAGTTCGGTGGTTAAGTCGTTCGGTTGTAAAGGCTACCACCAGAGTTCAAACTTCCGTTAGGCCAACGAGCTCACAGGCTTTATGGCTTCACTAGGCCAACGAGCTCGCGGGTTTGAAGTGTTCTTGCTAGGGGATGAGGTCCCCCATGTTGTGGTGTCGCACCAGCGTCGCCGGTCACATTAAAAAGTTTACCAGGCGCATTATCTTTAAAAAAAAATTAATTATTATTAAAGTATAATAATTTAAATTTAAATTATTAATAAAAATATAAGAAATAAAATTTAAGTTGATACTATGGGTTTTTGTAAACCGAATATGTTGAACCTCTCGAAATTGCCGAATGATTGTAGCACTAGGGTTTCGTTGAATGCCACTGTTTCAAATGGAAATCACATTTCTGGGACTGCCATGGCCAGGAAATCTTTTGTGAAAACTGCAAGTGACATGGAATTTCAGGATACTTTGCGACCGAGGGATTTGATGGGAGTTTTGGCGAGGGATTCTACTTCCAATAGGGCCTCTGCAACGCCAGCGGATGCCTCTCAGCAGCCGGGAAATCAAGAAGGTGAGCCCTCCTCTCCTCAACTCCATACCGCTGCAGAACAAATCCCTTTCAAATTTAGGGCACCCAATCTCTCCTTCGTTGGTCAATTCCCTACAAATTGCAGCGGACAATCCAATCGTCGAGTTTGGCAATGTGCTTGGAAGGGAAGTCAAAGAAAATGAAAAATTCTTTGCTAAGAAGGGCTTAATTGGGTGTTTTGTCAAGTACTGGCCTAGCCTAGCTGTTCTACACAAATGGATCTTCGATACCTGGGGTCCAATTCTGAAAGACGATCTCCAAATTTACCCCTGCAGCCGAGGTTTTTTCATTGTTGTCTTTGACAATATCCAAGATAGAAAGACGGTTCCTTGTGATTATAAGTGGAGCTGCAACGAACATCTACTGATGCTCAAACCCTGGCACCCCGAATTTAATCCAAATTCTGAATTATTTGCGGTTACTCCTACCTGGATTCGACTTCCGAACCTTCCGCTTCGGTTTTGGTTTGAAGAATGTTTTGAAGCTATAGGCAACAAACTGGGGAAATTTCTACTTGTGGACAAAAAAGCTCATCTAATTTCTACCACTCTACCTTCGCTCGCATCCTGGTGGATATTGATACCAGTAAAGACCTTCCTTTTAGATGCCGCAGATGCTTCAGCACTGGTCACGTAGTAGCAAAGTGCCTCAAACCTAAGTCTGATAGTCATGCATCTTGGTGGAAAGACTCCTCAGTTCATCATTACTCTGTGGAAAAAAAGGCTTCATCACAACCCCTTGATTGCAAAGAAAACTCATCTACAAAGGTAAGGAAATCTCCTTCATCCCCCCCTCTTGAGGCAAGAAGTGCTCACATTCCAAACAAGGAAGTTTCTAAATTAGGAAATGAACTTTCTTCCCCTTCGGAGACTACAAAATCACCAGGTATTATTGCCTCAGACTACAAGGAGTTTATTTCACCTTCAAGATTGAAGGATGCAGATGAAACATCAATTCCAAAAGAGGTTTTCGGGGAGGATAATAGCTAGACAGAGGTAAAACGGAAAAAAAAAAGTACTGGAGTGAGAAATGCAACATGCCTGGGTTTGCAAATCAGGTGTCAAAATCATAATCTGTGTTTGTGTCCATGCTTTAAGGGGCTTTTAGGGTTTGTTAATGATTGGCCTCAGATTGATGCAAGCATTGTCGCCTACTTTTTGCACCCCTATTCTTAGGGCATGCATTTAGTTTAATTTTATTTTTATTTTTAATTTTATGGGGTACAGCTCCATTATGCCTACATTATGGATCAAAAACAAAAAAATTAAATTGATAGTAAAACTAAAATGATGTTTTTACTATAAATTATTGTAATGAGTTTAGAGTATATTTTTATTGTACTTATTATAATAATTTTTTAGATAAATGTATTTAAGATATAAAATATTAAAAAAAATTAATTATTAATAAAGTATAATAATTTAAATTTAAATTATTAATAAAAATATAAGAAATAAAATTTAAGTTTATAGTAAAACTAAAATGATGTTTTTACTATAAATTATTATAATGAGTTTAGAGTATATTTTTATTGTACTTATTATAATGATTTTTTAGATAGATGTATTCAAGATATAAAATATAAAAACATATAACGAGAGAAATGTATTTTAAAGTAAAATAAAATTATATAAATCTTTATATTATATATAGAAACCCCTCTTTATATAGAGGTTTACATATATAGGGGTAATCATCTAATAAAGAGACGGAAGCAGAACAATTGAGAAGCCATCATTAGCGATAAAGGAAAGGAGGGATGTCATCAATAAGAATGTGTGAGTTAATTGAAGCTCGTGATCATTCAATACTTGGTATGCGGTCAGATGTAAGGGACCGATATATGGGGTGGCATTGCATGTCAATTGCAATAGTTTTCTGCTATTGATTTCAATGGCTTCCGCTGTTGGAAAGCGACACCTGGGGGGAGTTATGTTGAATAGGGAAGATAGAAAAGGAAAGCAGGTAGAGGCCTCTATTAAGATGCGGAAGTCCAGAGACACAAGGCAAGATGTCGTTGCTGGTTTTATTGGTTTTATTGGTTTTATTGACAAAAAAATCGAGAGTCCCAACCTAAGAAGGTGGATGAAGAGGGTTTGTGAGGTGGCCAAATATGTCATTGTAAGTCAAAGGTTGGCTTACGCTCAGCCATGGCTAATCTCTTGCTTGATTCGGGATACTCTCGTGGCCGTTGAAATGTCTTTGGCGTTGCCCAGTCTGTTTCGTGTGCTTCCATGTTGTCAGTTGTAGCGTGCTCCTACCTGCTTCATGATGATGTGGGGGACATGGGTCATCAGGCCGAAGCTTTTCACAACTGTATTATGGAACACCTACATGCAATAAAAAACATCAGGTTTGTCTGCAACTTGCGATAGAGGAGATGACAGAGAAATTGAATGTGACACTTCCTGAGGAGGCAATTCCTTTGTTTTCCAAGTGTTGTAACACATACAATGAGTGCAATGCAGAGGACGTCCTGATGCCGAAAGAAAGTGGGTTATGTGAAAATGTAATTCTATATGTCAAGGTGGGTCAGGGCCTGTGTAATTTGACCTAGCCTTGTTTAGTCTGTGTTTTTTAATGTTTTGGACTAGTTATAGTATTGGATAGATAGCTTTGGGATTTGGCCATTTTGTCATGCAGTATTAGAGGGTTGGGTAATAGTCTGATAAGAATGCTTTCTGGTAATATTAAAATTAAAACCAAGTTACATATATAGTAGTAACTCTTAATAATTAAAATTAATTTATATTAATATAATACTTTATATGAAAAAAAAGGTCTTAAGTTATATATATACTATATGTATGTAGTGGTTTACTGGATCTAAGATGGATAAATTATATGAAAAAAAGGTCTTAAGTTATATATATATAGAGTGGTTTATTGGTTCTATATAAATAATGTATATATGTATATGTATTTTAAAAAGAGACCAGTGTTGTTTACAGTCTTTGTATTAGTTTATGTAGATCAAAATTCTATTAAATAAATTACATATATCTATTAAATTTGAGAGTTAAACAATATTATAATATAAAAGATAAAATCTAAAAATAAATTCATATTACTATAGTACCTCATATCAATATAATATATAGAACTTTATATTATATATATGTCTGTGTACAAATCTATATATTTATGGAGAATATAAAGAGAGATCTTTGTATTATATATATATATATATATATATATATATAAATTACATATATCTATTAAATTTGAGAGTTAAACAATATTATAATATAAAAGATAAAATCTAAAAATAAATTCATATTACTATAGTACCTCATATCAATATAATATATAGAACTTTATATTATATATATGTCTGTGTACAAATCTATATATTTATGGAGAATATAAAGAGAGATTTTTGTATTATATATATCATAAAGGATGAGTTATTTTGCCATGCTCAGATATACGAATGTAAATATAATAGAGGCATTTATGCTATCTTAAGCTTTCTATAGAATTTTTTCTAGGATTACAAGAGCTTCTTTTCTAAGCTAAGTATCATACTCTTTTCCAATTCATCTTCTCTTCAAATGTCTGAAATTGTACTAAGTATTTCATTGAGTAACTTCATGTCTTCCATTGCATGTTAATATTTTTCAACATTAATCATGGCTTTAAACATTAATCATCAGCCACCATAGAAACTGACATAGAGTTTCAACAAAATTTAAGCATCTTGCCATCATAGGCCATCATTATTACTCAAACAAAAATGTGTCAATCATTAAAATAATGTTGTTTACACGTTCAAACAGATGCTACTAGCATACCTATCTTCAAAAAAATCTATCTAAAATATGCCAAGATATATCCTTCTCAAGGTGCCTATTTTTTGTGCCTATTCAACTTATATATGATAAATTCATTCAAAAATAGGCAACCTCAAGAAGGATATCTCTCGGCATATTTTAGGTAGAATTTTATAAAGATAGGTATGCTAGTAGTATCTATAGTGTGAACATGTAAACAACATTATTTTAATGATTGACACATTTTTGTTTAAGTAATAATGATGGCTTATGGTGGAAAGATGCTCAAAGATGATTAATGGTTAAAGCCATGATTAATGTTGAAAAACATTAACATGCAATGGAAGATATGAAGTTACTCAATGAAATATTTAGTGCAATTCCAAACATTCAAAGAGAAGATGAAATGGGAAAGAGTATGATACTCAGCCTAGGCAAGGAACTCTTGTAGTCCTAAAAAAATTCAAAAAGATTGAGATAGCATAACTGCCTCTAGAGATATATACTTTAACATAAAAGAGTGGAACATCGATTAAGAGGATTGTGTCGGCACAACAATAATGGAAAGTAGATAGTTGGAGAGTAAAAATTAGAATAATTTATAGAATGTGGGTGTATTTTTAAAATTGAAGAGACTAAAATGTGTAAGATTTGTGGACTCTCTTCCATGGTTATAAAGGATTCAGTAGATTTATATTGTAGGTCATTTTTTAACCAATTTTTTTATCAAACAAAAAATGTGGTCTCATAAATATTTTCTTTTGTTGGACAAGGATAATATGCTTTTATTAAATTTGTTTTAATCCGTAAGGGCATTTCTCTTTATTTTATATAGAAGCATTATTTAATCTCATCCATTTTTTTAATGTAAGTTATCCACCTCTTATATAAATCTATATATTTCTAGAGAATTATATTTATAAAGGATTATATATAGACGTTTCTATATAGAGAGGGGATTTGTATATATAACGGTTTTTATATTATATTCTAGAGAATTATATATATAAAGGTTATTTTAAAGTACATTTCTAAGATATAGAAGCCCTAACCTCATTAACCCTTTTTTCATATAACTTATCCCCATCACATGTAAATCTATATATTAATTAAAGGTATTATACTAATGTAAATTTATTTTAATTACTTAAACCCTTTTCTTACATATAAATATATAGAGAGAGGATTATTCCCATAAGTGCACAATGTAGTGGTTAGTTCATATGGTTGTTGTGATCGCCACCAGGGTTCAAACCCTCACTGGGCCAATGAGCTCACAGGCCATGGGCCCTCACTAGACTGCCATGCTCGCATGATATGTGCCTTCGCTAGATTGTCATGCTCCTCATTGGGTTGATGAGCTCATGGGCCTTCACTGGACTACCATGCTCGCATGATATGTGCCTTCGCTAGATTGTCATGATATGTGCCTTTGCTAGATTGTCATGCTCCTCGTTGGGTTGATGAGCTCATGGGCCTTCACTGGACTGTCATGCTCGCATGATATGTGCCTTCGCTAGATTGTCGTGCTCCTCGTTGGGTTGATGAGATCATAGGCCATGGGCCTTCGCTGGACTGTCGTGCACGCAAGATATGTGCCTTCTCTAGGTTGTGCTCGCAAGTTGTGTGCCTTCCTTGGGAAGATGAGCTTTGAACAATGCCTTGGGGGAGCCTTGGGGACTGTGATCCCCCAGTAGTGGTCTCGACAGTGGAAAGAGATCCCCATTGTATATACCATTTTTTCATATAACTTACCCACCTCTTATATATATATATATAGTATAAAGGTTTATATATAATATATATTAATGTAAGGTATTATATATAAAGGTTTATATCATTTATTTTAATTTAAAGTACATTACTTTTATATATAATATCATAGATATCAATCTTGAGTTGTTTTTATTTATTTAAAGAGTTATTTTATTTATTCAAGAGTTATTTTATAGTTATTTTCTTTAGTTAAGAGTTATATTATAAATCTTGAAGGATTATATAAAGGTTTGTATATATCTCATTTAACTTTTTTTTCATATAACTTATCCACCTCTAATGAAAATATATATATATATATAATAAAATTTTATGTATAATATATAGTAATGTAAGGTATTATATATAAAGGTCTATATAATTTTATTTTACTTTAAAATATATTTCTCTCTTTTTATAGGTTTTTATATACAATATCCTAGAAACACTTTTGATCGGAGCTATGAACTGGCGAGGCCACAACACAGGGGACCTCATCCCCAAACATGAACACTTTGGGATTTGAAACTTGGTGGCCGCCACTACAACCATGCCCTTAATGACTATCTTGACTTATTTTTATTTACTTAAGAGTTATTCTATAATTATTTTCTTTACCTAAGAGTAGAGGATTTTATATATATAATATAAAGGTTTATATAATATATATAAGTAAGGTATTATAATAATATAAGTTTATTTTATTTATATATATATATATATATATATATATATATATATATATAAGTTTTATTTTACTTTAAAGTACATTTCTTTCTCCTTATAGGTTTTAATATATAATATCCTAAATATATCTATCTAAAAATGTAGAGAGATATCAATCTTGAGTTATATTTATTTATTTAAAGAGTTATTTTATTTACTTGAGAGTTATTATATAGTTATTTTCTTTACTTAAGAGTTATTTTATAATCTTACAGAATCATATAAGGATTTGTATATATCTTAAAAATCTATGCTGACTATATTTTGTTTACCTAATAATATTTTTTTTATATCAATTATTATAATAGTTCATAAAAATATGACATCACATAAAGAAAAATGAAAGATCAAAATATATAGGCCATACGATACATATCTATTATTAATTTTAAGCAATCTTTTTACTAATAGATATAGAAGATAAAAGTGCCTATTTAACACTTTTACGTCTACAACATTCAAAAGCTAATTTTTCCCATTTTAATGCATGTCTTTCTACTCTAATTCACGTCTCTATCCTTTATCATGTCCAAAACACCATAAATAGACATAAAATTGCTTATTTAAGAAAGAGATTTACATGAATGCACACAGTAATATACAACAATAGAAGTAGCAGAAATAGATAGAAATATACAAAAGTAGAAATCATTAGCAAAAACACATAATAGAAGCCGTTACTGCGTATTTTTAGCTATACATGCACTCAACCTTAGCATTTTCAGTTCTGCACCATTCCCAAAGCCTCAATATTTCAATCTCTTAAAATTTTCTGTGGACTAGATCATCATTGAAGCAATTTGTTGTTCAACCTCCTCGGAGCAAAGCCCCAAAGGTGCCTATAACACCAACCAGTGCAGATAACCAAATTTTGTTGCAAGTAATAGGTTGCAGAGTTATAGAGGGCATCCTTGCGAATGTAAAGAAGACCTCCATAGCATAACAACAACACTACAATCATAAGGACATTACTAAACCAAAGTAGATAAAACCACACATAAACTTGTCCACCTGACATAAAGACAAAGAACAAAGAAGACAGAAGCAAAACGTAAATTTCAAATTCTTCCTCTCCATCCATCATAATAGAACCAAAACAACAAAGCTACATCAAACATCAAAAAGACTATGCTCTCTAGCT
Source organism: Cunninghamia lanceolata (assembly GCA_027924645.1). Taxonomy (NCBI): domain Eukaryota; kingdom Viridiplantae; phylum Streptophyta; class Pinopsida; order Cupressales; family Cupressaceae; genus Cunninghamia; species Cunninghamia lanceolata. The sequence continues at coordinate 7,290,612 of BSBN01000977.1, forward strand.
CTATTCTCTAATCCTCTTCTATAACCAACTTCTGCCCTTATCTAGTTTAGAATTTAAAGCATAATTTATGTTTATTATGTTTTATCATATTTAAATTCTAGATTAGAGAACACATAAAAATAAAAAAATAGAAGAAATAAACTTTCTTTATTTTATCTTTACATTTAGAAGAAATAAACTTTCTTTATTTTATCTTTACATTTTGGTGAATTTGAAGCTTTAACACTTCTTTCTTTAGATAAACTCATCTGCTTATATTATCATTTAGGCTTACATTTATGATTTTATATAACATGTACTCAAGGGCTCAAATTTTCTTCCCACATCTATGGTTTCTTTCATTCCTAATTTATCTTCCACATTTGATGACAATACCCTTTCCTTCTACGTCACCCATTATGACAATGTTTCCTATAATTTCTATGTCGATGACTATAATTAATCTAGTTTTTCTTCCTATTCCTATCTCTCCTCTCGACCTTTGTGAAGCATATGCTCTTAAAAACACCTACTTGGATCAATTTCTTGCTTGTTGGACATAAATCCTTTATAATCAACTTATACATATTTTATGCATCACTTAGATTTATAGTGTTACAATGGATTAGACAATGTTATAATTATTGTGTTTGTCAATGTTTCTCTTTCTATATCATTGTTTAAAGTATATGCATAGATTTATGAAAGCAATTACATGTATGAAACTAATAATAGACCCTCCCACACTTGTTCAAGAACCTTACCCTATGGATGCCCATCCTACCCTCCCTTCTATTCCTTCATACCACATGGTTCATTCATTCCGTCTATGTGGCCCTAATGGCTCTTATATTGATCACACTAAAAAAGAGTGGGCCCCACATTCTCCCATCTTCAAACCCTTGCTTTGCCCACCTTCTCAACTATCTAGACTACTTGTTTCAAACTCACTTCTCCTAAACTTGGTGTTTATTCTCCCACTTCCCTGTTCTACAAACCTTAGGTCTTGCATTGACTACTTGATGTTTCCAAGCAGCTTGTAATTTGAGAACCAGATCATGGCCCTACATGTCACCTATCAAAAACTAGCTCAAGAACAAAAGGACCCTAGCACTACTGTCAACTTACCATCTACGACTAAGTTATCTTCTAAGGTGCCAAAGGAGTATGACCTTATTGATCAACTTCAAAATACTCAGGCTAAGATATCCCTATGGGACTTAATACACATATCTAATACTTATGTGAATATCTTATAAAAGGCCTTAGAAAATGTCACTATTACTTCAACCATGAAACCATTTGAGGTCACTACAATGTTAGAATCCATTCACGACAGTGATGACATAATTGTTTTTGTTTCTAATGAACTTCCAAATATTTCCATTGTTATGTCGTAAAATGTCCCCCTAGGACTTTTACCTCCTAAGTTTAGCTCCCAGGTCCCTTAGATTTAATCATGCATGTTAAAGATGAATCCCGGAGCAAAATCCCCCGAAACCCATATCAAATGGGGCTTAGGGCCACTCTTGAGCTTAAGCAAGTCCCAAAATAGGACCCTAGACTTGGGTGCCCGCGCCCTAGTCCAGACCTATTTTGTCGGGACCCAAATTTAAATGTCCTCAAAGTGACCGTTAAAACATTTCCCTTTGCTGGCCTATTCAATTTAAATTACGAATGTTTAGCAAGAATGCATATATAAACATGTTTCGGACTTCATTTTAACTAGAGATGGATAATGCGAACTTGTGATCTTATTCTAAAGATATTTAACCCTTTTATTGTGTGGCAGAGCAGTATTGTGTTGTGTTTGTACTTGTTTGTTGCAGATTTTGTCTTCATCAATCCATCTCCTCATGGTGTGAAAGATCTTCATCTCCCCGTGAGAGCTTCACCTCCAAGGTGACATCTATTTTGTGTTTCAATCAATTTATCACATCATTTGCTTTTGCCTCTGTCCACCAAGGACACACTATCTAACAACGATGTTGCAAGGCTTGAATGCTATTTCCGAGGCTTGACTAAGGCAAGCTCCTAAACACCACAACCCCAAACTCCTCTCTTGTGATTGCAGGTTATAGGTGTCGGATCTTGCAGAGAGGAGTTGCAAGAGGTTAGTACAAAGCATAGAGATTCCGGATCTGAAGAAAGCAGCAAAAAATATCCCTAATTGGACACAGGCACATGCTCTTTTGTCCTTCAGTTTATCATTGTCAAAAATCTTTGAGCAAGTTACAGTTTGAAGCATATTTTCGTTCCAAGCCCTCAGAAAAAGTACCATATTGGACACTAGAGCCCGCACTTTCATCCCCGAAGTTTCCGCTTTCTGAAATTCAAACCCTGGTATGTTTCTAATCTGTATTTAGTGCCTTCCTGTGCAAGCATTTCTCGAGTTTCGTCCGTTTGTTTACGATTTTGCATAATTTGGGTTTTAGGCCTAATCGGACTAGGGTTTAATAAATTAATCAACAAATTCCAAATTTTCTTATCATTCCAAGTGACACCACACCTGTAGCTAAGTCGTCTGGCAAAAGTTGTGATTCACCTCGGTTTAATGTCCTTGAATGTATGTAGTGAAAGGAGGATCTAATTAAACTATCAACCTCATCAACATCCCTCTTTTCATACATAACATCCATCACTACCAAAAATTTACCCTTACATATAGTGGTGGGATATAGGACAACAACCATCAAATGAGCCTTAGTTGATAACGGATTTGGATAGAATATCTGGGATTTGTAGTATAGACTCTCTACATAAAATTAAATTCGACACATCTAATTTGTAAACAATATGGAATTATCTTTGAAGGATTTTAAAATGTAGGACAAGAATTTGTCAATACTAATCCTTTGCCCATTACATTAGGGGCCATTAAATTAGATACGTTACTCCATGTGATATCGAGATGCTTATCTTATAATGTACTTCTAGGGCATCCATGGATTCATGCTATGAGAATAGTCCCCTCTATGCTCCATGGTTCTTTGAAATTTGTGCATAAGGCTACTACTTATATCATTCACACTAATGAAGATTCTTTCAAACATGTTTAGTTGATTGAACTTCAAAGCATTAATATTTCTGAAACCCAATTGATAGCAATCTCCATCCCACCACAAACACGCCTCCTTTGTCTAATTTTAATGAAGATGATTGCAGTCTTGTTGGTGCTCAAACATGCAGTTCCACCAATCCTAAAGACTCAACATCAGAACCTAAGACCAGGGACATGTCGTGCTTAGGAAATGGGTAAGGCTTATGATCAAATAGTGGCATGAAACAGACCAATTGCTGTGAGTGGGTACACTCACCTTCCTCTTTCGGATTTACAAGACCAAGGGGGTATTCCCTAAGGTCTTAACAACATAAACAAGCTAAATATTAGGTCCTCAAGCAGCTATACCCATTGTGCTATGAACCCCTATAGTTGTCACTAAGTTCATGCCAACACTAGCTACATACAAACCTATCAGACCTCTGATAAACAAATGAACATTCACTCTTACCCTAAACCCAAAGATGACAACTATACTGTGTTTCCCCAGCAAATGAATCCACTTAACATTGCATACATAGGGATAAGAGAGAAGAACACACATACATGATTCTCCAACAACATTCAATTTTAGAATTGCATAAGGTATGGCTGAGTTTACAATACTGAATCATGCATATGTGGTGGAACCTAAACCTACTCCTACAACTAACTAGGGAGAGATTTATAAATTTAAAGGTTGTTAGCCTTTCACCAATTAGACCGATGCTGACTCCATTGGGCAACAGAGTCATAGATTTACAGAAAGAAAAGATGTGCAACAATGAAAACACAAATGGAATCTCATGTGCATCGTCAGTCAATGCCATATCTCATCTCATGCAATGGACATTCTTAGTAATCCAAGCATTAATGCAAAAACCCACATGGAACAAAAAGAAAGAGCATCACAAAAGCTTTGCGATGAATTAAAACATTATCACATATTTCTCTAACCTCTGTTACATTCATACCAGCAAATGTGGCAAGAGAGGATGAACAATTAGGTTCAAAGACCCTCCTAAATAATTACAAACTACTCTGGAGACATCCCATTACATGCATTTGTCTTTGAATAACCTTCCCATGCTTTACAAGGTGCACTTTACCCATTACAAATCCGTTTACATTATTTTATGCCCTAGAACACTACTAAGACACTTGTAGTCAATAAATTGGTTCAATGACCAACCTCTATTACATCTCTAGAACATGTACATATAGCATTAAAATTCACTTTTGTAGCTTGGACGTGGATTTGGAGTAGTCAACACATTTGCAAGTCGCCCATAAATGTTGTGTCAAGGTCACATCGGTTGTGCCAAAAAACTTTACAAATTTGGAGTGTTCATGCATGCCTTGGTACAAAAATTCATCATGAAAAGGATAAACAACAGTCCTCGGGCGGATGGAGTTCACCTAACATGCCATCGGGCTTAGAAATGATCATTAATGATGGCCCAAAGAGTTGTTGGAGCGTCCCATCACGTATTGATAAACTAACAGACTAGGAAGGCAAATTTGTTGGGCCCCAACAAATCAAGCCTTCACCAAGTATTTCTCATCATAATTGGGGGTATGAGAGTCCCTACAACACCAAAAAACACATATAGCAAACCAATGGGAAAGGCCAAGCTATCGAGCTTCGGTAATCGAGCCATCACCAAACATCCATTTTCTTTTGTACCGAAGCGAGGGACTCCCCGATCTTCGAAGTGCAAAGAACAAACTTATCTGGCTTCAGCAATCGAGCCTTCGATGAATACCTCCCACTCGAGCAAGAGAATCAGGCAACTCACCAAAGTCCAAAGTCTGAAAAACACAAAGGGAAGGCGGACCATATCGGTCTTTGACACATCGGGCTTTTGCCAAACTATCTTCCTTAGAATCGGGAGTAGGAGACTCCCCACAACTCCGATGAAATACAAAGGTAAGGCCATTTCATCGGGCTTCGGCAGATCGTACCTCCATTAAACATATTTCCACTTATGAACGGGAGTATGAGACTACCCGAAGTCCGTCCGAATAAAGAAAAAGGTGCCAAACAAGAAGAAAAATTCATTAGGCCCCAACAATTCCCTCCACCTGAGAATACACCTTCGCAACCAACCGTTCGTGTGCTTTTCAACACTACCATCAGGACCACATTTCCTCTTGAACACCGATTTACATCCAACAGGTTTCCGTCCTTTAGGCAAAAGTACCAGATCCCATGTATTGTTTTTCTTCAAAGCAATCATTTCTTCATCCATGGCGTTCATCCAAGAATCTGCATCATTCATACCCATAGCCTCCCTAACAGTCCTAGGCTCATCAGTGTTAGCAATCAAAGCAGAAACACAACTGGAATCCAACAATGAATAACCAAATCTTTCCGATGAATAATCAAACATTTTCGGTGGCCGCCTAACACATGTAGACCTCCTCAATTGCCGAGGTTGAGGTTCTTCTTCTTCAGAACATTCAGAGCTGCTAGGGCTCTCCTCATCATTAGGTCCAACAGGAGTACATAGTTCACCTTTAATCGGAGTAGGTGGAATTTGAACTACCTCCTTCTGCTTCTCTTCTTTCTCTGGCTGTAGCTCAACTATGGAAGGTTTCATCTCCCCAAATATTACACTTTTGTTGTGGAGAACCTTCTTGATGACTGGATCCCAAAGCTTGTACCCCTTCACACCGACACCATAGCCCATGAAGATACACTAAACTGCCTTGTTCTCCAACTTAGACCTCTTTACACTTGGAACATGAGCATAAGCTTCGCAACCAAAAACTTTGAGATGTCTCATCGAAGGCTTCTTACCAGACCACACCTCTATGAGTGTCTTTTCAACAAGAGCCGATGTAGGAGATCTATTGATCAAATAACATGCAGTGGCTACAGTTTCGGCCCAAAACTTCTGCTCAAGGCCAACACCACTCAGCATACTCCTAGCCCTCTCCATCAGTGTCCTATTCATCCTCTCCGCAACTCCATTTTGTTGTGGGGTGTATGGAGTTGTCTTAGTCTCTCAATCCCGTGCTTCTTACAGAACTTGTCAAATTATGCCAAACAAAACTCACCACCATTGTTAGTCCTCAAAAATTTAATCTTCCTATCATTCTGATTTTCAACAAAGGCCTTAAACTCCTTAAACCCATCGCCAATTGTTAGATGTCTTATGTCTCTCAATCACGTGCTCCTAACAGAACTTGTCAAATTCTGTCGAACAAAACTCACCACCGTTGTCAATCCTCGAACATTTAATCTTCTTATCAGTCGTATTTTCAACCAAGGTCGTAAACTCCTTAAACCGATTAAAGACTACAGATTTACTCTTGAAGAAAGAAACAAATGTCCTATTGTAGTCATCTATGAAAGACAAAATATTAAGATTTTCTTAACAAACATTCACAAGACCAAACACATTTGCATGAATATTGTCCAAAACCCTAGAAGACTATGAGAACTGGAATAAAAAGAAACATGGTTTTGTTTTCTATATACACAATGTTCGCAAAAGTCAATCTCGAGATTACAATCATCAAGGCCTTCAACAAGGCTTTTATTTTTCAGGGCTCTAAGACCTTTCTAACCAATATGACCGAGTCTTTGGTGCCATATCATTGTCTTCTCCGCTGGAAGCTTCATCTCCAAAGCATTTGCACCCTTAGGTACCCTGAAAGCACGACCATCAGATGCACAAACAACCTCAGATGTCATCTTACATCCTCCACTCGATAAAACAACCTACATACCCACATCAATCAACTTACTCACAAAAAGAAGGTTTTCTGCCAAACTCGGCATATGCAGCACACCATCAATCCCCTTCACTCTACCATCAGGAATCTAATCTTGACTCTTCCACGGCCAACAATTTTCAGATGAGAGTCATCACCGAGATACACCTTCCCACCATCATACTCTTCATACTTTGAGAACCAACCCCTATGCGAGGTCATGTAGAATGAAGCACTCGAGTCTATTAACCACACATCTTCTAATGCATGTGCTGCCAAGGATGTGACAAAAGCATCTACATCATCTTGAGAGGATTTATCAGAGTCAAAATCAGAGAAGTTCTTTTTACCTTTCTTTTCTTCTCCTCCTTACAATCTTTGCGGAAATGACCAAATTTGCAGTAGTTCCAACATTTCGCCTTGGACTTGCCAGGAGACTTGGATCTCCCCAAAGATTTTGATCTTGACTTCTTGTCCTTTTTCTTCCCTTTTTCTTTAGGTATTCCACAAACAAGGGATTCCTTGGCCATCTCAAAAGATTTCTGAGTTGCATCTCTTCAAACAACAACGATGTAACCACCTCATCCATTTTCAAATTGGTGGTGGTACTTTCAACAGCCATAACTAGGTGATCCCATGAGTCCGGCAAAGAAAATAATAGAAGCATGCAATGATCTCTGTCTTCTATCTTGTCACCAACAGAACCCAACTGAGCAATCATGTTAAGTGCATTCGGGTGATCTGCAACATGCCCTCCATCTTCCATCTTCAGAGAATACAAGTTCTTTCATAGGAATAACTTGTTTACTAGAGATTTAGCCTAATAAACATCTCCAAGCTTCTTCCAAAGAGACTTTGCAGTCTTCTCTTCATGGACATTTAGGAGCATTGAATCGGCCAAAAAGAGTCTAACCAAACCCTTGGCTTTCTGATGCTTCAGATCCCACTCTTCCTGAGTCATACTGGTTGGTCTTGTTCCACATATTGCAGCCCACAGATCTCTATCCACAAGCATATCCTCCATCTTCAACTTCCATAACTCGAAGTTGCTGCCATTAAACTTATCCATCTCGATCCTACTGGATGTGCTTGCCATCTTTTCCCTGCAAGAAGGTCACGAAAATATACTTCTACAAAACTCCGACTGAAACTAAGATCAGTACAAAAAATGCTTCAACCCAACAAAGGAAACAAAGTTGGTCAGGCTCTAATACCAACTGAAAGGAAGCCGAGTGCGCGGAAGACCCTTCCTACACGAATTTAAGTAGGAGAGGGTTGCAAAAATTTCTTAAAACACTTGAATAGTTATAGATTCAAACTCAGATGCAGATTCAAAATGTATAAAACAGATTAACAATAAAACCATGTAACACAGAAATTACGTAGGGAAAACCCTTATGGGAGAAAAAACCCCACACTCCAAAACACAACTCAATTATATTATTCAGCAACAACAAACAAGTTACAATATAATTCTATAATACCAACTGAAAGGAAGCCGAGTGCGCGGAAGACGCTTCCTACACCAATTTAAGCAGGAGAGGGTTGCAAAAATTTCTTAAAACACTTGAATAGTTACAGATTCAAACTCAGATGCACATTCAAAATGTATAAAACAGATTAACAATAAAACCATGTAACACAGAAATTATGTGGGGAAAACCCTTACGGGAGAAAAAACCCCACACTCCAAAACACAGCTCAATTATATTATTCAGCAACAACAAACAAGTTACAATATAATTCTATAATACCAACTGAAAGGAAGCCGAGTGCGCGGAAGACGCTTCCTATACCAATTTAAGCAGGAGAGGGTTGCAAAAATTTCTTAAAACACTTGAACAGTTACAAATTCAAACTCAGATGCACATTCAAAATGTATAAAACAGATTAACAATAAAACCATGTAACATAGAAATTACATGGGGAAAACCCTTACGGGAGAAAAAAACCCCACACTCCAAAACACAGCGCAATTATATTATTCAGTAACAACAAACAAGTTACAATATAATTCTAGAGCTATGCTCTTGAAGGAGTCTTCACACTTCTTCAATATTCAGAAGAAATTTCGGCAACATAACAGTACTTCAACAAAATGATACACATCTCCAATATACAAGTGCTCAATATATAGGAGATTACAATGCATTAATTAGAAAATTTCCAAATCCAACGCCCAAGATTGAAGATGCATCATGGAAAGCACCAAAAACATTGAACATGCAAAATGGTACTATTACAAGTGTCAACACATGCAAATATCCAACTGCCAATTTTTACCAAACCTGCACATGCAAAACTACACCTGTCAAAATATAACTACACCTCCAAAAAAAGCATCCTTATCATAAGGAAAGTGCCAACATGCATAACTCCACCTTTAATAGCAGGTTCCAAACTTGACTCCTCCTTTGAAATAGAAACTGCACGTTGTAACTGACAAGTTGACACACACTAATCCCAACAAATAGAATATGATATTTTTAGACTATGGACTCATCTTGGGATATGGGTGTTGGATTTCTAACTAGGATTTGTGTGCCACAATTTAAGATGGTTTTAGCTCACAGTTTCCTAATAACAATATGATGGTTTCATGTATTGCATCTCATATTTAAAGGATGCTCGAGATGGAGGTTTTGATAGTGAGTTTTGTAGGTATTGTTATGCTGCCCAAATTACTCCAAATTTCTGGTTGGTGATACTTCTGTAAAGGTGTGGACTCTACAAGTGTATTGTAACATTTGATTACTAAATAATACATTGAGTTACTTTGGAATGTAGGGTTTTTCTCCTAAAACTGTTCTCCCCACATATATCACTATGTTATGGTACATTACTTTTATATTTATGTCATTGTAACTATGTGATTAATTTAATTTTGCATGTATCTCCTCACATAGATTAATGTAAGAAACATATTCTGCACTTCTACTTCCTTTCCTATTTTGGAAGGCTTGTTAAGGTCAAGGAGTTTAATAAAGCTCTTAATTTGTCAAGTTCATGCTAACCCGAGACGCAAATTCGATTGTAGTATACATGAGGCAGAATCTCAACGACACTTGGTTGTTCACTGTATATCACCTTGCCATGGAGATGGAAGCCGACAAGATTGCTCTCGTTTTGTAATAACTATGATTCTCTGTTTTGTTTAAACATTAGTATTAGGATAAAAATCCCCTCGGCTTAACAAATAATAGCTATGAATAATTAATTTAAATGTGATGATCTGCTTTTCATTATATTATATGACTTTTGATGACAAACGTTTGATTGAGAATCAATGAATATTAATCAAATTAGGCCAAGAAAGTAACGTGTGCAGAAATTATTTAATATTCACAAAGATTGTTGAAAAATAATGTTATTGAATTAATGTTTATCAAGACTGACATGTACTCCAAATAATAATTTCAGATTAAGGTACCAGATTTTCTTTTGATAATTTTTATAATTAGCCATTATCTTGGATTTTCACATGAAATTCAATGACTTAACCAATTGTTGAGTGTGCAGGCAATTTGCTGATAAGGACCAACCCAACCAAGCAGAAAGCGGAGTATACAGTTTCACGAAAATTTCTATTGGTGCCCGATCACGGTGCATAAACAGGCCAGCAAAGGAAGAAATAGACAGGCTAGGTGTCAATCGAGATGGTAGCAAGAGAAACTAACAAATGAAGGGTGTTGTATCTGTGAACACACCTGCATGGAATAACCATGGTGAATGAGCAGAATATGTGAAATGTATTAGAGAAATAAGGAGCCGAAGAAGATCTTGATAAGGTAAAATGTAGTATTCAAACTTGTGAAGTTGAGTCTGAGATTGATGCCTTGCGTGTATATGATCTGCTTAATGATTGATGTCTAAATGTCTGTGTAATCCGGTGACATGGAATACTCTGTGAACTAATTTAAAGTGAATATTGATCAATGTTGGAGGCTTTGGTGGGTCTAGTTGTAGTCTCACCGCTATACATAAAAAAGCTACGAATTCCAACGCCTTGGTTATAATTGGGCAAATTAAAATGACCTTCTTGGGATGTGTTGTAGCCACCACCAAGAGGGACAAGTTGAAGTCACAATTGAATTGGAAATCAAAGCTCCATGCCAGGTTGTAGCCCAGACAATCACTCGAATTGTAGCCAAATGACGATTGTCCTGGTTGTAGCCAGATGATGGTCACCTTGGTTGCAGCAAGGTAGAGTCAATTGTAGTTGAATCCCTAGTTCACTTATGCTTAGGCTCATTTAACAAGTTGTAGTCCTTACAGTTTGCAACTTTGCATATATGAATCCTACTTAGGTCTAAATGTTGAATTTCGCTTGTGTATGTGTGCTTGTTGGTTTGAAGCAGACAAGTATTAGATGATCTCATAATAGTGTATCACACTTGTCTGACACTACAAAAAATAAGTCCAAGATGTCAAAATTACAAAACACTTTCGAATGAAGGACCTTCATTTAAAGGTGATGTCATTATGACTTTCAAATGAAGATTATTTTTTCAATTTTTAAACATTTCATGTTCATACCAAGGTCCCTTTGATGCAACCCAATGTAACTCATTGAGTTTTTGGAGAAATTTTTTTTATTAAAACCAAGGATTGGACCATCAAATGGAGTCACCATGACATGAAATTTTGCAGGATTGTAGGCCTCAAAGTAAGCTTTAAGAAAAGTACAATTTGTATTATACTTTATGTAAGCTTTAAGAAAAGTACAATTTGTAATATACTTTATTTAATTATGATATCCTTTCTATTTTTTAGTGAACATATAATTTTTACCAAAAGGTCTAATATGTAAAATACTTTATTTAATTATGATATTTTTTCTATATTTTTAGTGAACATAAGCTCTTTAACAAATATAAGGGTCTCTATTCGACACAAGGAAAAATAGAAAATGGTAAAAAACATTCTTCAAAATATCTACACGTATTAATGTCCTTGTTTCAATAAAAAAATTGATTAATTTCGATATAGGCAAAAAAACTTGTGTTATGGAATAACAACACTTTCAATTATAATCAATGTAAATTAAAAATTAATAATTACACCAAGAGGCATTCTACACTCACAGCAAGGGCTGAAAGATTCAGATGTTTAGATTCTCGTAACCAATAAACAAAAATCCAAAAAAATCAAATCAAATTCAATGCATGGCTATAGTGGATCATAATCAAACACCACAATAAATACACCACCACCACTCTCAAAGATGTTTTTGCTATTTTAAACCAAAATGCAAATATTAGTTGGAGTAATTTATAAATGTCAAAACCAAAACCAAAACAAATTGGAAGATATCTCTTGGCATACTGTAGATATATTTTTTAAATATAAATATACTAGTAAATAAATATGCAACAAAAAATTAGGAAAAAATATGCATGCACTAGATATGAGTGTTAGTGATCTATGTTTAAAAAATTATGATTTTATCTTATTTCTAACAAAAGTTATGCTTATGGAATAAATGTCACTAATTGAAAATACTATAAAGTATGAAAAGCAAGTTATTATATTTAGAGTCTACACATTATGTTATCAGTTCATCCCTTGCAGGCTCCAGATCCAAGTCTAGTTTGAGCCTGGTTCAAATTCCTAGTGTTTCCCGTAAATTGAAATTTTGGTCCATCTTGGTTTTCTCCTTGTCCTTGTGTTGTGTTTCCAAAGTCCTCGTCTCAAATTTCATCTCCTAACAACAAATTCCTCTTTTTCCGAACTCAAAGTTCAAAGTTCTCTTTTCTTAAAGTCCTGTTGTCGGCAATTTTGAGTTTTCCCGAACTCAACTCATTTTCTTCTTTGTTGGGAGAGTCCCCTATCGGCAAACTTGTTGGAAAAATCTTAAGTACGTGAACCATGTCGGCAAAACTCTAAGTTCACGAACTCAAACCTTTCCCGACAACTACTCATTAGAAAGTGTTTCACTAATTGTTTGTCACTTTTCAATCTATCGGCTATCTTTAGTTTCCGCAAAATTTTAACCTTAATTTGTGAGTTGTGTATTTTACCGATTGGCTGATTCCCTGATAACCTGGCAGTGGTTCTTAGCCTTGTCAAAGTCTCCTTTATCGGCTTTCTCTATTTTTCACAAACTTAACCCCATTGTCCTATCGGTCTTTAGTTCTTGAGTTTTGTTTTTCACCGATAAGCCGATAAGCCGACAACTCTCTTTTGTTTATGTCAAGCTTCTCCTACCAATAAAATAAGTATCTTATGCTCATATCCTTACTCAAAAGGTTCACGAAATCCCAAATTTGTCGATAAAGCGACAAACACATTATACAAGGAATTGATGAAGTTCATGAAATCTACTTTTTGCTGACTAAATGAACACAGCGGCCAGAAGCTTGGTTCGACAAATAAGTTCGCCGATAACCAAGTTTTGCGACGGCCAAAATTGTCGATAAGGGGAAATGAAATTCTTGATAAAGTGTTTTGGTACATCATGTCTATGTGGCATTTATTGTAAGGAAACATTTAATGTATTCACCCTACTTCCACCTTGCTACCTTATAAAGTAAAGCTTCTCTTTAAGCATTTTTCACAATCGCTATCGAGAACGAGATTTCAAGAGCTAAACCGCAATTAGTCTAGCCATTTTTCTTCTCATAAGGCATCACACTCAAGGTAATTTTTTGGCCCGTTTCTCTTTTCAAATTGAGAAATCATTGTTAGCTAGCTGTGTGGGAGGGTTTATTTTGTGGTGGTCCCTATCGTTCATGACTTGTGAAACCCCGTTCTTCTCCACCGTCAACCATAGCTCCCTTTTGTCTAACCTGAGTTACCCAGTTATAACCCTAGTCAAAAGCCTTACATACTAGTTACTCGGAGCAATCAAAATGAAATACAAATACCAAGGTTTGGATATCTCTTTCATCATTGGGGATGAATTGGCGGGGGTGAAAGACACCGACTTAGGGCACGTCAACTTCAACGAATTTTGGGCCAGAATAAACACCAACCAAAGAACACCAATTGCCCAGAAGACTCTAGATAGTGGGTTGGCAAACGCAGGTGGTTTTCCCCCAATGGTAAAATGCACCGACTTGGTTATGGCTTGCATCCAGAATTACCATGCTGATGCCCAGGAAATCAGAACAATGAGCAGCAAGGCAATTTTGCAGATAAATGCCAACTCCATTAGCGATAGGTTGGGTTTACCTACACATGAAGAGTATGCTAATTTGACACAAGGGACTCGCTGGAACTTGTTCACAGACAGGAAGAAAATGTGTAAGGATTCTATAACTACCACTTGGCTAAAGAAAGAAAACAAGGGTGGCCCCCAATTGCCCAAAAACCTAGTCAGAGCCCATTTTAAAGATGACATTTCAGATATAATCCCTTTGCTGCATAGAGTGATGGGCAGTGAAGAATGCAATGATTTTGCCAACTGGATGTGTCAATTCATCTTTGTTATTTGCACTAGGAAGCAGTACATTGACTAGTCCCAGATAATAAGTGATCACTTGTATGACCAATTGGTCAATTTCCATAAGAACAAGAAATTCCATATGTGTTCTTATTTGATTTATTTGTTAGCTACTACACAACAAATCTGGCTAGGTTTGGAAGTAGTCGATCCTATGACTCAAGCTACACAAGTGTATGATTATTTCACTCAATTGCAAGAAGAGAATGGCAATAAAGTATGCAAAAGGGTAAATGATGCCTTCCTAATGTTAATGGTGCAGAAAATCTTGGAAAAATCTTAAGTTAGGATCTCAACTAAAGCAGCTAATTGGATAATGGGCTTTGGTAGCTATTTTATTCAATTTGATAAGTTCACCTACATCAGGATAGGTGGTTTTCAATTTCCCCCTTTGAAATTACTGAGATATGCTTCTGACTATCTGTTATTTTTGGAAGTATGCAGACAGGCATACTTGGCAGGGAAGAGATATTACGATTCTAAGAAAAGGGCTATCCGTTTCCACAAAAATTGACCCATTATACTTGCACAAAACCAGAAAATGCTAAGAATGTGGATAGACTCTTGGCCTAATTTCACTTTCATCTTTCAACTCTAGGAGCTTCTTTGATAGCAAAGATTTTGTGAAGAAAATTCTCTACTTTCCTATGCTAAGAGAAAACAGACCTCGTTTAGAAGATTTTTGGGCTGATTGTGTGGATGAGTTTGAGGTGAGAAGAAGAAATTGGTCAAGATTGACCTTCGACCAGATGAGGATTTATCATCTAGGTTCAGAACTTCCCAATTTTGTGGATGATTACACCGATCTCGTTGACCCTGGTTTTGCTGCTGAAAATGCTAAACCCCTATTTGATGTTGATTGGAGAATTGATGAAATCATAGATATTAGCACTAGGTCTTATTTTGTATTGCATAGAAGCCAACTATGGTTTGAAATTCTAAGATGGGTAGTGGTGGTGCAAGTTCTCCTTCTCACAAGGGGCAAGTCATGGAACAACATGTGTCTATAGATACTTCTAGCCCTAACACCCCAGCCATTGTTCAGGTTACAACCTCCAGTTACAGGGCAAGGTGAGGTAGATGGGCCTCAACAAAAAACACATTCAAAGGATTCTGCTAGAGAGAATATGCGGACTCCCAAGAAGAAGTAGAGAACCAAAGAGTGCCTGAAACCCCAAGAAAGAAAACATCAGAGCAACGAAAGGGATTGCATGATGAGGAGGATGGGGGAACAACACCTCCTGCAAGACAAAGTGTAACTCCTCCTCCTATTTCTCAGGATGGAGTACTTCAAACCCATCCCTCTCCTCAACAACAACCTAGAGTAGATAATACTCCTAAAGCAGATAAAGTTTCCCATACTACCATAGTTGCTTGCTCAGTAACTGCTACCCCTGCTTGGTTGAGGACAAATGTTGGGAATAAAAGAAGATATTCTCAAATAATTGATACAAATTTTGATGTAATGGCCAGGCTATTGAAGTTGGAATCCACTCCTAAAAAGGCCAAAAGAATGTCTAGGCTCATGGTAGATCTGATCTCTAAACATCGGTATGTAGAAATTGTTAAGCCTATGGTGCACAAAGAGATGAAAGATGTATCTGTAGATGACTTCTATGTCAGTACAGTGGATCTTGGGCCACCCTCTGTACAAGGAGACATTCATAATGCCAAACTTTCTGTAGATATCCTGGCCAACCGACTAGAGGAGAAAGAGAAAGAGAATGAAGTGTTGGAAGATCAAGTAAGTATTTTGACTTCGTATATCAAATATAATGTTGATACTACTTCTCAGCCCATACATGCTACAACTAGCATCCCCAAGGGTGTGAACACTGAAGATTTTGATCAAATAAATAAATACAAAATATCTGGGAAATGCAGTAGAGGAATGGGTGGAAAAATTAACAGTTGACAGGCTCCTTTTCATTCATGATGTTTTTCTTCTGTACACTAAGATTTCTAATAAGCAAACTGAAATTTTGAATGACTTGAAAATAATTAGGAAAGATGAAGCCATGCTAAATGTAGCCAAAAGTGGGCCTATTGCCATGGTTAAGCTGGATTCTAGCATTTTAGTTACAGAGAAGGTTATTGATAAACCTAAAGAAAATGAATCTGTCAAGTGGCTAGCTGCTGTGAATTGGAAACTGAGCATGAAAATCAATACTTAAGTGATTTACAGAACCTGACTAAAAACAACAGATCCTATCTGCTTGATCTCAAGAGTGCTTGTGTCTCTTTGGGTGTTGATCTTTATGATGAAACCGAATCCAACATTTTAGAGGTAGCTATCATTAAACAGGGTTTTAAAGATTTGTTGACTGAAGAATTGAAGATAAAAGAAAATGCAGCAAGGAATTCCATAGAAAGGTTGAGTAATGTATCTGCTTATTTGTTCAATTTTAAGATGTTGTGGAAATGCAGAGAAAATATGAAGAAACTAGTGGTACATTGCAGATGTGGAGGACGAGGTTGGCGATCACTAGCATCCCTAATGCTAAAGGTGTCATCTCAATCCTAAACAAATTCAAGGTCCTCCGAGCCAAGCTGGATGCATCCCAGAAAGCAAGGACTGAAACAAGAAAGAATGTCACAGATGAACAAGTGGAATCTGATACAATAGATGAGGAAGACAAAGAAGTGTCTTCATAATTGTTCCTTCGATTTTTACACTTTGCCATGTTGAGACTCATTTTATTATTTGAGACTACGTCTTGCTTGATATTTCAAGAACTTTATTTTATCATTCTTTGTTAGTTGTATAAAACAGTTATACGAGGAAAAGTTGGTTCCTCTCTTTTACTATATAATGTATGGGTAAAGGAGGAGGGATCTTTTGGTGAAATTTCTTTTCATGATTACATCATTGGACATTACATTCTAATTTGAGGGGCAAGAGGGATAATTGATACAGTATATGTGGTTCCATCTTTGAAGAGAACAGAGTATTTTGTTCTAATTGATTTCATAAATATAAGAGGAAAGTTGGCAGTGGGTCTATTTTTCTCTGTGTATTGGTTGTTTATTCTTTGTATGTTGAATGTGTGGTATGTTGGATCATGGTATCTACATTTTTTGTATGAAATATTGATAGCATGCTTCTTTATGATTATATTGTCATTGGAGCATCTTCTCTCTTATGTTAGAATCTGATCCCAAAGTGGTGGTTCGATAATTGTGGTTCACTCATTAGCTCTCTTCTATTCGTGTGTCTAGAAAAAGGTCCTAGTGGGTTTATCGTCATAATTAAAATTCTTGCCCGCAATATAGCACATATTGTGGTTTTGGTTAAATTTCATATTTGTAGAAAATTGTCTTTCCCACTTTCAAGTTAAAAGTGCACCAGAAAATTATTAAAATTATCATACGAAGGGAGCTATACCTTCTAAAACATTGCAGGGCAATTTATGAAAATTGTCCAACTGTTGGTGGAGTTTATTGCTACTAAACTGGGCGGGTCTTTATTTAACAAGTGGTGACACAATCTGTTCACTAACACCTAGTTGATCTAGATGGGGGTTTTATCAGGGGACTTTTTATACAATGGGTTCATTCCATATGTACCAACGCGAATTTGTCATGAACCCACAAATTTTTTAGTTTTTTAAACTTTAACAAGAACAAATCCCTAACCCTAAAGGGACGACTGCTAGACAGACTTATGAATACCTTTTTTTCTCTTCCAATGGGCAAAGATTGGTTGAGCAATGGTCAAGGAGTATATATTTTCTTACCTGCCATCGAGACTCAATATAACTCAAGTCCGATCCATCAATGATCTATACCTTACCTTCTTTTCCTCTTTAATTTAACCTTTGACTTGTATGTTTTCATATCTTACCACTATGGAAATTGAACTACTGTTGTGTTTTTTATATTACTTTAAATTAAAATTCTTATTACTTCAATGTTTTGTCTCATTGTTGACAACATTTTGGTGTGCATTCAAATGATACCATTGCACAACAATATTTTTATGACTCGATTTTACTACGTATTCAAATGACTACTCCAATATAATAAATATATTATTTGGCTATTAATTATTTTATAATTAGATATAACTAGACATTAATTTTTTATATTATTATATACAATAATAGATAATTTATTTATTTAGTTTTACCTTTTGACTATTTAGTGTTAAGAAAAGGATGTGTTGTACACCTTGCATAAAAATGAAATATTTAAATTATGTAAAATAAATATTTATTTATGATACATCTAGGAGATGTGTTTAACCACATCAAATATTTATTTGGATCCACCTATAAAGTTGTATTTAACATTGGGATAGTTATTTTAAGTGTGGGAGACATACAATAATTAATTAATATTTGGAAATCTTAGTAGGAAAAAGTGAAAACTTAGTATCAAGAATTAAATGAAGGGTAAATAGTTTTGTGTGCTCATGGTTTTGAGACACATAGTTTTTCCAATACCACAAGTTGTATTTGTGTGAGCTTGAGTTTATAAAAGAAAGCACATGGTTAGTGGTTTGGATTAGTTGGTTGAGTGGGTTGTCATTGTATTGAGTTTCTCTTGTCAGTGCATATCTGAAGCATGGCATGTTATGTGTGGTTTACATGCTTGGACACATGAAGGATGCATTGGAGAAGCTTGATGTTTCATATGTATTCATGAGACTCTGTAAGTGCATTGTAATATTTTATTGCTGAATAATACATAGAATATGGATACTTTTGGACACATTTTCCCAAGATATATCTTGTGTTATCTTGTGGCTTGTCTTTTGATCTTTGCATTTTGGTTATTCTGTAAGCTTGTATGTATCATTATCTCTCATAGAGTTATGTAGGAAATGGTTTGATCAACCTAATAATTTCCTAACATTTAATGTATTTATTTATTAATAATTATTATATTATATAATAATTTATTAATTATTGTTATATTATATATTTAAAATTAATTTTATTAAAATTTTATCAATTATTATTATATTATATTAATTTCGTTAATATTGTATAAGGTTTATAACATTAAAAATACTAGAAAAAGAGTGTATTTTATTATTATGCTACAAATATGTATATATTTTTTATTTTTATATGTTTTTGCATGGACGAACCCAAAAAAGAGTTTGACCGAACTCGTGAACCCAAATTCAAACTAGTACTAGGATTAGTAACTTAGTCTATGCTATGAGAAACAAGGATCTATCACAAAATTTGGAGTGAATAGATTATCACCAAAGCGTTATACATATCAAAGAAGAGTCATTGGGCTGAATCAAAAGTCGATCCCAAGACTCAAGGAGTGGTGGCAAGAAGCTTTTCACCAAGTGGAGAGGAGTGTCAACATGTATCTTGGAGAGTTCTGTCGAACTCTCCAAGTCGACACCTAACCACCTAAGGTGGCTTAAAGCCATGTGCAAATATATTACTTAGGCTAAGTTATATATATTAAAGTTTTGCACTAACACCTCCCCTTAAGCATAGCTTAGGTGGATACAAGAAGAGATAGGTCTCGGCTACTAGGCTTGGTGAGGTACCCATGTACAAAGTAATCTCTCATGAAGTGGAGAAAGGTAGAAAACCTTGTGGGAAAAAAAAATACCCTCCAAAAGAGAGAAAAGATGGATAAAATTTATACAAGTGAAGAAGTACTACTTTTTTCACTGAGTATAGTATATGTTCCCCCCATAGGAGAGACAATGATAGAAGGTCTACGAGACACCGCCATAGTACATGTCCTACTACAATGAGGTTGGATGCTCGACAAAGGATGCAGATGTAAATCCAAGAACATCGAACAATGTTCCTTCCCTTGGGAAGAAATCAAACCAACCAAAGATGCAGGATATCTTCCCATGCTGCAAGATATATGTATGTTCCTAAATCATGTTGAAGCTAATCCAAGGATGATGATGCCCATTTCGATGTCTCTGAAAATAGCTCAAGTGTCCCCATGTCGATGCCGAAGGATGCCATAATCAAATCAGGAGCATGCCTAATAGATGAAAATGATGACAATCCAGAACTGTGTAGACGGATGTAGAGCATGAATATCCAAAGAGGATAATGATGATGCAATTTCATCAAAACTGTCATCAAAGAGAAGACTGATGTCCTCAATGTGTACTTCCAAATCAGCAATGCTCGAAGACTGATATATTTGTCCTGTTACAAGGAAGTACTAGAAGCTCTCAAAAAAGCAACACTGAAATCTGATGAAGCAACAGGAGGAGGTGGCAGAATATCTACTATTGCAAGAGGTGTAGTAAGAGGAGAAGCAAGCGGGTATGTCTCTGTGTTATCAGTACATTCAAGATTTTCCCAATACCATCGCCTTAGAAAGGATCATCAACATCATCAAAGGAAAGAAATATGTCTATAGCAGAATTATCTGGGAATGGAGGTTCATTGGGGTCTCCATACATTTCCCATAGTTTGGTCCAAAGAACTCTAGGACATCAATGTGTGATAGAGGAACCCATTGAGTGTGGTTCACAACACTTAAACCGATTAATCCTAAGACATGATTATTCTTATTTTCCCATACAATTTTCTACCAATATGTACTTGGTTCAAGAGTAAGCCCATACAAATGTGGCAATAGGCAAATCCATCAACAATGCACCAGGGTACCATCATGCAGCACTTGTAGTCTCTGTTTTCCAAAGTAGTGACAAATGGATGACTTGTTATCCCTATTAGTGACTTAGATAAATTACCCCCTTTTGAACTTTGTGTTAGTTCAATGATTTACAAAATGCCTGTATAACCCCCCAAAATAATACATGAAAGCAATACTTTATAAGATTAGTGCATGAATAACCCTTCGTCTTCGTCAGACAAAAATACAAGAGTTAAACAAGCAAATTTAAATACCCCCCAATTTTGACACTTTATCATGTAGTGCCATAGGTCTAAGCATGTCGATATAATCAAGCCCTAATACTTAACCTTTTTCTAAAAAAAATGCAATTCGAGCAGTAACAATTTTTAAAAGAACCTCTAAATCCCCAAATTGTAAATTACCCCTCCTCAAACAATAATTTTAAATGCTTTTAAATGCCTATTTTGTTTAAAAATGAAAGCATAATTTTAAATACATTAAAAAAAAACAAAATTTAGGGAAAAATTGTTCAGAAGGGGAATTAGGGCAAAAAAGCCCAAAAAGATGGAAGGGGAGTACAGGGGCGACCAAAATTTGCAGTGAGTTTAGCCTTTTGAGAGGCCTATGCAAGATCTCGTGGCTGTGGGCGACTCCAACCAGGTGGAGGGCTGGACGCACTGGTGCTAGGCATAGTTGGACGTGGACAGAGGCATCTCTGGGAGTCTGTGGCATCGACCACATATGCAGGGGTTCCCAGTGGCGTCGCTTGAGGTGCAGGGTTGGCTTTGTTCTGCAAACAATTTGCTTCCTTTGCAGGGCTATTCGACCTTTCCACAGGCCGCAACTCTAAATCCTTGAAGAGTCAAGACAGAGAGGCCACAAGATCGACGCAAACAGATGTTCGAAGACTTTGGCAAAACAGCAACAAGAAAAGAAACCCTTGACTGGACTGTGGATTTCTTCGTGGGAGGCGGGGATCTTTTGTAGACCCTGGAGGTAGTAACCTCAATGTAAGTCAAACGACAAAACAGATCCACAAACAAGTGCCCAAATCTGTAAATTGGAGCACAAAAATTGCCAACAAACAAAAACCCTCGACAAATAACATGAATCAGAAATTTGAACGCGGCAAAAGAAACATAAAAATGACAAAATTTAACCAGAGACTAGCAAAAATGTTGGTCGTATGCATGCTCAGCTCAAAAGGGTTGAGATTGCAGGTCACACAGGGGCTCTGTTGGTTGAAATCGCGGGCCAGAAAGGGGCTTCCCTCCACGTAGGAGAGGAGTCAAATGGATGCAAAAAACTATCGGCCTTCAATCAAAGCACGCCTACACCCCTCACACGGCACAGCGTCGCTCTGCCTGTTTGCAGACAGGGGAGTCTACAATATGAGAACTCCGCAACAGGGCACTTCTTTTGATGTTGTAATTATGCCTCTGACAACGCTCAGTGCCTCCACCAGATGATTCTCTACTCCTCCACACAAACGCCTTCAACAAGGGTTTCGCCTCAAAAATGAACAAGCAAACAAATTAGTTTCGCTCTGAAACTATATGAGAAACTAGGATCTACTAAGCCAATGTTGATCACAAAATTGGGAGTGAGTAGATTATCACCAAAGCGTTGTACATATAGGAGAAGAGTCATTGGGTCTAATTAGAAGTTGATTCCAAGACTCAAGGAGTGGTGGCCCAAGAAGGTTTCCACCGAGTGGAAAATAAGTGTCAGACACGTATCTTGGAGAGTTGTGTCTAACTCTCCAAGTCCACACCTAACCACCCAAGGTGGCTTAAAGCCATGTGCAAATAGATTACTTAGACTAAGTAATATATATTAAATTTTTGCACTAACATACACACAATCTAAAAATCACTAGTTCACATCATCATCAAGCTCTTCACAATTTGCCTGATAATAAGTGACATAAGGCAAAAATTTGGTTAAAAATGTTGATTTCAATGACCAACTTGGACCAAAAAAGTGGGACATACTATTGTGAGATCACTCCATTAGGTTTTAAAATAGGTAAAGAGAAGATTCTACAGTTTGCTTGGGTACACTAAAATTTTACACTATCAAATTGGTTATAAACGACGGTATGGACCATACACCTTATTGACACCCTCATGAAGTTGAATACCTGGCTATGAGGGTGGCAAGGTGAAAAAGCAGGCCTATCAGTTGGATTAGCCCCGAGCCAAGTTACTTGCACTGCAGTGATAAAAATTGGCGATATTTAACCTTATGGTTTAGTTATATGTAGTCCTAATTATGATCATCATCTTGACTTATGTTTAAGGTGTAACTAGCCATTACGACTAAATGTCTCGCTGATTCATGAATTCACCTTGCCTTATTGTGTCTGTAAATAGAAGGGATAGATGAAGCCTAAGACTGCATTGTTTCTCCAGTTAGATGTGGCAAGGGACTGTAAGATCTTTGATGGGAGTAGGATGATCTTCAAATTAGATTGTTCAAAACCCAAGAAGTGATAGCAGAAGTTGCCTTAGAGAAAATGAGCAATTAAATTAAGAGAATTGCCTCATAAGCTAAAGAGAGTTTATAGTACGATCCTATTTTAACTGAATGTGTGACAATCTGCAAGTAGTACCAAGGTTGTTTTGTAGTGTCTCAGAGAAAAAATTAGCTATTAGGGTGCTTCAATCTCGATTTTTGTAGTAAATGACCTAATATTTATATGATTCTCTTGTAAGGCTTAATAATTACATGTCTAAAATTATGTATATCGACTTCCATAACATCTTGATGTATATTGGTAGGGCCAATCCTTAATTTGTTTAAGGTTCTATAACCATCCTAATGGATTATTGATGTAGTATAGATTCTCGGCTAATCTATAATTTATTTGACTAGTAATTCATGGCTATTCTATAATGTTGTAACAAATGAAGCTAGTTTGTTTAAGTGTCTAAAGGGACCAAATGGTCTAGAGCCTGAGTAATTATTTACAAATGCTGTGGCTATGAGTTTAGATTTTATTGTATTAGAAATTCATATTCGCGAGCCAATTCATCAATTCTAAGATCTTATAAGCTCACTATAGAATGATGACATCCCCTAGAAGTTTATCTAAATTGCTTGCAAATGAATAATTTCTACTATTGATTCTTCATTAGCACTAAACACTAATTGATGAATCTTAATCTTGTTTTGTGGATCTCTAGGTCTACAAATAAATCACAATCCAATTTGAGGAATTCGAGGCACCTAGAAAGTTATGTTTGAGAATTCCACCCTCAAACATGTGTTTTGATTATGTGTGTGTATCCTCAATCTATTATAGTTAGGTAAATTTTTCCAACAATGATTTAAGTACATCCCCTTGTGTAAATTCTAGTCCTGATGTGAAATTCCTATTATTGGAACCAAGGCGAGCTCTTGACCTCTATTAGTGGCATCCTAATTTAAATGCTTAAGACTCTCACTGCAGTTCCTCTGCCTTACTAGTTTCTTGCTTCTTCCTTTGTCTCTTGCTAATTCAATTTCAAAGAAATCAAATCCCAATATTTCTGCGCAATTTCTCACAAATTCTTCTTGTTGGTTTTCTCTTGTTTGTGTTGAATCACTATATATACCTTCCGCAAGCACTCTTCTTGTCTTAATCGAAATGAGAGATGACTCTTGGTCTAGGGGATTCACCTCGTCATGCGATCGTTTCAATTTAGAAGACGCTTTTTTGTTAGTTAATGACATTTCATCTGTTTGAGAATTCCACCCTCATACATGTGTTTTGATTATGTGTGTGTATCCTCAATCTATTATAGTTAGGTAAATTTTTCCAACAATGATTTAAGTACATCCCCTTGTGTAAATTCTAGTCCTGATGTGAAATTCCTATTATTGGAACCAAGGCGAGCTCTTGACCTCTATTAATGGCATCCTAATTTAAATGCTTAAGACTCTCACTGCAGTTCCTCTGCCTTACTAGTTTCTTGCTTCTTCCTTTGTCTCTTGCTAATTCGATTTCAAAGAAATCAAATCGCAATATTTCTGCGCAATTTCTCACAAATTCTTCTTGTTGGTTTTCTCTTGTTTGTGTTGAATCACTATATATACCTTCCGCAAGCACTCTTCTTGTCTTAATCGAAATGAGAGATGACTCTTGGTCTAGGGGATTCACCTCGTCATGCGATCATTTCAATTTAGAAGACGCTTTTTTGTTAGTTAATGACATTTCATCAGTTAATATAAGATTTTCCGAACATTCGTTATGGCAAGGTCTTTGAACATGTTTTCAATTTCTTTTTCTTCCGCACTCTCTTTATTTTCTTGTAAATTTAAATTTCTCATCATTTTCTCTCTTTGTAAACCCACACATTTTCTCACCACATTATCTAAGTATTCCGCACTAAATCTAGAGGTTTTAAGTCTGTAAAAGGGATCAGTAATTCCTCAAATCAATCATTAACTGTGATTTTTAGGTTAGACAAATCAATTTCCAAATGGGGTGTACGAATCAAAAATTCGAATGGCAGAGCACCCCTACTTCCACACCCTTCTTCTGGTGACTCTCTAGACACCACATATTCTTCAATATATTTTACTAACCATTTTAAGATCCTATTTGTTTTATCTAAATGGATATTAACATGCTTAGATATGTCTCTTTTATGAAGCTGTACATTTATCCCTTGTCCTTGTAAGTGTAGGTTTTTATTTTCTAGTGGGTTATTTATTTTCCTTTCTCCTAGGTTCTTCTACACTTTTATTAAGCTTGCTAAGGCTTATAAAGTGAGATTAATTAAGTGAGTGGGACATTTTAGGTCTCATTATCCCAAGGGAGTTATATTTACTATGTTTAGACCATTTGGTGGTCTCTCCCTATTGGTCAATTTTCCCACCTCCACCCCTCCCTGGTCTATATAAACTCACTACCTAACTTGTATTTTGCATCTTGAATGGAAAACTTCTACCAATATTTTGTAGCTTCTTCTTTGAGCTCGTAATACAATTCTGTCATTCTGACATTTGCATCTCAGAATCGCTCCTTAGCTTTTTTTTATGCATTTACAACTTTTGTAGCTTAGAATCTCTCTTAAAAAATTCTTGGGGCATTCATTTGTTTCAGATTTCTAACCTGGTATCACAACTTTTGTTTTGAGAGTTGAGTTCTTAGATTCCTAATTGAGAGATTGAGTTCTTTGTGAAATCTTGTAAATACCATATACTTTTCTCTTGCGTTTTATAACGATCTAGAGAATCAGAAAGGATTTATCAAGACCCATTAACCCCTTTTTCAGCATATGTCTTTTGTGAGATCTGGGGATTGCAACTATTTTGGTTATACTGACGATATTTTTGACTATTCCAACACGTCTAGGAGGCTCGTGAAAGTCAAGATTGACTTTCATTTCATCCGATTTGGAGATCATTCGATACAGTTATCTTGCCTTTCTTTCATCCGATTTGGAGATCATTTGATATAGTTGCAAAATAGGGTTTGAAGTTCAAATCTAACAATTAGCTTTCATACGAGGCATTTTCAAGCCAAAAAGATCTCACCATCGTGCTCAAAAGGCTCAAAAACATAAAGATCGACTGTCAAATCATCAATTTTGGACAAAGTTGCTCGGAGAGGCAAAACAAATTGTCCAGGGAAATGTACGACCCTTGTGAATAGTGGTTATGCGCGCTTTTTCAAAAAAATCATTAAATTTTTATGTGAATCTTTATTCACAAATTTTTCAAAAAAAAAAATGGTAGTTTTTTGTATTGTAAATCATTGTTAAAAAAATTAAAAAAAACTTAGTAGGATTTACCCCTGCACCATTAGCAAGGTCCCGCAAGGTACACAGTACCAAGGCGCAGCCCTGCGCGATGGCCCATAGGACTCAAGCCCTGCGCTCACTACAAGTCGCAGCCCTTAACAGGCGGACCCCTTAACTGGAGTTTAGAGTGCAGCTTCACCGCCCCCCACCTCAACCCATCTGCTATGTACTTCGGCCTTTAAGGCCTTGAAACCTACACCACATTTTTGGCTTTTTTGCCTGGTACCTCCGTCAATATTGGCTATATATTTATGTTAAATTTTAACATTCAGATTGACAGTAAGAAACCATAAAACTCAAATGCACACATAACACGCATATACCCTGGGAAAACCTCCCTCTTGGAGGTGAAAAACCCAGCAAGCAAATCTCAGATCCGATTTATATTAAAGGCAGAAACAGATTACAACATTGCCCAGCTAGGGCACGAAACATAGTTATCAATTACAAATTATCTAAACCTTAATTGAACAGGTTGAACCATTGAACATGTTGAACTGACGAACCAGTTGAACCGTTGAACCGGTTGAACCGTTGAACCAACGAAACAGTTGAACCGTTGAACCGACGAACCGGTTGAACCGTTGAACTGGTTGAACTGTTAAACCGGTTCAACTATTGGTGGAACCTTTGCACTGTCAAACATTTGAACCTGTGGAGCTTTGATGAACTCGTTGAACTGTTCAACCGGTTCAACCAACGGCGGAGCCCTTTCACTGTGCTTGTAGTAGATCGCTGAGGGATTAGATTTCGCAGAGCAGAATTCGGTAAGAAGATTGTTTTGTATTGTGACTACCAGTCACTTTTCATTTATATGAGATCACTCAAACAATTTTGGCGCTAAATTACATATACGTTACATTTCAAATAGGTCCTGACCTATTTGTAATTTCGAGATACATAGAATAATGAGTTCGCCCAATTGGGGCCTGCCATGACTCAGTTGTGTTATCTGATTAAGGCAGGCCCCAATTGGGCGAACTCATTATTCTATGTATCTCGAAATTACAAATAGGTCAGGACCTATTTGAAATGTAACGTATATGTAATTTGGCGCCAAAATTGTTTGAGCGATCTCATATAAATGAAAAGTGATTGGTAGTCACAATACAAAACAATCTTCTTACTGAATTCTGCTCTGCGAAATCTAATCCATCAGCGATCTACTACAAGCACAGTGAAAGGGCTCCGCCGTTGGTTGAACCGGTTCATGATCGCCCAATTGGGGCCTGCCTTAATCGGATAACACAACTGAGTTCTCGAAATGCTAAGGCCGATAGGCCATTCAGCATTTCATGACTACGTCGGTCTCTAGAAGGGATCCGACCTAGCTACCAAAATCAACAATTTAGCCATCACTAAATCTAGCGAAGCCTCCACAATCACCTGAAGGTCTATCAAAGTTAGACGGGCTCTAAACTATTTGGAGACACTTCTCAACTTGGCGGTGTTACTAAATCTGGCGACAGTTCCACCAAATTTGGTGGCTGGTCAATTTTGAGATCGTGGACCCCTCCATTGGAGTTTCCAATTTTGAAGACAAACTTCGAAGGCTACTATCTTGGACTCACGACCTCCTTTTTCAATAAATTTTTTTATTTGGGCTAATTCTTCGCACTCAATGTGCTGGTGCAGACGGTTTTTTATTTCCGTGCATGAATTTTCCAGAAATTGCAGATTATCACAGGTGACACTGCATAGTTCTCATTTTGGGAACTTCAAAGACTCATAACTTTTACATACGACCTCAGATCGAGGTGATTCTTTTTTTGAAAATGAATTGAGTTTTTTCGTACTTCGCAGTGGTGTTATTTGTTTCATTTGGTTTTATTCAAAGATTGTACTTTCAACATAAACTCATTTGTTGGGAATTTTGTAAAGCGTTGAAATCAAATCCACTCGACGTTTCTTGCTAGTGGTAATTGTAATTGCACTAAATATAAAATGCCAAGTCATTTTCTTTGGGGGGTTCTTTGATTGAGTGAAAAGGGCGGTGTCATGTGTGCTCTCTTTGAGTTTATGCATCTTTCCGCACAAATAACAAAGTCAAATCTTTTTTTCTCTA
Source organism: Cunninghamia lanceolata (assembly GCA_027924645.1). Taxonomy (NCBI): domain Eukaryota; kingdom Viridiplantae; phylum Streptophyta; class Pinopsida; order Cupressales; family Cupressaceae; genus Cunninghamia; species Cunninghamia lanceolata. The sequence goes on from BSBN01000977.1 coordinate 7,319,240, forward strand.
TAAAATGGATCAAACAACTGTTCCTACTCTAACTCCTTATAACTGTTTTGATTGGAAGTAAAACATGACAATCTATCTCAAGAAACAAGGGTTGAATAGTGTTATAATGGGGCTAAAAACTGAACCAACACAAAATGCAAAAAAGTCAAAAAGGTCTAATAAGTTGGATGAAGCTTTTGGAACCTTGTGTATGTCTATATCTTCAACTTTGTTTTTTCATATTGAATTTGTTTCTACACTAAATGATGTATGGACCACTTTAGAAAATCTTTTTGGTACTCAAGATGAAATAAGAGGACATCTACTGGAGAATGAGCTCATAGAGTTAAGTCCTTCCAATTTTCATACTATTGAGGACTGCTTCACTAAACTAAAGGCCATAAGATTGCAGTTAAAACAATGTGGAATTGAGAAGAAAGATTCTCAGTTGATCTTAAGTGTTCTTTCCAAGCTTGGTCCTAACTATTATGTCTTTGTTTCTACATTTTGTGCCACTAAAAGTGCCTTAGGAACCACTTATAAAATGCCTTCTCTTGATGATTTTGCAAATGAACTCACAAAAGAGCAAGATAAATTGGTTCAAATGGGCACAATTAAGCCCTCTAAATCTAATGCCTAAACTGCAAATCAGGGCATTAAATATCAGAAAAGGTCAGGTAAGCAGAATAAGAAACAATAGAATCAAGGAGAGAAGAAATAAGATCAAAAACCGGTTGCCCCTTAAGCAACTAATGAGGCCTCTTCTTCTAAAGGTGACAAGCCTAAGAAGGAGAAGGGAAAGTGTGCCTATTGTAAAAATCTGGTCATGATGAACACAAGTGTTTAAAAAACAAATTGATCACCTTACACATATTCTTGAAAAGAATAATATTAAGGTACATAATTCCGTCAAACAGAGTTCATCTCAAGAATTTTCAAAGGACATAGACAAAAGTAAGGGGAAAGGAAAGGGCAAAGCCCTAGTTGTTGTTGGCAGTTGCTTCACAACTCAATACCTGGATCTTTGACTCGGGCGCATCACACCACATGGCTTCGTCACAAAATGGTTTTTCCTCTTTGGAGCCATGTTTATGCCATTTACACTAATGGGTGATGACACTCCTATTGAGATGCATTGAAGAGGGTCTGTTGATGTGGACGAAGGAACATTTTATAATGTTGTGTTTCATCTTTGTCAACTAATCTCCTATCTGTCTATCAGATCACTCACACTAGCTATGGCAAGCTGGTTGAGTTCACTCCAGACAGAGTGGTAATTAGTGAGTTGCGTAGTGGGTCTACAATTGTCGTGGGAAAAGTTGATCTGCAGTCTAGACTATATCACTTTTCTCACTTTGTTCCTGATTCTCCTTCACTTGCCCTTCTCACTCACTCAAATGAGGTGAGTTGTTTGTAGCATAATTGCTTTGGCCACTTGAACTATCACTACTTCAAGCAGCTCAGTCAACAAGACATTGTTTCGGGGTTGCCTTCTATTTGATTTTCTGATGGATTTTTCCAAGGGTGCATTCTTGATAAGCATCCTAAAGAGAAATATGATAAAGGCAAAGCATGGAGGGCCACACAACCCCTGGAGTTAGTACATGGTAATTTTGCAAGGCCATTTCCACATCCTTCTTTCAAAAGGGGTAGATATGTTCTAACATTCATTGATGTTCTTTCCAAATACACATGGATATATTTTCTCAAACAAAAGTCTGAGGTCTTTGAGTCTTTTTAGGACTTCAAAGCTTTTGCAAAGAAACAGTCAAAGAAGGCCATCAAGATTGTGTACAGATAATGGGGGGAATATGTCAACTAGAGGTTTGAGCAATTTTTTGCTTCCGAGGGCATTGATCTTCAACACACAATTCCCTACAGTCCATAGTAGAATGGTGTCGCAAGATGCAAGAACAAGGCCTTGAAAGAGATGGCCAACTATATGATTCACTCCAAGTCAATGGCACCTCAGTATTGGGCAGCGGCCATCAACTATGTCTGCTACATCCAGAACCGAGTTCCTCACTGAGCTGTGACGGGAGTCACTCCTTTTCAAGTTTAGACCGATCAAAAACCCACAGTAAAGCACTTTCAAGTGTTTGGTTCTCCTCCATGGGCTCACATTCTAGTAGAGAACCACAAGTCTATGGTTCTGCAGAGCAAGCCTTGCATATTTGTTGGGTACCCAAATGGTGTCAAAGGCTACATGCTTCTTCACCCCACCACTCATGAGTTGTTCATAAAGAGGTGTTTGTTTCGAGGATGCTTCTAGCTCTGCTACTACCACTTCTCCATCTACTACCACTTCAGAAACACTACAACATGATGACAGTTCTTCTGAGGATCTTAATCTTCATGCTCTTAATGAAGAGTCTTCTCGCTCTACTTTAGATGGCAACGATGATGATGAGGATTCATCTTCCTCCTCTCCTAGTCATCATTCAGAGGGTGATGATTCTCCTCTAGATTCTCCTGATTCTCCAACCATTGTGCCCCTTTGGGCTCGTCAGACATTGGAGTCAACAAGTGATTGGGTTGGTGATCCTTCAGATGCTAGGAGAACAAGGTCATCATTCCAACAGGGTCCACATCTCTTCATTGCTTCAGCTTTCAATCCACAATCTTTTCAGAAAGCTTTTGGTGTCCCCAAATGGGATGTTGCTATGTACGAAGAGTTCAATTCCTTGAAGAGAAACCATACTTGGGATTTAGTCCCCCTTCCTAAAGGAAGGAAACTCGTTCAATGCAACTGGATCTATTGGAAAAAAAAATGTCACAGATGGGTTGATTGATAAGCACAAGGCTCGCCTGGTCGCTAAAGGATTCTCCTAGGTTCCTGGAATTGACAACTGAGACTTTTGCACCAGTTGCCAGAATGAACTCCATCCAACTTGTCCTTGCTATTGCTACAACCCATTGTTGGGAAGTTCATCAGATGGATGTGGAGTGTTTTTCTTCACGGTGACCTTTAGGAGGAGATATATGGTGTAGCCACAAAGGTTCATCTAGGATCCTTCAATTGTTTGTCGTCTTTGGAAGTCTCTCTATAGTCTCAAACAAGCCCCTCAGGCCTGGTATGCCAAGATGGACTCCTTCCTTTTGTCAGTTGGGTTCACTCGGTGCCATTCTAATCCAGTTGTTTATATTCTACAGCAAGATGATACTCTCACCTTCCTTGTTCTCTATGTTGATGACTTGTTCCTGACATGGTGTCACTCATCCACCATCAAGGCAATGAAAATTGCGCTTCATGATCGTTTCCTGATGTCAGATTTGGGCCTTTTGCACTACTTTTTGGGGATTGAGATCACTCAATCTTCATCTGGTATCTTAATTGTACAGTGCAAGTATGCACTTTATATGCTCTCCAAATCTTGCATGGCTAACTGCAAGCCTGCTTTGACTCCATTTCTATCAGGGGGTCAAACCTGAGGCTCACTGTTCTTCACCATTGGTGGATGCTATTTTGTATTGCTAATTAGTTGGGAGTCTCGTATACTTGACTTATACGAGGCCTGATCTTTCATATGCTGTGGGCTTGGTCTCCAAGTTCATGCATGAGCCACATGAGCTGCACTGGAAAACAACTAAGCAAATTCCTCATTATGGACAAGGCACTCGCAGTTATGTGACTCATTTGCGAGCTTTGTTGGAGGTGTGACAAGTGTCCACTTTTGGGGGGATTCTTAGTCCTCTTTTCTCTCTCTATTTTGGGGGGTGTTCTCTCTCTATATTTGTGGGGGGGATTCTATTCCTTTGTTTGGGGGGGCTTCTTCTCTGTGGGAGGGAATTCTTTGTACATGGGTACCTCATTAGGTTTGATTTGCCAAAACCCATCTTTTCACCCACCTAAGCTACGCTTTAGGGGTGTTAGTGTAGATTTTATTTCCTAGTGGGTTATTTATTTTCCTATTTCCTAGGTTTTTCTTACACTTATATTAACCTTGCTTCGGTTTATAAAGTGAATTTAATTAGGTGAGTGGGTCATTTGAGGTGTCACCATCCTACGAGGGAGTTACATTTACTATGTTTAGACCGTTTGGTGGTCTCTCCCTATTGGTCAGGTTTGCCACCTCCACCCCTCCTTGGTTTATATAAACTCACTACCTAGCTTGTATTTTGCATCTTGAATGGAGAACTTCTCCCAATCTTTTGTAGCTTCCTCTTTCAGCTCGTAATGCAATTCTGTCATTCTAACATTTGCATCTCTCATATTCATTGGTTTGCTTTTATTTATGCATTTATAGTTTTTGTAGCTTAAAATCCCTCTTAAAAAGTTCTTGGGTTATTCATCTGTTTCATATTTCTAACAGTCCCTTTGTTTGCAGATTCATAACAGGTTCCATAGAATCCTTGTGTTCAGCTACATCCCCCTTGATGCACTCATTCATGCTCAATTCTTCCAATGGTGGGTTTTTCTTTCTTTCTTATCTTCAACAATCTCAACAACAACCCCTCTGGTGTGCTCTAAATTTTCATCAATCTTATTATCAACAACAACCCTCCTAATGCGCTTTAACTCTTCCTCAATATCATTATCAATAGAAGCCCTCCTGGCGTGCTCTAACTTGGCTTCTCTAGCCTTCTCAATTCTTTTGTGGTATCTTTCCTATCTCTTCTGAAATTGTTTTAGTTTCTTCTCTTCCATGTTCAATTTCATTGTCAATTCAAGCTATTCCTTGACTTCTCTTTTCTTCTTGTTATCTCCTTTTGCCATGGGTGTTTATTCATTTGGTATTTCATTAATCATTTTATTCATCCCTAGTGGCTCATCCTCATCTTTCTTCTAGTGGTCGCATCTCTCAAACATCCCTCCAGGATCCCCCCCTTTCCATTCATCATCTCCTAGGTGTCTAACCTCCTCTTACGCGGCGAGGATCTTGCTACAAATCATAAAATCTAGTTTCTTTTTAATTGTAATCCTTCCTTGTTAACCTTTTTATGTCACAAATAGTATATTTATTGTTTTGATCCCTCCTTTATCCCTTTATTCGGAGCAAGAACCTCTTTCGAAATGGAAAATGGCAAAGGGAGAACCATTTATAATCATTGAAAAAGAAGGGGAGGTGCAGCAAGACATTATCCATTGAATCCAACTATCATCAAAACCAAAGGCACATAAGATATCTTCCAGAATTTCCAACAAACCATAAGCTTTAGAAAGATCAAGTTTCATGAACATGGAACTCTTCTTGTTAACATGCATAGAGTGAATGGCTTCCTAGACAATAACAATACCATCCAAGATTTGATGCCCTTGAACAAGCCCACCTTTTTCTAGGAAATGATTAAAGGAAGGAACCAGCTGCTCAACAATAGTTTTGAAAATATCTTATAGATAGTATTACAAAGAGCTATAAGTAGAACATTGAAAAAAATTAAAACAAAATTTTTATTAGAAACTAGAGAAAGAAAAAAATTATTAAGAGCTTTTAACCTTTATTTTGAGGTACACATTAATCTACATAAAATGTATAGTATGTTGGTTAAGGTTAAATAAACTAAATTGAAAATGAAAATAAATTTAACAAAGGAAAGCCTCGGGCTTTAAGCTCATCTAGACAAGAAATAGCCTTTTGTTTTAAGGACATCATGTCAAGCAAATATATGAAGCTCAATGTAATGTCCCCTTCTGGCAAGCCAAAATTTTCGCACCCTTGCAAAACAATTTCAACTTACCAAAAGAGAACATTAGTATTCCATTTTTCATTTCCTTTTAATCTTGATGATAATCATAAACATAACCATATACTATTTGCCATTTCATAACTCCATTTTTCCATACATCATGATTCTCCTTGGGTGAGATAATCCTTAGGCCTCTTATTAACCTCACCTTCCACCTTGTGAGAGAAAATTCGTTAGGTAGGTGATGTCATCTCAATCCTATGGGTCCATTAATATTATTCCTTAGTTTGTCAACCAATGCCCATAATTCCTTAGTTCGTCAACTAAGGCCTATAATTCCTTGGTTCATCAACTAAGACCCATTCCTTCGATACTTAAATCGAAAGTCCATAGTAATATCATTGATTCGTCAATCAAGGCCCATTCCCATGGAATGATCAATAACTACCATAACTATAGTGTTAGGTGGTTAATTAGAAAGTCTCGTATCTACCCTTAGGAATTCATGCCTTTATTAATCTTAGGGTTTTACCCTAAAGCCTCTATTAATCTTTAGGTTTTATCCTAGAGCCTTCTCCCTAGGTTTTACCCTAAGGCCTTAATTAATCTTCATCTATACATATACATACATGTTATCTCTCATACGTCATTTATTAACAACTTATGAATTCAAATCATACAAGATACATATTTAAAATATAAATTTCAGACATAAATGTATATATCACATATATCAGTTTCTACTTAATAACCTTATTATTTATATCTTTCAAGTTATAAATTGAACAAGTAATTGTAAATTCTTACAAATCATAAATTCAATAAGTAAATATAAATACTTACTTACCTGCTTTACCTAGGATTCCTTACCTATGCTGCAGTAATATAGTCTTTATTGTATTGTTGTTATAAAATGCAGATCTAAATATATGTATTTATCCCATACTCTTTTTATATTTTCTCCTCATGATCCTTTTCCTTCTATTTCACAATCTTTATTTATTTAATTTCATTCCTTTCTAAATTCATGATTTACCTTACACAATATATACTTGGCTACCATCGTGTCTTCCTTGTGATATTTTCTTGCCGTGTCTTTGATGAATTCAAATGATGTTTCTTCTTTATTGCCTTTATTGAATTCACAGCTGTTTATTTATTTCTTTTTTTATTACTTCCTTCTTCTGATGATCATTTCCTTCTATCTCACAACCTTTATTTATTTCCTTTTCAAGGGATATGATCGAAGAGGTATGTCTCTTATTATTTTTATTACTTTATATTAATTCCCTTTTGTGGTAAAACTAGTTCTAACCATACGTAACTCCCTTATCATAAGAGGATAGGTTAAAAGATGTTTATTATTATTTATATTATATCATTATAATAAATGATATATTATTTATATTTATATTACAATATAAGATAATAATAATAATAATATTTGTATTTATATTATTAGATATATTTATAATATATTATTTATTAATGCTCTGCACTTATAAATATCTTCCTTCGACCTCCCCTTAATCTTTTTAAAGTACATTATTTATATAATATATATAATATAAATAAATACTTTTGTTATTAAATATGGGAGCTCTTTTATTTTATTTTATTTCCAAGCATATAATATGGTGGGATAATGTTTGTCTTATTAGACTTCTATTTTTATATGATTTTATTTTGAATTTAACCTTTTGTTTAACCGTATTACTTTGTTTATTCCAAATTACTTTACTTTCTAACTTTAATAGGTAAGACTCTTCATAATATTTATTTTTATATATAATAATATATCTTATTAATTACTCACATAAATATTATATTAAAATATTTATATTTACAATATATCTAGTTAATTAAAATATAAATGTATATATTTCATATATTTTATAATATTTAAATTAGATTAAATTAATATTTATTTTTATATGATTTTATTTTTAATTTAACCTTTTGTTTAACCGTATTACTTTGTTTATTCCAAATTACTTTACTTTCTAACTTTAATAGGTAAGACTCTTCATAATATTTATTTTTATATATAATAATATATCTTATTAATTACTCACATAAATATTATATTAAAATATTTATATTTATAATATATCTAGTTAATTAAAATATAAATGTATATATTTCATATATTTTATAATATTTAAATTATATTAAATTAATAATATATTTTAAATAAATATATTATATATTTAGTTTATATAAGGCTAACTTATTATTTAAATAAACAATTCAATTATAAATCATTATAGGGACATGACAACCCTCCCTACTCAAAATTGCTTGTCCTCAAGCAATTATAATTAGGTATCCTAAAGTAATATTTAATAACATTATATTTTATTAGGTTTTAAGGTTTCACTCACCAATAATATAAAATAACCTCTAAAAAATATAACAAATTAATATAGCTAATAAACTATAGTGCTATAAATAATATAGAGGCCTAAAATAATAATTTATAAATTTGGGTTTACCTTTTTAAATTTTCAGCACTAAATTTGCATAAAGGCATTTCTATTTATTTAATTATCAAAAATGTTTTAATGACTACTAATATTATTTTAATGTCATGATTAACCAATAGTATCAAATGAACAATTCAAACCAAATAACCACATCCTGACACAACCAAAGTGAAAATGGAAGGGCACTACACTCTAAATAATTAGATTCCACTCTAGTTAAATTGAATTCCATTTTTATACTTAATGGTATAATCAACTTTTCAAATGTCCATCAGTTCAGGGAAATTTTATAGAAAAGACATCTATCTAGAAGTTTTATTTGCATGAATTATAGTATTAATCCAATGGACATCTATCTAGAGGTTTTATTTGCATGAATTATAGTATTAATCCAATGGACTAGCATTTTCCCTTGATATCCAAAACTATAAATAAAAGCATATATTGGTATCGATGTAATGGATTTTCATATATTTCCATAGTTTGTGTTATATTTAATGAACGAAAAATTTGTAAAATAAATTCTATAAATAGTTTAGTGATACTTTGCAGAAATAGTTTAATAAAAAAAATAGACATTCACTACTAAATTAAATGATTTATTTTATATATATATATAAATTTCGCAGTTAAAGATGTACCTCAATATTCAACTGTTGACTATTTAAACTTCCAGTGAAGCTTTCCGAATACTTCTTCAATATCATTTCCATGCTTCAGAAAACAAGACATTGAAAATTAATATAAAAACTTTTTCAAAATATATATTTTAGAACAATGTTAATATAAATAAATAAAACTCTAAAATCTCTATAATTAATCAGAATTTTTTTTTTTTAAAAACTAGTTTACAATGAAAAGTATGAACACACTTTTTAAGTTAATTATAAAACCAACAAGCTACACAAATTTAAACATTAAATACTCTCATTAATCTATAATAGTTTTTTATTATCTCAATGAATATTTATAAAATAATTTGAAAGATTATTTCATAATTTAAAAAATATAAAATAATAGTTATAAAATTTGATGCTCCAATTTTTAAATTCTACTTACTATCATTAACTATAAATTAAATATGAACTTAAAAGACTATTAATTATTTAACATACATGTGAAATAATATTTATATAGTAAAATTTCTATAAAATTGTGATGGTAAAATTAGTATACTTATGCCATTTTTCATTTAGTTTTGCATCCATCTTGGTGGAATGTTCTAATGTAATAACATATCAACAAGCTATATACTCTTGTGTTAGATTTGGCTCATGGTCTCATCCTTATCCATCTTTATACCAATTCCCATACATTCATCATTTACACATCATTACTTCCATACATTTGATCCCTGCCTCGAAATTATCATTTTAGCCATAAGGTTCATTTTTTAGTTGCTCAAGATTGACCTACTTCAATCTTGAGGCAAGTAGGAACAAACGTGAAATTTAAAATTTAAAATTCAAATTCCAAGTCTCCCATCCCCTTCTACTAGTCATTACGAGCCAACTTAACACACGTTTATGCAACATGCTGCTATTTCATGGTGTTTAAAGACATTCAATATGTAATTGAGTAATCTATCTATGAATGCTTGGAAATAAGAAAATCATTAGAGCATACTTTAACTTCTAAAGAGATAAAAGAATCACATCCATATATAAACCATCTGTGTGTTTGCCTTCGATATTCCTCATTACCATTGATCCAACCCACCAAAGGGGTTTGACCTAAGAGAACTCACCTATCGAGTCAACAAACTCTTAAACGATTTCCCTAGACACCACCTTGACAAATTTAGAAATCAAGTAGACGAAGGTGAGTGGGTTTTTAGGCGTACATTCTAACATATCATTCCCATGCAGCACAAATCAAATCCATGCAAAAAATCATCAAATCCACATGGCAGATCAGATTCGTGACAACCAGGATTGAACCCACAACGCTCAAATTTGAACCGTAGAGTTCTCTAAGATAGTATAGATTATGAGATGGTCCTCAAAGTGAGGATACTAATTTTCAAACAAAGATTAATTGATTCTACAGGGCTTCAACATCATTTCTCCATCATCGATTTCAAGCTATGTACACCTAATCCTCTCATTTTATATTCAAATGCTTATTGCAACTCTCTATTCCAGCTCTAATTAATCTAGGTTAACTTACACTTAATTGATTGCATTTATTTAATTAACCTAGATTAGATATGTTAAGCTAGTATTTTTATTGTATTTTTAGTGAACTCATCCACTATTACATCGCCCTAGAGTTTTTCCTTTTGAATTAAGGTTTTGATAAGATCCAGACATATAATAATGGCAATAAGACAATGTAGAAGACAGATCACACACAACAAAGAGATTTTCATGGGCCAAGATGCCCTAATATCTAATATATGTAAAAATAGAATAAACCCTTGAAGTAGGGTAACAATATACAATACTCTTTATGGAAGAAACCACTCTATGCTATATCTCCAAGAGATCCCAAACACAATATCATACTCAACACATATCCTTACAATGATAATCACCTCCTTTATATAGACATCCTCCTAATAACATAATGGAGAGATAATCCCAATGAAGGCCAACTCATCACCTAATATGATTAATTACACAAGTTGTCCACGTGACCCAATATAACTAATTTAAGAGATGTGTACCACATGTCAGCATCTCCATCCACCTAAATACATTATAATATATATCCCTTGGTACATAACATGCCATCCCTCCTTGACATGTTTTGTCCCCGAAACATTAGAAGAAGCCTTGAATAATACATCTGCAAGTCATTACAAATATGATACCATGTCCTATCATCCAACCATCCATAGGTGATCCTCTCAATGTTCTTAGCTTGATAGTACCTAGATCCCATTCTTGATCCACACTTCGCTGCACCCATGTGATTCCACTCTTCATCATAGCACATCCTTTTCTATGATGAATAGTTAATACTTCTATGATGCCACTAATTGTTGTAATTGCTTCTTTGATTCCATGTAGATACATAGTGATTGGCCTGTTTATTCTATGTAGTATCATGCCTCCATGATTCTTGCCTCTCACAATGACGTGGATGCATATATAATGCACCCTTTGCTATCTTTAGAACCTTCTTTAATTCTTCCCCCTTTGTTTCTGCTTACTTTGTTGACTCGGGATTGGAAACAAGGTTTACCTCTTTTTATTTATATATGTTTCCTCTTGTTTATTCTTTGATTCTATGATACACTCTCTAGTAGCTTCTTGAATTTGATCTACATTGACTTTCCTTTGGTTTGAACATTATGTGTAATATCCTTTAATGTAGAATTTTTCCTCCTATACCAAAGCTTCATGAACATCTTTTGCACATTAATCTTTATTGTTCCCAAGTTTCTAACCAAGGATAACCAAGAACAATAGCCAACCCATCTATATCCAAAGCATAAAAGTTTGAATTCAAAACATATTTATCCATGGAGAGATTTAAATCTTCAAAAATTTGAATATCCTTACCCGCTATTTGACTATCCTTGATGTGCTTTGCTTGTACCTATAGTTTTTTGGCTAATTCCATATTCATGAAGTTATACTTGCTGCTAGGGTTTACAGAAACAATAAACTATGCCTTTTGAATACATCCATGAAATTGAAGGATTGAATCTTCCTTTATTAGAACTAAAATGCATGTACATATATTCTTCATATTCTCTTCATCACCTTCTCCTTCTCCTTTCTCTTCTTTCTCTTCATCTTCTTTTTCTTCATCTTCTTATTCTTTTTTCCTTGTTTGTCTCCTTCCCCTTCTTCATCTTCTACTTCTTCTATTTTTTCTTTTGCTGCCCACTTATCTAAGAAAGCTTGTTCTACTTCATCCAAAGAAGAAAAGCTATTACACAATGGCACATACCATTGACTGGCTTCACCCTTTGAAAATATTTAAAAAAACTTCTTTCCAACCATAAATTCTCTTGACATTGGTTCCACCATTCTAATGCATCTCCACTTCCATCAAATTTAGTAATCTCCATTGAAACTAGGATTTTTAGAAGAAAAAAAACTTTCAATACAACACCTTTCTACCACATATCATTGACCCAATCAATTCATGATGTAGTCGGCCTCAAATCCAAAAATATAATTAATAGACCCCTAACTAAATTTGACAAGATTTCCAAAAATGTAAAAAAACCAGAAAGATTCTCTAATTTGCGGCTTGGAGAGTGAATTTATGAAAATAAATAAAATTGCAATAACTCACTCAATATTGATAATCAAAAGTGGAATCATGAACTATAGCTTCCTTATCTAATCCTTCAACTTCAATATTAGGGAAATCTTCAAAAATTAGGGTTTCACTATAACTTTCTTATCTCATCCCCAACTTCAATAACAAAATTTGCAAAAAAAATCACAGTAGTTTGGAAGATTAGGTGAATCTTCAAAAATTAGGGTTTTGTTGTCACCTTTGCCCAAATCATAGCTCTAATACCACTTGATAGGATCCACACATATAATAATGACAATAAAACAAAGTAGAAAATAGATCACACACAACAAAGAGATGTTCCTAGGCCAAGATGCCCTAATATCTAATATATGTGCATAAATAGGATAAACTCTTGAGGTAGGGTATGTTGGCAATATGTGTTGTCATTGATGTCAACACTTAGAGTGAAGTCAGTACTAAGTTTGTGATGATGATATACCAATGTAGTAACAGAGATGTAGTGAGACGCAGTGATGTTCTTAATGTTCATAGTGGGTTGCTGATGTTCATGGTTGGATGTCATGCCTGAATCAATGTCAAGTCAAGTTGTTTTGAGCCTGCTTGTGGTCAGCAAAGATGATTCCATGATGAAATATTAAGATAGGAATTAGAAGCACGAAGATGAATGATGAAATATTAAGATGGGAATTAGAAGCACTAAGATGAATGATGAAATATTAAGATGGGAATTAGAGGCACTAAGATGAATGATGATGCATTATGCTATGCTAAGGATGAAAAGATGTTGCTGATGGCCTGTGGCATGATCCTTCCTATTGTCCTTAAGGATGTATGTGCTGTTATATAAAGGTTTTGTCCTCTAGAAATTGGTGAAGGTTTATGCTGCAGAGAATTCCCTAAAAAGACTTTGGTGAAATGCTCTGCATTCCTTCGTATTTGAAGATATGGTCATGCGGTTCATAAGTTAAATTCAGTATGATGTGACAGTGCTAAATCCAAAGTTTCAGATCATTTGTCACTCCACAGTGAAAGTTATGAAAGACAGTTCCAGTCTGTGCTCTGCCAGAATCAAGTCATGATAAAGACTGTTTGGAATGCTCTCCATTCCTCCGCAGTGATAGATATGTCTGTGCGGTTTTGAGGATATGTTCACAACAGTATTTGAGTGCATCCATATGAGTTTTAGGTGCTTTAGAGGTCCGCAAGCTTAGTTTTCAAATGACAGTTGTGATAAAGATAGTTTTGGATGCCTAGTTGTTCTCAGGACATATGTTGATGTGCACCAACTTCTTGTGGCATGAAATAGTACATTGACAGATGGAAGATGGTCCTGATGATCTTGAGTTGTCTCCAATTTCTCCACAATGTGTTTTTTTGCTCTCTCTGGAACTGGCTAAGGTCTGGAATGATGATTTTGCCAAGCTATGCCTTTGTCTAGCTAACTGAAGAATGTTGAAGGTATGCGTCACAAAGTTCTTGTTGTGCGGAGTTCAAGAAGTGTTTGAAGATGATGTATAGGTCCTGTCGACTCACCTGGAAGAAAAACAAGCAATATTTTATCATTCATGAGTACCGCCAAGTTGAAATGTCTATTGTGTTACAAGCCTCATGTGTTCTTGCTTAATGGCAACCTAATTCAAATGTGTGTAACGTGCGGATGATATTCCTTGAAGAATGGTGTTGTGAAGGATGTTTAGGACTAGACTAAGCATGTGTTGGGATCCATAAGGCATGTGTTTCCTTCTGTACTAATGTGTAGTTCACGATAGGGCTTGCCCTATGCATGTTTCATGTAGAGTGATCCCTGTCCGACTTGTAAATTGTGATATTCTTATTGTATTGGTCGACTTGTAATGAAATCAATGTAATGTCACGTATATATTGTAAAACTAGTTGGTCCCGGTGAAGCATGATTTCAGAAATGAAAATATGAAAGTGAAGAGCAAGGTATGAATATCTTATGCATTGTGATGTGCGACTAAAGGAGAAAGAGAAGAAGTGTTAGGGGTTGTCCTGATTCATCTTGAAAACATTTTTATGATAGGAAGTGAAGAGTGTGCCTAAATGTTCCAATCATCAGAAGAGATAGAATTGCAATCATCAAAAGTGTGAGCTTCGATGTCAATTTTTAGGCAATAGAAGGACTGTCATACTGTAATCGTCTCTAAGTTCATTCTCAATTCAGGAAGTAATTGCTTCCTTGGGTTGTAGCCCTAAAAAAAAGTCAATAGAGTTGTAGCTTCCTTGGGAGTGACCCTAAAACAAAGTCTTCAAGGAGCTGTAGCTTCCTTGGGTTACAGCCCTAAAACAAAGTCAGCAAAGACTAGTAGCTTCCTTGGGTTGTAGCCCTAAAACAAAGTTGTAATTTTGAGATTCATGTATTGTGAGTTAATCCTCACCATGGTTTTTCCCTTCTTGGGTTTTCCACCTATATATGGTGTTATGTGTTGATGTGCATTGTGTTGATCTTTCATGTTTATCTTGATGCTGTAATGCTTAAGTTTTAATCTACTCCAAAGGATTTGAAATTTGTTTAGATACTAATTCACCCCCCCTCTCAGTATCCTAATGTGTTCAACAGGGTAACACTGTACAATACTCCTTATGGAAGAAGCCACTGCACACTGTATTTCCAAGACATCCCAAACACAATATCATACTCACTACATATCCTTACAGTGATAACACCTCTTTAATATAGACCTCCTCCTAATAACATAATGGAGGGGTAATCCCAATGAAGGCCTACTCATCACCTAATATAATTTATTACACAAGTTGTCCACATGACCCAATATAACTAACTTAAGCGATGTGTGCCATATCTTGGCATCTCCATCAACCCAAATACATTATAATATCATATCCCTAGGTACATAACAAGTTTTTTTTTAAATCTGAGTTTTCTGTGTGCTTTATCTTATTTTCATATTTGATTAGGGTTTGATTTCCCTTTCCTATGCATGCATCATAGCTTCATTTTTCTATAGGGTTTGAGATTTATTGTGTCAACTTGCTTTCTACCCTATTGATCCTTGTTTATGCCTTTAGGGTTTCATTTTCAAATCTAATTATTGACTATTTTTTTAATCTATATTAGCCTTACCTCATTCCTAGATCATTTATCCATCTATATTAAGGTTTGGGCCTTTGTTGTTGATATACTCGATCCTTACCCACTCGCCCTTATTTTTGCTTCATTGGCATATCTTTTATTATGGATTCTCATAGTGCATTATACTCAGCCTCTATACATGCCTCTATTACATATTTTGAAATATTCCTATGCTCAATTTCAGCCGATCCCCTCATCCTTGATGCTTTCATGCCTTTTATCCCATGGATGGGGATGTGTATTCCATGGAGGTATTGTTTTATCATGTTTGTGATGTCTCATCCTTCATTAGATTTTGTTATTGCTTATCCTTCTATTTTGGATACCCTCACTTCACTTGTTCGTGGGATTCTTGTTGCCTCTACTTTTCCTATATCAATTGATGATGGTTGTGTCCATGAACATGATGATGTGTTTCCTTTGAGCATCTCTCCTCATGAGTCAATGCATATTGAAGACACTTGAGCTGTACCCTCTCATGATACATCTAAGGATCTTCCTTCTAAATGTGATTATGATATACCTATTGAACATATTCTTTATGCATTTCATGCTACTTTTCCTTGTTCACCTATGGGTTCTCCTATTTGTGCCTCTGTTGCTTCATCTTTCTTCAATGATCCTAGTGATGTCAATACACATGTTTTACCTTCACATGAGATTGTTATTTCTCTTTCAATATCGTGTGGCTCATAGTCTATTGATGATATGTTTACTGATGAGAATAGTAATATCCTTTATATTCTCATGATGTGATTGATGATTTTGTCTCGTCATGATTCTATTCCTCACACATATTCTAATGAACGTTCTTAGTGGATCCTATGGATTTTCTATGCATCATGATGATATACAACTTTTGATGGAGACCCTCCTTTGGATCCTTACGTACTTTCTTATGATTTATCGTTGAGTGCTTGTGGAATATATTCTTATTCACCTATTGAATAAACACGTGTTTACACATACCTAAGGATGAAGAACACTATGAGGATCTTTTACAATTTTCACTTGTTATATGTGAGCATAATGTGCCATTAAATGATGATACATCTTTCACATCCTCCACCACAACCTCAAATGACATGATGCATACACATATAAAAAAGGGACATGTTGAGCATGATAATTCACCTGATGTGAACTACCTCATCACTAGGATGACCATCTAGAATGTATGTTAATGTGTATATGCAAAGATTTAAATCACAAGATGATAATAGTGAAATATTCCATATCCTTTGGCACATGACATTTCGACTTATCCTTTACCTAATGGATTGGTGGAACCTTGTTTTAAAAAGTATAATGGTAAAGATGATCCATTGCTTCATCTAAATACTTTCACTACTATATGATTTGCTTATTTTCATAGGGATCAATTACTTTCCAAATTATTTCCAACAAGCTTGAGTGGTCATGCTTTTACATGGTTTTATTCATTACCTCATGTTTCTATCACTTCTTTTTGTGAGTTAGCTACTGCTTTTGTGAAGCGTGTTCATTACAATATTGAGAGCAAGATATCTATCACACAAGTCATGCAATGTAAGCAACAAGAACATGAAGCAATTCAAGATTATATCATGAGATTTCAAGCTTTGATAACTAATCTAAGATCTACATTATAGGATGCTAAGCTTTAATGTATATTTATTAATAGTTTGCTTCCCTTGATCAAAGGACAAGTGCTTTCCAAGGCTTAGCATTCATTTTTGGGATTTATGTGACTACTTTATTAGAATATCCTCTTTTATATCAGCATATTTCTAGCACATCCCCTTTGTGGCCAATCAGTTAACATCATTGCCACATTCAAAAAATGGTGGCATTGATGATGTAGCTAATAATATTCATGATGATTATAATGCACTTCCCAAACCAAAGCAATTTAGAGAATTCACTACATTGAAAGAGCCTCCACGTATGATATTGGAACAACGTTGAAACACGATCTCATTACCTTACCTCTTTCTCAAACCAATGGATAACTCTAAGCTTGCACCACACAAGACCAGGTATTTTTGCTCTTATCATCGCATACATAGACATTCTATAGATAGATGTTGTGTATTTAAACATAACATTCAAGCTCTTATCAACAAAGAGAACATAAACATTTAGCACACCAATGAGTCCACAACTCCATCACCTAATGAAGTTAATCATAGGAACACAAGTCGTGTGTTAAGAGATTCATTTTGTTCACCATAACATATACTATGTTGAGGTTACACATGAAATTAAAAGAAGCCACCTCACACTTATCTAAACCAATTCTTTTAAAGCACACCTCACGCTTGGCATCCCTACATCCCACACTTGTTCATGTAGGTAAACTTCATAATGAAATGGATAGACCTATTGGACACATTTTTGAAGTAAATTATAGACACACATTATTGGGATGACTTCATTGCTTCCATATCCTCGTCCATCCTTTTTACTACTTGCCACATTTTTGTGCTTTTGCTTTCCTTTATTGGATTTATGTTTCCGTGTTCCTAGTTAGCATGTGGATGACACAAAGACACCTTTGGTGGTACCTCTTGGTATAGGAGATTTTAACATTTATTATGTTCCTTGTGTTTTGTATTATTTCCATTTTGGCCTTTTGCGTATGCCATGTATGTTGTGATTCTCCTTCCTAATTCATCCATTTATCTTGTGTCTCCTAACACTTTGACCTCTAGTTTAGGCCATGTTTGTTGTGTTTTCACCTTCTATACTTGGGTTTATGTTTTTATTTTCCCACATGGGGGACATCTTCCTTATCTTATTTTCATGTTTAGCACCTATACTTCCTCATATGCCAAGTTTTAGTTTTTCACACTTGCTTATGTCTCCTAGGTTCACTTCGACATATGCTCAATTTAACATTTATCATTAGCCACGTTCCATATTCCCACTTTGGGTGTTCACTTGTTTATTGTTTACACATGTTTTCATGATCCATGCTACAAACTTGTGATGTCTTCTATATACCATGATTGCTATGTTTTTTATTCTTATCTTTATCATGACCTACATATGATTATCTTATTCTTATCATGTATAATCTACTTATGACTACAGATTGTTACTTTATGCTTACGATCTTGACATGCCTATGCTTTCATTCTTATGCCATTGGACCTTATGATCTCTTATCATGTTTCATGTTATGATTACACATTCATGACCTTATCTTATACATCCCATTGATGTTTTTATGATCATTATCTTGCCTTTAGGGCCATCTTCGTCTTATAATCTTGCCCATATTGGGGCAATCATCTTTACACATGCTTTCACGCTCATTTTCTATTTATTTGTGGTTACACACTTATCTCTTCATTCAATAACTTTTTTTATGCATACATGATCCTTATCTAGCCTTTAGGGCCATCCTTACCATATGATTTACCTATATTGGGGGAAACACTATATTTTGATGCTCATCTCCAATTTATGATATTACATGATGATACATCTTTACATGCTATAGATGGTTATATCTTAATTATTTTACATTTTTTTTATCATTATCATTATCATTTATTATTTTCCTTGTATCTATCGAATCTAACCAATTGAAGGGGAAGATTTCAGATAGTGAATTGTGCTAGACAAAGACCCAATCATTATATTTGAATGGAGCTTGACTACATTACATGCCCACATTGCATGGAGATATATCACATTGGCACATCACGTGGAGATTCATCGCATTACATGCCAACATCATGCAGAGATCAAACTCATTGCCACATTGTCTAGAGATTCATCGTTTTACATGTCCAGGGCCCACATCATGCAAAGATCTATCTCCTTGCCGCATTGCATGGAGATTCATCATATTGCATGCCTCATCACAGAGATTTATGGCACTTGCCACATCACGTGAAGTTTCAACAAAATGCTACATCACACAAAGTTTTGATCGAATTGCCTTCATCACATATAGACTTATTGCATTGCCACATTGTGTGGAGTTTTATCACATGGCTGCATCGCACAAATCCATATTGCATTACCACATTGAAGAGTATTTCATATTACTTTATGTATGGGCAAAATCTTCTAACCCTTCCCTCTTCTACTCATTTTTCATAGACAGTTAAAACCATAGTTCCGAGACTTGCCTAGATTCCATGAGTCCCAAGTCGAGTCACATCCGCTGAGTCCAGGGGACTCAGACTCGGTCGAGTCCCGACGAGACTCGCCGAGTCCGGGAGAGTCCTGTCAAATAGACTCGGCCGGTGCAGGTAGCATTATAAAGGGGAAAAAACATTAAGTTAAAACTTGGTTTTTTTCTACTTATATATCCTCTACATCTCTAAAAGCGACTTCATTTCATTTTGTTGCCAAAATAGTTGGAGAAAAGAGAGTTGTGAGGAAAAATAAGAGTGCATTGAAGGGCAACCTTGCCAAAATAGTTGGAGAAAAGAGAGTTGTGAGGAAAAATAAGAGTGCATTGAAGGGCAACCAGCAAGGAGGTAGACCAAAAATCCATCAACAAATCGCATTCGGGCAACTTCATACTCATAGTTGGTGTATCGAGAGCTCTCTACCAGCAATTGGAAGGAGTTTGCATTTCATTTCAAGTTTAATCTGAGGGGTAAGCTTGATTTTTTTTGGTTTTTTTGTGTTTTTAAAGCAAAAATTGCTTGTTTTCTAACATTTCAATTCTTTTTGGAACAAAGTTACAAACTCTACTTTTTTATTTGGAACAAATTTAGAAACCCTACATTTATTTTTCGAACAAACCATATATTTTTTTTCTATTAGTTTAATAATTATAAATGACAATTCACAAATGTTCACTTTTTTTGTAATTATGTGTTATTGCAGCGACCTTGATTTCAAATTCAAATCATTTTTCACAATGTCTACTTCTACAACCCCATTTAGAAAGGACCCAGCTTGGAAACATCCTGAAATTTTTCCCAAGAAAAAAAAAGGAGAGGCAAAATGTAAATATTGCAAAACAGTTTTTTGTGGAGACATTAATAGATTGAAATACCATCTTGCAAGCATACCTGTACATGATGTTGTGGGATGCTCTAATGCACCTCCTGAGCCTATTCGTGAGGTGCAAGTACAATTAGAAACATTTGAAATGAAAAAAGAATTGAAAAAGAGGCAAAGGGAGGAGTTGGCGTGCATTGGTGGTGTTGGAGACGTTTCTTCCAAGCCTCCATTTCGTCCTAATGCTAGTGCATGTGCTAGTGTTTTTGCTAGTGTTGATGCTAGTGCTAGTGCCAGTGCTAGTGCTAGTGGTACTGGGAGTAATAGCATTGGTCCTAGAGCTCGTAAATCTAGGATGGATTCATATTTTGTGCCACGCACTACTCCTGGTTCCCAACCATCGCTTGAGAGCATGGGTTGGAACAAGGAGGCACATGATGCAACTAGACGAGCAATTGGAGACTGTTAGTACTATTGCACCATTCCACTGCATTCAGCCAGGTAATTCTTTTTTGTTTGATTGTTTTAAATTTTATAGTTTGATTCTTTGTCTCATGAATTTTCATATTTAGATGTATGTTGAATTCAAATTTAAAGTTAAACTCTTCATTTTACAATACTTATTTAATTTATTTATGACATGTGTTAGGTCTCTTTTTTGGCAAAATATGGTTGATGCCATAACTATTTGTGGGACGAGATTCAAAGCCCCTACTGAAGATGACTTAAGGGGCCCACTTTTGACACAAAAGGTGGCTGATGTAAAAGCCGAAATAGAGGAGCAACGCTTGGTATGGAGCAAAAAGGGTTGCACCATCATGACCGATGGTTGGACCGATAAAAAAAATAGGACGCTGTTGAATTTTCTTGTTTCCTCCACAAGTAATTATACTTCCCTCAATGTATTGAATAATTTGGAATTTGATTTTGATTTAGTGATTAATATTTTTAATTTATGTTTTATTGAATCATTCATTTTGCTTCATTTTCATGTGCCACCATGTTCATCAAGTCAATTGATGCTTCAGTGCATGTAAAAAATGCCACATACCTTTGTGAGGCTTTAGAGGAAGTCATACTTGAGGTGGGCGAGGAGAATGTGGTTCAAATGGTAACCGATAATGCAGCAAATTATGTTGCTGCAGGTAGACTAATGATGGAGAGGCACCCAACAATATTTTGGACTTCATGTGCCGCCCATTGCCTTGACCTCATATTAGAGGATTTTGGCAAGCTTCCATGGATCAAAACATGTGTGGATATGACCGAAAATATTTGCAAATTTATATACGATCACACATGGGTCCTTAGCCTAATGAGGCAATACAAGGGGCTGAGGGAGTTGGCTCGTCCTAGCATCACTAGATTTGCTACTAATTTCATCACATTACAATCCTTGATTCAATCAAAGGCAGCTTTGAGGCATATGTTTGTTGGTGAGTAGTGGACTTCCTCATCGTATGCTATGACCACTACAAGGATTGATGTAGCAAATTGTATTTATGATGAGCTAGGCTTTTGAGCACCTGCTGCAAAGATTGTGAAGGTAAAATCTAATTCTACATTAACCTTTAATTTTTATTCATATTTTTCTTTTATTTGTTTATTTTCGTTCACACTTACTTATTTTAAGTTAATGTTTGACAATATTTATAGTTGACCGAACCCCTGGTAGTTCTACTACGAGTTGTTGATGGGGAGAAGCCCGCAATGGGCTACATATATGAGAGCATGGGTAGGGCCAAGGAGGCCATTAGATTTATCTATGAGGAGCTGAGGGTAAGTATCGTCCCATTTGGGAGATCATTGATAGGAGATGGCACCACCAGCTTCACAAGCCCCTCCATGCAGCGGCTTATTTCCTAAATCTGACATTCCCATTCTGCCCTGATTTCAAGGCGAGTGATGAGGTTCTTGGTGGACTCTAATTAGTGATAGAGCGGATGGTGCCTATTGTTACTTTACAGATAGTCCATGAAATAGAGGCCATTATTGATGCACAAGGAGACTTTTTTTCTCGTCAAATGTGCAAAGATAGTAGGACGACATTGCAGCCAGGTAAAAATATATTTAAGGGCATCATTTTCCTCTTTTTATATTATTATCAAATAAAAAGAAAATTTAAACTTAAAGTTGGAAATGAGATTGATTTTTCTTCTTTATCTCATCTCAGATAGATGGTGGCAAATATTTGGTGCTAAAACACCAAACCTTCAGAAGATTGCCATTCGCATATTGAGCCAACCATGTAGTTTTTCAGGTTGTGAGCGCAATTGGAGTATGTTTGAGCACATACACTCTAAGAGGCGCAATAGACTGTCCATGGAAAGGTTGAATGATCTAGTGTATGCTCATTACAACCTTTGTCTAAGACAAACAGATTTTTGACCATGACTCCACCCCGATCACGCTAGAGGAGGTCAATCCAGAATCTGAGTGGACCACTAAGGCTACGGATCCTGTCTTTAGTGGCCCAAGCACCTTGATTGTGTTGACCAAGCAAATAGAGAGGTTGAGGCTGTAGCCATGGCAGAGGAGGATAGAACACTTGCAAACGCATGCACAACTGATGTTGGTGAGGGTGGCGTGGAGTCACGGGCAGAGATTATGGCTGTTGCATCATTCAAGACCTACCATTTACGCATTTGTAGGAAGCCGAAGCATGTAGGCTCCTCTGAGCCATAGACTTCTAGTTATTGTTTTGATATTTCATATTTGTTTGGAACATTTGATGTCATGGATTTCATATTCCATGAGTTTTGTATACATTTGTATATCTAAGTGTATTATTTCCTTCAACAGCTCATCTACAATTTGCATTTATACTTATGTGATCGATGTATACTTGTGTATGTAATCAAATTAGCATCTATTTGATGATGTTATTGAGTTTTTAAGGTTTATTTAATAGAGGGTGCATGAAACATGTTTTAAATTCTTAAAAATCTCTAAATTTATTGGGTTTACTTTGCCGAGTCTGGGCGCCGAGTCTCGAGTCGAGTCACCCTCCACGAGTCTGCGTCGAGTCCAAGTCTCGAAACTATGATTAAAACAACGTGCAGTTTGTGCTTATTTTTTACTATGTGAGAAATGTTACTCATTGCATATCTTTTTATTTTTTGTGGGTTTTCACACAACTTTGATGGCTTGAAGAATTCAAGAATGATCCGTTACTTTATATGGATCAATATCCTTTTATGAATTTTTGTATATTTACTTTCTATGTTGGCTAAGAATGTTCATACACTTTGAAATGCATGCTCATGTTAGCTTCGCACACACATCAAAGTAGGGGCAAAATGTCATGATGATATTTGCTTACCCGTTTTGTTTCCCATTTAGTTTTATGCCCAACTTGGTGGAATTTTTTAATGCAATAACATATCAACAAATAGCATACTCTTATGCTAGATTTGGCCCATGGATCAATCCCTAACCATCTTTATTTACCCTCATTTACACCAATTCCCTTACATTTGTCATTTACTTATCACTATTGCACCCTCATTCACACATACTTCCATATGTTTGTTCCCTACCTGGAAATTATCATTTTAGCCCAAAGGTTCATTTCTAAGTGGTTCAAAATTGAATAATTCCAAGGTGGAAAGGAATGAACCTAAACTTTAAGTTTATTTCAAATTCCTACTAGCCATTATGATCTGACTTAAGACACATTTATGCCACATATAGGCCATCTAAATGTCTACAGAAGTTGTCTTTGATATCACTCATCATCGTTAATCCAACCCACGAAAGGGGTATGACCTAGAAGAGCATGTTCACCTATTGAGTGGACAAACTCCTTAATGGTGTCCCTAGACACCACCTTGAGAAACTCAAATATCAAGAAGGCAAAGGCAAGTAGGTCTTCCAGCGTACATTCTAATAGATCATTCCCACATCATATAGATCAGATCCGTCTAGGAAATCAAATTTGTGCCAATCCAAATCAAATCTGCAATGCTCGGTTTGAACCATAGAGTTTTCTAAAACAATACATATTCTAAGACACTCATCAAACCAAGGATAGTAAATTTGGAACATAGGAAAATTGATTATGTGTAGCTTCAACATCATTCCTCCATCATCAATATCAAATCTAAGTACACCTAATCATCTTATTTGATTCTTGTACATTTATTCCAATTATCTAACCCAACTCTAATTAATCTAGGTTAATTTATGCTTAATTGATTTCATTTACTTAATTAGCCTAGATTAGTTATGTAAAGCTATTATTTTTATTACAAACATATATCTAGTCTTAAAAACAAGTATATACATGTAATGGTGAAAAATGCATACCTTGCACTTTTCACATTCATTTTGGACACACTTTGGCCTAATTAAACTTTATCCAATAATGCGCATACAAATAGTGTGTTTTCAGCGAACAATGGACACAAAACCGAAGCTTTATCTATTCCAATTTGCACATATTCCCAAGGATTGGTCTTAACCTTCAATTTACCCCTTTCTTGCCCCAAGTTAGATCTGAAATCATAGAAATGTGATCTAGAACACTTTTGCACTCACAGAAATGACCCCTTTAACTTTTAAAATTCAAATTCAAATATGGGGCCAACTTTACGTCTATTTGTGACCTTGAATGCAAACCCAAGACATGAAAGCCTTTCATTTCACCCTTGGTATTGTATTGAATGGGGTAAACGTAGTTCATTTTAGATCATTCGATAATCATCACCTATATCTAGTCATTACATGCAAGACCTAATTCTTAAAAGTTATAAATCACAATTTGCACGCATTATCAAGGAACCTGTATTGCAAAAGCATCTAGGGCATCTTGCATGTTTGAGAGTGATGTCCTTAATTTTTATGTAACCATCAAATCGATGGCCTTACATGGTTTCACGTGCAAGGGAATCAATTATCCTTGTCAAGTGTAAACCAACAAACATCGAAAACTAGTTTCACGCAAGGGTATTTTGAGGACATCAAGGCAAGTTGAAAGCAGCATTCTAAAAGTTTATAGAGATCATATTTGTTGCTCCAAATCAAATCCATGAAACAAAGGTCGAATCCACACTCGTAGGATCAATTTTGCAAACATGGAAGTGATCTAAGGCAACATACAAAGCATTCACTAATTCTCAATCATTAGTCTTATCTTCACTAAAGTTTTTGCACTATTAGTGTAATATCCTGTGATCCTCTATTTTGACTAAAGATGAGAATTAGGATAAAAATTCCATGAGCTTAACAACTAGTACCTATTAACAATTAATTTAATGTGATTGTCTGATTTTGATTATATTGTATGGATATCGACAACAAACATTTGATTGAGGATTAATGAAGATTAATTCAATTAAACCAAGAGGGTAATGTGTGAAGGAATTATTTAATATTGACCAAGGGTGTTGAGATATAATGTTATCAATTTAATGGTTGACATGCATTTGGGATAATGAATTTAGGTTAAGGTTCCACACCTTTAGATAATTGTCTTAAATTAATTATTATCATGAATCATCATATGGAGTTCAATGCCTTAATGGATTGTTGAGTGTCTCTAGGTTAAGTTCCAACATGGACCAAGCCAACCAATAAGAGGGTATATAGCTTCACATGAATTCCTATTGCTGCCCAGGGGTATATAGCTTTACTATCATCCGCATGAATAGCTTCCCTCTAGAATCTAAACTAATTGTCAGTACTCAATAAAGAAAATACACAATGGAAATCGAGTGGGCTATACCTGTCAACTTGGTTCCGTTGTCCTGTGGATCTCCTCAAGGGTGGAGTAAGAGACTCTTTTGATTCTTCTAGATGCTCAACTTCTTCTATAACAATAGTCTTCCTCATCAGAACTACTTCCACTCAAATCTTCTTCTTCTTCTTCACCCCCAAATCCATCATTCTATTCTTCTAGCTATGCATCTTCCAATTGTAAATCAAAATGCACTGTCTTTGACCTTTCTTTCTCTTTTGGTTGTTTAGGTGTAGAAATAGCTCTAAGTTCCCTGAAAATAACATCTCTAAAGAAAATAATTTTTCTAGTTAGAGGATCCCAAAGCTTATAACCTTTAACATTATCACCATATCCAATGAAGATGAATTTCTACACTTTTGGATCCAGTTTAGATCGTTTTTCCTTAGGCACATGAACAAAAGCCTCACAACAAAAAACCCTTAAATGTTAAACAGAAGGTTTCTTACCTATCCACACTTCATAAGGTGTTGAATCAACAACCGTATAAGGAGTTTTGCTAATCAAGTAACAAGCGGTACACACAACCTCTGCTCAAAAGCATTTCTCCAATTGTGAATCACTCAACATACTTCTAGCTCTTTCCATGATTGTCTGGTTCATCCTTTCTACAACACCATTCTGTTGTGGTGCATACGAAGGTGTCTTTTGCCTGATTATACGTGCATGCTTACATAACTCATCAAATTCCTTAGAGCAATATTCCCCTTCATTATCAGATCTTAATATTTTTATCTTTAATCCCGATTGCTTTTCAACTAAGACTCTAAAATCCTTAAACTTAGTGAAAACTTCATATTTGTGTTTCATAAAATAAATCCATGTAAATCTGAATACATCATCAATGAAGGTGACAAAATAACAAGATTTTTCGATAGTCATTATCCACAGGTCCAAACACATCTGAATGAATAATCTCTAACTTCTCTTTTGCTCTATTACTTCCTAGAGGAAATGATGGTATGTTTTGTTTACCAAACACACAATGCTCACAGAAATCAAAGTGTTCATCAAAATAAGAGAAACCGTCCAACAATTCTTTATTCTTGATTGTTTTTAAAACATTATTACTTGTGCTACCCAATCTACGGTGCCACAACATACAAGTGTTTTCAGAAGCCTCAGAAATATAAGAGGAATTACAAACTGTAGTAACATCTAAAGCCTAAACAAGGTTCCCAAACTTTTTCCCTTCGCTACCACCAAGTCCTCTCTCACCAATCTCCAACCATGCTTATCAAATGTTACATGCATTCCCAAATCATTCAACTTCGAAACTAAAGTTGAATATTTCTAACCAATCCAGGAACATGAAAAACACCAGTTAGGGTTTTAATTCTCCCATCTCTGAAGCACAACAATGCCTTACCTTTCCCAACTATCGGATGTGTAGTGTTGTCCCCAAGGTACACTTTACCTCCATCATACTCTTCGTATGTGTCAATCCATTCTTTATGTGGGGTCATATGATACAAGCATCCCGAGTCAACCAACCAATGATCATTAGTAACAACTTTGCACGCAGAAAGTAAAACATCTTCACCTGCATTCGAGGACTTATCAGTAGCGGAATTCCACAGTTTCTTCTTGTTTCGGCATTCCTTCTTCACATGCCCTCTTTTACCGTAGTTTCAACACTTAACTATGTTCTTCTTCCCATTGGACTTAGACCAACCCTTAGATTTGTCCTTCAATTCTGTCTCTCCTTTTGGCCCTTTTTAATTGGACCTTCCTCTCACATTGACAGCCTTTGTGTTACCCTCAGAAGTCTTCTTCCTCATCTCTTGTGCCAACAAAGTTGCAACAAGGCAATCTACCTTCAAATCTTCAAGGTTAGCAGTAATAGTGAGCATAACATTCTGCCAAGATTGAGGTAAAGAACAAAGAAGTATACATTTATCTTCCTCTTCAACTGTAGCATCTACGAAATGAAGTTGACTCAAAAGTAAATTAAAATTATTCAAATGCTCTGCAATGTAATCACCCTCTTTCATTTTAACATAAAATAATTTTCTCTTTAAATAAAGCTTATTTACCATGCTCTTGGCTTGATAGATCTCACCCAATCTCTTCCAAAGTTTGAATGCAGTCTTTTCCTTTGAGACATTCAACAAGACGGAATCTGCAAGACACAGTCAGATAGTTTGTCGTGCCTTCTTATCCAACCTTTCCCATTCATCTGCACTCACATCATTGGCCTTCTTCTCTTTCGTAATAACCAACCACTGGTTTCTTTACTCAAGTAAATCCTTCATCTTCAGCTTCCACAATTTATACCTCGTACCGTTGAACTTCTCAATGTCCAAGCGAGAGGTTGAGGCAGCGGATTGAGCCATGAATATGACACAAGATTTGCAAAACAAAACAACCAAATCTCCCACTACGACTAAACAACTTTTACACTACCAGTCAAGAATCAAAACTGGTCAGGCTATGATACCAAATGTAAGAAATGAAGGCAACAACTACCTAAAAGGAAATTTGATTACAATATGTTTATGATCTTAAAGCAGTGTAATATGAACAGAGATTGCATATGGCAATGAAATTACAACATAAGAATAAACATCATAGAAGAATAAACCATATCAACACCAGATATAACGTGGAGAAAACTCTTTTGAGTAAAAAAACTCTACCAAGAAAAGAGCCTTCAAGTTGTATTATCTTCAAAACTGAAATACATGCACTCCCTCTATCTCTTCAACCTTCAATCTGACAGAACCTATGTACAAAACTTATGAAATACATAACATATACAAGGCACTGTATTTATAGAGGTTTTTCACTCCCCAAACTAGGCAACCACTTTCTCTCTCCTTAGAAACTCTAACATGCATCATTAAATGACCTCTTACATGCCCATGCCACTTGTCACTAGTCAATCATGCAAACTTGGGCGCCCATGGACAAGAATAGACACTTACGAGGTAATAAATGCTATCATAATCGTCATAGATTATGTAATAACAACCCCATAATAGTATCTCTCTAATATGGGCACCTATTACTAAGTATAGCAACTTACAAGCAATAAGTATCTATCATAAGTTGTCATATTGTCATAGAATCTTACGACAACTTACAATTGGACTATAGATTGTCTTACAATCACTTACCAACTTTATGACGGATGTCATAACTACCAAAATTAGTAGATTCCTCCAAGGTGGCTCCTACCCACAATAACTCTCAACTTTTACAGTTACCATCAGTAAATGTTACTCCATATCTACCATCAATAACTGCGGAACTTACCGCTGCAGTAACTCCATAATTACTATCCTCAATAAATAATTTTTAACACTGTCGATGAAACTTGCACATCCCTTATGCGTGATTTTCAAACAATACTAGGAATAATAATTACAAGGTTAATGTCACCTTAATCCTAACAATTTAAACTATGTTTTCGTGTTTTCTGAAACGATTTTAGATCTAGACTATGAAATTGAAAATACTCGGAATGAAATTAATCTATGAATTGCAATAAACTAATTTATCAATGCTAATCTAATCAACTTGAAATAAACCTATCAAGGAAATTGCAAAAACAAGATTACTTTTTCCAAGAGTAAATTGTAATTTAATTACTATGAAAGCATAAAGAACTTGTATCCTTTGGCACGTGACCCTAGTGTATCCTCAGAAATCCTTTGTGTGGCAACCTCTTTCTCCTCTACAACAGCGGGGAACTCCTCTTGGCGACAAGAATAGGGTAGCAATTGATTCAAATGAGCTATGAAAAGTATGATTGAAATGAGCTTGTGAAATCTATGAACCACTTGGGCTGGACAATTTCACGAACGTAAAAAAGCTAAATGAAGCTTTTGAAAGCTTTGCAATAATACTAAAAAGCAATAGACACACAAGTCCTGTGGAGAGCATGAAAGTGCTATGTGGAGAGCAAGAACAAAGCTAATGAATGGATGCAATAATGAATTTGCCTCCTAAGGGAAATCTTTTTAGCTTTGCAACAATGAAAACTAAAAAAATGAACAAAAAGGCTCAAAGGCCTATGAAGAAGCTTTCAAAAACTCGTGAAGATTGAGAGGGCATTCTCCAAATTGAGAAATAATGAAGAGGTGAGGGATTTTTATAGCTTGGAAGGGCACACAAGAAGTGGGAATTGATTGAGAAGTTGACTCCTTTGATTGAAGAGTTAACAGGCTTGATTGGACAGTGAACTGGCTTTGATTGGGAGTGAACAAGGTTTGATAGCTTTTCACATGAGATTGATTCAGAGAAGAGTAGAATTGATTTGTGAGTTAGAATGGAGTAATTGAGAGTCTTGAATCAGTCAAGAAAAGTTGATGATCATTTAGGGAAGGTGACTCACGCAATTGGGGCTCAATTTGGAGCAAATTTGGGCCCGAACTAAAGAGGAAATTGTTTCAAATCTTCAACAAGATGTAAAACCCAAGAACTTTACGAGAGAGATTCAAAGCTACATAAACTGAAATGCAAAATACAAGCAAACCAACAATTCTGAGAGATATGCAAATGTTGATGTGACAAAATTGCATTAAGAACTCAAAGCTTCATACAAAGAATGGCAGAGTAACTAGACAATGCATTCAAGATAATCAAAATACAAGCTAGGTAGTGAGTTTAAATAGACCAGGGAGAGGGGAGAGGTGGCAAAACTGACCAATATGGAGAGGCCACCATACAGGCTAAAGATAGAAAGAGCATCTTCCCAAGATAGCAAATGCCACCTCCCTTGTAGGATGCCCACACCTCAAATCACCCACTCACTAATTAAACTCACTTGATTTAACCTAAGCAAGCTTAATAAAAGTGTAGTAAAAAACTAGGAAATAGGGAAAATAACTAACCCACTAGGAAAATAAAAACCTACACTAACACCCCCCTTAAGCGTAGCTTAGGTGGGTGAAAAGATGAGTCTCAGCAAATCAAGCCTGATGAGGTACCCATGTAAAAAGAATTCCCCCCCAAAGAGAAGAATCCCCCCCAGAACAACGTAGAGAGAACACCCCCAAAATGGAGAGAGAAAAGAGAGCTAAAAGACCCCAGTGAAGTGGACACCAGCCGCACCCCCAGCAAAGCCCACAAATAAACTTGCTCTCAATGAAGTGTTTGGTGAAGATGTTTGTGATCTGCTCTGATGTCGAACAGTACCTAAGATCAATGACCTGCTCATCAATCAGCTCCTGAATGTAGAGCATGTGGATCTCAATGTGTTTGGTCCACTGATGATGGATCGGATTGCGAGAGATCTGTATTGCACTCTAGTTGTCATAAAAGATGAATGTAGTCTTTCGAAAGGGAATACCAAACTCATTGACAATGTTATGAAGCCAAATGGCCTCAGTAGTAGCATTAACTGCTCCTCAATACTCAGCCTTTGTAGATGAAAGAGGAATTGCAGACTACTTCTTGCTCGACCAAGAAACTAGACCGAAACCAAGTGAGAAGCAATAAATTGAAGTATATTTGAGATCCTAAGAATCGCCTGCCCAGTCAGAATCTGTGTCCCACCAAGTCAATATCGACACCCGCTGCCTAGTGAATGCCATAACTGTGAGTGCCCTGTACATAGTGAAGAATCCGCTTAGCTGCTTTCCAGTGCAGCTCATGTGGCTCCTGCATGAACCTGGAGACCAAGCCCATAGCACATGACAAATCAGGCCTCGTGTGAGTCAAGTATATGAGGCTACCAACAAGATGGCGATACAAAGTAGCATCAACCAATGATGAAGAACAAATGAGCCTCAAGTTTGACCACAAACAGAAATGGAGTTGATGCAAGCTTACAATCAGCCATGCAAATCTAGAGAGCATATCAAGTGCATACTTGGGTTGTGCCATGAAGATACCAGATGAAGACTGAGTGATCTCAATCCCCAAGAAGTAGTGCAGAAGGCCCAAGTCTAACATCAGGAAACGATCATGAAGGGCAGTTTTCACTGCCTTGATGGTGGATGAGGAACTCCCTGTAATCAACAAGTCATCAACATAGAGAACAAGGCACGTGAGAATACAATCCTGCTGCAGAATATACACATTTGGATCAGAATGGCACCAAGTGAACCCAATTGATAGAAGGAAGGAGTCTATCTTTGCATACCAAGCCCGAGGGGCCTTTTTGAGTCCATAGAGAGACTTCCGAAAATGATAGAATACGAACCCTTGTGGCTGCTCCATGTATATCTCCTCCTACAGGTCACAATGAAGAAAAACACTCTTCACATCCATCTGATGAACTTCCCAACAATGGACTGCAACAATAGCAAGGACAAGTCGAATGGAGTTCATTTTGGCAACTGGTGCAAAATTCTCATAGTAGTTAATCCCAGGAACCTAGGAGAGTCCTTTTACGACCAGGCGAGCCTTATGCTTATCAATCGACCCATCTACGAAAAATTTTGTCCCATAGATCCACTTGCATCGAACAAGTTTCTTTCCCTCAGGAAGCGAGACTAAATCCCAAGTGTGGTTCCTCTCCAAGGAACTGATCTCTTCCTACATAGCAACATCCCACTCGAGACCACTAGAAGTTTCCCGAAATGACTGTGGATCGAAAGTTGAGGCATTGAAGACGTGTGGAGCCTGCTCAAACTGTGACCTTGTTCTTCTAGAATCAGAAGGATCACGAACCCAATCACCTATTGACTCCAATGTCTAACGAGCCCAAAGAGGCCCAATAGGAGAATCTGGAGGAGAATCATCACCCTTTGAATGATGACTAGGAGTGGAGGAAGATGAATCCTCATCATCATTGTCGCCATCTGAAGTGGAAGAAGACTCCTCATCATTAGGAGGAGGATTAAGATCCTCGGAAGAGCTATCATCATGCCGCAATGTCTCCAAAGTGAATGTAGATAGAGAAGAACTAGAAACATCCTCCTCAAAACGAACACTCCTCTTGATGAACAACTCATGAGTGGTCGGTAGAGAAGCCTGTAGCCCTTGACACCATTTGGGTACCCATCAAATATGCAAGGCTTTCTTTGTGGATCCATAGCCTTGGGTTTCTCTGTTGGAATGTGGGTCCATGCATGAGAACCAAACACTCAAAAGTTCTTAACTGTGGGTTTCCAACCGGTCCAAGCTTGAAAAGGAGTGACTCCCTTCACAGCGCGATGAGGAACCCGATTCTGGATGTAACATGCACAGTTGATGGCCTTCGCCCAATAATGACGTGCCATATACCTGGAGTGAATAATACAATTGCCCATCTCTTCCAAGGATCCGTTCTTGCGTTCTGCGACACCATTCTGCTGTGGACTGTAGGGAATTGTGTGTTGAAAATCAATGCCCTCTGAAACACAAAACCGCTCAAACCTCTGGTTGACATACTCCCCCCATTATCTATACGCAGAATCTTGATGGACTTCCCGAACTGTTTCTCTGCAAAAGCTTTAAAGTCCTAAAAGGATTCAAAGACCTCAGACTTCTGTTTGAGAAAATAAACCCATGTGTGTCTAGAACGATCATCAATGAATGTGAGAACATATCGAGCCCCACTGAAAGAAGGATGTGGAAATGGTCCTGCTAAGTCACTATGTACCAAATCAAGAAGTTGTGTGGCCTTCCAGGCTTTGCCTTTATCAAATTTCTCTTCAAGATGCTTACCAAGAATGCATCCTTGGCAAACACCATCAGAAAAATGAATAGAAGGTAACCCTAAAACCATGTCCTATTGACTGAGTTGTTGCAAGTAGCGGTAGTTCAAGTGGCCAAACCGTTGATGCCACAAACAACTCATCTCATCTGAGTGAGCAAAGCAAATGAAGGAAAATTAGGAACAAAGTGAGAAAATTGATAGAGTCTGAACTGATGACCAACTTTTCCCACAACAACTATAGACCCATTATGCAACTCACTGATTACCACTTTATCTGCAATGAACTCAACCCGCTTGCCAGAGCCAGTGTGAGTGATCTCATAGACAAATAGGAGATTAGTTGACAAGGATGAAACACAAAGAACATCATGAAATGTTCCTTCGCCCACGTCAATAGACCCTCTCCCATGCACTTTAGGAGTGTCATCACCCATTAGTATAGATGGCATAGAACATGGCTCCAAAGGGGCAAAACCATCTTGTGTCAAAGCCATGTGGTGCAAAGCACTCGAGTCAATGATCCAGGTATCGGGCTATGAAGCAACAACAACTAGGGTCTTACCCTTTCCTTTCCCCTTTCTTTATCTGTGTCCTTTGAAGATTCCTAAGATGAACTCTATTTGGATGAATCAGGCACCTGGATATGGTTCTTCTCAAGAAGATGTGTCAAGGGATCAATCTGCTTCTTAAAACACTTATGTTCTTCATGACCGGGTTTCTTGCAATAGGCACACTTTTCCTTCTTCTTCTTAGGCTTGTTGCCTTTAGAAGAAGAGGGTTGATTAGCTGTTTTTTGAGCAGCTAGTTTTTTATCTTGTTTCTTCTCTCCTTGATTCTGTTGTTTCTTGTTCTGCTTACCAAACCCTTTCTGATCTTTAGTGCCTTGATTTGCAACCAAGGCATGAGATTTAGAGGGCTTAATTATGCCCAGTTGAACCAGTTTATCTTGCTCCTTTGTGAGTTCATTAGCAAAATCATCAAGAGAAGGCATTGTATAATTGGTTCCTAAGGCACTTTTTGTGGCATGAAATGCAAAAACAAACATAGAATAATTAGGACCAAGCTTCGAAAGAATACTTAAGATCAATTGAGAATCTTTCTTCTCAATCCCACATTGTTTCAGCTGCAATCTTATGGCGTTTAGCTTAGTGAAGAAGTCCTAAACAATATCAAAACTGGCAGGACTTAACCCTATGAGCTCATTCCCCAGTAGATGTCCTCTTATTTCATCCTGCTTACCAAAGAGATTTTCCAAAGTGGTCCATACATCATTTGGTGTAGAAACAATTCAATGTGAAAAAGTAAATTTGGAGATACAGACATACACAAGGTTCCAAAAGCTTCATCCAACTTATTAAACCATTTTGGATTTTCAGCAAGTAATAATGGTTCAGTTTCAAGACCCATTGTTACTCTATACAACCCTTGCCTCTTTAGATAGATTGTCATTTTCGACTTCCAACCAATGTAGTTGTAGAGTGATCGTATCGGTACTGTTGTTTGATCCATTTTATACAAAAAAAAAAAGATTGATGTTTGTTGTTTGTGCGGAAAAGAGAATGCAAAAACTCAAAGAAAGCACACAAGACATCCCCCTTTTCTCACTCAAACAAAGAACCCCCCAAGCGAATATGATTTGGCACTTTATATTTAAAGTGTTTACAATTTCCACTAGTAAGAAATATTGGGTTGACTTGATCTTAATGCTTTAAAAATTCTCAATCAAACGAGTGTATGTTGAAAGTACAATCTTGGAACCAAACCAAGTAAAACTAATAGCACCACTACGAAGTACTTGATAAATCATGTACTTTCAAAAAAAGAATCGCCTCAATCCGAGGTCGTATATGAAAGTTATTATTCTCTAAGGTTCCAAAAACGGAAACTTTGCAGTGTCACATGCGAGAATCTGCAATTTCTAGAAAAATCTTTGCACCAAAATCAAAAATTGTTTGCAGGTCAGCAGGTAGAGTGCAAAAAGATATCCCAAATTATAAAAAATTTCTTAGAAAGAGAAGGCCCTGAGCCCAAGATATCAAGCTTGCAAAGTTGGTCTTCAAAATCAGACCTACCTACCGAGAGGGGTCCTAAATGCAAAAGTCAACCTCCGTCGATTTTACCCAAACTACCGCCAAATATGGAGCTATAGCAAAGTGTAGAGACACTGTCAAACTGGTTAGACCACTTCCACGTTTAGATATCTCCAGATAAATATTGTGTTAACTAGCTAAATTTAGTGATTGCCTCCAAAAACATAAAACACCGCCAAAGATAACGAAGCCTCCAAGAATTCCACCAAAATTGGCAAGACCAGGCACAATTAAACAAAGGTCGAGCTAGCTTTTAAAACTAGCATGCATAGGTCCACCAGGGCATTTTATGCAGATCTTATCAGTACAAAGGTCGAGCTAGCTTTTAAAACTAGCATGCATGCAAAAAAAAAAAAGGTCGAGTTTCACAGGCCTTAAAGGCCGAATTAAAATATGGGTTGGGGGCCAAAGGCCATGCCCCTAAACCCCTAAGCGGCCCTAAAAAGGGTTTGCGCGCTGTGTGTGGGGCTCGGTCCCCAAAGGGAAGGCCGATGCCTTTTGGAAGGGCCCAAGCCCCCCTTAATACCATAGTGTTGTAAAAGCGCTTGGAACGGCACTTAATTGCGCTTAGTACGACACTTCTAACTGCGTGTGATTTTTTATTTATTTTTATTTATTTATTTTACAAAAAATTCGCTCCGAAAAGCGTGTTGGGGGCCAAGGTGGCCTTCTGGCAAACAAAATTTGCGTCAAATACTCCCGACACCGAAACTAGGTGAATTTTATGTCAAAATTCGTCTGTTCGACCGTCTAGACGCAATGGCAGGGTCCTTTTGGGCCAAAAATACTCCAAACAAAAGTTGATTTTCAGATTTGAATCAAAAGCCCTATTCCGCAACTGTGTCAAACGATTTCCAAACTGGATGAAACGAAAGTCATTTCTAACTTTCTCAATCCTCTTGAACGCTTTGGAACAGCCAGAAATGTTGTCAATATAACCAAAAAATGTTGCAATCACCAAGATCTTATAAAACATGCATGCAAAGTAAAAGGGGTTCATGGGTCTTGTTAAATCCTTTCTGATTCTCCAGATCGTCAAAAACGCAAGAGAAGACCATACGAGATTCACAAGAACTCACAAACTCACTCTCTCAATCAGGAATCTATGAACTTAAAACTCTCAAAACAAACGCTCTAATACCATGTTAGAAATCTTGAACAAGATATAAAACCCAAGAACTTTGTGAGATATTCTAAGCTACATTTAAATTGAAATGCAAAATAGAAGCAAACCAACGATTCCGAAAGATATGCAAATGTCGATGTGACAGAATTGCATTAAGAGCTCAAAGCTTCATACAAAGAATGGCAGAGTAACTAGACAATACATTTAAGATAATCCAAATACAAGCTAGGTAGTGAGTTTAAATAGACCAGGGAGAGGGGAGAGGTGGCAAAACCGACCAATAGGGAGAGGCCACCATACGACCTAAAGATAGCAAGAGCATCTTCCCAAGATAGAAAATTCCACCTCCCTTGTAGGATGTCGACACCTCAAATCAACCACTCACTAATTAAACTCACTTTACTTAACCTAACCAACCTTAATAAAAGTGTAGGAAAAACCTGGGAAAGAGGAAAAATAACTAATCCACTAGGAAAATAAAAACTTACACTAACAAAAATCATGTTTGAAAACACGACAGGGTCACCCCTTTTACTAGTGGGGTTGCCCAGGGTCGCCCCTTTTACCAGTAGGGTCGCCCAAGGCAGATCTGGAACTGACAAGGGGCGACACAGAAAGAAGAGGTTTTGCAGGACATAGGGAACTTCCAGAAGCTCGTTCAAGCACATATGAACTCCTTTTTGGGTGTCGTCTTTTTTTTTAATCATTTTTGCTCATAGTATCTTGTAGGTCTCTCAAACCCTAAAATCTTCAATAGCCAATTGGAAAGTAAGTTGGATGGATGGGGAAGAAAGAATGGATGGGAAAGCTCATAGAAAAGATTGATTTCCCCTTTTGTGAAGTGGATTAGTCATGTCATCAAGGCTGGCAAGCGACAGGAGTGGTTTGTCGAAGATGGGTTAGGTGACTATGAAGACAGTGTGCAGGACCTTGGAAGGTTAGCCTGAAGTCTAGAGAAGCACAAACAAAGTGAAAAACAAACAAAGAAACGTGTTTTCAAGAAGAATGTTGCTGAGAGGTCATATTTACACGGTTACATGTACGTGATTAGGATTGTAGCTCATCATCGAATTACTATGTAGGCCTATGCATTTTTTTAGTGCTTACAGGCACGGGGCAAAACAACACTTTCGAATGAAGGTGATTTGACCTTCCAATGAAGGTCAAGACCTTCGTTCAAAGCTCCTTTTTAAATTTTTTTAATGTTTTCACATTTAAAAAGGGGAGGGACCTTCGTTCAAAGGTACCTTCATTTGAAGGTATGAAGGCAACTTAGAACGAAGGTACCTTTCATGACAATTTTTTCTCACTTCTTTCTTTACAGAAATTTCTGTTTTGAAGCCTAGGTTGGACCATCAAACTAAGTCATTGGGGCATGAATTTTTTAGGATCGTAGCCCTTTGAATAAGCTTTCTAAAAAGAATAATTTTGAATATATTTAATTTAATTATTATATTTATTTTCCATTTTCTAGTGAACATAGGTTTTTAACCAACAATCAAAGTCATTGTTCCACACGTGGAAAAATAGAAAAATATCAGAAAAATATCTGCACGCTACATATTGATGTCCTTGTTTAAACAAAAATAAATAAAAATTAATATGGATATATACAGAAAAAATTGTGTTATAGAATAAAACTATACATCTAAATTACAATTAATCACATCAAAAATTAATAATAAATAAAAAATGCAACAAAAAAATATGTGACCACTAGATATTGGTGTTAAAAATCTATGTTTAAAAATTTATAATTTTATCCTTTTTATAAAGAAAGTTATGCATTATGGAATAAAAGTCACTTTTTAAAAATATAGTTAACTATTAAAAACAAGTTATAAAAACTTACGTACAAAAATTCACAAATTATTTTTTAAAATTTTTAAAAATATATATTAGAATCTACACACAAAATGACAAAAATCACTAGTTTACATTATCTTCAAATTCTTAACGTTTTAGTTGCTATAGGTGACAAAATGTGAAAATTTGGTCTAAAATGTTGATTTCAATGTCCCACTTTGGCCAAAAAGTGGGACACACTATTGTGATACTACTCTTTTACACATTTAGATAAAGTCTCAGGTAAATTGTTTCCATGAACCTTACGGTATTGTGTCGTTCAATGGGTTTACTCTTTAGCTCCTAGTTTTATCCATTCTTTTGATGAGCTTCCAATCTTTGTGTGGTAAAATGAAGCATCAACCAGAGGATGATGACTTACAATTCATCTTTCTTGAGGAACTCCTTCCTCCCAACAAAATTAAGTGTTTACTTGAATCTTTTGTTTCTTTCATGGAGTTGTGCATCCACCTACAAACTATTGAACTTAAATTGCTTGCATCTAATAGCTTGAAGCATGGGGCTTCCCCACTTCTTCTACCAATTCTTACCCTTTGAAATTTTAAAAGAATAATGCCTTTCAAAAAGGGAATCACAATAAAGAATTTAAAGATAGTGCCAACTCGGTGGCTACTACTTCCAATCCTATATCTTTCAAACCTCAAGGACCTGGGAACCTTAGAAATCTTAGAAAACCATTTGGATAATGTGCTTCAAACCTTGCTTACCAATAATTCGATCACTCTTCATCCTGTTCATCCCTTGGACCCCTCTAGAGGATTACCTAAGTATAATAATTCAAATGCTTTTTGTGATTTCCATTGATTAATGGACAACACACTCAAATCTATATGGCACTCAAGCATAAGATTTGGAAGATCTCGTTGATAATAATGTGATTCAAGTTGATGGTGTGAATGATGGGGCAGTCATTTGGTTGCTCCACCATGTCAAAATTTGCAAATTTATACTAAATTTTCCATCACATACACAATCTAATAATATTGGATATCAATAGGTCCTCAAACATCTTACTAATTCTATGGCATATACACATATGGGTAGAGATTTTATGGATATACATGTTGGATCCTCTTCCCACTTTCCTACGACTAGATTTGTGGGGCACTTCATTTAGTATGTCTATCATTGCACCCATTTCCATGCACCCATTCCTCAACTTGATATTTGTGGCTCCCTATCCCAGTTCAATCTATGAGCCAACATGGTACATATTTGTGCAATTTATTTGTATGTCTTGTTATTTAAAGGCATTCAATGTACATTAATTCAGATCTGAAATTCATATGGAGAAATCAAGAGCAGAAGTCTGAATCATACTGCAAACATTTCACTTTGGAGCACTAAAAGGAACCTTAATTTGCATCAAATTCATCTAGGATGCCTACATGCTTGAGATTGTTGTCTTTGATGTTCCTCCACAATCGTAGAGTCAATCTAATAAAGGGGGTTGACCTAGGAGAATAAAACCCTTTGGATCAGATCTCCCCAAGGTACTTTTAGTACCACCAATCCTTACACATCAATAAATATCAAAATAACACAATTTCTAACAATCTACAGTTAGACAGACCCATCCCGTGCATTATAGAGTGATTTCACATGTCAGGACATTTCCGTGGAGCATGGTATCAATCCCACACAATATGGTTTTGACCCCCGCATAATAAAAAATTAGTTATAGTCCCAAGACATTTTCACTTCATGTGCATTCATTGCTATACCATCAATGAGTGGAATCTACATGGCACCAATGTCTAATTCTTCATTAAAGCTCCCACAGCTAAGTTTCAAATCTCTCATTTAATTTCCAAATATTTATTAGTCATTTATTGTAATTATCAATTCCCTACTGTGATTAGTTAATGTAAGTTAATTTGTGCTTCATTTGTATGCAAAAATATTTAATTAGCCTAGATTCACTTTAGAAAAAGTATTTTTCCTTCACATTTTGGTGAACCTATGAACCTATCTACTCTTACACCCCCTAGGATCAAACTCTAGGGCTATACCTTCATTCCCTTTTTACGGTTTTTAGATCCGATTTATCATTTACTTTCAAATTTCCTAGGGTTTGAATTCATTTTGTTTACATGTGCTTATTATACTTTGATTATAGGTTTGACTACACATAATGAGATATGTCTTTAATCCCATCGTCCCATTTGAATAATCTACCTTTGCGGTTCCTTCTAAGTTACTTGTCTTGGCAATATATACATGCATATATTTTAGATTTTGATATGTTCTTATCCTTTATAACACATCATCCTTTCATCCTTGATACTCTCATGGCATATTATGCTAAGGATAAGGATACATCTTCTATGGAGGATTTGTTCTACCATTTTTATCTTTCTTCCTTGAATTGAGTTAGTTAGTGCTCATCCTTTCGTCTTGGATATTCTTATGTCATTTACCCATGAGCGTTAGGATGATCATATGGCTTGTGATAGTGATAACCATCTACCTAGCAAGGATTCATCATGTGTTAGTGATGCATCTAGCATGATGGTCATTGATGATGCTACACTTCTTTGCCTGTACATGAAATTCTTATACCTTTTGATGATGTATCTCTTACATGTCATG
Organism: Cunninghamia lanceolata; assembly: GCA_027924645.1. Taxonomy (NCBI): domain Eukaryota; kingdom Viridiplantae; phylum Streptophyta; class Pinopsida; order Cupressales; family Cupressaceae; genus Cunninghamia; species Cunninghamia lanceolata. The sequence goes on from BSBN01000977.1 coordinate 7,360,624, forward strand.
CTAGCCCTATGTCGTGCTTTAAATGAATTATCTTCTTTCATTGATGATGATGAGTAAATGATGATCATTTTTAATATCTCATCTTGAACCTATGGATGCTTGTGAAAGTTTTCAACACCCTAACCGGCTACCAAGCCCAATTTTTTGTGGACAATAGCTTAATGCTGCTATCCATATTATCTATAGCAAGGGATTGTAGTCTGCTAACAATAGTTTCCCATGGTAAGTCATTCTGAGCTTCTCTTAGTAATCTAGTATTTACCATGTCTAGCAATATTCGAAGTCTTGGCTTGCCAGAAAGCAATGAACATGGAGTTGGCTCTACCTCGAATTTGAGTCCAACCATCAAATTCTATTTGAGCAAGGTTCTTTGTGCTGACTTCGAAAGAGGGTATCATGATTCTAAATGGAAAAATATATGAGAACCATATGATCTTCGAATGACAGAAGATCTAGCAGCCCTCACAAACTTAGACACCGTCAAAGTTCTTTGCTTACTTAGGGTTATGTCAAACACTGGATCAGTCTAATCCAAGGGCTTTACACCCCTCGTGTTGGTCAAAATCTATGAGCCTTTAGGATTGCGGCAATCGTTCGATCCATTTCAATCGTAGGGCCTTCGCACTCCCAAGGCGACAGCACTATTATTTTAGACTAAGAGTTGCGTGATTGGTCATGGATTCACAAGTCAATAGGATGGCGAACTCCACTCCTTTTCTTTGATAGCACAAGCTCATGTCATCAATTATATCACGGTTGCTAGGGTTAAACCCCACAAGTTCATAAAGATAAAGTGGTTACAACCATCTGAGATCAACAAAGTGCTACATGGATGCTCTCACAATTCCAAGAAGTTGTTAGAGCTTTCAGGCTCATCGAATTGCACTGACTATCTAATCATAAATCAATCTACGACTCCCACAACCTATTGAAGGCTTTTTTGGAGGTCTTAGTTTATTGTTGCGCCATTGGTCAAAAGAGTCCACATCATCATTGATTGGCTGCCCCTTTTAACTTATTAAATTATGGGCTATATATAATCAACAAGCCGATGTGTCAAAGCTTATAGGCTTTTGGGATTGTGCTGTCTATTGGATCTCAGGTGCATCATGTGGTTCTTGTTGTCCCTAATGTTGTCAGAGATTATCAAACTCATAGACTTATGTAGATCATGTGATCATTTCTCATCTAACAGCTCGTGCACTCTCAAGGAGCCATTCCTGTGTTAGCGAGCAATTGTTCTATTGGTCTAGATAAAAGCTAAGCCATCTTGGCATCAATGGCAAGGAAAATTGGTGCCCATTGGCCAGAGCAACAATCGTTGGATGGACCCGCATGCAACAATTCGCGGCTTGCAAGCCCTTCGCCATTCTTGCGACATCCTCTAAGGTTTGGCTAACATATATAGATCTTAAGCCATTGATAAGGAGCTTACCACTGTCATGGATAAAGTGTTCACTATAGTTCTCTATTAAGAGATCGTGTCGCCAAGCTGACAAGTCAGCCCCGAAAAGCATACAAAAGTACTTAACAGAAAACATAGTGAGCTATGATTTAAAATGGCTTCCTTGTTTACAATTGCTTGCATCTAGAGAATTAGGGCTCAGCTACAATTTCAAGATACCGTAGTTCGAGGCACAAAACCTCATCCCTAGCAAGAGAATCAAATGGACACAATAAATTAACTTCATTAACTAAAATCTTATAGAACACCTTCGCTAGCATTATGGACTAGTCAAGGTGTGGAATGTATGTATGATCTCATAAATTGATTAGGGTCCCAACTAACAATAAATAAGATCCTAGTACCTAGAATCAATAAATAAATAAAACAAATATTAGTTGATTGTTAAAATAAATGTTAATAGTTAATTGTTAGTTTATGGGTTAGTTTTCAAGAAGTTTGGATGGTTGAACTATCCCAAAGGTTTTATAAAGCCAAACATATGGAAATGTAAATGTATGGAAATGTAAATCACATATTAATCTGAAATCAATACATTATTCTATGCTATCAGGGTGTAGATTTAAAATTGCAATCTAATCACTCGTTTTAATTTAGTATCAGAGCGCTCGATGATATTGCCACTGTCAATAGAAACAGAGCATGGCGTAATGTTGATTCGGTTCCATGGAACGCCATCCATTAATGTGTAGAGAACGGATTTAGAGCGTAGAAGAAAGGACACAAAGAGGCAGTGATTACATATGTTTATAATAACCACGATATGTGGAGATCTCTTGAAGAAATGAAAAACAATCGATTCCCTGGGTGCAGTGCATAAAGACATGTTTGTATGAGGGAAATTTTGGTCGTGTAGAGGATGAAAGGGCAAAGAAGAACCCAACATGCACCTTACAGCATCCTAAATTTTACTTAAATAGACATCCAATAACTTGATGCAAGCACATACCACTATGCCCTTAAAGCGGAAACAGACAGTTGATTTCCCATCACATTAACCCTTAGAGGAAAGATAACGTAGCTTACAGATCTAAATATATTTCAGCAACATAACGACATATAAATTAACTTTAAGAACACAAAAAGAAGAAAAATAGAAGAAAGATAGACAGAAGAGAAGAGACACCAATATACGTGGGGAAAACCCTTTCGGGTAAAAAAACCCCCACACTCCAAAGCATCGAACCAATGTATTAATCTGCAACAACAAATATGTTACAATACACTTGCAGGCTCAAAGTCTTAACATGGAGATTTACATCTTGCTCTTCTGGAGGAAAAACCGACAACATAACCCTGCATAAAACTCTCCTCTCTCAAACTTCTTCTCAAACCTCCACTTTATAGACTTCTGGCTATACAAGAAACCAACTGCGGTTTTACAAAACCATGTGCTTAACTTCTCAGCCAAGATTCCAATCTAAAAGTAAGCTCTCACGTCCAAAATGTTCTCCCCTATTTTTGACCCTTATAGTTGTCATAGAATCTATCATAATATCACTAAAAATAGTTATTCCATGATATACTACCATGTGGGCATCTTTTGACAACTAATATTTCAATTTTCAAGGCACAAACATGTGGCAAAAGTGTCAATTAAGAATTCAAACGCCCTTAATTATTTTGGAGCTAAATAAAAACAATAACTGACCATGGGAAAATATTAAATACAAATAATGCTATGGGAAATATGCAAGGTTGAGACACCTCGTTTCCCAACAGAGGAGACCAGCCCATGCTTATTTACATGTATGTCAAGCGCGGAAGTTTGGTGAGAGCCCGTTAAGTGTTTGACCATATGAAAGAATGAGACGTCTCATGAAATATTACTACTGCAACATATAGAAGACATTCCTCTCAATGCATTCTCATCAAAATTCATATAAAATATGTACGCCCAGCCACAGTGCGTTTAAAAACTAACTGAAATTTATATATGATTGTAATGTCCCCATTTTGGAACTGCTTCACAAGTTTAATGTAGTTACGCTTATAACTCACCAATTATACGCTTGCAGTTATATAAAACTTGGTTTAGGTCCTGCAATCATGTTAGATAATATTGGAAATATAATTCATACGATCATAACATATATAATAAATGGTTTATCTATTTAAAGCCTGTAAAATATATAGCATTTTCAAAACTATATAAACTACATCACATCCATAATGTATAGTGGAAGTTTAATCATAATAGGACTTAGATGAGAAACACGATAAGTCCGCCCGAAGCTATCTTTGCTAAGCCCAAGAGCGGATATACCAACCCTCTTGGCCCCAAGTGGCAGACACGTAGGCATCCAACATGGGGTGCCATACTTAGTGGATAAACTTGTATTTACTTTCCCTATCCATGCTATCTTATCCATCCCTCTTATGATTAAGACTCCTTGAATCCATCTCAACAACCAACCCATGTAGAGATTGGGGGAAAAGCTACAATAGGAGGCCCGTAGATTCTCCTTTCTAAGCCCAATGGCAAACACTCACCCCCTTGACTTTAAGTGGCAGACACACGGGCAACCATCATGGAGTGGTGTACTTAGAAAGAAATCTAATATCTGCTCACCCTATTGGTATTTTGCCCACTCTTCCTCATTGTTGCTTGATGAGAACTACAAACACTAAATACATCCAGATTCATAGAGATTATACAACAATCATGATAGAGCATACCACAATATTTATTAAGACATAAGACTACTATATTCTCAGAAGCAAGTGTGTTGACTGTTGATTCTGCTCTCATCTACTGAACCTGTTGTTATCAATTATTACATACATACTTATATATATGCATATATGTTGATAGGTCTGTTCTATGTCTTGTTTACTTATGTTTTTCTCATACTCCTTTATATTTGCAAATACATTTAAATTTTGCATATATATATATCTTCTTGCTGGTGTACATATTATACGTCTTTTTCACCCTCTCTTTATAGCACCTCAAAAGAGGCAATCCATATGAATGGTTGTCTTTTTTCCTAAAAAGACAATATTTGATTAGAATGACACCTCTTCACAACCAAGCACTACCCTTTGTTAATAGTCTTTACACAAAAATGGATCGCTGTCTTTTTGTTCATAAACTCCACTCAAACAAATCGCAGTCCTTCTATTCTTTCAAACTTGCATTAATACCTTGCTCTTCATAACAGATCACACCACTTAGTAGATGTTAAATAGCACATTATTTATATATTAAATAAGATCTTTTTGTTTAACCGCTGCCTCATTATCTTCAAAACTCTCTTCAAATTATAATAGTAGCTCTTAACCATTTGCATTTCTTCTTCATAACCATTCGCACCTCATAACAAACTCTTTGTCTTCTACCCAAACGTACCACTTCATAATAGTAAATCACATCCCTTCATTTAATATATTTTATGAACAAGACAAACTCTTGTTTAATATGGGTTGCTTTTCCTTGGGACGCCCTCGGCCTTCATTAACTTGGGTCGGCCAGCATAACAATAATTGTTTAAATCTTTAATTTAAACAATACATCAACTTCTTCAAAATGATGATAGTTGATTGTATCAAAATTAAATTTATTTTAATGAATTCCTTGCATACTGTGGGACATTACAGTCCACCCCACCCAAGATTGCTTGTCCTCAAATAATCACAACTCAGACGTTGCTAAAATAATCAGTATCCCAAATCAATCCTCGTTGAAGAATGGTTGTTAGTCTACTTGTCTCCATCCAACCGCCAACATAACCTTTTCTAAAGTATGAGGATAATGTATCGTCTAATATTCTTCTGCTACATATACTCGTATTTCCCAATATCTCTTAGAGTTGGTAACCGGTAAGGTCCCTAACTTCATACAAGTATTCCCTCATTCTCAGAGAGAAGAAACTAAAGGCATCATCATTAGTATAGTTTGAAAGGAAGCATCAATCCGGAAATCAATGTCTTCTTGGGTATCAACTACATCTTTAAAGAACCAATTAAGTTGGCCCAACCTTCGCACATGGATATCCTTTTGAGTTCATGAAAGAAAGTGAGCTTTCCATATATTAAGATGGGAATTAGAAGCACAACACCCATCTATGACCTTGATTGTAATGATCTTATATTTTTTGGTCTACTTGTTTCTATAATCTTTTCTTTCTGTTTCAATCCTGGGATTTGTGGGTTATGGGCCCATAATATAACTTAGCATAGGCTTATGTAACAATTTTGTTGTAACTTCAATTGTATCAAATTTATCTAAGGTACCTACATGCCTAATACTCATGTCCTTGATCTTTATGAATGTGGAGTTACTTTGATCAAGAAAAGAACTTAGGAGGAGAATCCTGGAAGAAAAGATCCTGGAAGAAAAGATCTAATATAGAAGTGAATTTGGTTCATAAGATAAGTTTACTAGATCAATTTTGTACGTTACAAGGTTGATCCATGTATTGCCATTGTTTCTATGAGTGTGGGATAGATCATATGTGTGATGGATTTGATTAAGCATTATGATCTTGCCCAAAATGAATAGAACAAATGTGTTCCTACCTCAATGAAGCTTGATGAATATATCCTCCAATAATTCTCAAAACTTCAATCTATAGTGTCCATGGTTCTTTCCAGAATTTCTCCTAGGTCTCTCTAAGAGTCAAAATTTGTTATTTGTTGGTTCCAAAAGAATTGTCTTTATTACATTCTCTCACAATGTTGTTTTGGCAGATCAGAGTTTGGTTGAATTTAGGTTTTTACTACTATTTCTAATTCCAAATAGGCATGCTCATGATAATTCACTCTATGGTTTCATATGGGGTGTTATGGGTAAATCATTATGGATTGTTTTGGAATATTAATGTTAATTTTTTGGCTTTTAAGAGATTGACCACCCTAGGTCAAGATGATATCTCAATATACTTATCTCAAAGTTTGAAAGTAAGATAATCTTAATCCATCTTTGTATCTTTAGGTATGGTTAAGTTTTCATGACAACTAGTGATGGCAATGTGAGTTTCTATTTGAGAATTGAAAGTTAAGTTATATCGTTAGATTTTATCCTTAACTATGTTGAGTTGTTATGATTGTTCCCTCCTTGGGAATCTTTTTGGATATTTTGATTGCTTGATTTCTTAAAGGATAGGTGAGTGATGATTGCTTATTAAATGTCAATGAATTGATTTATCCTTATATCCATTTGGGGGAATCGCCACCCTTCATCGTTAATGAATCACCAACCTTAATGGCTGCCTTGAGAATAATACTTTACTTCCAAGTTTATTGATAGGTTTCTTTCCTATTGATGATTTTTTCACAAGGAAGTGATTGCCCTTTTATATCTCCTTGTTGAGGGGTTCATAATCTTTCACATTTGAAGGGTCACAACTTTTCACATTTGGAGTCACATCACTAATCTTGAGAACCTAATTTAATTCACTTGAAAAATCACTTAAGGTTTTATTGGGTAAGTGCAAGAAGATGAGTACACTTTTTAAGTGTTTTTCCCATTTTTCAAATTTTGTCATAATTGGAGTGAAAATTTGAAGCACTTGCACATAAAATATTAAGATGATGTAAAAATAAAAAATGTAGGATTTTGTTTCTAGTTTTCAAATATGTAATTCTTTCTCATACCCAAATGAAGAAAATTGGTTTTTTATAACATGTACAAATAGTGGCTTTTTAAAAGTCCCATGTTTTTTGCCAAAGCATGCATATGTACGACCAACATAATTTGACCTAAATGAACCTGTATTTTTCTAATTCCTTTCGTGAAAAGATGCACAAGATGTTGAATTTTGGTCAAGATATTTTTTTGTAATTTTTTAATACATATTCTTTTTATTAATTTTTTAATGGCCCTAATTAGTGTTTTTTTAAACCCCTCGTGTATGACCATCATAATATGAGCTAAACTAATCAATTCAATATTTTTCATCATGTAGAGAATATTGTCTAGATTGGTCAAACATGATTTTTTTTTTCAAGAAACTTTCAAAATAAAAAATTATTAAAAAATAGTAACGTATGTTATTTCAAATTTATGAGTCTCTTTGTTTAAAAAATAATTAATATATAGAAAATTATGTTCAATAGTATAAAAAATTACATATTTGAAAACTAAACTTTCAAATCTACAATGGGTTTTAATCACGTTAAAAGATTATGAAAAAAAGTCATCAACGATGGTGGTAAAACTAGGTTTTTCTCTTGTTGTTTTCATGGTCTCCTAGTTGCAGGTCCAAAGCTGAGGCTTGGGTTTCCAAGCCTAAAACCAATGCAAATCGGCGGGTTTGCAATTTCAAAATTTTAGAAACGGGTGCCCGCTCATAACGGGTGCCTGTTATAAACGGGTACCCATTCTAAAAATAACGGGTACCCATTTCTAAAAAATCAAAAACTTTAGATCCATACAAATGTTTCAAAAAATAAATACTTTTTGAAAATGGGTACCCGTTTTGCTTCGGGTGCCCGATCCTAAACATGAGCCTTTTCCTTAACGGGCACCCATTTAGGCTCAAGCTCCCGTTCCTAAACGGGCCCCCATTATATTCAAAACAAGTTCTTGTTCCAAGTGGCATTTTCCTTGCGTGGAAGACTTCAGCAAAATCTATACTCATCTTCTTGCTTTCACCCCATTCTCAGTTGAATTCTTCAATGATGTTTTGGATGTCTTTCTCAAAAATACTCTCCCTTTTATATCCCAAGTTTGAGGGAGTCACACTTTTTCACTTCAATAGTTACAACTCTTCATTATTGCATTTGGGGACTAATGATAATTTAATTTTAAATAAGTTAATTTGTAAGTGCTTCTCAACTTAAGAAGCGTTTGACAGATAAAGCTTTGATAGATTTGGCATTTTCATAATTTTTTAGCATAAAGTAATTTTAAACACACATGGAGCAAACTTGTTGAAGAAACATCAAACATGAAACAAACACATAAATACACGCGATACACGAAGTAATATACAAAGTATACACATAAATACATGTAAGGCACGAAGCATGAAGCATACACATAAATACACATAATACACGAAGTATATACATAAATGAAGCATGAAGCAGACACAAATACATGCAATACATGAAATATACGTATAAATGAAGCATGAAACATACACATAAATACACGTAATACACGAAGTATACGCATAAATGAAGTATGAAGCATACACGTAATACATGAAGTATACGCATAAATACACGTAATACACAGAGTATGCATATGAGTACACGTAAGTCACAAAGCATACGCATGAATACACATAAGTCATGAAGTATACACATGAATACACGTAAGTCACTAAGTATACACATGAATACACGTAAGATACTAAAGCATACATGTGAAAGGCAAACACATATAGAAATGCATTATTGGCTTACTTAAGAGGAAGGCTCAATAGTTAATTAAATGACAGTTAAAATAGGTTTGTCTCGCAAGCTGGCAGGATTAAGGCTCTGATACCAATTGTTTGTTGGGTCCGGTCAACAAGAAATGGCTATAGGGCGGGAGCTAAGAAGTTGTCAGGGTGGGCGGCTGGATCAAACTAAGATGGGGCAGGAGACGCCCAACCGGGTAGGCGATCATGGGTGGGCATCATAAGGTTCGTTTCTCCCATTCGGGAGTTGTCCACTAAATCAATTAGACCAGTTCTTATAAAGTTCCGGCGAAGGCAGGAGAGACAAGGGGTTAGGGTTCGATAGGAAGGCTTATCTCGGGGAGGGTTTTTGGCAGGAAGCCAGAAACATTGGAGTTGATGGGTAGCGGCGCCCTAACTCCAATCCCAGTGCCGTGAGATACTGAAATGGTACCCCTTGGAGATAAAACCTTTATGAATGAAGTCCCGGCACTCGACTAGGCGGAATAGAAGGGGATGCATGTCCCGGACAAGGAATGAATCGCACATCGTTAATTACCACTCCCACCCTACACTAGAGTTGTCGGGTGGGAGGGAATCATAGTTCTATATCCGGGGGTTTGCCCTTTGAAACCCCTGGGCCCCTACTATTCTAAGTTGGGTAGTTCGTCAGTCGAGTCTCTTGGCGAGTAGGGGTGGGGTAGGGGCCCCTATACTATTGTTGTGGTCGAGTCTCGCCAAGATCGTTAGGTCAGTTCCATCTGCGAGGGAGCGGGTTTCAGCAGGGCAATAGCCCACCTCAGCTAGAGTGCCGGCCGATCGATAGGTCTAGGTCGAGGGAGGGGGGGAGAGGAAGAGCACTCACCCTTTCTTGGGTGGGAGGGCCAAAGAAACTATAAGCGGTTGCTTCCCGGCTCCGGCCGGGGGTCGCTTTGAATTCTCTGCGAGTGGGTTGGGAGAGAGGCAAGTCAACCTTGTATATCTTAAGAGCGGGTGGGAAGAAGAGAAGAGTAATTCCCTATCGATCTCCTTTAATATAGTACTTCGCAGAGTAATTGATTGACTTGTCAGGCGGCCCATGACCCGAAGACTGGAGGTTCGATTCTTGTCCCTTATCGATCGGTGAGTGAGGGGCGGCAACTCCTATCAATCAAATTCGTGAATGGTTTCAGATATCTTAATAGATAGATAGATAGAGCCGAGGATGGATAGTTCCATAGATAGAGATGAACTACTGTTAACGCGCTCTGTAGGATTCGAACCCACGACATCAGGTTTTGGAGACCTACGTTCTACCGAACTGAACTAAAAGCGCTTTCAAACCTATTAGAATAGGCCAACCTTAACTACAACTCCCACCCAACCCGGGTGGGGGGCTCGTGTGTGGGGTTGGGTGGGGGCAAAGGCCTCCCACCCGGGTGGGGGGTTATACCTCCCACCCACCCCGGCAGTTGATTCTAGAAGTGCGCGTAGATAACCAACCAATACGTTGGCTCTGTCGAGGGTGGTGGTGGGGCGCGCGGGCCGGGGCCCAATAGTTGATTCTATACGTAACATTCCCCCCCTCCCGGCTCCCCCTATAGTTGTTGTTGTTGGTGGGTGGGAGGCCCCGAGGGTTTACCTAGAACCGGGGGTGAACTGCGTCCCATAGAATTGTAGGGCCACCCACCAACTTGATATTCCACCCACCCTGGCCGAGGGTTCGCCGCCCCCGGATGAAGGTTGGGCCCATAGAATAGTAGGGGCCCTCCCCCCCAACGATAGGCTATTCCACCCACCCCCGATGCCGTTGGAGATGCCGAACCGCTAATCTACCTCCCGGGGGGGGGGCGGCAGCCGGAGGGGTTGAATTGATTAGTTCCGAACCCCCACCTCTCGGCTAATAGAATAGCTATAGTCGACCTTTCTATAGCTAGAATTCCCGGACCCTCCCGCCCTATCAGCGGCCCAGAGAACACATCTAGTTTCAATTCTATGTCATCACCCAACAATAGCAATAATATAATGCGCCCTTATATATATATATATTGCCCCCCACAATAATCTATATATTCCCTATTGTTGGGGCCCGACCATAATAGATTCCCACAATAATGCGCAACTATGTTTTGCCAGGATAGCACTCGATATCAGGGATAGCACTCGTCTTATACACGTGATACGAAGATGGCACTCGATAGATAGCACTCGATAGACAGTATTATATGGCGCCCCCCCACCCCCACCCCATATGGATTAGATAGAGCCAAAAGAACTATATAGCCGGGGGCTGGAACAGCCCTTAATCTTGCCCTAGAATCACAAATTTAATGTAGTTCGGGTTATAACTAACTAGTTATATGCTTGAAGCCATATAAAACTTGGTTTAGGTCCTACAATCATGTTAGACAATATTGGAAATATAATTCATATGATCATAACATATATAATAAATGTCTTATCTATTTAAACCTTGTAAAATATATAGCATTTTCAAAACTATATATAAACTACATATCCATAATGCATATTGGAAGTTATATCATAATAGGACTTGGATGAGAAATATGATAAGTCCGCCCAAAGCTATCCTTGCTAAGCCCAAGAGTGGATATACCATCCCTCTTGACCCCAAGTGGCAGACACGTGGGCATCCAACATGGGGTGGTGTACTTAGTGGATAAACTTGTATTTGCTTTCCCTATCCATGCTATCTTATCCATCCCTCTTATGATTGAGACTCCTTGAATCCATCTCAACAACCAACCCATGTAGAGATTGGGGGGGAAGCTACAATAGAAGGCCCGTAGATTCTCCTTTCTAAGCCCAAGAGCAGCTACTCACCCCCTTGGCTCCAAGTGGCAGACACACGGGCATCCATCATGGAGTGGTGTACTTAGAAAGAAATCTAGTATCCACTCAACCTATGGTATTTCCCCCGCTCTACCTCATGGTTGCTTTATGAGAATTACAAACACTAGATACATCCATATTCATAGAGATTATACAACAATATTGATAGAGCATACCACAATATTTACTAAGACATAAGACTGTTATATTCTCAGAAGCAAGTGTATTGACTGCTCTTATCTGCTGAGTGTAGATATATTTCTGTATGTAATCTGTTGTTATCAATTATTACATACATACACATATATATGCTGATAGGTCTATTATATGTCTTGTTTATTTCTGTTTTTTCCATACTCCTTTATATTTGCAAATACATTTGAATTTTGCATATCTCTCTATATATATCTTCTTGCTGGTGTATATATGATACGTCTTTTTCACCCTCTCTTTATAGCACCTCAAGAGAGGCAATCCATATGAATGGTTGTGTCTTTTCCTAAAAAGACAATATTTAATTAGAATGACACCTCATCACAACCAAGCACTGCCCTTTGTTAATAGTTTTTACACAAAAATGGATCGCTGTCTTTTTTATCATAAACTCCCACTCAAACAAATCGCAGTCCTTCTATTCTTTCAAACTTGCATTAATACCTTGCTCTTCATAACAGATTGCACCACTTAGTAGATGTTAAATAGCACATTATTTATATATTAAATAAGATCTTTTTGTTTAACCACTGCCTCATTATCTTCAAAACTCACTTCAAATTATAATCGTAGCTCTTAACCATTTGCACTTCTTCATAACCATTCGCACCTCATAACAAACTCTGTCTTCTACCCAAACGTACCACTTCATAATAGTAAATCACATTCCTTCAATTTATATATTTTATGAACAAGGCAAAGTCTTGTTTAATATGGGTCGCTTTTCCTTGAGAGGCCGTCGACCTTCATTAACTTGGGTTAGCCAAAATAACAATAATTGTTTAAATCATTAATTTAAACAATACATCGACTTCTTCAAAATGATGATAGTCGGCTATATCATAATTAAATTTATTTTAATGAATTCCTTGCATAGTGTGGGACATTACAATGATACAGTTTACATGTTTTGGTTGGTGTGAAATAAGGAGTAGAACAACATCGAAAGCAGCATGGGCCATGTTGTTTGCTAGGCGTTAAAATAGTTATAGAAAGCACATGCCATTACTTACGTTGCATATGAAACATGAGCCAATGCAAGAAGAATGCATTTGATTTTTAGTTTTTTATCATATCCATGATATTTGGGTTTTTGAGGTGATTTTAGTAAAGGTTCAAAATTTTAGCTATCATTGTGATTGTAGGAGGAATTAATAGATGGTGTGAGAAGGTTACAAGTTCAAAACATACAAAGTTATTTTTTTAATCACATCATATTATTTATGAATACATGTTCTATGTCATTTAAAAGTTTTGAGATTTTTTGCTTTGTAATTGGAGAAAGGTGTTACAAGGATATTTTTGTACTTATTGTAAATGGGTGCACTATCGATTGAAACCGACACCTTGTCCATTTTACTTTTGATCATGGGCACATTTAATGCTCGTATTCTCAAGATTATATATGCTACCCTGATGGGGTTTTCAGATGTTCACATGTGGCATCAAACAAATAAAGTGTAATAAACTCAAATTGGAAACATGAGGTCTATTGTCATCTCGAGCTAGCTTCTCGCTCAGAGACAATACTTTGCATGGGAAGCACCAGTTTCGATCAGTGTCCCTTCATGGAACAAGGGAGCTTGGCAATTCTTAGCAATATTTGTGGGTAGTGTAACCTCTAAAATAGGTGGGGTTGGTGTATCTGCACTTACTCAATTTGTGGATAGTATAATTTCTAAAATAGGGTGGGATTCGTATCTACAGTGGTTCAATTCCTTTTCTACACCAAAGGAGGGATTTGATTCTCATCATATTGGAGGAGAGATATTGACACACTCGGAGGAGATGTGGACTCTCAGAGGAGAGTTGTTCTCTCATCTACAGCACTAAAAGATGGATTTTGACACACTCGGAGGAGATGTGGACTCTTGGAGGAGAGTTGTTCTCTCATTGTGCATGGAGGATGGGAATATTTATGTTCTCTCATGTGGTACAAAGGATTTGCAGGTTTGACAGTCAGGAGATCTGCTAATGAGTTCAGTTTGGTATTACTTGGGTGAGTGAGGAGAATTGGTGAAGGTGCACTTCATCAAAGTTTTCAAAAGGCTTGTTATGTTCAATCCTTGCAATGTTCCATCCTTTGTTCGGATTGATGTAATAAGAGGGAGAGAGAGAAATATATAGCAAGATATAGGTAGGCTAGAGAGATAAAGATAGAGGAAGGATAGAGATAGAGGATAAGCAGAAAGAGACTCCCTTTATCTCTCTATCCTCCCTTTCTCTCTCTATCTCTATCTCTATCTCTACCTCTATCTCTATCTCTCTATCTCTATCTCTATTTATCTCTCCCTATCTATATCTATTCATCCCTCTCTCCCTCTCTATATCTATTCCTCTCTCTATCTATATTTCTATATCTCCCCCTTTCTCCTCCTCTCTAGATATCTCTATTTACTCTTCCTCTATCTCTCTATCTATTTATCCTCCCTATCCCTCTATCTTTCCCTCTTTATCTCTATCTCTCTATCTTCCCCTCTATCTCTATCTATCTATCTCTCCCTCTCTATATCCCCACCTCTGAGTAAGTGCAAGAAGTTAGGTCCACTTTTAGTGTAAGACTTGGGGTAAAATATTTTAAAGAATTTTCGGATGAAATTAAAACCTATTTTAGATGAGAATATCAAGTTTTAAAACATGTATTTTTTTAGTCTTTAACATATTTTTCTATTTATAATTTATTTTTTAAATAAAAACCCTCAAAAGTTTTGGAAGGACTAGACTTTGGTAATATGGCTTACGAGTTACGACTTTAAAAAAAATAGATGAAATTAAAACACATTACAAATGACGATGTCTAGTTTTGAAATATGTAATATTTTTTGGTCTTGAACATAATTTTCTATTTATTATTTTTTTTTAAAACAAAAGCATCATAAACCTAAAATAACATATATTGCTATTTTTTAATAACTTTTGATTTTGAATTTTTTTTGAAAAACTTTTTATGCCTAATCAATCTAGACATCATTCTATACACAATGAAAAAAATAAATTTCATGTTACAATTATTTTAGCTCAAATTAGGTTGGTCGTACACGAGGGCTTTTAAAACACAAATTAGGGCCAATAAAAAAAATTATTTATTAAAAAATTAGAAAAAAAAATCATAATCAAACTTTAGCATCACATGCATTCGTCTACAAAAGGAATTAGAAAAATACTTTCATTTAGATCAAATTATATTAGTCGTACACGTGCATGTGTTGGCCCAAAACATGCAACTTTTAAAAAGTCACTTTTTGTACATCTTATACAAAACTAACTTTTATCATCTAGCTATTAGAATAAATTACATATTTGAAAAGTAGAAACAAAATCCTACATTTCATATTTTTACATCATATTAATATTCTCTATGTAAGTGCTCCAAATTTTTACTCCAACTATAACAAACATTGAGTTTCAAGAAAAAAACTTCCACTTTTTGGCCATAACATATTTGAAAACTAGAAACAAAATCCTACATTTCATATTTTTACGTCATATTAATATTCTATGTGTAAGTGCTCCAAATTTTTACTCCAACTATAACAAACATTGATTTTCAAGAAAAAAAAACTTCCACTTTTTGGCCAAAAAGTGGACCCAACTTCTTGCACTTACCCCTCTCCCCTCTGTCTGGATATCTCTCCCTCTATCTATATCTCTCAATCTCCCCCTCTCTATATCTCTATCTACTCTCTCTCTCTCCCTCTCTATATCTCTCTCCCCTTCTATCTCTCTCTACCCTCTCCATCCCTCTATCTCTCCCTCTCCATCCCTCTATCTCTCCCTCTCCCTCTTCAGGCTAGATCTATCTCTCCCTCTCTATCTCCCCACCTCTGTCTCTATCCATATCTATCTCTCTATCTCTCCCTCTCTCTATCTATATCTCTCAATCTCCCTTCCCCCTCTCTTTCCTACCCTCTCTATCTCTCTTATCACTATATCTACCTCTCTATCTCCATCTCCTTCTCTATCTCTATCACTCCCTCTATCTCTCTTCTCTCCCTCTATCTCTCCCTAACTCTTCCCCCTTTATCTCTTTATTTCTCCCTCTCTCTATCTCTATCTTTCCTTGTCCCTCTCCCCCTCTCTCTATCTGTTGCTTTATTTTTTTCTTTATTGACTATAATACTGGTGTATGTCTAACATCCTTAAATTCCCCATTATCTTGTTGCTTGACCATATTAAGACCTTAAAAACTCTTTCTTATTGGTTGCTCGATTGTCTTTTATCATATAAATTATATTTTTTTAATATATACATCTTAATGTTATAGTTCTCATATTAATCCACAATATCTTCAAAAAAATTGTAACATATATTATACAGAAAAAATTAACATGCAAATTATGAAATAATGAAATTTAGAATGAGCCTGGTAAGTTGTTTCCCTCTTAAAGCCTAAAGGGCTTGAATGTATCCATGTTCATAGTTACGTCTTTTGGTATCATGTGTTGCATAATGGAAAATCGAAATATTGAAAGGTATAAATTGTAATTTATAGAACGCGAATCGCGTTATATATTTTTTCAAATTTTGGTCCCGCCTTTTTAGGCTTGGAATAGGTTTGGACAACCAAGCCTGAGGATTGAACTTCTACGATACCTCCCAAAGACGTGTTTTTCATAGTCACCAACATTTTTGAACTTCAACATCATCATATTTATTCATTTTATAACAAAATTTGATGAAAATACCACCCAAACAATGAGCTAATTTTTGGATTTCTAACCATATAAATTTTTAAATATTTTGAATAAGTTAAACTATTTATTTTTATTTTCTTTGAACAGTGTCTTCATATTCCTCAATCACAAATGTACTGATTTTTCTTTATAACTTTTGATCCACTTATCGAAATTTGAAAAAAAATATTTAAGATTGTTCTACGCTTTATTCTTTACACATCCTGAAAAAAATTACATTTTTGATTATTTTTGTGTCATTTATGTGATGTGCATGCTCAATGATGCAATTTTCGGGATGCATCTACTTTGAAAATCACAAAAAATATATTAAAAAAAAATGCACAATTTCTAGTACTCACTCTTAACTATATTTCTATTAAGTGGTTTTAAAAATACTGAATGCAACCAAAAAATAGGGGGCGCACACCGAACGCTATGTTTTATTTTGGTAAGAAAAATAGGAACACTTTTATGTACGCACAACATTTGACCATCTTAATCTTAACCATTTTAAAAAAAAGTTTAGTAATTTAGAAACTATATTCGGAGTACTACAATTCATGTTCTTGCTATATTTTTACATTTTGAATGGATGCATCTCACATTACTCATCCGAATTCAAGTTTTATGATTGAGAAACACTATTCACACATCTTTTGGACACCTTCTATTGTCCACTCTCTCAATCTTATGCTACAAAAGATTGGGAACAAAACTGATTGGATCAAAGAGTTATATGCAAAGGCCAAGGAGATTCGAATGTTCATCACCAACCACCACATGTGTCGCAAGGCATATTTAGATCATTTTCAAAATTGGAGTTGTTGAAGGTAAGTGAAGCAATATAAAATTTTAATTTTATGTTTTAGACTTTAAGTTTAATTACTTGGAAATTTATTTTTTTAAACTTAGTTACCTAAGTCTTAATTTGATTATTTATTACATATTCTAATTCTTCTTTAAAGTTTATTTTTAATTATTTTATTTTTTATTTTTGAATACGCTGTTGAGACTCGTTTCACCTCGAACACAATTGTCTTGAGACAACTTGTGAAGGTTTGAGAGGCACTTTCTAGCATGGTTATTAGTCAAGCTTGGTCCATATGGAGGCAAAGCAACACTGATAGGACAATAGAATGTTAAGAAGATGATCCTAGATGACTCGTGGTGGGATTATGTTGAGTATCTCCTTAGTTTCACCGAGCCCATTTTGAGTATGATTCATTATACTGACATGGACAAGTGTTTCTTGGGGGAGGAGAAACAAGATCCTCAAGAAACATTCTTCAAACAAGTGCACAAAATTATTGAAGATAGATGAAACACACAATGACCACCACGCTACATCTTCTTACATTTACACTGAGTCTAAAATATTATATTGCTGATATTCTTGATGTGCCAATGAGGATTTCCCCATATAGAGATTATAAATTCACTGAAGGGTACAAGACAACATTTCGTAAACTCTTCCCTGATCCTAATTTACAAGATGTGATCATGAATGAGTTCACTAATTTTCTACACTCAAATGGTCAAAGTATTGAAGTTCTTTGTGATAAGTTCAAGAAAGATGCTCACAATTGGCGGTACTTCCATGGCCAACAATTCTGACACCTACAACCTCTCACAATCAAAGTTCTATCACAAGTTTAATTAAAAAAAATTACCTTCAGACTTTGAAGTTTCATTATAATTTTTTAAATTTTTTATTTGTATAATTTATAACTCTATCTCTCTACTTTGTCTTCATAGGTTGCTAGTTCATCTGCAACTAAGAGGAATTAGAGCACATATTCTTTAATCTACTCAGTAAAGCACAACCAATTGCACTCAAAAAAGGCAGAGAACTTGGTGTATGTGCATTCCAACTTGCACTTGCACCGCCTTTCACACAAACCACATGGTTACAAGGAAGGGGAATCAAAATTGTGGGATATACAGCCAAAGCATATTGACTTGGATGCTTCCACTTACCAACATGTTGCGTTTGAGGATTCAAAAAGCAAGCACACTTTTTGTGCAAGTGGCAGTGGCACTGCTTGTGGTTCTTTAAATGTTGATGCAGAATCTAATGTCCATGATGTTGATGATGATGATGATGATGTTGATGATGATTTAGAAAATCCATATGAATGATGACATTGAAAATTGATTGTTGAACTTGATATTATTATTTTGATATTGAACTTGAAGTTCGAACAATGAATATTTTTATGTTTTAAAATTTAAAAATTAAATGATATTCAAGTTTATGGTGGTTTTGTTGATTATATGATGCTATGTGGTATTAATTATATATATATGTATATACATATATGTATACATACATATATGTTATATGTATATATATGTATATATACATATATGTACATATACATATATGTACATATACATATATGTATATGTATATACATATACACATACGTACGTACATACGTATATATGTATATGTATATACATATGTATATACGTATATGTATACATACATACATATACATATATGTATGTATATACATACATATGCAACCTAAAAGTAGGAATTAAGTGTATATATACATATGCAACCTAAAAGTAGGAATTAAGTGTATATATATACATGTACATATATATATATACATATGTATATATATATATATGCAACCTAAAAGTAGGAATTAAGTCTATATACATATACATATGTATATATATATGCAACCTAAAAGTAGGAATTAAGTGTATATGTATATCACTTAATTCCTACTTTTAGGTTGCATATATATGTACACATGTATATACATGTGTATATATACACACGTGTGTATATATACACATGTATATATACACATGTATATACATGTGTATATATACACACGTGTGTATATATACATGTGTATATATACACATGTATATATACACATGTATATACATGTGTATATATACACATGTATATATATACATATATACACATGTACACATGTATATACATGTGTATATATACACATGTGTATATATACACATGTATATATGCAACCTAAAAGTATATATACGCATGTATATATATATGCAACCTAAAAATAGGAATTACGTGTGTATATATATATATATGCAACCTAAAAGTAGGAATTAAGTATATATGTATATATATATATATATATACATAGGTATATATATATGCAACCTAAAAGTAGGAATTAAGTGTATAATACCACACACACACACATATATATATATATGATTTTTAATTGTTTTTGTACAAACAAACAACCCCAAAAAAATTTGCCAAATCCACGAATCGAATCTGCTAACCAGAACCGCCAACTTAGATTTTGCCTTTGGGGGCCATCTTTACCTTATCATTTGGGTGGCTATACATCGCTTATGATCTTATGCCCATGGCATTCTTTGAGCCTCATCTCACTATCTTGCCCATGTGGGGGCAACCACTTTTACATGTTCTCTCATGACCACATATTGTAGTTGAGCTCGCATCTTTGATCACATGCCTAGAGCTTTCATATTACATTAGGGACGTCATACCTTCCCCATCCTATTATGCACTTGCATGTTTTATTATGTACTTGGAGCCACATTAGGGGTGCCACACCTTCCCCTACACCACTAATTGCTCATTAGGGGCCTCATGCCTTACCTGTACCATTGTGTGCCTGCATGTCTTATCATGTGCCTAGAGCCACATTGGGGGCATATGTCTTTCTTGGTGCTATATGTACTTACATGATTTTTATCTTACCATCAAAGCTACCTCACCTCTCTCATTTGCCTATACTAGGGGCACATTTATGCAATTTCATGATTATTTCTAGTCCATATGTTTTCACACTCATCATTCAATATGTCTTACTTGTTTGTCACATGATGCATTTATGACATTTATTACTTTGCATGATTTTTGTGCTTACATTTATTACATTTACTTTTCATGTACTATGTTCCCTCTCCTCCCATTTAGATGCAACCAATTGAAAGGGGCATATTCTATGCTAACACTAGATTATGTTTAGATTGCAAATAGTTATAGATGTCTATGCAAAGACTCATCACTATGTCCAAATGGAGATCTTGACCACATGACATGGTTGTGCCTAAGTGCCACATCACTCTATTGTCACCGTACTAGGTGAAGTATTATAGATTACCACTTTTTGTACATGCAAAATTTTCTAACCTCTCTTAGATAGTAAAATCAACTTGTAGTTCTTCTTATCTTTACCTACACAACAAAAACAATTCATTGCATATCTTTTCTCAATTTTGCAGGTTCCTATGGAACACACATGCCAAGGAGGAGAAACACACAAAGAGATCCATTACGTACATGGACACCAAATCCTTTTATATTTGAATATTTACTTTTCATTCATGGTTGTGAGTGCTCATATACTGTGAAATATGTTTATGATTCACATGCACCTCAAAGTGGGGGCAAAATGTAATGGTGAAATTTGTAAACCCAATTAGTTTTGAGGCCATTTGATGAAATATCTTAACACAATTACATAATGACAAATGATGCACACTTGTGCAATGTTGGCCTCATTCCTTAATCCTTTATCTATCCCCATCTACACATACCTCAACACATTCCACCTTATCTGCACGTATTCCTATATATTCATCATTACTATTCATTTATTTGCCTATCATTGCACCCATTTCCATACATATAGTCCCTACCTTGATATTTATACCTCCCTATCCCGAGTCAATCCCACAACATGCAAGTTCAATCTCGCACCACATGGAATTGGCCCCCTAATTTGAAATTTCAAATTCGATTTTTGTTGACTCTTGCTTATTTCACTAGTTGTTAAGAGCCGATTTGGTATGTATATCTGCACGATTTATCATTATGTCTTGGTATTTAAAAGCATTCAATGTGCATTAATTCATATTTGGAATTCATATAGAGAAATCAAAAGCATAAGTTTGAACCATACTAAGAACATTTCACTTTGAAGCACTGAAAGAAACCTTCATCATCAAATTCATCTAGGCCACATACATCCCTGAGATTGTTGTATTTGATATTCTTCCACAACAATAGATCCAGTCTAATAAAGTGGTGCAGGAGCACCTTCTCTGTAGTGCAAGGTCATCTTTTCTTTTGTTGTCTCATAAGGCTCTTAAGCCATTTCATTTTGTAATAAGGATCAATTTGGTCCCATGGATGTAATTGTGCAAGGCAAACATGTGGTTTTGCTTGTATGAAGGGTAACCCAACAGCTAACTGTTTTGAAAATCAGTTTGCACGGTTGGAGGGAAATAACTGTTGTCTCTACATCTTCTTTAGAGGCAGGTTGTATGTCACACGGGCAGAGGAGTGTGTGTATTACAAGTATCTTGGATGAATGAATAAAGAAAGTTCTGGGTGTGATATGTGTTGATTTTCTGGAGTGTTCTTGGTAGTTTGATATCTCTATTCTGATCTTGTATATTGAAGCCCTATGGATGTTATCTGTTAATCCTTAGTGTTCCTGGAGGGCACAGGCGGTATAAAACTAGCAAAT
This sequence comes from Cunninghamia lanceolata, assembly GCA_027924645.1. Taxonomy (NCBI): domain Eukaryota; kingdom Viridiplantae; phylum Streptophyta; class Pinopsida; order Cupressales; family Cupressaceae; genus Cunninghamia; species Cunninghamia lanceolata. The sequence goes on from BSBN01000977.1 coordinate 7,382,651, forward strand.
TCCACAGAGGCTAATTTGTAACTTAGGAGTTAGGGTTTGATTCATAAATGGCAAACCTTTCCTCTGTCCATTGAAGCCCAGTATAGTATCAGTGTGATGGGGGAAAGGCTTTTCATGTTTGTTGTTGCTAAATTCTTACCCAGGGAGCCTGAGAACTCAGTCAGGTTCGACTAGACATCTTCATGTGGCTAGTCGGGAAATCGGGGTGAAATTGGATAACCTTGATGTGGGATCAGATTGATAAGAATTGTCGAGGGTTTGACACAGGTATCGATCGAATTCCATTGTTCTGTCGAAGGGAATTCTGGTTCGGCGTCGCTGAGCGGTTTGGCATCCATCGGCGTAACACAGAACATCGGAGTGACTTTTTGAAGGTCACCCGATAGACTATCTCTAACCGATGGATCCGGCGTCGGCGTGAAATGCTTTCCATCTTGCCGAAGATAGGTATAGTGTCGGAGACACATACCATTGGTTGGTCACATCGGTGAGAGTAACGATATCCGGTTGAGGAAAACATACTCAACCGACGGTAGTTAGTTTCACCGATCGGTGAGACATCCCCGAAGTTATCACCGATAAAGAACATCGGTGTGAGGAACCTCGTCGGGGGAAGACGAAGAAGTCTCTGCGACCGTTAGAGTCCCGCCGATAGAAAGCTCATCGGAAGGAGTTCAAGAAGTCTCAACGACAAAGACTCGTCGGCATGAGATGAACCATCGGGACCACGAACCAGAGTCTTACCGAAGCGGAGGGTCTAGCCGATGGAACAGGGCCTAGTTCGTCGGAGTGAAATGTGTTGTCGGAAGGCACGATAGGAGTCTTAGCGAAGAGGGAAGTCTCCCCGACGAAGACAACTAACCGTGGTGGTTAAGTATTTGGGAGCCGCGATCATCAGGAAGAGAACTACGATCGGTGAGAGAATCAGGGAACATAACGATAGCATATGTCTGGCCGATGTGCCTGACAGTATCGGTGAGAACTTGTCCATCGGGAGAAAAGAACGAAGAGAGGCTGATAGCTCATGTCTTTCTGATAGTGGAGATAAGCTTGGCTTTAGTGAAATCTTGGAAGACCTCTTGCCGATAGGGAAGAAATAGACAAAATTCATTCGCTTCTACTGGCACTCTGCATCATAAAGGGAATCAACCTAGAAGAACACGACCCTTACAATCTAGCAATCTCCCCAAGGTATTTTTCAATACCACCAGTCCTTGCAGATCAACAGATATTAGAGATATGGGCAACACAATTTCTGAAGTCTATAATTAACCAGATCAACCCCATACATTACAAAGTGATTTACAAAGTGATTTCACACATCAGGACATTTCTGCAATGCATGGGATTAATCCTGCACAACGCAGATTCAACCCACACAAAATTCAAAATATGTTACAATCCCAAAAAATTATAAAAATTCATTTTATACCATCAATGAGCAAAATCCACGTGGAATGTATGTGTATAAAAGTATTTTTTTTTTTCTCCAAAACGGCTTCCATGAGTTTACTTAGGCCCGTAATTCGCAAAAATGTTATGGCTGTTCTAAGAAGAATATGTATGAATAATTAAAAATGGCATTTAGAGCATAGGAACATGTTAGCATGGCAATTGTAACGCTATAATCTGATTTTCTTTATTAAGAAATATATATTTATATTGGATAATTAATTTTATATTAGTTAAAAGGTTTGATTTATAGTAATATATATAATTTAATATTTATGATATTTATAATAGACCTCATGTCACAATAAAAATAGTCTTTTCAATAAGATAATAATTGATTGATTGTGAATAAAAATAATCATCTTTTCACTAATATAATAGTTGATTGATTATCAATAAAAATAATCATCAAGATTTTGACACACTTAAATCTTAAAATCTAAATTATTATGATCAAACATATAAATATGTCCATGATATAATATATGGTAATTGTTTATGTAGTCAACCATCAAATAAATTAAGGGATCTATATTCACTTTAATAAACTAACACATATCCATTTTTATATTTAAATACTTGAAATGTCAATCGCTATATTTTAAACATTTATTTTCTAATTAATTACTTTTTATCTTTTAAATATATTTAATTTCTTAATTTAAATATTCTTTTTAATTTGAATTACTAAAGAAAAGACTTAATAACTTTCATATAAACAAACTCAAGATGGAGAATCTCGAGATGGAGAATCAAAATGGAGCGTGCCTAAAGTTCAAAGATTGAGACATACTTGCCTCTTTTAACTTTTCTTCTATTTTAAATATTTCTAACAAATTCCGAAGGTGGCAGCGTGTTTGACCCTAACTTTTTTATATTATAAATATTTCCAATAAATTTTAGAAGAGGTTGTACATACTTATCTCTGGCATACAACCAAAATTTTAGAGAAGATGTATAACAACATATGTACTTGCCTCTGATTTTTCTTGTATTAAAAATGTTTTCAACAAAATTTCAAGGAATGGGCATACTTTCCTCTACCTTTCAAAACAAATTATGGGAAATTAAATCATCAAAAGATGGATTTGATTTTGAAGAGAAGAGTGTAGTCTATAACATTAAGTGTTCTTATACAATAAGCTGGATTTAAGAGAGTATTAATTTTGTACAAAATATTCTATTGAGATGGTATGAGGTTAAAGCCATCATTCTCAAGCATAGTTCGAGGAAACTTTATTAATCCTAGTTTAATTGGCGTCTACTACTTTAAGCTAAAGCAATGGATATTAGCAAGTATTTGTACAATTTAAACAAGGATTGTAAGGACTAACTTTACACTCCCTTAAAAAATTATTAAACATACAAATAATTTAAAGAGAAAAACAAACTTTTAGTAAAAACAAATAAAATAATAATTTAAAGAATGTAAGTATTTAATAATAAATTAAAAAAATTTATAAGAACTAATTTTATGTTATTCTTAAAAAATTACTTAAAGACAGAAATAAAGATGTAAGTATTCAGTAAGCATATAAACAATTTAAAAATAAGATAACCAATAAACATTAAATTAAACAAAATTTAAATTTAAATTATTCTTAAAAGATTATTAAACATACACATAATTCAGACAGAAAAGTAAACACTAAACACAGTTTAAATTGAAAAATTATAAGATTTAAATTTAAATTATTTTTAAGATGTTTTTCTTAATAAAGATACAAGCAATATATATAAACAGTCAATCATTTATTATTTCTCCAGAAGAGATCTAATTATAAGCTCGCCATTAAACCCAAACGTCAAAACTGTACCTTACAAAGACTGGAAATGTATGTGTTTTTGGATTTAACTGTGTAATAATTCTAAAACTGTAGATTTTTTTCCAAATAAATAAAAGCAGGCACGATGAAGGATACCTGGTATTGGAGTACTCGAAGAGCTTTCCCGTTGCAGAAAAAATAATAAGGCCGACATCCGCATCGCACAGAATGGAAAGCTCCTGCGCTTTTTTAATCAAACCCCTCCTCCGCTTGGAGAAAGTGACATGCCTGGCCGCCGCCTTCTCTATTTTCTTCAGCTCTACTCTTTCTCTGCCCATCTCAAATCTCAAGACCTTAAACCTGCAAAGATCTTTCGAAATTACACAAAAATTTACCCCACACGCATAACTTGACGAAACCCTTAGTAAAATACAGGAAAATATTCATACCGGCGACTGGCCCGTGCTCTGGTTATGATCTCAAACCTCTAAAATGCAGCCTTTCTACGGATTTATGATTTCAATCAAAGGATAAAACAGGAATAAATTATATTTTAGGTAGGTTTTATCCCTTTCAATAGTCGCCGGGTACCGTACGCTAGAGATATAATTCCAGATTTGCCTAACGTCGCCCAAATTTCTTGTCAAATTATTGTCCTGAACGGTGACCGTGCACTCCGAGCTCTATGAAATGCACTCCAAGCTCTCCGGATTGAATCTGCACCTTTCACGGATGGAAATTTGCGCATTCCATTAATGGCCGTGAAGAAGATAATATGCTAGGGAGGCTTTATCTCTTTTAATAGCCGCAGGCAGTGTACGCTAAAAAGATCAATTCCATCAATGGCTGTCGTGTGTATATTTAAAGACGCTTGCCGCCACTTTGATCCATTAATGCTTGTAAGTCCTCCTGCTATAATTACTCTGCTTCTTTGCACGGATTTGCAGTAATTGAACCCGATAATTTTTTTTTTTTTTTAAATTAAGGAATTGCATAAAGAAGCTCAAATAACTACTGTACGGAATGGTCTGCTGGCACTCCAAGCTCTGTGGAATGAATCTGCACCTTAGGCTGTCCAGTTATTTGAGCTCCTTTAGCGAAAGGAAAAAGAACAAAAAATGCGTTTCTTGTTGTGAGCGCAGACTGTGGGTGGTCCCCCGAGTTCATTGCATGTTATTTGTGAGCTGTTGTTGGCAGGTGGTACACTTGGAAAAGTTAAAAAGTACATTTGGGTTTTGACTTGTTACTACACTTCTAGTTATGGTGGCAACGTCTATCCACTGGCTACCTATGTGTTTGTTGATGTTGGGGTTAGGGCAACACAATTTTGGGGTTAAGGGAAGTAATTTTAGGCTTAGTTCTTTTAAAATCAAGTAAGGCTTAGCCAATAGTTAGGTTTAGGCTTTTATTTGAACAATGATACACTAGCAATCGTACTTTTATGTACAATGGGTACACCGAGATAGCATGGAGATAATATCAGTTAGTGGTTCCTTTATAATTGCACGTTGAACATTGGAATTTTTTGAGAAGAGAGCATGGGTATTTTTCATCCATCATTTGGACATTGAAAGAATGTAGTGATATGCATTGTTGTGTTGCATTATAAAAGAAATGGAGTAAATTAAATATGTTGACATGCATGCAAGTAAAGTTGTTTTTGCATAGTAGTGAGTAAAAACAAATATACAAGTAAAATTTATTTGTTTCAGTCAATTATTTGCAAGTGATAGTACAGCATCTTGTTTCCCAAGTATGTCGATTCCATCCAATTAATATGACAAGATAGGTAAGGACTTGACAAGACTTGTCATTCATCAAGACTATCTTCTTACATTACATGTCTCTAATCAGAAGGAGTTCATTACCAGTGTACGGTGCAAATTCTATCGATAATAGGTGTTTGAATTTTTTTTTCAGTGGACTGTAATATCTTTCTCTAATTAACTGATATCATTACATGAATGTTTTGAAAACATTGATAATTTACTATTGGGATGGTGGTGAAACAAGTGGAAACTCAAACAATAGTTGGTGTTAAATGTTATTTCCATTTGTTGAACTTTCAAGATGTTGCAAATATCCATTTTGAGCCACTTGAATAAATGAAGCTTGGAGATGGGATGTTTACAATTTAATTTTCTGCTCATCCTCTAAGATTTAATTCAATCCTTGAAGAAAAAACAATGGTTAACATGACTAATCAAACTAATAACCCTCGGATTGCAATATTCTATCTCATTTTATCTTCAATGCATATCTATTTTCAAACCTAGTTACTAAACTCTATAATTTATCTAGAGTTTGAAATATATTAATTCATTCTCCAAATATATTTATGATGTTACTTATTTTAACAACTTACAAATAACTTTAACACTAAAACACAATGTAAATATAGATAAAAAAATAAACTCGCAAACTATTATTAAATTCTAATTTAATAAACTAATGAATAATTACTTATAATTTAACAAACTAATGAATAATTAGTATGCAACCATCATCTCTTAAAATCCAAACGAACATTATAAATACAATAAGATGATATTATCTATTTTTACGTTCAATTCTAAACAAATCAAAATACTTGGTTAATGTTTTATTAACCCGATAGACTTTTATATATGAGCGTTATAGTGCTCGGAATTTTCTCACGCAGTTAAAAACTATCCACGCCGGAAAATTTTCTAAACTCGTTGGTTGTACGGTGTAAATTTTATCCGTAACATTCAGGGCGTTAAATTGTATGGGCTAAATTTTATTTTAGCCGTTGTTCAAATAAAATCTGGTCGATCGCCAATTGGACGGGTGATCCGAGCTGTACGTACTGTTGGGTTTAATGACCAATAAATGCCCATCTTTTGGGCACCCACTGATTTCACATCAATTTAGATAAAGTCCGCCTAAACGCGTGAGATAGATGAGAAACGAAGAAAAACACAACGAAAAGCAAAAAAGTGAACAGCAGTCTTTGTTTTCCAAAGGGAACACCTTCGGCGTAACTAGTTAAAATAATTTGTTCAGTTTAAGAGTGTTTGGTGTTAAATTGTTTAACTTGTTAGTTGTGTATCTACATCATTAGGTATTAGAGATGTATAAAACTAGTATAGGTATCTTAAATACATCTATCTAAAAGATGTCAAGAGATATTAGTTTCGAGGCATCTATCTATTCTCAAAAACAAATAGACATCAGGTGTCTCTTGACATCTTTTAGATAGATGTACTTAAGATATCTATGCTAATTTATTTATAATATATAATATATTATTTAACCTCTTAATAAAACAATCAATCTCTTTAAAAACTATTCAAAAATAAAATATAATTTAAATGAGTATTATAAATATAAGAAATTTTATTATACACTAATTTCATAAAAAAATATATTACAAAATTAATAATATTAATTGATAAACCCTATTTATTTATAATTAATAATTTAATCTTTTTAATAAAAAATGTGTCTTTAAAAACAATTCAAAAATAAAATATATACAAACATTTTTCTAACAAATAATATTTTCAAAATAAAATAAAAATAAAATTTTATTTATGAATTACATATTAGAATTTACTTTTTTTTACCTTTAAAAATAATTTTTGAAAAGCATACAAATTATTTTATTTATTTACTATTATTTTGTATTATACTTAATTTTTTCTTTTAGTAATTATTTTTTCCTTTCTTCTTCCTCTCTCCATTTATATAAATATTTTTGGGTGGCACTGATTGATGTGTCTTTTAATTTATATTTGTCGGCTATTTATTATAATATAACTTTTCATTTTTATTAATTTAATACATGTCAACATTTAATATATTTTAATATGTTTTTTTTTTTTTTTTTATTAATTTAATACATGTCAGTATTTTTTTATCTAGAGTTTGAAATATATTAATTCATTCTCCAAATATATTTATAATGTTACTTATTTTAACAACTTACAAATAACTTTAACACTAAAACACAATTTAAATATAGATAAAAAAACAAACTCCCAAACTATCATTAAATTCTAATTTAATAAACTAATGAATAATTACTTATAATTTAACAAACTAATGAGTAATTAGTATGCAACCATCATCTCTTAAAATCCAAACGAACATTATAAATACAATAAGATGATATTATCTATTTTTATGTTCAATTCTAAACAAATCAAAATACTTGGTTAATGTTTTATTAACCCGATAGGCTTTTATATGTGAGCATTATAGTGCTCGGAATTTTCTCACGCAGTTAAAAACTATCCACACCGGAAAATTTTCTAAACTCGTTGGTTGTATGGTGTAAATTTTATCCGTAACATTCAGGGCGTTAAATTGTATGGGCTAAATTTTATTTTAGCCGTTGTTCAAATAAAATCTCGTCCATCGCCAATTGGACGGATGATCCGAGCTGTACGTACTGTTGGGTTTAATGACCAATAAATGCCCATCTTTTGACACCCACTGATTTCACATCAATTTAGATAAAGTCCGCCTAAACGCGTGAGATAAATGAGAAACGCCCACCGTCGATGCGCGAACGGAAACGAAGAAAAACACAACGAAAAGCGAAAAAGCGAAAAGCAGTATTTAATACATGTCAACATTTAATATATTTTAATATTTTTTTTTTTTTTTATTTTTTTATTAATTTAATACATGTCAGTATTTAATATATTTTAATATATTTTTTTGTTTTTTTAACACACTCACATTACCTGTGGGTAAATATGATTAAATAAATGACTTGAGTCTTCTTATAAATAAGAATAGGGAAAAATTGTTTACTCATTGGTACCAATAATTTCAAAGACTAGGTGTCACAATTGTCTACCATAGGTCACGTGCCTAAATATAAATAGCTTTGTTTTTAATACGATGTTGTGGCAAGGTGGAATTAAGTTAGACCTGCCAACAATAATTATAAATAAATAAGACATTGAACTAACTACAATGCAAATTTGAAGCCTTAAAATGATACCATGTAGAGATATCACACAAACATAAATTTAAAATACACAACTATTAAATCCTCTCCCTTACACTTCTTTCATAAAATAGTCTATAAAGAAACCTAAAAAGGAAGAGACGTTTAATAATTCTTGTTGCTTAAACAATTTCATGATCTAAGAAATATACCTATTTGGGAATTTTTTATTATTAATTAATTAGAGACATTGACAAGAAATATGATTAAATAAATGACTTGAGTCTTCTTATAAATAACAATAGGGAAAAATTGTTTACTCATTGGTACCAATAATTTCAAAGATTAGGTGGCACAATTGTCTACCATAGGTCACGTGCCTAAATAGCTTTTTTTCTAATACCTTTTATGGACATTGATGTTGTGGCAAGGTGGAATTAAGTTAGCCCTGCCAATAATAATTATAAATAAATAAGACCTTGAACTAACTACAATGCAAATTTGAAGCCTTAAATTGATACCATGTAGAGATATCACACAAACTTAAATTTAAAATACACAACTATTAAATCCTCTCCCTTACACTTCTTTTATAAAATGAAGTCTATAAAGAAACCTAAAAAGGTCCAAACATTTAATAATTCTTGTTGCTTAAACAATTCCATGATCTAAGAAATATACCTATTTGGGAATTTTTTAATTAATTAGAGACATTGACAAGAAATATGATTAAATAAATGACTTGAGTCTTCTTATAAATAACAATAGGGAAAAATTGTTTACTTATTGGTACTAATAATTTCAAAGATTAGGTGTCACAATTGTCTACCATAGGTCACGTGCCTAAATATCTTTTTTTTAATACCGTTTATGGACATTGATGTTGTGGCAAGGTGGAATTAAGTTAGACCTGCCAACAATAATTACGCCAAAGGCGTTCCCTCTATAAGCTGAACCGGCCTGGCGGGTGAAATCGGCGGTTGAGGCTCCTTCTCAAACAGAAGACGATTGAATGGATCTCAACCATTAGTCTTATTCGTAGTTTTTTTTCTTCTTTCACTGTTTTCTCGTGTGTGTTTTACCCCTTTCCATTGTTTTTTGTTCGTCGGTTGTTCTCACGCCGGGGAAATATCGTGTCAAAAAAAGTCACATTTAGTTTTAATGTCCCCGCCAAATACTCGGAGATTTTTTTATATTTTTATTTTTATTTGCAATTTGACGTGGCCATGGAGGAAATCTTTTGTTTTTTTATTTGCATCAGTTCTTGGTTTTTCTAGCACAAAAATTAAAATATGTTTTCTGCAATTTCATTAAGCACGAAAAACTGAAACCCGTTACTACCTTTTTAAATGTTATGCTATATAGAGTTGGTAGCTGAAAAAAAAGAAGTCTTTTCTTTTGGCATTCTTTTTTATTTTGGGGAAAAAATAGAATTTTTTCATGTTGACAATTCATTAACTTTAGAAGACTTGCCTATACAGTTTGCCTCAAATTTTAGATTTGTGGCATCGAAAATTTGCATCAAGAAAGAGAACAGAAATAGATAATAGATTGGGCATTTGCAAATTACGTAATACCATTCAACAATGGTGTTTATTAGAGAATCCATCTACTAGCACTAAACAATATACATTTAATAATAACCTAAAAATTGTTGCGATGAATTTAATTGTCATATGGGGAGAGGAGGAAGGGAAATCAACCTGCAAAATCAATTTGTCTCAGCTGAAGGTCATGGAGGAGAAAATGTAATTGATTGGAACTTTTTGGGGCTATATACTGCTTTATGAATCTTCGCTTACAATTCTTATCAATATGGTAATATTGGTTTTATTACAAACATGGGACATGATATATATCCTAAACACTCAAAGGAATTTCTACATAAACTCCAATAAGACCTAAACGATATAGATATTTAAATTCAATGTGCTCCATTAATTTACATCACAAGAGAACAATCCAATTTCAAATTGTAGCTAATTTTGCCTTATAAAAGACTTACAAATAGTGTATGGTCATACATGGTCCTATAACAAGTGTTTAACTGATAACGAATTAGCTATTATAAAAGACTTGCAAATAGTGTATGATCACACATGGTCCTACAACAAGTGTTTAAATGATAACATACAAGTAAAACTTACCAGTTTCTATTACAAATTCTTAAGCTTAAAAACCTTGTAGTGGAATTGAATTGTTTAAATGCAAGAGCATGCTAGTGAAATTGAGCATTTTACTTCTTTTAATTTTTTTTGTCAAAAAGAGAATAATGGTTTTTAGATGCTTTATTATGATGGGCTACAGAGTCCACAGTTCAGCAGAGGATAAGATAATACAAAAATGGAAATAATATGTATAGGATTCTATAATAGTATTTGTACTAAATAAAATAGGTGTATGGGTAAAGGTGAAATTTGTATATTCATGTTATTTTCTATTTAGTTTTGGGTTTATTTTAATGCAACATAATTTTAATATAATTTTATATTGATAAATAGTGTAATATTGTATAAAGTTGGATTCATTTTCCAATCTTTTTTCTATCTTTATTTAGATATACTTGTACACATGTTGCATTATTCTATTCATGTATCTACACACATTTCTATACATTAGCTATTTATTACATTTATCCTTGCACCCATTCTCATACATTATATTCCCACTTTGATATTAGCTCTCCCTTGTCCTCGATACACCCATAAAAGTGACCCTCAAAATTTAAATATTCAAATTCAAATTCCAAAGTTCCCACCCTTTTTCACTGGCTGTTATGCACTCATTAAACACATGTTGAGATAATTTATTGCTATGTCTTTGTATTTAAAGGCATTCAATTGTATTCATTTATTATCTACAAGCATTATTTGAATATCATTCACATTTAAGTAACATATTAGGATCACTTCTATTGGTGCACTTAAATGAATCAAAATCTACACTATATTCTAGATCATTTGCAAGGTTGACAATTGATTATTTGCACAATTGTAAAGTTGAACTTTTTTTAGGGTTGACCTAGGAGAATTTGTCCTATAGCAATTTGACAACCCTCTAAAAGTATTCATAAATACCAGCAATCATCAAAATAAAGAAGATAACAAATCAAATTTGTGGCCAAAGATCAAATTCACAATTACGGAAATGTCTCAAATATGTAGCTATTGTACTTCACAGAGTTAACAAGCTATATTGATCTTGAGGCAAACTATATTGCAATGGGAGAAAGTTGTACAAAACATCATAAATGTGTAACTTGGATTAAGCACATAAGAATCATAAATGAGTTCTTCATTGCTTTGATCCAATATTTAGAAAACAAACAATCATATAGGAGATGCTCCTAAGTAGTAAACAACACATAGGGTGTATGAAAGGTGAAATGAGAATATACAAATTTATAACAAACATGGTATAAACAATATTTAGGATAGAAGGTGAAATGAGAATAAGAAAAACACAATAAATAAGGCATTTACAAAAGTCTCAAGTATAGGTGACCCAAAGACTTGTTTAAGCAGTTTGAAGTTTGAATTCGGAGGGTTCCCCAATCATATCACTCGACAATTGTTGCACAACCTACATTAGTTATTGTGTAAAGTAAAAAGTTGCTACAAATGTGTAAAAGATAGTTTTCGTTTTGTTGAGAAAATGTTTTTGACTTCAAAATGGGTTGTTCATATTTTGGGCAACTCTTTCCATTTCCCTAGGCATTAATTATGAGTGTTGGCACTGACCAGTTGCTCCATTTTGGCAAGTGATTTATTTATCAATCTATGTGTAATTGATAAACCCATTAGGGATTTTTTCCATATGATATGTCAACAATAGTTATTTCAATAGTGGTGTCTCACATACCCTAGATCACAAGTGGTTGTTGTATGGCAAAGCAATAACAAAGTGTGTAGTTTCCTAGTTGACAATTGAATGGAGGACGTTTAAATGGTTAGAAAAGAGGTAAAAAGTTGCATGTCATTGTCCACACAAAGTAGGATTCCAAACATCACAAGAAATGAAGATTTTAGTAGTCCATGTTTCTTGGATCACAAGTGGACAACTATAGGTGGTTATGTAGAAATATTGGTAGGTCATTCCTCTTCACTAGCTCATGTTATTCTTGCCCCAAGTTGTAAATTACTAAATTTATCTCTAATATTATAAAGCAAAATCATATCTTTATATTAAATATAAATGCAATGGCCATTGAATGTACATTTGGAATAGAGAGAGAAAGAGAGGCAGAGATATAGAGATAGAGTAGGAGAGAAAGATAGAGATAAGAAATATAAAAGATATGGGGGATAGAGAGAAAGAGAGGTATAGAGACAGAGACACAAAGACATAGAGAAATAGAGAGATAGAGAGGGAGACAAATAGATATTTATAGAGAGAGATTGAGAGGGGTGAATAGAGAGAATTAAAGACTAATTTAAAATAGAGAGGAAGAGAGAGAAAGATCTAGAGGAAGATAGAGAGAGTTGAATAGAGAGAGAATTAGATAGAGGGGCAAAAAGATAGAAAGAGAAATATATATATATATAAAGAGATTGAGAGAGAGGAGGGAGAGAGAGGGAGAGAGGGAGATATAAAGAAATAAATAGCTAGACATAGATAGATAGATAGATAGATAGAGATAATATAATATATAGAGAGAGAAGAGAGATAGAGTGATAGAGGAAGAGAGACTAATAGAGAGGGAAAGCAAGGAAGAGAGACAAAAAAAAGAGAAAGAAAACGATAGAGATAGAGACAGAGAGCTCAAATGCAGAGGAGGAGAAAGAGAGAAAGAGGAAGATAAAGAAACATAGAGATATAGAAAGAGACAAAGAGAGGAGACAAAGAAATATAGAGAGAGGTATCTAGTGATGGCAAAATTTTATAACAATTAATACTTGAAGACAAAAAATAAGGATGTAAGTATTCAGTAAGCATATAAACAATTTAAAAATAAGATAACCAATAAACATTAAATTAAACAAAATTTAAATTTAAATTATTCTTAAAAGATTATTAAACATACACATAATTCAGACAGAAAAGTAAACACTAAACACAGTTTAAATTAAAAAATTATAAGATTTAAATTTAAATTATTTTTAAGATGTTCTTTTTTAATAAAGATACAAGCAATATATATAACCAGTCAATCATTTATTATTTCTCCAGAGGAGGTCTAATTATAAGCTCGCCATTAAACCCAAACGTCAAAACTGTACCTTAAAAAGACTGGAAATGTATGTGTTTTGGATTTAACTGTGTAATAATTTTTACCTGTTAAATCCAAAACACATTCATAAAAGCATTGTTACAGAAAAAATTATCTAAAACTGCAGATTTTTTCCAAATAAATAAAAGCAGGCACGATGAAGGATACCCGGTATTGGAGTACTCGAAGAGCTTTCCCGTTGCAGAAAAAATAATGAGGCCGACATCCGCGTCGCACAGAATGGAAAGCTCCTGCGCTTTTTTAATCAAACCCCTCCTCCGTTTGGAGAAAGTGACATGCCTGGCCGCGGCCTTCTCTATTTTCTTCAGCTCTATTCTTTCTCTGCCCATCTGAAATCTCAAGACCTTAAACCTGCAAAGATCTTTCGAAATTACACAAAAATTTACCGCACACGCAGAACTTAACGAAACCCTTGGTAAAATACAGGAAAATATTCATACCGGCGACTGGCCCGTGCTCTGGTTATGATCTCAAACCTCTAAAATGCAGCCTTTCTACGGATTTATGATTTCAATCAGATGATAAAACAGGAATAAATGATATTTTAGGTAAGTTTTATCCCTTTGAATAGTCGCAAGGTACCGTACGCTAGAGATATAATTCCAGATTTGCCTAAAGTCGCCCAAATTTCTTGTCAAATTATTGTCCTGAACGGTGATCGTGCACTCCGAGCTCTATGAAATGCATTCCAAGCTCTCCGGATTGAATCTGCACCTTTTACGCATGGAAATTTGCGCATTCTATTAATGGCCGTGAAGAAGATAATATGCTAGGGAGGCTTTATCTCTTTTAATAGCCGCCCGGAATGTACTCTAAAAAGACAAATTCCATTAATGGCTGTCGTGTGTACATTTAAAGAGGCTTGCCGCCGCTTTGATCCATGAATGCTTGTAACCCCTCCTGCTATAATTACTATGCGTCTTTGCACGGATTTGCGTTAATTGGACACGATTGGGTTTTTTTTTTTTAATTAAGGAATTGCATAAAGAAGCGCAAATAATTACTGTACGGAATGGTCTGCTAGCACTCCAAGCTCTGTGGAATGAATCTGCATCTTAGACTGTCCAGTTATTTGAGCTCCTTTAGTGAACGCAAAAAGAAAAAAAATGCGTTTCTTGTTGTGAGCGCAGGCTGTGGGTGGTCCCCCGAGTTCATTGCATGTTATTTGTGAGCTGTTGTTGGCAGGTGGTACACTTGAAAAAGTTAAAAAGTACATTTGGGTTTTGATTTGTTGCTCTTCACTTTTAGTTGTGGTGCCAACGTCTATCCACTAACTATGTGTTTGTTGATGTTGGGGTTAGAGCAACACAATTTTGGGGTTAAGACAAGAAATTTTAGGCTTAGTTCTTTTAAGATCAAGGCAATAGTTATGTTTATGCTTTTATTTGAACAATGATACACTATAGTAGACAAGATATTTCCATAGTCCATGATATAGAATAAAGCTTTTGGAGAAAACTGTGTGTAGTTTATTTGGATCGACGTTAGAATGTATGTGTGCTTCTGGATTAGACTGTGTGTAGCTTTTTTAGATCGATGTTTCAGATAACACTCCTTGATCCATCATCAGGGTGAAGAGAAGAGAATGAGTAAGTTGCAATTGTAGATATGGTTACTTATAAAGAGAGAGGAGAGTGTGGACACGGAGTTTAACATGAGGGGAGATAGACCAATAATGGAGAGAAACATAATAAGGAAAATAAATGTATAAGTAAATAATAAGTATGTGAGATAAAGGAATGTAGGTTTATCATGGTGACTAAATAGATGGGAAAAAATAATGTAAATAAAAATAAATGAATTAAACCTAAGATGTGTAGAAATAAGGTGAGTAGAAGTATGATAAGATACAAAGGATACAAATGATAGAAATACTAAAAGCAAAAACGAGATTAGAAGGAAATATGTATATAGATAAAACAAGAAGTGGATAGGTTATAATACAAACAATAAGTAGAACAGAGAGCTAATGGGAAGAGTTTCGCATATCTATGAGTAGATAAATTTATAAAAATAGGCAATTAACAAAATAAAAAGTGTTAATTTACCAAATTAATAGAAAGAAATAAGAGAAGAACAAAAAATTAAAAAGTCAATAGATGTAGCAAATTAGAGAAATCTTATAATATAAGTGAATATATTTATGTAAAGTAAGCCCATAGATAAATGGAAGAAAGAAAAGAAGGTAAGTAAATGCATAAGTAATATATTAGATCTAAATAAAATAAACACAAATGCAAATAGAAATTAGAGAGTAATTAAATAAAAATGGAGGATACATAGAAAGAGAGAGTAGAAAGGATAGTGGAGCTGGATAAGATAGAAAAAAGAACTCAATATATGTAAGAATGGATGTATCTAAAATTTTTATTTTTTTTACAAGAATAAAAATAACACTGCTAGAAATGATATAAACACATAAAGTGATTTAACATATTGATCCTAATTAATAGATGAAAATACAAATAAAAACAAATTGAATCAATAGACATGGATAAATAAAAATCTGAGTATAGAAGTAACCATATTTAAAGAGAGCACGTAGATAGAAAATCAATAGGAATAGTAAGGTAAGAAGATACATAGGTGAAACCTAGGATATACATATAAGTGAAATAAAAAGATACAAGAGAAAGAGGAGGGGTTATATAATTATGGCTAAAAAATATAACAAAATAATATGTCAGAAGAGAATATGTTTTCAATCACACTCCGTGATCCATCATCACGAAAAAAAAAGAAGAGAATATGTTAAAATAATTTGTTTAAGTTAAGAGTGTTTGGTGTTAAATTGTTTAACTTGTTAGTTGTGTATCTACATTATTAGGTGTTAGAAATGTATAAAAATATGATTAAATAAATGACTTGAGTCTTCTTATAAATAGCAATAGGGAAAAATTGTTTACTCATTGATACCAATAATTTCAAATACTACATGTCACAATTGTCTAGTCACGTGCCTAAATAGTTTTTTTTTAATACCTTTTATGGACATTGACGTTGTGGCAAGATGGAATTAAGTTAGACCTGCCAACAATAATTATAAATAAATAAGACATTGAGCTAACTACAATGAAAAGTTGAAGCCTTAAAATGATACCATGTGGAGATATCACACAAACTTAAATTTAAAATACACAACTATTAAATACTCTCCCTTACACTTCTTTTATAAAATAAAGTCTATAAAGAAACCTAAAAAGGGCCTAGGCCAAGTTTTTGTAAGAGACATTTAATAATTCTTGTTGCTTAAACAATTCCATGATCTAAGAAATATACCTATTCGGAAAAAATTTAATTAATTATACCGAAGACGTTCCCTTTGGCATACGAATACCTACCTTGGCAGATCGAAGGTTGACGTTGTCTTAGAAGCCTGCAAGACGATTGAAGTTTCGTTGGTCGTTCGATTTCGTTGGGTTATTGTGTTCGTCGACAATATTTTCTCATGCACTCCATACAATATTTTCCCGTCTTTCCATCTTTCAGGTGGATTTCTAATTATTTATTGTAGATTTATGTTGTCACTTTAGCCATTTTTCGTCGCTGCATTCAGATTTTCGTTGCGTGTTCATGTAAGTTATTCTCCTGTCATACCTGATCCACATTTAAATTCACACCAGGAAATTTTCTAAACTCGTTGGTTGTTCTCACGCCAGGAAAAAATCATGTTAGAAGAAAATTTCAACAAACTTTACAAATGAACATTCCAAATTTGATTCATGTTTGAACTTTAGGGTGAGTATTCCAAACTTGAATGTCTTCTCCACCGTAAAGACCATGTAACATCCCGCTACGTAACCCTCGAAGGGTAAGAGCCGAAAGAGGACAAGATAATTTTTTTTAATAGAGAGTGCTAACATACACATGATGCAATTGTCAATTCAATAGATCGACAGCATTCATGGCCAAGTATGGCCGAATGCACAACCTGAAGGAGAGGACTAGTTCACCCTCTAGAGAAAACATTAAAAACTACATTCATTTTAACACCAAATCAAATGTGCCTAATCCCATATCTAGTATGAATATGAATCCAAAAGCATCATAATACAAGCAGATCCGATACTCACACCAGAATTCGTAAACCAAATAGGAAACATCTCATTTCTTCTCATTAAATTCAATGATTACAACTTCTCTCTTAAGAGAGTACAATTACATAAAAGATTATATAGTGCAATGGCATAGCCATGAGTATAATATACAATAACTGGCAAAGTAACGAAGAGAGAGAACATCTCCAATCTGGTGCTCCAATAACATGTTCGCCGGTCCCCAATGGTGGTGGCAACGCCTCCCAATCATGTGGACTCTTAAGAGGCCACCCCACCGTGCTCAGAGATAGTCACAAAGCCCAAATGGAAGAACAACAACAAGGGGATACAAGATGGCCAACACTCACATTAATCACGGAGCAGGCATGGAGAATAATGCATACAACCAAAGTCATAACATAGAGGTACTCATCCAGGTCATAGGTCGGGTACTACTCATGACTGCTAAGGTACTAGGTACTAGAGTGTAATCAAATAGAGCATAATCATGTGTGCTCAAAGGGATGGCACCACACGGAACCAAGTACACCTCTCATACAGACGAAGAGACCCAATCGTGGCCGAATCCACGCCCCGCAGATGGATGACTCGACGCCCCGCAGACAGATAGGCCTTCTCGTTGCATCCTTAGCTTTTACAAGCACTCAAGGCCATGCACGAGGATTAATTATCTTATTAATGTTTTTACCCCAATGTTTTCATTTAGTTATCACTTATTAATGAAACTCTGCTACTAGTTCCCCTGGCAGCAACTTCTGAGCCACGGGCCCGTAGAGAGCCACTCTAGATGACCACTCTAATGCCTAGACCTAGTTCATCTCATTTAACCAACGAGGAATCCAAAATTACTAAAACACTGATTTCTAAATTTGAAATAGTAAATAAAGAAAAGTGATCTACAAGACAAAAGCTTGCGGTAACAATGTAGTTTTATTGAAATAGTATTTTGCCAATTAGATTAGTTTTGTAATAACTCTCGTGAACCCAATTTAATCTCTTCACAAAGGAATGCACGGATAAAATAAAAATATGGCAAATGGCATTGCAAGCCTTCTCACAGCCTAATTTTTTTTACATATTGACTACCATATTTAATATAACAAAATAACTGTTAAAAAGACTTACAAAATGGAAATCTTAACTTTCCTTCCTACAGTAGTTCCCTTAGATCCTTGGGTTGCAGATTTTCTTTCCAAATAGAGTTTATGTGACTAGTTTTAATGCAGAAATGCAGGTGGAGGTTTCTAAGGTATTTTAATGCCATAGCATTCTTTAATTCAAGAGGACGTCTTCCACCAAGCTGGCAATAAGCAGAAAAATGACCGTAATGACCCAAACAACAGCCACTCAATAATCTTAGGAAAAGTTATAATGAAAAAATCTCTTTCAGAGAAGGCGTCGTATTACAAAAGGTTTCATGGGACCGAGATCTCTTCAATCTCTAGCATTACATCCCCTATTTTTCTGTATGGTTGCACTCAACATTCTCTATAAATTCAACCCTACGTTTTGCTTAAACAAAGAAATCAGAAACCAAATGATCTCTTGAAAACCCTTTTATCTAAGGAATAAGAAATGGTTCAGTATGATATTAATCGACTCAAGGCAAGAGGTAATGTACATGTCTTGCATTGAAAATAATTTCTGGCATAAAGATTTTTACATGGCAGCGATTGGGTTTGAGTTTTCCTGTGCTTAATGAAATAACAACTAACATGTATTGGTTTTTGATAGACAGTAATGGGGTTTCATTTTTTTCTTCTGTGCTTAATAAAATATGTAGGAACAAGTTTTAGTTCTTTTTTTTTTGTGGTGAAATAAATAAAGATCTGATGTAGATACCTGGCACACACCCCCTCTCAGCGCACCTCTAGTCGCCCAAGTCAGGTCGCACTCCCCTCATCTTGCCTCAGACCTTGCAATTTGATATGCTCGCTTGATTGAATTCATCCCCTGCCTCCTGTGTGGTTTTTTTTATTTATTTAAAACACCTCCCCCATCTCTCTCCGTGTTGACTCCTCTTTAGATCAAATATCTTTTTCTCTACCAGATATTTTCTACAATTACATTCTCACCTAACTTCTCCAAGGCCCTCGACCAAGGCGTGGTATCCCTTTTAAAATGAAATAAAATCTCACTTATCTAAAAGCCCCTATGTTTTCACCAAAATAGGTAAACACCAGATGTTGACTTTATTGTTTTCTCTTCTCTACACTGCCTAAGAGATCTGATCTCCATAGATATATTTTTTTAGCATTTAATGGGTACCATCCTCCCCAAAACATGGTGCCTCTTCCCAAAAACTGCGTCCTCTTTTCATCTGCCCCGAGAGATATTTCTCTCCAGCAATAACTCTCTCCCCATCATCTCAAAGGGCCATCGTAAATGGCATGGGGAAGAAATGCAATAAAATAATCATAAAAATCTGACTTGTTACACACCGCTTGAGAAATGGCTCCCAAAACTCATAGTGAAACCCTTTCGGCTTTGATTTCCTTGTACATCTCTGTCAAATAAATAAGTTTTACATAACTAGAAAGTGGAACATATAGAAGAGAGAGAGAGAGAGAGAGAGAGAGAGAGAGCCTAGGGGATGTGTAAAAAGTTAACTTTCATAAAATAAAGCACTTAAATTTTAGTAAAGGATTACTATGAAACCCATCACAAGAAACCATTGCAGAAGATAAAGCTCAAAGAAAGTATGTCTTCCAAAAGTTTGTCTATAGAAAATAACGATATGTATTTTTGTTTACCACACCATTAATAAGAAGTAAAATGCTTGATTGATATTATTTGATGAACTATACAAGCATTTATACAAGAGAAATTTACAGTTAATAAAACTGTAACTGTATACCCGGTAGCTGTAACTACATAACCGTTGTCTAAACTAAGCGGTTGGCTACTTATTAAACAATGTAATATGAAATGTTATGCTAACATTCCCCCCTTATTACATTGTTCCCGTAAAAGTACTAGGGGACCCCCCTTGAATGCTAAAATACTCAACAAAGTTGATTACATAATATGAATACATATTTTATAGAAGATCTTCTCCCAATGAACAAATCCTGAACCAAGCGGGGCTCCATCATGATGTCTCATCTACCCTCGGAAAGGTGTAGCTACGAGCTATGTTTTTGAGCTCTTTAGTCCCGAACTCTCAAATCACAACCTTGAATTATTAGACAACAATCCCTAAGAGATACGACAGATCTCTATCATTGTCTAATGACCGCGAAAGGGTATAATTCTTGATCATATACTCTGAATCTCGCTGGACAACAATCCATATTGAGCTCGACACCAAATCTAAACCTGTCTCCAAAACAAAATCTTCACAAAACATACATTCTTCAAATCCGTCAGCATCAACAAAGAAAAGTAAAACAACCAAAACCAAAAACGCTCCTCATGCAAAGCATCATCTCAAAGCAAGAAGCTAACTTGAGATGATGGAAAATCCTCCATCCTCTAATGCCCCGTACCTCCAATATGACCCTGTTAAACTTTAACCAACTGATGTCTTGGATGAGTCTTTGGAGGCCTCATCAGGAATAGAAAAGATGTCCTTGAAAGCATAAGTGATCTTTGACATATGTGTATTCATGATTAAAAGATGATAATGTCAATTTGAACCAATGATAGACCCATACACTAATCAATATCTCCAAGATATTATTAAACATTCATCAAATTAAGCCTTCAACAATTTTTACCTTATTACTCCAAATAAAAATATAAAAACTCTAGAATTTCACAACCACCTTCGTTATATTTTACCATAACAAAATTATCACACTTTCTCAAAATTTAAGATCCCTCTTTGAATTTCTGACCACCACTTTAAAATATTCACGTGCCACTTCAAAATAGAAACCAAAAGCAACTTTTTCTTACCTTATACCTTCACACTTCCAAATAATTGCCTTTCCCTAAAACTTTCTTTTGATCTAATTTTAAAACCTAAATAATTATTCAATCTTAAAATCTTTGTGCACATAATCTCCTCAAAAGCAATGAATATATGAAGCATAGAAGCTCTAATCAGATTTTGACCTTTAATCTACTAATGGTTACCTAGAATCACCAATAGAAAAAGTAGGAGTAATGGAAGCAGACCCAACTGCATATTGAACCTTTTATATGAATGATTGTCCATGTAGTGTTGTCTGTGAATCAATAAGAAGGATGTTGCTTAAAGCACCATTTCTGATCACTGGAAAATCTTTAAAACAAATATCAAAACCTTCAAACAGATTTTAATCCTTTGATAAATAAATCTGTGTTCCACGTTCCAACAAACAAGCCTCATCAAATCTTCAACTCTTCATAGGATTGTTCATGCCACTACAAATGCTAGACACTTCTATCTCTATAGATATTTCACATAGCATTGTGCATTTCTTCTTTACCTTCAAAAGATATGGCGCAACATATAATATTAAAATCTTCACGCTTAGCAGATGTAAGTGGGCAAAGGCTTCTCCAGTGCATTTCAAAGGTTTTCACTCTCCAACAAACTTGCAACTTACAGAAACAAAATGTAGTCACGCCTCTGTATTTAAATTCCTTTACACAACAAATTTCCTATAGGCACAACAAATGTATTGCAGGAGATTATGAAAAAGTCATTGGTAGATCAACGCTATCTCCATGTTTTTCCATAAAATGGATGCAATAGACTAAATCGTGCCTTCCTCACATTGCATAAGCTCTAATACCATTTAATAAGAAGTAAAATGCTTGATTGATATTATTTGATGAACTATACAAGCATTTATACAAGAGAAATACAGTTAATAAAACTGTAACTGTATACCCAGTAGCTGTAACTACATAACCACTGTCTAAACTAAGCGGTTGGTTACTTATTAAACAATGTAATATGAAATGTTATGCTAACAACCATTACTTTGAATATGTGTATACTATGCCAAAGGGTGTATGGGCAAACCATATCCTTATTATGTATGATGTTGAACTAAAATTTGTGGATTCAAAGTACTTTTAAATTTCAACTACAAAACATGGCTACATGCATAACCTTCCTATGAAAAATTATCTTTAGATTTTAACTTTACCACCCATGACAATTAAAGAGATATTTCCTAAAATAGAAAATCATTGGCTATAATGGGATTACAAAACTAAGCTTAATTGCTTAAACATAATGGAAAAAAGTGTTATGTTCTATGATAGACTTGGGCCTATGGTCAAGCATTCTAATGGAGAAACCTATATTATAGATCAGACTATGGTACTTTTACAATGTAAAAAGTGGAGCTTGGTATGGGTTGGTCCAAATCATCTAGCTCCATTGGAGCCTCATCAAATGGCACTTTTATAAAAATAAAGAAAGAGAGATAGAGTGTGTGTGTGTGTGTGAGAGAGAGAGAGAGAAGGCAGAGAGGAAGGAAGAGATAAAAGTGAGAAATAAAGAGGGGTGAATAGAGAGAATTAGATAGAGAGGGTCACGGAAATAGAAAAAGAGAGAGGGGGGACATTGATAGAGAGATATAGAGAGACTAATTTAAAATAGACTTGTACCTATAGTAGACCTTAATGGACCTCCAACAAATATGCAATGATAAATAGGAAGATTGATGGACATTCTTTGGGCGTTTGTAAAGAAACCACATTTTACTTTTCACTCCACACAATCCTTGCATACCAATTGGACACTTTTCTTTCATTTTATTTCTTGCATAACTTTAATTTCTTATTTCTATGCAAAACATATAGGGAGAGATTGATAAATAGAGGTAGAGATATACAATGATAAAGAGGGAGAGAGAAAGAAAGAGAGATGGTAAGAAAGAGAGATGGAAAAAGATAGACAGATAGAGAGAGGAAAGAGAGAAAGGAAGAGAGAAAGAGAGAAGGGGAGATAAAGAGACATATACAAAGAAAGAAGGGGGGATAGAGAGGAGGAGATAGAGACTAAGAGAGATAAAGAGAAATGGATAGATAGAGAGGGAGACAAAGATTTAGAAAGATAAAGATGGACAAAAAGAGAGATAGAGTTATAGAGAGATATAGAGGGATAGGAAGGAATAGAAAGAGAGATAGATAGAGAGGGAGACAAAGAGATAGTTCAAGATACAGAGAGATAGATAGAGAGGGAGACAAAGAGATAGAAAGATAAAGAAAAAGAGAGATAGAGATATAGAGAGATAAAGAGGGAGAGGAAGGGAGAGATAGTGAGAGAGAGATAGAGAAAGAGAGGAAGAGAGAAGCAAAGAAAGAGAGGGAGAGATAGACAAAGAGAGGGATAGATAAATGGGCGCTTAGTATTAAATCACTCCCCTTACCTTTTTCAAATATAACATGCTTATATACATTTTTTTTATTTGACAAAATTACAAATTTTGAGACATTGATAATTTTTAAAATACATTTTTTTCCTTCTCTATAAGTATTTTGCAAAAAATGGTGTGCATTCTATGTCATGTTCCTTTTACAAAAGTCTTGCTAAGAATGCACACCATTTTTGAGGTCTCAAGATCATCCCCATCTCATCTACAAGTCCAAACAAATCAAAAGTGTTTTCCCTTCAAATTTAATATTTTAAGATAATTAGGAATTCTCAATCTAAAATTATAGCATATCTAAAATTAATTTTAATCCATTTGACCTCTGAATTATGCAAAGGTGTGAAATTATAAAAGTAATGAGGGTCACTAAGTTTGATCAATCTTTGTATCGTGTGACATCCCATGAGAGGATTCATAATGGTAGGCTAGATGACAAATAAACATGATGTAGGTGGTGGCCATGCTTATATTTGCAAGACAATGCCTCTTAAATGATGACAAATATGAGGCTTATGCTAAACAAACACACATGCTTCAAATAATATACATATGTGAGGATTAATGGAATGCAACTAAACAAGAATATAGAAAGGGGATGCATGCAAATAGATACTAGACACCAAACACATAAGCTCATACATTTGAAGTAGCTACTAAGCAAAACACAGGGATCTTGAAATCTATTAAGACTATGCAAATATATTCATGGTCCACTCAAGAAAACCAAAAAAAGACATGGTTCATACGAACACAAGACAATCCTCATTCACTTAAATACATGGCAATTGAACTTCCACAACTATTCATCGTACCCATTGCACACCAAGGTGGTATTAAAGAGAACATGGCCCTCACTTAGTAAGTTCCCAAACAATATTTGTAGACAATACCCCACTGTAGACAAAGGTAAAGCAAGGTAAGGCAAATCTACAAAACAATGTCTCATTTCTACCATCACAAAATCATATTAGTATCCAGCTCAAACATACATTATGCTCCTATAGGGCCAAGACCTAGCATACTTGTTATACGTTACAATAGTTCTCATTTCCATAACTTTTGCACACATAATTCTTGTAGAGCAATAATAATATCCAGTTTTGAACTTTCTGATTTTTGGAGTTAACTATTGATATTTGCTGAAGTGAATTAAATTTGATTAGATATCAGATAATATTTCATTCAGGGTATTACCAAGAGAGATAAAGAAAAATGGACTAATAGAGAGGGAGACAAAGAGATAGAGAGAGATAGAAAGATAGAGAGATAGAGAGATAAAGAGGGGAAGAGAAAGAAAGAGATGGTGAGAGAGAGAGATAGAGAAAGGAAGATAGAGAGACATATATAAAGATAGAGAGGGAGAGAGAGGAGACAAAGAGACATATAATGGTAGAAAGAAAGAGAGAGGAGATAGAGAATTAGATAGAGAGAGAGAGAGAGAGAGAGAGAGAGAGAGAGAGAGAGAGAGAGAGAGAGAGCAAACATATATAAAGATAGAAAGAAAGAGAGAGGAGACAGAGAAATGTGTCTTTAAAGAATACAAAATTCTTTTCAAAAATACCTTTTTTACAAGACACTTAGTTTGATACAATGCAATAATTTTATCTCATAAAATCTTAGCAATGTTTTGAACTAAAACATTCATCAAGACTGAATTAGAAAGACACAACCTAATAGTAAATCCATCTCTTCTATCCAACTTGTCCCATTCATCTTGATCCATTGCTTATGATAGAAAATTGAGTGCAACAAAATTATTATGATCCACTAATCTGTCTCCACTAAAAGATCTCCAACATTATAACTTTAATGTACGCACTTTTGGCCTAGTAAATTTATCTTAGATTTACAAAAAACATAGCCCTCACAACAATTTGAATTTATTTATCATTTTTCTTAGTTTTTTTTTTCAAGTTTTCGGTGGCAGGTTTCATGAGGATTTGGGTAAAAGACATTAAATATATTTCTAATACAATATTACAAAATAAGATTTTATATATATATATATATATATATATATATATATATATATATATATATATATATATATATATATTTAGCATAATATTAGATTATAAATTGATTTTTAGATTTTATTTATATATATATATATAACCGAATTATATTTACTTTATATATAAAATATAGAATATAATTATATTTATTATTGTATATTATATTTTATATAATATGAATTATTAAATATAATTTTAATATTATACTAAATTATATAATCGTAATATTATAATTTAATATATTTTTAGTAGTTTTATATATATAATTTAACTATATATTTATTTAATATATAAAGTCTATATTGTAGTCATATTTATTATTATATACTTTATTTTATGTAATATATAAAATTATTAAATATAAATAAAATACACTACATAATTACTATATATAATATATGTTTTTTTATATAACACCACTTAAATTAATCTATAAGAAATCTAACAACTTAACTAACTTTACATGGTTGAAAGAGAGAGGGGTGTGGAGGGTATGAAGAGAGAGAGGGCATGGTAGAAATGATTAATTCAACCAGAGGTTTTGATTTGATTAATTTAAGAGGCTACCAAAAATAAGTATTGAAAGTATTTAATTATGTAAGGCATACAATGCATTCAAGTGTAACTCGACAGAATAATGAAACCTTCATTTTGTACTGATCTGGACTTCAATAGATTATAAATTCCTTGACACATTTACCAATATAGGACACATTTACTAACTTGAGAGATCTACAACTAGCTAAACTTGTCAAGGCTCAATAGCTATAGATAAAGGTTTTCTTTGTGCTGATTGTTTGATTATTCATATGGCAGCCTAGGTCATTATTTGGAAGAGTTAGGACATCAAACTTACACTAAAAGGTAATGCTTGAATAGAAATCATATTTGTTGCTTCAAGCATAATGGTACAACAAATCAGGACATGCCAAGTGTCCAAATGGACTACACTGGAAAATATCAACTTATTGATGTTGCAAACCTATTTGTTGAAGCTCTCCAATATTCTTTTGGTAAAAATTGAGCACAAAACAATGTAATACAAAGCTATAGCTAAGGTCAAATTTAGTTGGACAAATCTAATGTATCTTTCCCATAATTAGCTAGCACCAACCTAGTTGTATGTAACATAATGCTTTCTAGTCATGAACAACATCATATAGTCTTAGGCAAGACATTTTCAAGGACAAATGATCCATAGTTTTTATATTTGAAGTTGTTCCTTTGACATATAATGCAAAATCAAAAAATACTTTTTATGCCATGTAATGCAACATTGGGCCTTAAAAGCAATCATTTAATACACTTGTTCACCATGATAGTTGTGAATAATCAAAGAACAAACATGTCGCAACACACATAAAACTTGACATTGGAAACATAGAACATAGACGAAAAACAACAATGCACCTTAAGACATGTTTTGAGCTCAAATTAGAATCCCAAATGATGAGAAAATAGATAAAAAATTCCTTCTCAGTGCTTTATCACCAGCCTATTCTCAAGCACATGAAATCAACCAAATCTATTTTGTGCATATCATACAATCATGGCATTCCATGAGACCACATTTCTTGAAGGCATTTTATCAAACACTTCTCTATGTACCAACACTACAAACTCTCTATATGTCACAAAAAATAGAGCATTGGTACAAAAAACCTTACAAAATGTGTTCCAACAAGTGACAAATAGTATTGCATGGGATTGTCAAATGCAAATTGACCTAACTACAAAACTCTCACCAAAAGGTAATGATGCAATTGCACACCAAGGATCCAAACTTGCCAGCTATCCATATGAAATTTCGTTGATCACATCATGTCATATACTTTATGCCTCGTCAATTAACCTTAATTACTATAAATAAAATTTTAAATTTTATCTTAGAATTAAAAATTAATAAGGGCATCTATATCAGGAGGCCTAGCGACCCAGCTATCCTATTACATAGACATATATCAATAAGTGCTCAAAATCCCTTTTTTTATAATATCAAAATTACATATTAAAGAACTTGAAAGCCAATAAAGATGTGTAGCATAATATTGAAAGGTAAATATTATTAATATTGAGTACTTGAAAGTGATAAAGAATATGAAAAATGATTTGGAAGAGTAATCATTCCTCTATTTTCTATAAATTTCCATGGATTGTGGATTATGTAATGCATGCAATGCATTCAAGTGTAACTTGATAGAATAATGAAACCTTCATTTTGTACTGATCTGGACTTCAATAGATTATAAATTCCTTATTTGTCATAGCCAAGGTCCTGCCCAAATTGAAGAGGCTACAAAAAACAACTATTGAAAATTATGGATATTATTATTATTTTATTATAAGAAAGTATGTATTCCAAAAGTTTGTGTAGAAAATAAAGATATACATTTTCATTTACCACACCATGTTAAAGGATTGGTTGGATTTGGAATTCCATATCACCTTGTGAGTCGGCAATGGAAGCTTAAAGAGTTTGAGCAAGGCCCACCATACTTTTACTTTGAATATGTGTATATTATGCCAAAGGGTATATGAGCAAACCATATCAAGCCTTGTGATTTGTGTATTTGTATCAAAGTATATATACATACATAAGTAAATCTTAGTTCAACAGATCATACATAAGTATGTTTATAAGGGCTCCAGATTTTTATATTATTTTGAGGCACAGTTTCAAAGTATATATACTAAGCAAGCCTCTCTCTCTGTCTATCTCCCCTTCTTTCTTGTGTATATGAAAACAAGTATAATGAATATATTGAATTGGAAAACAAATAAAGGTTGAATAATTCATTATGCAATGAGAAATTATTCATAGGAAGGTTATGCATGTAGCTATGTTTTCTACTTGCAATTACAAAAATATCTTGTGGAAAACAAATGGTATGTTCATTGTATTTTAGTTGGCCTCCTCTTGCATAGGTTATCTAGGTTAACCCTTGCTATTCGATTAGATGTAGAGAGACAGAGAGAGAAAGAGAGAAAGAGATAGAGCAAAAGAGAGAGGTAGAGAGATAGCCATAGAGAGAAGAGAGGGAAACATAGGGAAAGAGACATCAACAATAGATCAAGATGAATGGAACAAATTGGATAGAAAAGATAGATCTACTATTAGGTTGTCTTTCTAATTTAGTCTTGATGAATGTTTTAGTTCAAAACATTGCTACAAGTTTATGAGAAAAAAATAATTGCATTATATCAAACTAAGTGTCTTGTAAATAAGTTATTTTTAAAAAGAAATTTGTATTCTTTAAAGATTCATGAAGGAGACTTTGTAACCAAACATTTAAAAATTGTGTTCCATAGATGTAAAATTGTTCATTATAAGATACCATATTTTTGTTTTGAAGCCTATTTATCTAGGATCAATATCCTTTCTTTGTTCTCTAGAACTAGGGGTGCAAACATTGCTTTGCATCATTTGGGTATACCACTCAATTATGTTGAATCTACAAAAAATGGAGATAGGAAGAGCTAGAACATTCACTAAATTATAAATTTATTGTAAGTGGATGTACAACTAATACATGCAATATCAAGGACATTATCTTAGCCAAGAACTTTACTCAACTAAAACAACATTGTTTAGGGACTTCTATAATGCTTGACATATCTAAGGCATTTGAAAAGTGTGATTCAAACTTCTTCCTAAAGACTCTATGAAAGTTTATATTCAACAAACAAATGATTGATTTTCACCCCCTCATTCTACATCACAATAAATATCCAAAAGGGTAAATAGTTGTAGAGGCTTAAGGCAAGGAGATCCCCTCAGTTCCTAACTACTTATTATCATAGAAAAAACATTTCTAAGAAATAAAGCTTTCCACTAACAAGAAAGGAAAATTTGTGGCCAACCAGTTGTAAATTAATGAACTAGATACATAGGATATCATTTGTAGATTACATTATCTTCTATTCCACTCTTTGTCTTACTGAAAGAAACTAAATCAAAGCAATTCTTCACAGATAACAATATACTTCAGGGAAAATTACGAAATGTCCCAAACCACAAGAAAAAGACGACTCTTAATATCTAGGGATACAAAGAAATGAGACTACCAATGAATTAACTAGGATTTTTGAATTAACAGGAGTAGAATATATTGTCATTGTATAGGTTGATTAGATGAAATTTCTTGTTACTAAGTGTTGGCATTTGTTATTATTTATATACTTTATTAATAGAATTATATAATTAATGGTTCCATTTACTTGCTTGTGTTTGAAAATAATATTTTGATTTGGCTACAAGTGATGAAGAAAAGAATACAGACATTTAACAACAGCCCACTTATATAAGGGGCAGTTTATTTTTCAATGTTTGACATTCAGAAAATAAAATTGGGAATGGAGAAAAGGATGATTTTAAATTATGGGGGTTATTTTCTTCAGCACTTTCACTTATGATTACAACGAATTGATTAGCAGAGGGTTAATTTGAATAGGTGTGGCTATTTCCCTATAGATTGTTAGTGATGTTCATAAAGAGGAGATGGGGTTGATTTGGGAACACTGACAATTGGTTTTTCAATTCTTCTTATGGCCACCTTTAGATCTCTCACATGTTTGGCATTTTCTGTTGGAAGACTTCAGTTTTGGGCATGCTATGAATAGATGGACTATTTAGCAAAATTAATTTGAGAACGTAGATAATTGTGTTCCAATTCTTGTTGTTTCCACCTTGTTTAGATCCCGCATGTTGTTTGACATTCTTTTTGAAATGCCTGGGAACAATTTTGGGCATGCTAGGTAGGCACCCTCACACATTGCACCCTGTAGGTGGGCTGTTCTTAAATATCATCCACTTTAACAGTTAAAGGTTAATTTTGGCGAATAAAAATAGGACAAATATTTACCACTTTTTGTTGTGAATGAGCTATAAAATCACTATTGACTGTTTGGCCGTTGAAGTGGATGATATTTAAGTAGAGTGTTGTGGGTGTGGTGCCTACCTCCTTGAGATCCCTAGTGTCTAAATCTCAACAGGCCAGGTGTTTTAGTTCAACGGCCAAATAGTCAATAGTGATTTTACACCTTATTCAAAACAAAAAGTGGTAAATATTTGTCCTATTTTTATTTGCCAAAATTAACCTTTAACTGTTAAAATGGATGGTATTTAAGAATAGCTGATTCCTAGGTGGGGTTTTAGTTCTCACAGTTATCTTATTCTGAGCAATGACCACTGGCTAATTTTATGCCCCTCAACCCAGTACAATGCACAATCCTAAACTGAATTCTCAGAAAAGATTAGTTCTCATGACCCTTGAGTACAAGAAATCTACATTCAGTGGCAATGGTGTCTATGCTCAATCCATAGCAAGATCTCTTGCCAAAAGGGGGAATCATGTCTTGGTGTTGAGTGCAAAGCCGACAAACAAGAACATTAATCTAAACAATGGTGAGATTTCCATGCAGGAAATAGTTAAACAAACTGAATTAAGGATGTACGAAAGAGACATGGAAGTAGAGGGATCTAAATGGGGAAGATTGAATTGGAAAAGTCCTTGGCGTAGCTTTGTAGATGCGATCACAGAAAATATTGTCAAAATGGTTGTTGCATTCAATCCGTCATGGATTTTGGTTGTAGATTGGTCTACACTTCCTGCATTTTTACACCTCGAGGAGGCTACAGGGACCCAGCAATGTCAATGGCTTTTCTGAACTTCCGCATTTATTATATGTGTGAATATAAGGGCAATGAGAGAATGAAGGAGAAATATTTCTATAGGGATATGTTAAAATTTGCTAGCACTTTGCACCCATAGGAGGTTCAAGGAATACGCCGATAGGAACAAGTTTAGGAAATTTTCCCGCATGAGACAATTATGAGCATTATAATGCTCACATATAAAAGCCTATCGGCTAATTTGGTAGTTCTTCACTTTTTTTTTCCAAAATTTTAAAAAATAAAATTGTTAAAAATCTGTCAAGCCACAACTAAAATTAGAATATGGCATATGGGTGGTTGGTGTTTCATTTGTCTTATGCATATTTTAAACAAGATTTTAAATTTTTTAGTTTCTTTACAATAAGTTTTATTTAGAAGTTGTCGGTTTCTATTTAGTAGTGGTGGTGGTATTAGTTGAGGTGTCAAAAAATACGTTATTAAAAGCTTTAATGCTCGCATTTATTGGGGAGTCTGGAATCGGCAAGTGCGAATCTAACTGCAAATATGTTGCATTACATCTCTAATTGGAGCTCTTTTTGGGGGAAGAAAGATTAATGTTTCCTGTGAAGGGGGTTTTTCTATATTGTGTTATTCGACTAATTGTGATAGAAGTTATTGAGCATTTGTTTTTGGTGCGAATGAGAATTTTGAAGTAAATATGTCATTTGAGTCGGTAGATCACTCTGGATTGAAGAATTTTGGTGGGCGGAATCAGCTTTGTCAAAACATCAAGAATACACAGCCTCGTCGATTAGATTATGGTGCATTTGTCGATGGGCATTTTAGTATTTGATCTTGGTTTGTAATATATGTACTGTCGAAAGTCTCAGTCATTGGATTAATAGTATCATTCTAGCTATTCCATATAACCGTCTACTCAGCATTAAGTTTTGTGTATGGTTTGTGTTTTGATGACTTGTGCTGGACACCCGCTTCTCATGCGCAACATGCTCCTTTGCATTCCTTATTTGGTTCACAATCACATTTACACTATAATAGGGCGTGAGATCAAACCTCGCTTACATTTCTCCATTGCTACTTTACTATCTCTACAATAAAATTTCTGTGCAAATAACACAAGCCTTCTGTAAGTGACAAGTGAAGGTTTTTGCTTGAGTTGGATTGGATTTACTGGAGCCACAGGTTATTATACAAGTTACTTCATCTCTTTGCAATCTCATCATTATTATTTGAAATAATGGATCACATAATAGTCGATAAAATTCTTTTGTTTCGTAATTTCTTTCTTTAAATCATCCTAGCAAGAGTAAGCTTATTTATTCTTCTTTCTCTCAATTTGCTCTTTTATTTTATTTAGTTATGTTATGTCTTGAGGAGCTTGGTTGTATTCTTCTTCTTAAAGTTGTATCTTCTCTTCTTGATTGCGGTAGCATGGTCAGGTCGAAATGTCAATAGTTATGATTTCTTTGCAAAGAAATAGAAACAGAGACATATGCTTGCTTCTTTCTTTACAGAGAGGGTAATCTTAGTCTTTGTTTTCTAAACATAGTTGCCTCAATATTTTTTTTAAAGCGATGTTTATTTTTTCTTTTAGAAATCGTTAACTCTAGCCTAAAAGAGATTAAGCTCTTAAAAGAAGTCTTAACCCACGATCTGATCTTGTCCAAGACCAAGAATGATGAGAGGGACTTGTATTACCATTTTCCACCATTAAATTTGGCATTTAGTAGTTACATCTGTAAGAAGAGGGATGATAACATTTGCCAGGAATGTTACATTGTCATTACTTTTACCAGTTCAACGTATCCATTTTATGTGTAGCCTACAGATCAATTTTGTGTCTATCCTACAAATGTTAGGTATTTGACTCTCTTTTTTGCATGCATGTCTACTCGCAGAAGTTGCAACATATGTAAAGCTTACTCGACTAATTAGTTACTCGATTAATATGGGTTTCCTCGACTAATTGTGATAGAAGTGACTGAGCATTTGTTTTTGGTACGAATGAGAATTTTGAAGAAAATATGTCATTTGAGTCAGTAGATCACTCTGGATTAAATAATTCTGGTGGACGGCATCAGCTTTGTCAAAGCATCAAGAATACACAGCCCCGTCGATTAGATTGTGGTGCATTTTTGATGGGCATTTTAGTATTTGATCCTGGTTTGTAATATTTGTACTACCGAAAGTCTCAGTCATTGGATTAACAGTATTGTTCTAGCTATTCCATATAACTGTCTACTCAGCATTAAGTTTTGTGTATGGTTTGTGCTTTGATGACTTGTGCTGGACGCCCGCTTGTCATGCGCAACATGCTCCTTTGCACAATAGGGTTGGATACCCACAACTATCTATGCAAAATCATCTTTCAATGAATTATAATTGTACACTCTTTGAGCCTCATTTTATAAAATTACTGATATTTTGTCACAGACAATTGATTTTATTAATCAATTGTGCATATCCCTACGAGACTATCAATTGTGCATATCCCTACCAGACTCATGTACCATATGGTAGTGAATTTATTCATGATTGATAATTTGGTGGCATATATAGGTTTTGTTTGTTTGATTTCATGGCATATCTTAGTTGCATGAATGTTGATTTATCGAGTTTCATAAAAACTAAATATGAAGCCAAATGCACTCAATGCTTAAGCAATCCCATTGTCACATAGATTTGATCATATTATGGAAGAAAGTCATTGCCACTCAAATCTTGTGCATCACACACATAGACATACACACACACGCATGCATGCACATAGAATGGATGCCAAAATTCATTTACACAATTCACACACATAGTGAATGCCAAAGTTAACTTTCGAAGGCATGCACACACAATGAAATCCAAAGCCAAAGTTCATTCAAACATACAAAGTGAACATTATTGAAGTTTGAAAATATATGTATACATATACTTCATTCAAAGTGAACACCAAAGTATATTTCTTAGAATTAAGTTTCAAACACACGCCCACACACCCACTTTAGACAA
This sequence comes from Cunninghamia lanceolata, assembly GCA_027924645.1. Taxonomy (NCBI): domain Eukaryota; kingdom Viridiplantae; phylum Streptophyta; class Pinopsida; order Cupressales; family Cupressaceae; genus Cunninghamia; species Cunninghamia lanceolata. The sequence continues at coordinate 7,417,051 of BSBN01000977.1, forward strand.
AGTGAATGCCAAAATTAACTTTTCACACACACACGCACAAGCATGCACATAGAGTGAATGCCAATATTCATTCACAAACACCAAAGGTATGCCAAAGTTAACTTTCAAAACCATGCCCACACACTAAAAGCCAAAGTTAGTTCAAACACACAAAGTGAACATCATTGAAGTTAGAAAGTAATTTTGTACATATACTTCACACAAAGTGAATATCAAAGTATTTTTGTTAGGCTTAGGGTTCAAACACACACACAGATGCACTTCAAAGAAACTGAATGCTAAAATTTACCTTTCACACACACACACACTTCAGACAAAGTGAATGCCAAAATTTACTTTTCACACACATAGACACATGCACTTCAAGCAAATTGAATGCTAAAATTTACTTTTCACACACAAATGCACATGCACTTCAAACAAAGTGAATGCCAAAATTAACTTTTTCACACACACACACACACACACACACACACACACACACACACACACACACACACACACACACACGTGCATGCACATAGAGTGAATTCCAACACTCATTCACACACACAATGAATGCCAAAGATAAATTTCAAAATCACACACACATAATGAAAGCCAAAGTTAGTTCAAACACACAAACTCAACATCATTGAAGATTAACATTATTTTTGTACATATCCTTCACATAAAGTGAACATCAAAGTATTTTTGTTAGGGTTAGGGTTCAAACACACACATACACATACACTTCAAACAAAGTGAATGCCAAAATTAACTTTTCACACACACACACACACACACACACTTACACTTACACTTTAGACAAAGTGTGTCAAGATTAACTTTTCACACACACACACACACACACATGTGCATGCACATAGAGTGAATGACAACATTCATTCATATACACAGTGAATGCCAAAGTTAACTTTCACAGCCACACACACATAATGAATGTCAAAGTTAGTTCAAACACACACACACACACATGCACTTCAAACAAAGTGAATGCCAAAATTAACTTTTCACATACACACACACACATCCATTTAGACTGAAGTGTGCCAAAATTAACTTTTCACACACACACACACACACACACACACACACACAGATGTGCATGTACATAGACTGAATGTGAACATTCATTCACACATTCATTAAGATTATTGTTAGGGTTAGGATTAGATCAGAATTAGGGTTAGGTTAGGGTTAAAGTTAGGGTAAGAATTAAGGTTAGGGTTAGAATAAGGATATCTCAAATTATTTAGGATGCAAGAATGGCATCATAAATCTACATTGTAGAGTTCATGGAAAATAATTTACGACATTCATCAAACACATGATTCTAAGGCATACATCAAAAGGTATTATTTTAATAAGAGAGTTGAATTGCAAGTATTTTCTTCCATCCTTTTAAAATTATTCTTTAGAATTAAAATGATCAACTAATCAAGTCATGATGATACATTACAAAGAATAGTTACACTATACATATCAAAATGGCCAAAACATACAAAGAATAGTTACAATGTGCATATCAAAATATAAATGTATACTATTTGGGGATAGGCCTATAAATATTTGTGCCTATCGGCCATTTGATAGCACCTTTGGTGCTTTTACTAGTTAACTAGCATTTGCATCCATAGAAGGTTCAAGGAATAGGAACAACCAACGAGTTTAGAAAATTTTTGGGTGTTAATTTTTTTTACAGCGTTAATTTTTTTTTACAGTACGAAACAATTCCGCTCACATATAAAGCGTATCTATTATTTAATTGAAATTCAAAATCATGTTTATTCTAAATTTTAAGTGGGAGAGCAGCTAGTAGTCAAGGGAGTCCAATTGTTGATATAGTACTCATGGGTATAGGATTTACCCCATGTTTCCATGCGACTCCATAAATGGATTTTATGCTTAAATTTGAGGAGCACATATAGCTCCATGCAAATTTTAAATTATGCACAAAGGATAGTTTGGAATTTTTCCCTATTATAATGAAGCAACTTTGAAAATAAGTTGTGAAAAAAAGAAGGGGTTAAAGTTATACAGCAATTCCATAATGAAAAATATGCCATGTGGCAACATATATTTCCTTCCCTCTTTTTTTTCTCTTCTAAATCTTATCCCCTAAATTTTCTATATAAATAAATAATTATTTATTGATAATTTGTTTTTGTTTTTTTATGTAGTAAAAAACTACAAATTAAGAAAATTGCTTAAAATAAACATAATAATAAAATATTCATGGGTCACTAGCTCCACAAATATCTCCTAACGACTATATTGTCAATAATTATTCCACATGTAAAACCAGGGATCAAGTCTTCCTGAGTGCAAGGCCCCAACATCATAAGGGATGAGGCCGGGATTGTGCCCCAGGCGAATTTGGTGGAATGGATACCCCTCAGTCCTTGGCTCTTAGCTAAAGAGGTGTGCTCGTGGGCTTCATGCCCCTGCTGGGCCCTTCCATCAAAAAAAAAAAACCAAATGTTTGTCAATATTGGACCCTTACGTGTTCACATGAGAACTTATGAATGTCATATAAAAAATCATAAATACATTCATTAACTAGTGTAATAAATACGTTTTGGCTTTATAGAAAATATCATAACTATCCACTATGGGTGTATCATTTATAAAATAAGGTGCTCCTCTAAACAAGTGTTGTTGTTTTGTGGACAAATACTATTCTTATGTGTACAACTAATGGTGTGGCAATGTACATGCATTGGAATACTTCATATTATATGTTTGTCCTATGACAAATATAAAAGGTGAGTACAATAAATATTTTATATTTTGTCATGAAATATAAAATGTTGTCAAAACATTTTATGATCATTTAAAGTTGAATATAAGTTGTATTTTAAATACCAATTATAACAATAAATAATATTTTGTGTTCAACTATTGGGTCATTTGTGTTGGATATAAAAGTTAAAGATAACAAGATTCATAGTTACCAAAAGGTATTGAGATAACTTAGGTTGCATATAAGTTATATTTTAAATAAGAACAGGCTATGATCTTGTTCTAACAACAAATGATATTTTTTTGTCCAACTACTAGGGATTCTATGATAAAGTTTTGGTCGCATCTTTAAAAATTCATTTTAAGGACACTTCTCACTAGATGTGCTAATGTGGCGAGTTGCATGATAAGTCACACCTCCATATCTTAGTTGTAGATAGATAACAGTCCATATCACATTTATAAAAAAATTGAGGTCCTATGATATTCCATGTAATGGCTACATGATTGCAAAGTTAGTTCGCTCAACTATTGGCTCCTCTCCCCTATGGTCAAATGTGCATGATGAAGGTTGGATAGTTTTAAAACATATAAGTGTTGAGTTAGCACTTTAAAATGACATGGTGGTAGTCTAAGTTGTCATAAATATGAATATTTTGTAATTTTTTTATTATGTACATAATTTTTATTAAATGTTAATTTAGTTGATACATCATTTTTAATGTTATTTTTTTAGTAACTTGTAGTCCTTGATTGCTATAATAGTAAGTCATCTAAAAATCACATTTTTTTGTTTATTTGTCATTCTAATGTTATTTTTAAGATGCATTTTTTTGTAACTTTCTTTGTAATTATTATGTTAACTTTCTTTATAACTTTCTTTAGAATACTTAATATCTTTTTGTTTATCATTAATTTAGTTGTATACAATTCAAATGATTTTTCTAATTTCATGAAAAGTTCTTAATTTTACCTAATTGTAATGCTTAAAACTTTTGCATTGACAAATTAAACATTTTTTTATTGTCTATATAAATACACAATTTTTTTTTAATGTTTGAGGTGGTTGAGTGTGTAATGAAATAGGAGTGTTTGATACTTTAAGGGATCATTGACACATGAATTGATCAGATGGTATTCTGTAGCGATATTGTAATCACAAGAAGATTTGTGTTTTTTCTAAGAAACATTTGGATTGGCATGGCTTATGAGAGGCGTTTATTAGCATTAGAGTTGTGGAGCAAAGAAGAAAGAAGACTCAAACATGAGAAGAAGACTTAAATTATAGGTTTTAAATAATTAAAATTGACAACAATTTTGTTTTATCGGGATATAATTAATTTAGAATAGAATTTGTGGAAACATTGGGAGGGAGAACAAATGTATAAAGGGCTTAAATTAATAGGCATTCTAAGGATAGATTCATTGCAAAGTGCTTGGAGTGCATGCACACCATCTTGTACAACAGTTATTTGAGTCTCTTTAGTGAACTTCGGTTATATCTACTAGTGCATGGCCTTTATATTAAACTAGTTTCCTCTAAGTTGATGTCATGTGTTGTTTTTTTTAAGCTCTAAGTCAATATATGACCCTTCTTTTGTCCCCTCAAATGAATTTTATCAGACTCATTCAATTGCCACATTATTTCCAAATAAGCTATTCTTTTTGGAAAATGTTTGGGTAACACATGGGGGCTTACCCCGCATCCATATACTCTGATTGCAGTGGTGTACGTGTGAAGAAACTAATCACCCTAGTTATGTTGAATGCCTAGCTCAGGATTCCTATCCTTAGGCCTCAAGAAATCACCCCATGAAATTCAAAAGTCTCCTCACAAAATGTTCCTCAAAAATTACATAACTAGCATTATCACAATGCATATCCATCTTGTGAGTCCAACATTGAACAGGGAGAATATATCCTGCATCATCCTTCTATTTTACCTTTAATGTCATGTGCCATATATTCTCCATGTTCCTGGCATGTAAAAAATATGCCACATCAAAGAATACCACCTAAATTCCATCTTGTCTTCATTAGTTGAAGCTCTAATAGCCACTAGTTGATTATGCATCTTCTCTGCAATGTAAGAAGCATAGTCATACTCAGTGTTTACCATTGGGTCATGAATATCTACTGCCATAAGCATGAGGGGGACAATGTAACATCCCTTCTCATGTTACTTGAATAAACTCAAGAATTTTCAAGGAAGTAAATAAAAATGGTAAACATGAGAGATAATTTTTTTTTAAAATATCATTTGTATAAACACTAGAAATAAAGTACAACTTTCTATATAATTTCAACCTTGGAATCATAAAATAATCAAAGCTAGAATCATAGTGAAATACTTTCACTTTCCATTTACAAAACATAAACTCTACTTGGCATAAAGAATAGTTTTATCTCATAAATTTGACTGTCACAAGTCATAACGTGGAGTACACTGCATCTAGAATATGGATATCTGTCTTCACGAGCCTTGATGAGTCTTCTGCTTCAGAGGGAGAGCATCATCCAAATGCATTTCCTCCAGCCACAGACCAATGGTCCTCCGCTCACCTTCCTTTCTGGAAGTGGCCCTACCCTTCACGAAGGGTATAGATATATGGAACAATCAAGTTTTTCCATCTAAGTCCGAGTGATGTGTCCTACAAAACTCAATCGACCATACAACTCTAGACCCCTTCTAGATAAGTATGATAATTCTGATTGGTCATGCCATCTAAACACACACCACTGACTCGTCTTAGAAACTATCTCATCCTATAGTTTTACTTACTTTATTTGGTACTTTAGACACATACTTGTATGTACTAAGAATCCATTCTAGCCAATCGGACTTAGAACTAATCCTTAACCCAGGATATACATGAAATAAAAAGATTTAGGTATTTCTAACCTTTTTAAGAGTCCCTCATTGCATACTTGCAATTTCTAGGGTTTATGGCTTTCTGTCATTTTACTTTCTAATTCAAATATCAAACATCTTTGATGCATTAAAGCGAGTTTTGACATTATCATAGAATCTCTTAAAGTATTACAAAGACTCTTCCTGTCTCATTCTATGGTTTTCTCAACCTTTCATTGTCGATCAAATAAATATATACAATGTCATATCCGTCATAAGAATTATAGGTTTCCTAAAACCTCCTTGTTTTAATACTAGGGTTTAGCTTCTCTAACCCAATACATGGAAATATCATTACCCTTGTTTTCCAAGATAATAACAAAACATGCGAATGGATACCTCTAGTTTTCCCTGGACCACTTGGCATTTCTTGAATTCACATTTCCCAAAATCATGAATAAACATCATATGTGAGCTATTTCCTCTATAATATCTAAATGAATACTATCATCTAGTCATTTGATTAAGTTAGTCATTCAACCTCAATAGGTTTGAGTCTTAAAAGATATAAAATACTTTCGACCTCTCGGTCTACTTAAAGTCTACTAACATTTGATTAAAGATAGGTTATGAACTCATACAAAAGATCCCTTGCATATATTCTACATAAACCTTATCTATTCAAAGGAAAAAGTGACTATATGCTTCAAAAAGCAAGAATAAATCTATAGATTATTCATAGGTTCTCTTTTCTTACTTAGAATCCAAGTATTTAATGATATAACAATGCATTATGAGTGTAGTACCCTCTAGCCTACTCTAGACCACTTAGGTCCTATAAGAATCCTCGTTACTCATATTACGTAGATTACGAGTACACTGAAAGTAATATAAACACTATTGACTCATTTAGTCTCTCCCTTAAATAAGATTGAGTCTAGAATATAATCATCAACCTTCTTGGTCACTGCAAGTCAACTAACTTTGTGTAAAGTCCATAAATATTACTTACTCAAAATAACATTTGAAAAGCAACTCAATCCAAAAATGGAAAGGAAATCAATTCATTAATGGAATATCCTTAAATGTTTAACATTTAGCGAGTCTCCATAATAAGTGAAGATCATCTTTTATAATCTTTTAATAATTAATAATCACTTTCAGATTGTCCAATTACCTACACCATTCATATAATGCTTGTCTTCGTAATAGTAACTGCACAAATCTTTCAGCATGAATCTGCACAACTAGATATAAACATTAGTCCAACAAAATCAATGAACAACATATTAAATATCAATGCACAAGATTGCCAACCTACAAGCCCTAAGGGGCCGACCTAATGTCTTGAGGGTTCAAGATGGGGATCTAGTTCATCACATAATATTTTATAGAATCAATAATTCAATTAATATACACGTCCATATTGTTCCATATGTTGATTAAATCATTCAAGTTCTAAAAAGTTTATGCAACAATTAAATTTATAAATATTCCCTACAGGTAAAATAGGGAAGCTATAACAACAAAAATATTCCAACCATTCTTGGATATTGATATGAAACATACTTTCTTTTATATTTCTCTCATCCTCATCTATACTATAATTTAAAGTTTTAGCCTCATTCTTAAATTCTAATCTACATTTATATTATCCAAACAAAAGTAAAATATAGCTTAAGGTAATTCATGAAGAACCTACTAAATTTTCCATTCAATAAGAAAACCTCCAATTCCCAAGTCATTAGAGCAATGCAGAAGTATCTCAAGAGTTCTATTCTCTCAAACATGGCTAGTTACACATTAAAGATTCTAAAAAAATAATTCACTCTACTTACTTAAATGAGATTCTTATTTTCAATTATTGACCTATATAAATCAATTTCAATTGTTGACAAAACATTCTAGATGATTGGAAAAATGAATTAATTGAATAGAAATAGCCTTAACATGAAAAACCACCCAGTAGTAAATATGTCATAACTTTCTTATTTCTTAGTGTAATTCTAAAATTCAAGATGTTTTAAAAAGGTAAGAATAAAGGGAATAAAACCCAGAAAACAATTAGAAAATTTCTGTAAGATGAGGAGGTAGTGTTTACTGCAATCATCCATTTTCCTCAAATCTTGATTTACCCCAAACTTGATTATAAATCAAGAATGAATTGATCACTCAAAAGTATTTCCTATATTATAGTAAATGATAGAAATACTAAAAGATTAAAGATCTTTTATTTCCTTTAATTTTGACATTTCAAATAACTAAGCAATTTATATATGTCTGATCTAACAATTATTTTTATAAACTATTCAACATAAGGATTTAATAAGAATATTCTTGATTCAATCTAATTTTTGGATATAACTAAATATATGAAAGATTATCTAATCATACTCATTCCAAGAAAGAAAATATGAGAATTCATCTAACATACTTATGTGATGAGAATAATTCATTTCCAACAAAGTAAACTACCAACAAAACCCTAGATTTTCAATCTTTTCTATAGCAGTGGTAAAAATGTGATAACTTTTAAAATACTTAACAAAATTTAAAAAAGTAAAATGTTTCGGAAAGATGAAAACATGATTCTCAAAACCCATAAACCTTCTTATAAACTAATTTGTATGATAAGATTAATTTCATGAGACAAGTTTTCCTAAAAGAATTTTCAAAATAACTTTAGCATAAATAATGGTGAGTTTTCAAGGAAATACCTCAATGATTTAATTAATGAAGAATACCTCGCATTTGAAGAAAGACTCCAAGATTCCTTAATGTGAGAGATTCCATATTCAGTAGTTGAGCGCTTCCTTTCTTCTACCTAGGATTCTATTGCCCTCACAAAATTCAAAATTTTTTCATCTAACAAGTCACCGTGGATGTATGTTTTCTTTGCCTCATCGAAATGGTTGTAATTTTCCTTCAAGAATTATCTTCAACATCATATATGAACGTCCGCTTGATGACCTGCAAAAATCAGAAATAAACCTGGGCTCTTCTCTTGTTTTTCATCCCCATGAAGCCAAACTTCTATCTCCTTATAATATCTCCTTTTACCAAGTTTCATATTCTTCTTTTGGGCTCTAATGACTCCTTGTATTCCTCTTCTTGCTTGCGGCGTTGATTTCTTTAAGAAATGTGATTCTTGGATTTCCTTTTATTTCTTTTCTTCATGACTTGAATGCTCTAAGACTCTTCGAGAGAAGAAGACTCTACAACTTCCAATTTCGTCACCCATTTTCTTGTGCACTAAAAATGCATTAAAACAACTCTAAAACATAAATTTTATGAATAAACAATTACCTTACCCATAGGTGATTGACCTATGGTCTTAATTTTACGAAAAATAATGATAAAAGAGCTCTTATTCCCCACAACGCAAGAATAATTAATTTAAATCAATTAACTAAACCATATCAAGACCTTACTGCTAAATTCTATTCTCTTTATAACTTATATCATAATTTCTTTAAAAAAATCTAGAATTAGCTCCACTAACTTGAAACTATAAATAAATATTAATTATTCTCAATAAAATATCATAATTAATAAATAAGTTTCAAGTATGTTATGATACCTCTCCGTTGAGAGTGTATTCCTGTCATGCACATGAGTCAAAAATAGTAATATTAAATTGAAAATTAATTTTTGAAAAATAGGGGTTGTGACACTTTGCTAAGAAGAGATAAGGACTAATTTTTGCCATCCTTTGATTAACTTGATTATACTTAGCACTGTGATTGAATAAGTAAGTGACATTTATCACCATTCAAAGTTGTTCATAATGATAAGAATGTTGGATCTAGGGCATACAACTGAGAGGGGGGGGGGTGAATCAGTTGTATAAAACTTCTTCCTTTTCAAACACTTAACTCACTGTTGTTAGTTAGCAGCATATCAAATAATCATCCATGGAAGCATAATACATAAACACAAAAGCAGATAAGCATCAACACATTGAACACCAAGATTTTGACGTGGAAAACCCAGTTAAGGGAAAAACCACGGGGTGATTAACCCAAGAATTATTCTCTGTTAGAAGAATAAGGAAAAATGAATGGCACATGCCAATAAGGGCTCACTGCCCGAGCACACTGCTCACAAAGAGGCCCACTGCCTACAAGGAGACACACTGTCTACAAAGTGATGAAAATCACAGTCTTGAACTGGAGAATGACATCTCTACCATGTCCGGATCAGTTCCAATTAAGCGCAACAATCTCTGCTCTGCCTTTCGCACGTTTCTTCTCTATACCATACTCATCCTCACTCCACACACTGAAATGAACTCACAAATCATTATTTATACAAGACATCGACTTAGGAACAAGCATCTAAGTCGGCAAACAACCATAGGAGTATCCGCAAGATGAATAACACATCCGGTCGGCCATCACAAGAACATTCGCAGGATGAACATCTCATCCGGTCGGCTACACAAAGCAAGAACTTCATCCGGAAGAATAACTTCAATTCCGGGCTCTACCATCAATGCGGACCAACAACAAAACCTAAACATGATCCAAGAACCTTCACAAACCTGTCTGAATGTCTGGATACATCCGCACTTCCTCTGCTTACTGGGATCTCTTGTCTTCCTCATCCGGAACTTCAAGAACACAGTCTGTCGCCACTGTCATAATGCAAGAGGTACTTCCGGACCTCCAAATCATACACAAATCAGGATGATACATCACAAGGACATCCCAAACACTACTTCCAATCCGCAGATTAGGATAATACAATTCCGGACCTCACCGGACCTTTTTGTGGTCCTCTGTCACCTCCGGATACTTGCCGGACCCGGTTCTATACCGGCAGCCACAACTCCTTCAGATCTTCATGCGGACCTCTGAAATCTTGACTGTAGCATCTCAAGACTCATATCTACTAACCCTTTAATCCGCATCCTCCGGTTCTCATCCTATACAGTACATTTACCTTCTTCTCATCACTGTTCTTCACTGTTCCTGACTGAGACTAATTTTCTCAATATCCTCAGCACACAGCTCATCAAATCCTTCTTGTCAATGCAATATGAGTATGTTGACATCAATGACAACACTGGCTCACCTCATACTTGCAACAATCTCCCCCTTTGTCATTGATGGCAACATATGATGTGAAAAACCATCAAGACAAGAACTTCTCTTTTCTGTCACAGCTCCCCCTATCAACAACAACTCTTCACATGTCTTCCTTTGCTGCTCCCCCTTTGATCATCAACCACTTATTTTTCACATGTCTTCTCTCCCCCTTTGACATCAATGGCAAAGGGCTCATACTTGCAATTCTCATGCATCAGAATCATACCAGCTGCTCCCCCTTAGTTGCAGCTCCCCATTAGTCCGGATCACTAGATATGACTGTGATAGCCACCGGACTGATGCACATCAGTGCATCTTAGTTCATCACCGGAGGGGCCATGACCCCTAACTTCTCCCAGAGATATTCAAAAGAGTCCTTGGGAAGAGGTTTTGTAAAGATATCTGCAATCTGATCCTTGGAGGGAACATACTCCAATCTGACTTCTTCCTTGTTTACTTGTTCTCTCAAAAAGTGAAATTTGATAGATATGTGCTTAGTCTTAGAATGCAATACCGGATTCTTGGAAATATTAATTGCACTTGAATTATCACAGAAAATTGTGATAGGCTCCTCATATTCAACTTTGATGTCTCTTAGCATCTGCTTCATCCATAAGATTTGAGTGCAACTACCTGCTGCTGCAATGTATTCTGCTTCAGTTGTAGACAGAGATATTGCATCTTGTTTCTTGCTTAGCCAAGAAACCAATCTCTTCCCCAAAAAGAATGCTCCACCACTAGTGCTCTTCCGGTCATCCACATCTCCTGCCCAATCTGCATCTGTGTAAGCATGAAGAGAGAAATCCGGACCTCTAGGATACCATAGACCATACTCAACTGTCCCTTTCAAGTATCTAAAAATTCTTTTGATTGCCATAACATGAGATTCTCTAGGATCAGCCTGGAATCTTGCCACAAGACCAACAGCTTGCATTATATCTGGTCTAGTTTGAGTGAGATACAACAATCCACCAATCATTGATCTATACTTTGTCTGATCTGCCTTTGGAAAATCATCATCTTTGCTTAACTTACATCCGGTTGCCATAGGAGTGTTCATAGGCTTTGAGTCTTCCATACCAAATTTCTTTAACAATTCTTTCGCATATTTGGTCTGAGAAATGAAGATCCCTTCTTTTGTTTGAGTAATTTGCAGACCCAAGAAGAAATTCATTTCACCAAGCATAGACATTTCAAACTCACTTTTCATCTGATTTGCAAAAGTTTTACACATACTATCTCTTCCTCCAAAAATGATATCATCCACAAATACTTCAACAATCAGAATGTTCTCATGATCAATTTTGAAATATAAGTTGCTGTCAGCAGTACCTTTGTTGAATCCAATCTGCACAAGATGCTTATCCAACCTTTCATACCATGCTCTTGGGGCTTGCTTCAATCCATACAAGGCTTTCTTCAACTTGCAAACCATATCATTATTATCAGACAATTGAAATCCATCCGGTTGTTCAATGTAGACTTCTTCTTCCAGATCACCATTTAGGAAGGCAGACTTGACATCCATCTGATATACCTTGAAGTCTTTGAAGGCAGCAAATGCAAGAAGTAATCTGACTGCTTCAATTCTTGCTACCGGAGCAAAAGTCTCTTCAAAGTCAATTCCTTCTATTTGAGAGTAGCCTTTGCAGACCAATCTAGCTTTGTTTCTGATTACTTCACCAGCTTCATTTAGTTTGTTCCGGAAGACCCACTTGGTTCTAATTACATTCCTGTCTCTAGGTCTGGGAACAAGATCCCAAGTATGATTTTTCTCAATTTGCATCAGTTCATCTTCCATTGCTTTGGTCCAGTTTTCATCATTGCAGGCTTCATTTATTGTTTTAGGTTCAATCTTTGAAATCAGACAACATTCATTCTGATCTTGAGCAATATTCCTTCTAGTTTGTACACCTTTGCTTCTGTCACCTATGATCTGATCTTCAGAGTGATTCAGTCTTACATACCTAGGAATTTTGGGAGTATCCAGCACTGCTGTTTCTTGATCAGCCTCATTCAAATCTAACTCTTCTTCCTGATTTACCGGATCAGGCTGACTCTGTCTCACCGGAGAGGATTGAGGTCCTTGAACACTGTCTTGGTCATCTTCATCAAACTCATAAAATCTTGAAGGCTTCTCAATTCCTTCATCAACCTTCACATTGGTGCTTTCTATCATCTTCCTCAATCTCTTATTGTAACACCGGTATGCTTTGCTTTGAGTGGAGTAGCCCAAGAAAATTCCTTCATCACTTCTAGCATCAAACTTTCCTAGATCTTCATCTCTTTTAATATAACACTTGCTACCAAATACTCTGAAATATTTCACAGTAGGAGTGATGCCAAACCAGAGTTCATAGGGGGTCTTACCGGTGTTGTTTCTGATTTGAACTCGATTGAGAGTGTAGACTGCAGTGCTGATAGCTTCTTTCCAAAACATTTGAGGAACATTTGCTTCCAACATCATTGTCCTAGCAGCTTCCTGGATGGTCCGGTTCTTTCTCTCAACTACTCCATTCTGCTGTGGAGTCTTAGGAGCAGACAACTGTCTCCTTATACCCTATTTCTCACAAAAGTCAATGAATTCACCAGATGTAAATTCTCCACCTCTATCAGACCTTAGACACTTTAGTTTCAATCCGGTTTGATTCTCCACCATAGCTTTGAAGATTTTGAACTTCTCAAAAGCTTCTGATTTTTCTTTTAGAAAGGTGACCCACATCATCCGGGAATGATCATCAATTAATAACATGAAATATCTATCACCTTGCAGACTCTTGATTCTTGTCGGACCACATAGATCAGTATGTACTAATTCCAATAATCCGGTAGAAGACTGATCTTTGCTTTTAAAAGAGACTCTGCTTTGTTTGCCTAACTGACATTCTTTACACACACTATTTGTAGGTTTTATCAATTTTGGAAGATCTCTCACAGCCTGAGTATTGCTTATTTTGATAATGTTATCAAAATTTACATGACACATTCTTCTATGCCATAACCAACTCTGATCAATTTGAACAAATAAACAACTTTTATTTGAACCAACCAGATGAAAGATGTTACCTCTTGTCTAAGTACCGGATGCAATTTCAGTTCCGGAGCTTGTAAAGATTCTGCATTTTCCATTCTTGAACCGGAGATCATAGCCTTTGTCCACTAACTGACCAACACTGAGAAGATTGTGCTTCAATCCTTCAACATACAGTACATTTCCTGTTTTGCTCTTACCATCAAAGGAAATAGTTCCCCTACCTCTGATTCTGCCAGCAGAATTGTCACCAAACTTTACCATTCCTCCTTCATATCTTTCCAAGTCTAAGAACTTATTCTTGTCACCAGTCATATGGTGAGAACATCCACTGTCAATAACCCAATCATCCTTTTCTTCCACTTGAGCAGCCAAGGCTTTTTCAACAACTTTGTGATTGACAGATTCGGAGAGCAAGGAATCTTCTTCCTTGATGGCTATAAACACCCACTCATTTCCGGATTTGCCTCCTGGTTCTGATTCATCATCTGTTACTCCTTCATTGTCATCTTCTTCATGAACATAATAGCAATTCTTTTGAAACCTTTGTCTGTGAGTATTAGATCTTGCAGATCTCTCCGGACATCTTGAGGCAAAATGACCAATCTTATTGCAGTTGAAACACTTAAAGGGTAGTTTTCCTTCATACTTACCGGATCCTCTTGGCAGTCTTTTTGCAATGAGGGCTTCAAGTTGAGCTGTTTCTGCTTCTTCTTCTTCCATGTCTCTTCTTGCTTGATCATACCATGATATTTTCCTTGATGAGTTTTCACCCGGATCAAATCTCTGTTTGCCTTTCACATAGGCACTGGCTTTGAAAGCAGATTCAGTCTTGGGAGGATCATCTCCAAACTCGGTCATTTCAAATGTAGCTAGTTTGCCAGCCAGTTGTTCTCTTGTGACAGTTGTGTGGGCTCTGAATTCATCAATGGCAGCAACTTTGATTTTGTAGGCAGCAGGAAGGGATCTTAGGATTTTGCAGACAATCTCATTTTCATCTAAAGTTCCACCAGCATTTCTGATTCCACATACCAGCTCATTTACTCTTGGCATAAAGGTAGTGATGTTTTCATCATCTCTCATTTTCAATCTTTAAAATTTCCCTTTCAGACTTTGCAATCTTGCACTTTTGACAAACTCATCTCCTTCATACAGAAGTTCCAGTTTAGTTAGGATCTCATATGCAGTGGGTAGGTCAATGACATTCGAGAGATCTGAGTCATTCAATGCGCTTAGAAGAGCTTCCTTGGTCCGCAGATTGTTTTCAACTTCTGTGATTTCATTCAGAGTAGTCGGACCACCTTGTGGAGGTACATATGGTTTTGAAATCATACCCAGGTATGCTTTTCCCATGCATTCCAAGTGACACTTCATGCGACCTTTCCAGAGAGTGAAGTTGGTTCCATCGAACTTCGGACTATCCTTCTTGTATGACGACATCTTGGATCTCCTCAAGCGGTTAAGCTCTTGTCAGAGGAACTTGGCTCTGATACCAATTGTTGGATCTAGGGCATACAACTGAGAGGGGGGGGGTGAATCAGTTGTATAAAACTTCTTCCTTTTCAAACACTTAACTCACTGTTGTTAGTTAGCAGCATATCAAATAATCATCCATGGAAGCATAATACATAAACACAAAAGCAGATAAGCATCAACACATTGAACACCAAGATTTTGACGTGGAAAACCCGGTTAAGGGAAAAACCACGGGGTGATTAACCCAAGAATTATTCTCTGTTAGAAGAATAAGGAAAAATGAATGGCACATGCCAATAAGGGCTCACTGCCCGAGCACACTGCTCACAAAGAGGCCCACTGCCTACAAGGAGACACACTGTCTACAAAGTGATGAAAATCACAGTCTTGAACTGGAGAATGACATCTCTACCATGTCCGGATCAGTTCCAATTAAGCGCAACAATCTCTGCTCTGCCTTTCGCACGTTTCTTCTCTATACCATACTCATCCTCACTCCACACACTGAAATGAACTCACAAATCATTATTTATACAAGACATCGACTTAGGAACAAGCATCTAAGTCAGCAAACAACCATAGGAGTATCCGCAAGATGAATAACACATCCGGTCGGCCATCACAAGAACATTCGCAGGATGAACATCTCATCCGGTCGGCTACACAAAGCAAGAACTTCATCCGGAAGAATAACTTCAATTCCGGGCTCTACCATCAATGCGGACCAACAACAAAACCTAAACATGATCCAAGAACCTTCACAAACCTGTCTGAATGTCCGGATACATCCGCACTTCCTCTGCTTACTGGGATCTCTTGTCTTCCTCATCCGGAACTTCAAGAACACAGTCTGTCGCCACTGTCATAATGCAAGAGGTACTTCCGGACCTCCAAATCATACACAAATCAGGATGATACATCACAAGGACATCCCAAACACTACTTCCAATCCGCAGATTAGGATAATACAATTCCGGACCTCACCGGACCTTTTTGTGGTCCTCTGTCACCTCCGGATACTTGCCGGACCCGGTTCTATACCGGCAGCCACAACTCCTTCAGATCTTCATGCAGACCTCTGAAATCTTAACTGTAGCATCTCAAGACTCATATCTACTAACCCTTTAATCCGCATCCTCCGGTTCTCATCCTATACAGTACATTTACCTTCTTCTCATCACTGTTCTTCACTGTTCCTGACTGAGACTAATTTTCTCAATATCCTCAGCACACAGCTCATCAAATCCTTCTTGTCAATGCAATATGAGTATGTTGACATCAATGACAACACTGGCTCACCTCATACTTGCAACAAAGAATATCATTCTTGTCATAATTGAATATCAATACCAAAATCTTAGCTCTCAAGGTATTATACTTATACATTTATCTCATTTATGAATAAGCAACATGATTTTATCCTCTTTAGGTTTTAATGGATGATATCATCATCAAGACTAAACCTTACAATCTTTTGATCCTAGACAAACTAAATTCACAATAGTAGTGATCTAATAATAATTTTGACCGCTTGGTCTCCTTGGGTCCATCAACTCTTAATATAAAAGGGGGGTATGAGCTCACGCTCATTGACAAAAATACATATCATAGTTGATGGAAACATATAACTCAATATATATATCATCTTTAGGTGTTCAAAGATATTTAGATCATTTCAATATCTTCGAGAATGAATAATACCTTATGTAAGTATTGCTAATATTATACCATTTATACATAAATCTACTGTTTTGATATACCACTGAGATCATAAATCTCAAATGCATATTCATAAAGCTTCTAGTTCATACCACTGAGGAGTTATTGAGTCATTCAAGCAGGTATCTTCTTAAATATGGGTAAGGTGACTAGAGGAATGATTTGAACTCACATCCAACATAATAGTTTAGTCCCCGTGGTTTGAATGAGAGCAAATACTTTTGCTTTTATCAGATACAAGTATCATTGGTTTTCGACCTGCATGATTTGTATATATATCGGCCTCATAATACACATTTCGGCCATAAATTTCAAGGTTTATAGATAAAGAATGGCCTCATAAAATAGTTCGGCCATATACTCAAATATCTAAAAAACACTCTACGTTTTAATGGCCAACAAATACACAGTTATGTTCTAAGTTTAACAACTTTAAAAAAAATAGAGACTTGGACTAAACTTTCATAGCCACAACACAACTAAACCCTCTGTTGACATACTTCTTAATAGAAACTACAAATATCTTCCATGCAAATAAATAAGCCTGGTTAATCGTATTGCAAGAATTAATGAAATATAAGCTTTAGAAGTAGGTCCTCCTACCTTATACATTGGCTCCACCCGCTCATTATAAAAGAAGGTCATGGTTGCACTTACTAACAAAGCACACCGAATATGGTGTAATGCAAAAAGATATTACCGTTTCTTCCCTAAACACAAAGTATCTATCTTTCTCTGTGTATTATACTACTGCTCTACCATTATATCCGCAGAGTTGAGCATGACAGCTCCAGCTTAGTGGCTTAGGTAGAGACCTCTGCAAACTTTTTCCATCTAGATGCTTATTGAAAAAAAACTAAAACCCCTATCCTCCTAACTAGAAGTTGTTTGAGGTAATCCCTAAATGTGAGCTCTAGTCCCGACTTTTTTCTAGTTGAGGAGGATTGGTTGCGTTGGGTAGTTAAAGAGTAAATATGGGATCGAGCATCCATAATCTTAAAAGTAGCTTGCACAATCAAGGAATCTTTACCACTATATCATCTCGTGATGCCTTGGCCAAAATTTTGCCTAAAATCATGCTTCACTCGCATGCAAGAGTAGTGGAGTAGTTAATCTTAATGACCATACTCATACTCCTACTTAACTCCTTATTGGTCATGGGGATGGGAGTTGAGTACTCTCTTAAATACATAAAGAGGTTTACAATAAATACTATCATACTATGATGTATATAATTTTTCAACATCATGTTTTAAATACAAACTTATAGATAGTATATAAATAGATATAAAATAACATAGTGTTGGTATGAACAACATACTCTCATGATGTTTCAACACTTGGCAAGATTACGAGAATGGGGTCGAGGCATTCTCCCCTTTCGATCCTGTGTCAACACTAAAAATATATAGGTTATCTTAATGGAATTTATACTAAAATTACCAATAAAGAAATAGTTTAATCTATTAATAATATTTTCTCTTAAATATAACTATATTCACATTAATCCAAGACTAACAACTATTGACCATTTCTTTCCATGTTGATGGTCAAACTTTCTTCACATAAACTTGATAGAATCTACACTAAGAAATCCTGACGGCAAATCGACAACTTAGACCAAAAGGGTTGAGTACCGCTTACCTGACTCAACAAAGTTCACTAAATTATACCAACACAAGACTTAAGATGGCGACAAACTATTCTTTTCCATGTATCTATACTCTTCTCTACAATGATGCTCTCCCTTCCTTTCTAGGAGCAATAGAAACCTATTTCCTGTATGCAACTTGCAATCACCAACTTGTGATTAGTGTATCAATAATCATTTCATAATCCTTATGAAATCATAACATCTTGAAAACATATAAACACATGTTAATTGTAAACATAACTCATGAAACATTGATTTTCCTGACATTTTTACTAAATGTCAAATCATTGAATCATGCGAAATCACCTACTAGTTACTTCAAAAGTAAAAAGTAAAATATAGTCAAATTTAGGGATGTAACAAACAAGCATCTTCTTCTTTGTATTCTGCCCCAAGACTTGTCATAAAGTGTGATAAGTCTTGATGAAATAGTCATAAAAGGGGTCAATAGCCAGAGGCTCCTGCTCTGTGTGATAAATCCTAATGGGTCTCGCATCTATCCCTTTTGTTATGTGCCTAGGGAGAAGCATAGTTCTATAGCTACTCATGTTTTTCTGGTATGTGTTCCTGAAAGCATCAAAATCAATAACTTTATTTACAACAGGGTTCAAACCAAAAACCTTTGAAATAAACTCCTTTGATATATGAATAATTTCAACACCGTTTCCTACAAAAACCATCTTCATTTGTGGATCGTACCTTCTAGCAACAACTCTAACAAAATCAACATTGATGAATACATTTGGCACCATTAGTTTTGCCAAATTGAGGCCCTAAGCATGCAACATAGGAGCCCTAGAATATCTCTTTTTGTACCAGTGTTCAAACAATGACCATCCTATTACAGGGATATCAGCATCCCTACACCCCTTGCAATTATCCAACAACCTATCTCCAACACCACTTGGGTCGTAGAGATTAACAAATCACCTAGATAATCTAGGTAGTTGCATGAGCAAATCCTCATCTAAGGCCCTCTTAGAAGTAGACCGTTGACCAATTGAATGGCTCATCTTCTCAAATTACAGAGTCTAAGAACTAGGGTTTCTAACAAATACCTTAAAAATGGCGTTCTTTCCTTCACAATTCAAACAATTGTATGCACAAAACACCTAAGAACATTCAGTTGAAAAGACAATTATATGCACAAAATGGTGCAGGAGCACCAAGGATACAACAAGACCAAAATCTTAATTTCTCTTGTTTTGAAGTTCATTTTTGTTTTGTTGGTTTCATAAGGTCCTAGAGACCATTCTCATGATGTAATAAGGCTATGATACCATGTTGTAAAGGACTATGTCCAAATGTCTATAAACTGTTGTCATAAAGCCATAAAATGCAGTCATATATGTAAGCCTTCTCAAGGCATATAGAAGGATAATATTCATGTTTGTGAGCCTTATCAAGGCATAGCAAGGAGTCTAGGGTGGTGTAAGGTCTAGTTAAGGCCTAATTATATTATAATCCTGTTGAAGGAAGTTTCAAACTCCTAAACCCACTGTAATTCTGGTAACAAAGCATGTAAGTAGTTGTGGTTTCCAAAACTACCAAAGGAAGTTCGATGGGAAGAGGTGGTTGCAAGCCTTCCCATCAAACCAAACTATTTTTCAAGAGGTTGTCAAGGTTAATAATACCTTGAACATGATGATTGTAAGGTGTGTGAAGGAGTTCAAGACAATATAAATCAGTTCTCTACATTTTCTGTGTTATTTTCTGAATTTTCTGCATAACAGTTCATACCTCTCTATTGTACGACCCTGTCATGGAGTCTAGGTTGCTTGGAAGTGGAGTATGATGAAATAACTATCAATCAAGACTAGGTTGGGCTCATGTCATTGAAGATAAGACAATCAACAACCATTTGGTATTAAACTGTTCACTGAAATTGTTGTCTTCCTTAAGAACTCGCTGTTACTGTGCATACCCCGACTGCGTACGGTCAAGTGGTGACTAGTGGCTATGTTGGAAAGTTAGTTTGGTGAGTCACCTTTCAATTGCATATGCTTTGAGTTATTGTCATTCCTTTATATTGTTGTATTCCTCCTTTCTCTGCAAGTGGTCTGGGAAACCCTTAACTAGGGTTCTGATAGTAGTTTAATATGTTTCTTTCATTCCACTGACCCATAAAACTTTGTGATCAGTGGAATGAGTTTCCTAAGGTTTTTTTTAATGTCTTGTAAGGGTATGTTGGGCAGAGGACTGTTATTTTTAAGATTTCATTGATTAGACTTACCAAAACCATGTGCTAAGTGATTGACAAAAGCAACAGTAGTATGGTTTTTGAGGACAATCGATCATGACAGCAAAGGGAGACTGAATCCTGTGGTTTTGGGATGTCATTGACATGTTCAAGTTGTCCTGGAAGTTTCAAGCCTCCATTTAAAGACACTTGCTTCATAAATTAGGCCTAATTAGGGCTTAAAAACACTAGGAGGGTTATTGGTTAGGGCATACTTCCCAAAACAACCCAAACCCATTCTTGAATATGTTGTGAGGAATCATAAAGGGTATCTTTAAATTATTTGATATTTGCATTTGGAGGTCAGTACTAGAATTTATTAGGATTGTTCTCTATTTTTAGGGCTACTAGCCATTTTGGAGGGTTTGTGAAGGAAGTACCAACCCGAAGTCCAATCTACCTTGGCCAATGGATGGAATGAGTCCCTAGACATCCCAAACCAACATTTCTATGATGATACTAGAGTTTCTTTCTATTTTTCCCACTTTTGCATAAAGATCTTTATTTTTGGGCTTGTAGGTGTAGTTGAACCTTGTCAAGTTTGTCTATCCTTTCCCATCCAATTTGCCTCTACATCACAAAACACCTAAGAATGTTTAGATGAAAATAATCACACTAGTTCTTACTTGAAGAAAGTTCAAAGTACTTACTTGGATTATGTCTGTAAACCCTAGTTTCACCAAAACACAACAGAGAGCTCAATTCGCCTGGAAATTCTTCGCACAATAGAAAGTGATTATTGCAACGACCAAATTCACTATTTATTAGCCAATTCACTATTTATTAGCCTCTAATAAATTTGATTGATATTAGTCATGTCCGCCATTACTGCTCGCTTGCTCAAACAAGTCATTTGCAATGAACAAATTCAAATTTCAAATGTAGTCCATTGATTTCAAATTTATCGCAGCAAGATCATTAGCTTAAAATGTCCTAGGAAGATTTAAAAAATCTACCCTGTACATTAAAAAGTCTTCGCCGAATCATATTACGCCAAAAGAGAAAACTTTTCTCTTTAGTAATAACTCATGCCACGCCCTCTGCTAGGTCCCATATTTTTGACAATGCGGGCTTGTGCTTGATCGCTGCGTAGAATGCACTATCCTTCAGGCTTCTAATGTATTGGGTAGGTACATGACATATGGCATCATTTTGGCCTCCTAATGTATTTGGTAGGTATGAGACATGTGGCATCATTTCGCAATAGTGCAGTGCTAACTGACTCTGACAATATGTACTTTGCGGTAGCGCGTGAAAACTACATAACTGAATGTCCTTTGGTTCAATCCTGATAGAGGCTTGGGCCCACTTGACAAATGGCATTGTTTCATAGCAGCAAAACCCTGACAAAGTACAACTCTTTGAAGCTTGCAGTCATGCGCTAAGCTGCCAAATGTTGTTCTCACATTTCACTAATCATGATCACAGACTTAGAAAAATATTATGGGCCCACCTGACAAATGGCATCATTTCGTAGCAACGCATCCCTGACAAAGTACAAGTCTTTGAAGCTTGTGGGAACGCACTAAGCTGCCAAGTGTCATTCTCACATTTCACTGATCATAACCACAGACTTAGAAAAATATTATGGGCCCACCTAACAAATTGCATCATTTTGCAGCAATGCAACCTTGATAAAGTACAAGTCTATGAAGCTTGCGGGTGCGCGCTAAGCTGCCAAGTGTCATTCTCACATTTCACCGATGATGACCACAGACTTAGAAAAATATTATGGGTCCACCTAACAAATGGCATCATTTTGCAACAACGTAACCCTGACAAAGTACAAGTCTCTAATGCTTGCGAGCGCGCACTAAGCTGCCAAGTGTCATTCTCACGTTTCACCGATCATGACCACAGACTTAAAAAATATTATTCGTACTACTTGCCATTAATTAACTAAATTGGCACCGATCATGACCATAGACTTAAAAAATATTATTCGTGTTACTTGCCATTAATTAACTCAATTGGCATTGGCTAATCTAACTGACTTATCACTTCAAGAATCAAAGCAAGTGCAGTCAGTCCTATCAAATTATGAATCGTACGACTCCAATTAATGATAAAGGTACTGCAAGTGCAGTTAGTCCTATCAAATTATCAATCGCACAACTCTAATTAATGATAAAGATACTGCAAGTACAGTCAGTCTTATCAATCATGCGACACTATTTCAAATCAATCCCAATTAACCCACTATAAATGGAAATAAATGTTGGTGGTAGGTGTGATTGTTATGTGGCATGCCACGTGGTTATTATATATTTTCACCCGTGACATAGTAAATATAGCCCTAAGATCTTCTATAAGTTTATTAGGCATCTTCCTTCTTTTTTGGTTGTTTCTATTTTCACAACTTCCTGGCGAATTGCTATCATTGAGATTCAAGATGATTCATTTGATCTCTCGGCATGTTTCTCTCTTGCCTTGCAAGTGGGAAATAGTTGATTTGGATAGATTTGATGAGCAAAAACTATAGAAGGTGTTTCTAATTGACTCCTCCCTGGTCGACGATGTTGTCTGAGACATTATTGGCCATGATATTCTTACAAAATATCCTAAAAAAAATTATTCAACGACATCATCTGTGCATTTCTGTCAAATTTAATGCACTTGCTTGATGATCTAAGTCTGGTGAAGATGATTGGGAAGGCAATGATTCAAGAGTCGCGTATCCCTGGGGATAAGCTTGATTTAGCTTTAAATGATTACGATTGTGATGTCGGACCATGGGATAAGGTTGGAATTTTTCCTTTACATTTGTTAGAGTGCTCAACTACAACTAAACACATTCTTAAGTAGGCAAGGAGGGCAATTGTTAGAGGCTCATTGGAGCGCTTTAACATGGCCCTTATTATACATAATGATTTATCTGACTATTACTTAAGAAGGGAGAGGTCTATTTTCTATGCTACAATTTTTTTTCTTCACGTGGCGGTTGTTAGAAGACAAAACAACGGTGGCCACTAACAACTTTATTTTTAGTTTTTTAAAATTTAAACTATTTTGAATTTTCCCTTTTTCTGTGAACGCCTTTATCCAAAGTTCGTGTTAGGGCACCTTAGATTATGGCTATGTAAAAAATCCTCTGTAGACTGTAATCTAAAACTATTTTGTTTAATATATTAATAAAATATGGGTTATCAATGTAGATTACAATTGTTGTCAACATTTTAATTTTGTCTTATTATCTATTATTTTTCGTTAATAAAATAATTTAGGAACTTTTATTATTTATGGTTAGATCCATTGGTTGATTATGAAAGTATTATAATTCAGAATCTATTTAAAAAATAAGTTTAATCTAAATCATTCCTTGAATCCTTTGTTCACACTTGTGTCTATAGTTATATAATATATTATAGTTACATTGCTAATTTAAAGTTTCCAGAATGTATATTAATATTAAGAACTTCTTTTCAATAACAAATGTATATTAATATTGGACCAATAGGCTGTAGTAGCCCTCATATTAATTATTAAGTTTTAACCCTTATTCACTTAATCCTTCGAAAAAGAGATTATCAATGTGTGTAATTAATGAAATTAACAAATTAAAATTAGAATCATCTCTCATTTTATTGACTCAAAAAACAATTGTTATAGAAAATTGCCACTTGATAGAGAGAATTTCCACAAAAGCCACCAATGACAATAGAGTTTTGAAATTTGCCTCATATTTTCATCACTAATAACACAAAGATGACATCTCTTTATAATAAAGCTTACATGGTGAAAGAGAAAATCCTTCGGCTCCTTGTTGGATGACTATTTCCAGTTGATAGAGAACTGAACACTATGTATTTCCCTCGTATTTTCCTTACAACACATTGAAGAAGAAGCCTTTGTTTGAGCCCTGGCCCCTAGAGTGGGAGGAATATGTGAATGAAATTGGGAATAATGATTTGGCTTTCATCCAAATTTAAGAAGAAGGCTAACATGGCGAAGGAAGAAGCCTTCTGTGGTCTGGATTGTCTGGAAGGAAGCCAAAACAATCATCATACTAAGCTAGATGCCAAACACATGAACTAGTGGATTGGGAGAGATCATTGTCCACAATACATCACTAGGCTGCTAGACACATGCACGAATGGATTAGGAGAGAACACTAACCACAACCCATCAGATAGATGCAAGACCATCTATCATACAATGCTACTAGATGCATTTGTCTAGAGCCAAGGAACTTTCCAACTGCACTATAAGAAGACAATTGCCAGAAGGCACCATTCTCCTTCCACTTTATTGTCCAAATAGTTGGTTGTTATATTACCAGATCCTCCCATGTCATACATGGATTTCCCATGACTCGTGTTTTTCATCTTACAAGAACTAGATCCTTCAAGGTAAGGATGACAACCCAACTGTGTAACCATTCTAACTACTTCCTCTGCCAAAAAAGACTACATTCTAACTAAATAATTCCCAAAATTAGCTAACAAGGAACAACCAAAAGTTGAAATTGATTGTCGAAATCAACTTTCTCCATCCCTTTATAGACATGACTGCTCAGAATTCAGAAAATCATTACCTATCCGTCAGTCTATCTTACTAACCCTGCAAAAGATTCTCCAGATGCCAAGATATCACTTCATATCATGCTCTGAGAGCATTTGGGCATTCAATTCAAAAAGTCCTCATATGGACTTGACATCTTACTCGTATGGACTTGACATCTCACATCGAACAATACCTTGGCTCCCTTTACAAAGCCTTGAATTATGCATCCATGTGATCTCCTTGGGTGACTGATGTGACCGCCAGAACGTCAGTCGTTAGGTCATCCCACTTTCAACGATTAAAAAACTTAAAATATTTGAATTGTCCACTTGTAAATTATTCCACCATTTGATGAACAAATGATGAATGGTTGTAGTTTAATTCCAGAAGGTAGATCTCCAACGCTACACATTGCCAACAAAAGCCTCCAAAATCAACCAAGAGTCGTTAGATATTATTAGATCAACAGTTGAGATATATATAAATTATATAATATATTTATATTGATTATTGTATACTATATTGTATATAATACGAATTATTTAATATAAAATAACAGTGGCGGCAGAGCGCAAGCCCTCAACAGTGAAGATGGGCCCACCTGTTAATTTTGCAATGTACATGAAACATCACGATACAATCATGATGAGCCACATGGCATACAACGAAACAATTTTTTTAGGAATACTTCCAACATAGTCCACTTGTCTCTATTCCGGAGACTTTATGTAGAAATTTGGGTGTGCTAGTACTTTGGCCCGAAATAGAATTTATGCCATCGATCTGCAATCATCTGACAATAAAAAATTATTAGAATATTATAAGTACATCTATGTAAATTGTAAGTCTAGTGACTAGTCATCCTTTTGAATTTTGTTTTATTAAATTATTATCTATTAATTTTTGTTAATCTGAATCGTTCCTTCATTGACACTTGTCTCTATTCCAAAGACTTTATGTAGAAAGATGGGTGTGTCAAAACTGCAGCTTGGAATAGAACTGATGTCGTTGATTTGTGATATTGATTATCCATAGATCTAAAAGTAAATATTTTTTAAGCTATAAATTCGCCAAGTAAATTAATCATTATAATTTAGCATTTGATATTTTCGCCAGCCACATTATGATTTTTCAAAAACTTGCTAGCACATTCGCCAAATAATATATTTTATATTTTTTAATATTTATATAATTCACCAACAAAATTATTTTATTTTTTTGAATACAAGTATAATTCGCCAACAAATTTTTTTTTTACCAATTATTCATTAGGATTCGCCACGATTTTATAAAAATTTCTATTAACGAACATAAATTCGCTAGGAAAATTATAGCACTTAGCCATGATTCGCTAGGATTTTATAGGTTTTTTGGGGGTTCCTTAAAGTTATCCTTGCTCTGGAGGAGATGCAGGGATTCATGAGTATGAGGAGGCAGTGTCGATGGAGGCTCCACCTAGACATGGACCTTCTCTTCCTTCAGAGTTGTCAAAGAAGGATATGAGATAGTTTAGTGATCCCTAACGGAAGCTAGGTGATCCATGTGAGTTCCACACTAACCTACTCCTTTCTTTGTCACATTTGATCTCTTTGGAAGATGGTTTAGATTTAACTCTCAAGTTAACATTCTATTATCTCTATCATTTTCTCATAGGTACTACTGATGAATGGAGGGACCTTTTTTGCAATGCTTCTTTAGATGTATTGGTCCCTTTCACTGTTCAATCAGGAGAGGTTCTTCTTGTTGATTCTCACTTGCCTTCTTTAGCAGGTCATCACATAGACATCATGGCTCCTACTTTTCATGTAGGTCAAGAGCTTGCATCTCAGAGAGCCAGGATTGGTATACTAGAGGCTATCATATCCCTTAATTCCAACCCATAATAGCTTGAAGTTTTCCAATTAAAGATTTGAAAGAAGACTAGTTTATAAGGCTCAGTATGATATTGAAGGTTTCATATGTTTATGATAATAAACTCTCTTTATGTTCAATTTCATAACTTAGCCAAATTTCATGGCAAGAGGAAAAGACAAACTAGAATAAGACAAATTAAATATGACTTGGCACTAAAGGACAAAACCATATTTAAAAAGGCAATAAAAACCAATTAACAAGGGATCGAATGAGACAATTAAGGACCCCGATCCTCATAAGAGACAAATATAATTATAAATTAATTTATGGAAAGGCACGAAGGCCTAAATATTTCCACCCGATGACTCCTCAAGGCAGTAAAAGGAGGAGTCAAAGTCAAGTAAGGCATCATCGATCAAACAAGGAAAAATACATCTGAATATTTGAAAGGTATAGACGTTAGCAACAAATAATTCTTATTCTCCCAAGCATCGATCCAAGCAATTGACATTATCATTAATTCATACAAGAATATCTCCAAGACTGTAGTCCAGTTTACAACAGCAAGTAAGCATCTTCATATTATTATTCCTTTTGTTTGATCGGTTGTCATACTAGCATAGGTATGAAGGAACTTGTAATTCTGTTTCATTCATGAATGTACCATTATGATAGCATTTATTTTTATACAGTTAACCATTAATAATGTGTAGACAGTCATATTCAATTGCTCATGATAATGTATCTTGTATGATTTGAATTCATAGGTGATTTATTAACACCATATGTGGGAAAGAGTAGAAAGTGCCAAGAGGCCATTCATGGGTATTTAGAGGCCTTTGTCACATGAGGTATAAGGTACCCATAGTGCAAAGGATATTTATCACATAGAGGCCTTGTGACATGAGGTATAAGGTACCCATAGTGCAAGGATTGTGAATTAATGGCCTTGGCTACCTAGAGTTACAAGGAGTCTCACAGAGGCCTTAGCTCCAAGAGTACAAAGGTACTTCTTGAGTAAGGATGGGAGACATTAGAGCCCCATGGTGGATAACGGCAACTCTCATCTCATCTCACATAAGTTGTTAATAAATGACATATGAGAGATAGCAAGTATGTAATATGTATAGATAAAGATCATAGATCATGTGAAATGTTATGATAAAGAATATGCAAGGCATATTGATAATGATCATGAGAGTAACATGTGAAATGTTAATGATATGCAAGGCATATGAATAGTGATCATAAGAATAGCATGTGAAATATGAAAGATAGATAATGCGCATTGAAAGCAATCATAAGATTAGCAATAGAAACATGCATTGAAAGTAATCATAGCTTGATAGTAATCAATAATGAACTAAAGTTATGAATTGGCATCTAATCATAGAAATGATAAAGCAATGTTCTTTTATGTAAATTATATATGTGGCTTTAAATGAAAATGTACTAATGTTCTCTTTTTGTGAGTTGAAATTGTGTACAAGGTAAGGAGAATTTTGACTTGTAAAAAGGGGACATTACAATTAGTATCAGAGCCAAGTTCCTGCCATCATGTGAGATAGTTTTATGCAAGCATACACTAGAAGGAACCGATAACTTCTAGAAGAGCAAATCAACAACGAAATGATGGCCTTCATGGAAGCCACCACCAAGGCCATGATGGAACAAAATAAAAGAATCACCAAGGCCATGATGGACGAAGACAACTCAAATGTTCTTAGAGGCACTTCAAAAGGTGGGTAACACCATGGATCAGCCAAACTCTACAAATGGGAGAGGCATAGGATCCAATCACGCCGGGAACAACCCAACTTCATCAAATCCAAGGATTCCTATGCCATCTTTCCTTCCGAAAGAAGAAAACTCAAGAGCAGATGAACCCATTACAAATGCATTAAGCACGAATGACATTGCAAGGGCTTATGCAAGCCTAGAATCAGAGGTAAGGAGAGTGGTATCATTTAATGATTATAGCAATTCTAGAAGGAATGAAATGGTGAGGAGGGAGAGAAGACCTCCTAACAAGGACTTAAAACATAAAACCAACAAGGTAAACCTTCCTAATTTTGATGGAACAAATAAAATCACACCACATGCATGGCTCCAAAAGCTAAATGACTATTTCTCACTTAG
The DNA here is from genome assembly GCA_027924645.1 of Cunninghamia lanceolata. Lineage (NCBI taxonomy): Eukaryota > Viridiplantae > Streptophyta > Pinopsida > Cupressales > Cupressaceae > Cunninghamia > Cunninghamia lanceolata. The sequence goes on from BSBN01000977.1 coordinate 7,446,352, forward strand.
CCCAATGATGGAAAAAGATACACTCCAATTTGCCATCTTACATTTGGAAGGCTTAGCATATGAATGGTGGCACAATGGGAAACATACCCAAGGTCACAACTCCATCACATCTTATGCGGAGTTCTCTAAGAAGTTTATCAATAAATTCAAAAGAAGACATCCTCAACAAGACTTCAAAGATTTAACACTAGTAAGACAACGAGGGACAGTGGATGAGTACATCAATGAATTTGAGAAGATAGTTATTTGTGTTACCGGAATGGAGAATGAAAGATTCACCTTCTTATTTGTTCAAGGATTGGATGAAAAACTAAGAGGATTAGTGGGGGCGCTTAGACCCACTACACTTGATGATGCCATAGAAATGGCAACACAATTAGAGCAAAGTAAACCCTCTCTACACAAGGAGAGTTTTCCCAAAGAATTTACTTCAAAGGGTAAACCTTTCAAAAGGGAAGACAGACACAAAAAACCATATCTTTCTTACCATGACCGAGAAGAACTTAGAAAAAAGGGCCTTTGTTTTGATTGTAAGAAAGAATGGAAGAAAGGGCATATTTGTGGAAGAGAGGAAAGGATATGTTACAAATACAAGGAAGTATGGGAACCGGGGCATAAATGTGGAAAATGAGCTCAAGCGCAAATTATAGAAGTCATATCAAACCCAGACATACAAGAGGAGAATGATATAAGTGCAAGTAAAAGAAGGAAAGAAAATTGATTCAAGGACCAAGCACCCAAAAGAAAATATTGAGGGAAGCATAATAGAAAATAAGAAAGAGGATACTCATATGGGAGTATAATATGTTACCTATATTTGTAAGTAAATAATGATGTGATTTTGATTACACTATTCTACATATACCTTCGCTATGAAGGAGAAGAAGAAACAAAGGAAACAGCGCGAGGGCCCTCTTCTAGGTACACCACCCGGGGGCGGATGTAATGAGCCCACATGGGCTAGAGGGGTTCTGCCTTCAGTATGAAGGGTACTGCCTCTAGGCTTAGGGAGTGGCTACTAGGACACCTTAGTAATCTCACTCTCCTAGCATGGCATATGTAGAGAGGGCAATCATGAGAATAATGGACTTCATATGAATGGCATGCACCACATGAGTCCTAGGCGATCTATCATGAATGGCATGTGCCATGTTAGATCGAAGGTACCTTATATGAATGGCATGCACCACATAAGGTAAGAACAAATGGCAGACTTCATATGAATGGCATGAGGCACATGAGTCTGAGGCGATATATCATGAATGACATGCGCCACGTTAGATCAAAGGTACCTTATATGAATGGCATGCGCCACATAAGGTAAGAACAAATGGAAGACTTCGTATGAATGGCATGCGCCACATGAGTCTGAGGTGATTTATCATGAATGGCGTGGGCCACGTTAGATCAAAGGTACCTTATATGAATGGCATGTGCCACATAAGGTAAGAACAAATGGCAAACTTCATACGAATGGCATGCGCCACATGAGTTCGAGGTGATCTATTATGAATGACATACACCACATTAGATTGAAAGGACCTTATATGAATGGTATGTGCCACATAAGGACTATGACACTCCATATGAATGGCATGTGCCACATAGAGACTAGGGAGGGATGGTTTATCCACCCTGAGACCTAGGAAAAATTAGTATATCCTTCAAAGAGACATTAGGGAAGTATAGAACATCTTATTAAGTGGAAGAACCTGCCAAATGATGATGCTACATGGGAAATATTAGAAGACTTGGACTCCCAAACACACAAATTGCTTGAGGACAAGCAATATTAAGGAGGGAGGTCTGTCGTATCCCTCAATTCCAGCCCATAATAGCTCGAAGTTTTGCAATTAAAGATTGGAAAGAAGACTAGTTTATAAGGCTCAATATGATATTGAAGGTTTCATATGTTTATGATAATAAACTCTCTTTATGTTTAATTTCATAACTTAGCCAAATTTCATGGCAAGAGGAAAAGACAAACTAGAATAAGACAAAATCAAATAAGACAAATTAAATATGACTTGGCCCTAAAGGAAAAAACCATATTTAAAAAGGCAATAAAAAACAATTAACAAGGGATCGAATGAGACAATTAAGGACCCCGATCCTCATAAGAGACAAATATAATTATAAATTAATTTATGGAAAGGCACAATGGAGTAAATGTTTCCACCCGATGACTCCTGAAGGCAATAAAAGGAGGATTCAAAGTCAAGTAAGTCATCATCGATCAAACAAGGAAAAATAGATCTGAATATTTGAAAGTTATGGACATCAGCAGCAAATAATTCTTATTCTCCCAAGCACCGATCCAAGCAATTGACATTATCATTAATTCATACAAGAATATCTCCAAGACTGCAGTCCAGTTTACAACAACAAGTAAGCATATTCATATTATTATTCCTTTTGTCTGATCGGTTGTCATACTAGCACAGGTATGAAGGAACTTGTAATTTTGTTTCATTCATAAATGTACCATTATGATAGCATTTATTTTTATACAGTCAATCATTAATAATGTGTAGACAGTCATATTCAATTGCTCATGATAATGTATCTTGTATGATTTGAATTCATAGGTGATTTATTAACACCATATGTGGGAAAGAGTAGAAAGTGTCAAGAGGCCATTCATAAGTATTTAAAGGCCTTTGTCACATAAGGTATAAGGTACCCATAGTGCAAAGGATATTTATCACATAGAGGCCTTGTGACATGAGGTATAAGGTACCCATAGTGCAAGGATTGTGAATTAATGGCCTTGGCTACCTAGAGTACCAAGGAGTCTCACAGAGGCCTTAGCTCCAAGAGTACAAAGGTACTTCTTGAGTAAGGATGGGAGACATTAGAACCCCATGGTGGATAACGGCAACTCTCATCTCATCTGACATAAGTTGTTAATAAATGACATGAGAGATAGCAAGTATGTAATATGTATAGATAAAGATCATAGATCATATGAAATATTATGATAGAGAATATGCAAGGCATATTTATAATGATCATGAGACTAACATGTGAAATGTTAATGATATGCAAGGCATATGAATTGTGATCATAAGAATAGCATGTGAAATATGAAAGATAGATAATGTGCATTGAAAGCAATCATAAGATTAGCAATAGAAACATGCATTGAAAGTAATCATAGATTGATAGTAATCAATAATGAACTAAATTTATGAATTGGCATCTAATCATAGAAATGATAAAGCAATGTTATTTTATGTAAATTATATATGTGGCTTTAAATGAAAATGTACTAATGTTCCCTTTTTATGAGTTGAAATTGTGTTCAAGGTAAGGAGAATTTTGACTTGTAAAAAGGGGACATTATAGAATACCTTACTTTGGTAGATGTCTCACCTAGGGGTTCACAAGCAACCTTCATAGACTCAGACAACAAGTCCATCTCATTCACGAATTCCTAGATAGATTCATTATTATTCTCATAGGACTCACAGAGCTTATGATGAAGTGGATAGTCAAAGGAGACCTCAGAGAAGGAGCCCCCAATGTTCCATTGGTCTGAGTTATCCTTGAGGTCTTAGAGAGACCTAGTTGATTTAAGTTTTGACTTACCCCCTTGCATGGGGAAATTTGCACGCTTGATTGCACTATGTTTTAGTCTTTCGAACTCCATTGGTGGACTAACTTGTACTCAAGCATTTGAAATACACTATATATGATGACTTCGATTGATTAAGTTCTGTGTATGATTGTAATTGACATCTTACTTTATTTATCTTTTGTGCACATGGATAGTTTATAATTATTAACATTTGTACTCTAATTTACATATGGATGATAACACAATGATTATGCTATATTTTTATCTTTTTCAAGATGAATAAGATGTAACATAAAATGTATGGATGCAAAACACATGCGGGTGCAAATGTAAACATATTCCACTTCTACGCATGCCATGAGCTATGACATAAGTTATTGCTTTGATTTTTTTGATAATATGTATGCCGACGGAACAAACATTGTGGCTTCTCTTTAGTAAGATTTTTAACCTATGAGATTGCATGTTGACCTAGTATAGGAAGATCTACTAAATTGTTGCCAGGATGGAATTTCATTAGGGACTCAGGTGAGAACAAGAAGGAAATGGAATAAATTTTAAATTTAGCTTTGAAAAAGACTAAATATTGATCCTTATCTAGACAAAACACTTTGACTCATTTTCAACTTAGACAAGTAGAAAATTTTATTAGTACCTTCCAGACATAGATCAGAGATGGCTAAAAAGATAGACATGGTGTAAAGGAAAGGCTCCAGAGCAAAAAGATGGTACTAAAAATAGTTAAACTCTTGGATTTAAACCCAGTTAGTGCGTGTGTGTGCTTTGTACCTCTCTTTTTTATTTTCTCTGATAGATGCTACCCTCGTAGCTTCAAGCTTAGACTTATCTCCACCTGAGAGTACAAACATCAACAATCCTCTCTTTTAATTTTTTCCACTTTTTGCATTTTTTTTCTCTCTTTTAATTTTTATTTTTTCGTAGTATCTTTTCCTAATTATTTCATTTTTTCTTTGCATTCTTTTTTTTGTATCCCTTTTTTTACTTTTGATTTTTTTATGATCTTTCATTTTTTTGCACTCTTATTATTATTTTTTATTGTTACTAGGAAAGATAAGGGGTTAGACACCACTAAGAGCTTTCACTATCCAATCGGACTTCTCTTTCACTAAGGAGGATTATGGTAGGTGTACTTGCAAGCTTCTATTGAGTACTGTAGGTTTATATACTTTCTTTGCTTAGACATCACATCATGATTCATTAAGATTGGGATTAGTGTAAAGTTAAGAGCTTAACTTTATTTTGAACTTGTTGGGAATATAAAGGGGAATGATTGATGGTGAAGATGGTTTTTAAGGAATCTCAAAGGCTCAAAGGGTCAACCTATACCTAGGCAACCTTAAACTCCTTACTAGGAAAAAAATCAAACAAGAGAAAATCATTAACAAGTGCATGGTGAACGAAATGAAAATGCATATTTTTGTTCTTTTTTAGACTTTTGATTTTTTTTCTATATTTTTGACATTTTAATTTTTTGGGGATTTTTATGATTTTTATGGATTTTTTAACGTAATACTTCTTTAGTTGAAAGGCATTAACTTTTTCACTAAATTCCTCACCCTCCATGGTGCACAAAAGATAAGCATTGTTTCCAACATCTTCCTTATTCATAGACGGACCTATCCAATTTGGTCTAAATTTATAGCTCTCTTTGACCCTTTTATCAATTAAATTATCGATTATGAGTACCAGATCTCCAACTTGAAAAGGCCTTGGAATAACATTTTTGTTATATTGTTTCTTCACCCATGTGAGCTATGAATCATGTTGTTGTACTTCCCTTAGTCTTCTTTCATCCATCATTTCTAATTCTACCAACCTAACTACACGATATTCTTCATTATCTAATAACCCTTACAAAGATACCCTCAAGCTTGGTGATTCAATTTCTAATGGTAGGACTACTTCTGACCCAAATGTGAGGACATAGGAAGTCATTCCTATGGTCTCTAAATGCTAGTCCTGTAGGCCCATAGGGTTGGATATAATTGTAGGTGCTAATCTCTTTTAGAATCTTTCACGATTTTCACTAGAATTGCTTTCAATGTCTTGTTTTTCGCTTCTACTTGTCCATTTCCTTGAGGATAATATACTGATGTCAAGTTGTGATTGATATGAAACCTTTCATGGTGCATAATTCTCGTACTTGTGGATTTTTGAATGAAGAGGTATTGTCAGTGACTATGACTTAAGGGATTTTGAATCTACATATGATTTGATTCAAAATGAATTTGGCAATGATTGTCCCTAAAACTGTGGTTAGAGTCATTGCCTCTACCCACTTGGTGAAATATTTAGTTGTTGTTATGATATACATGTGTCCATCAGTCAAGGGTGGGGAGATATTTTCGACTAGCTCTAATCACCATGTGGAGAATGGCCAAGGAGTGACAGTTGGTTGAAGATCCCTTATAGGCATGTAATGAACATGCACGTAGATTTGACATTTTGGGCATCTTTTCATGAGTTTAATTGCATCTCCTAGGCAAACCTAGAATTATCCCAATCAGTGTATTTTCCTTGTGGTGGCATGACCACTGAAATGTCCCCCACAAATTCCACAATGATATTCTTCTAAAATTTTATACGCTTTTTCTTCATCCACACATCAAAGAAGGATGTTGTCTAAAGCCCTTCAATAGAAAGTATCATCGATCAAAACATATCCCACGGATAAGACATGCAATCATCTTTTTCCTAAAGGGGTCATGTTCTTAGGATTGTAATGTCAAAAAATTCATACTCTGTAATTTCATGTCATGTTTTACACTTGCCTTAGTACCAACTTTTGTCACATGCCTTAGAGTTGCTTAGACCTAATTCTTGAACTAACTCTTCAAAAATCAACTTTCCATCAAAATTATTTTAGAACATTGATATAGATTTTTTTTTAAGCACGTGTTAAATTGGAGAAAATTTCCCCTAGACACTAGCACAATGCACAGATGTTTGTGTGATGTCTTGGTGTCCTAATTCATACACCACCTTGAAACAAGTATTACTCCTACATGCCACCACCTCATAGTATCTCATGACATCTATAATGCTCCCATGAACGTGTCTTCGCTATTCTTAGCTCATATCTGACCACATGATAAGAATGAGAAAAGACAACTTTTATCTAGAAAGTCTGAAAAAAAGAGACATAGAAGAAACATGTAGATCTCTAATCTAAAGCTCTATTTGGTCATAGAATTTCATAGTAGATAGTTTCTTCCTTCTCTACTTGGTTATCCCCATAATCTTTGCAATTTCCTTTGGTGTTATTTGCTACTTCTTGAAATTATTGTGAAAACTATTTGGAGCAATCACAAAGGCAGATTCTTTTTCAGAAGTTTTGGCTTCTCCTAAGAAGATTCCTCTTGTATTTCTTTCATCAAATATGAAGGTGTTTTTCAGGAGGTAGTGAATAATCAATTACTCTTTAGAAATTCCTTCCCATCTTCATCACTCAAATCCACGAGAACTAGGTAGCGAAAGTTATTGACTCTCAAGAGCTCTGCATGACTAGACCCATTTAGACTATTCCCACTATAAATGGGGAGAGATCCTCTTCAAATCTTGAGTATGGGAAACTAACTCACATGGTAGCCTTGTGCATTCGCCACCAAGTTATGCTCACTTCAAATTTATGGGTTGTTTCAGGTCTTGTCAATAGAGAACTAGGGAAAGTTGTTTCTATTGTCTACAAAAGCGAGAGAAAATTACCAAATCTTCCAATCTTTATTATCATCAAGTTTGAATGTCTTGTGTGTTGAGATACAACTCATATGGACCAGTTAGGACTCGAATCTAGGACCTTCCTTTTACTATCAGAGTGCTCTACCAATTGAGCTACTAGCCCCTTTGTGGCTAGTCCATTGTCGGTCTGGGTGTGGCTTATTTCCAACACCCCCCTTAAGCCACACTACTGGTGCTTGGGGCTTCTAACCTGGCTTTGATACTAATTGATGAGCTACAACTCATATGGACCAACTAGGACTCGAACCTAAGACCTTCTATTTGTTGTTTGAGTGCTCTATCAACTAAGCTATTGGCTCCTTTGTGGCCAATCCATCTTCGCTCCAGGTGTGGCTTACTTTCAACATTGTGGACCCATCTTGGTATCTACATGATGCACATATTATGTTGATTGTTATGATTTATTGTGGTAGTCATCATGAACTCACTCGAAATAGCATTGGTTTTGAGCATCAATTGATCTCTAAGACATTAATTGTCAAGGTCTCACATTCATTGTGATCTAGTTGGTACAATGTTTAGAAAATTTAGATATCTCCTCAAGCTTCAACTACCAACAATATGCCCACATACAAGTTAGCGCATGTGTATTCCCTAGGAGGAGGGAGGAAGATTGTGAAAATGTTATATCACCTCAAATTTAATAGATAATTCAATCAACAATGTGATCCATCCCCTCCTAATATACGTTGTGTACAATGACTTCCATTGTCGCAAAAAATGATGTTTACATTTCTTTGTAATTTTCTAATTAATTAATAGTTACACTAGTTACAAATACTTATCCACTCACCTTACAAATACCTAATTAATTAATTAATTTGGTCAAGGCTAAAGAGTGGAAACTCCTATCTTGCTTCTACATGGGATTTCCTATTGACTTTGATGAACTTGACATGCTTGGCAAGTGTTACTTTGATTGCAATCACAATTGGAGTGCTCATACCATCCCCCTACTTGTAGATTTTGGCAATTAATTTCATTATCAAAAGTTGATCAATATAGTAGCCTACATGTAACAAGGAAAATATGGGCCTTGGCTTGAGCAATCTATCAATTGGGCAACACACTACATTTGATATTATTCTATCCCATTTTGCAAGAACAATCTAACAAAAACTCCCCTTCGGATGATCGTACAAGGCACTGCTAGTATGGAAAGTCATTCTTGATTCATAGAATAGGACATGTACTCTCTAAAGTTGCTCCTCCATCATTGTTGCTTGCTTTGACTAGTGTTGCAACATTAAACATCAATGCATCCACAATCCATGCCACCCTTCACATACCATTAAAGAGATGAATCCTTTTGAGGGGCAAGTGTTGGCAACATTTTAGAAGAGCATGTATTTCATTCAGTACATTCTAATTAACAAAATGAGTTTTATCGGGCTTATGCTGCTAGCTCATATTGACAACCACTTGCGTTAGGCATTTCCCATGGATAATCAAGTTCCTTTTGGTAGTCGCTCTATTATCCTTATTGTTGATTTGGGTTAGTTGCTCCTTGTCAAAGACATTTCTATGTATGTTGGGGCTTTGTATGGGACAATACTATGGTGTGGCTTTAACACATTTGTTACATTGAATGCTATTTTCCATCAAGAAGGTGGTGAACAATCTTAGCTTCAATTTTTTAACCTTTTTGCTAATATTACGAATGTAGAGCCAAAAATTTCTAACTAGGAGCTACTTATGTCATGTACTAATCCTTTTCTTGGCAATTATAAACAAGCTACATTTTAATCCTCTTTACATTTATTTTTGAACTTGGTTCCTCTGCATAATAAACATATGCTAAAGTCCTTGGGAGTGCCAGTTGCATGGTGTAATATAGAACAAGAAAGAGGGAGATCTACTACAAATCTTGAGGATGAACAATTGCCTTCCATAGTTCTCTTGTGCATTACCAACATGTTACATTCACTTCTAATTTATAGGTTGTTCTAGGTCTTGCCAATGGAGTGATTGGGAAAGTTGTTGCTATTGTCTATAGAAGCGATATCAAGCCACTTGATTTGTCTACAAAAGTCCCATCCTTGTCTCTATGTTAAAAAGAGTCTCATGTCCATTGCAGTATCGTAGGTCCATCACTTGGTAGATCCACACATCTTCCCAACCTTCACCTACTGATAATATGCCTCCATTCAAGACAATACATGTCTTCCTTAGTAAGAGGGAGCATGATCATTTAAACACGATCACAACCTCTTATTGCTAGACATTTCAAACACAATGTGCTCTGACTCCTTCCTGACTACACTTTGTAACCTACTTTCTGTTGCCAATTTTTAAAAAAGCTTGTGTTTCTCTCAAATTTTGGATTTATTTACAATAGTACGCTCATTGTAGATACCTATTAGCATGCCCACTACACAGTAAGGTGATTTTCCATTGAAATAAGTCAACTCAAACATCAAGAAACTAAAATCTAAACACTCCCAAATCATATAACATATAATTATGAATAATTATTTTTCAACTTTGGTTATCAAGGCATATATATACTAATATAAAGGAAATTTCAATAAAATATTAAATCTACCATCTAATGTATTACAAATGATTACCTTAAACTCAAAATTACAATCTTGACCAATAAATATAAAATAAACAAACACAAAAAAATGTTTTGGATGAAAGTAACCTAATGTCTAGTCTAGAATTTGCTGCTATAAATTACTTCTAAATCCAAGACCCATTTAGTATATATATATATAGCCAAGCTAGCAACTTGTGTACATAATATTCATTGCAATGAATTATAATGGTATAAACACAAACACACACACACACACACACACACACACACACACACACACACACACACACACACACACACACACACATATGAACGAATCTTGTGATTATAAATAAATAAATTATATATTCTATGTTTCTATTCATTTCAAATAACTTAATTTCTTTCTAAATGTTCTCAAAATGAAAATGTTTTTTTTTTTTAATTCAATATTTTTTCAAAAAAAATTAATAAAAATGTTTTTAAATTCCCTTAGAAACCATTTTTTCTAAAATATCAAGGGACAAAAATAAAGAAAAAAATACAATTGGCATGTGTGAAGCCAAATTCCACAATGTTTGCTAGCATCCTCCTTGCCTGTGCTAAAATGGGAGCTTTGGAACATGTTATGGACATCCACAAAGCACAAAGGATAGAGAAATTTTGTCAAATGTTGTAGTTACAACTACCCTGGTAGACATGTATGGAAATGATGGTGTTAGATTGTCATTGATGCCAAAAGTGTGCTCTTTGATGTTGCAGAGTTGCCAATAGTTGTTGTAGGACATTAGGAGAAGATAGTTGTTCATTGCTTGGTTCTATTATGCTTTGCTTTGAAGGAGCTCAGTTGATTAAGGTAATGTTTGGTTCACAATGTTCATCTTGCTAAGTTAAGTTAAGTTGTGTTGACCAGAGAATCTATGTTGTGAGGAGTTGGTTATGGTCTTGCTTCTTGCTTCACATGAAAGGTTTACAGGGCTTGTTTGTTTATTCCTGACTTACTTGGCAGAAGGACATAAAGAAGACAATGCAGATATCAGATGTAATCATCATAAATAATTCTGGACATGCTTGATGAAGTTGCTTCATATGTGAAATGTTACAATGTGGGCTTCATACTTCTACTCCTGCTCATCAAGTGTCAGGTCTATCAAGCATGACAAAGTTACAATATGGAATTGTTGGTACTATGTTGAGGATAGCTTTGTGCTTCATGGTTCACATGCATGAAGCATGTTTATGTTCAAGCAATGATGATGTTGTTGCAGTCCCCATACTTCATGTCATACAATGAATCAAGGGTATCACTTTGCTGCTTTGCTTCTCATGTGCAGAAATATAGGGTTATATGGTCTTTCATGAAAAGACACTTGCTTATTCATGCTCAAAAGACAAGTGTGAACCTAAACACTTAAGCAAAACTCTAAATTATGAGCTATACCAAAATCCAAACTATCCATCATATCTTATTGCACTTTGTGCTTTAAAAGTATGTTGACCTTCTAATACAGGTCACCTCACTTAAAGGAACCTGCAAAAGGGGTACACTGTCGTTGTAGTGACTGGCCCTCCTCTCTTTATACCAATGGCACAAGGTCTCCTTATGAGTGCTTTGGTTAGAAGTTTTCTTAAATTTGTTTTTAAATCTGCAAGAAAAGTAAAGATGGAGTTTAGCCCGAGTTGTTTTTGTCACGGTTTATATGAGGAATATGGAGCATCGAATACTTTATTGAAGATGTTTTATGGTTTTAAAATGCATCGGATTTTTTGTGAAGAAAAGCATCGAATGCTTTTGTGGGGCCATCAAACGGTTTTATGGACCTTGTTTTTGAAAAAGGCATCATAGTTTATTAATTCAAAAGTCTTAATAAAAGATCATTTATTTTCAAATGCTTTATGAGGAGGTCGATGAATAAGTGGAGCTCGACATTAGAAGGAATATATTCGGTGGAAAAGCTTTATTTTTATAAAGCATGAAATACAAGGCACGATTTATAGGTAATAAAAAAAAACTATTGAATGTTATAAAGAACATGTTTTGTATAAAGCATTAAATGCTTTATAATTAGAAATTTTCTAATTCCTATGAAGATGATAAAGGATTTTAAGGAGTTTTTTTAGTGTTTCTAAAAAGGGCAATTTCTTTGTGGAGATTGAGGAAGATTGACAATATTTCATTGAAGTTTTTTATTATAGAAAATCAAAGGTTATTTGTAGATGAACATAAAGTTTTTGACAGAGATTTTTATGAAGACTTTATACAAGGCTAAATGATTTTTGAAGTCCTGTTGAAAAGAAAATGAAGAATGTGAAGGAGAAGATGAAGGGTTTGAGAAGATGAAAGTTCTCAGAGATTTTTTATTTACAGAGCATTGATTAGATTTTATTGAAGATGTTTGTTAATATTTTATGGTGGATTTTTTTCATGATTTTATTTATGCAGGGCAGATGAAAGAATGCAAATTTTTGAAAGAGATTTTATTTTTTCTTCTACAAGGGAAGATTAAAAATATTGCTGTTGAAGACAATAAATATGAAGATTTGCAGAAGATGAATTTGAACAGGCAGATTGAAAAAGCAGAGAAGAATTGAATGTGAAAGGACATATGATATTTAATGACTCTACAAGTGTTTTGATTTGAGGTTGTATGAGTGTGCAGATCAATGATGAAATAATTTGTTAATACATATGAATGTATAAAATATGAAAAACCAATTTGTAATGAAAGAGAGATGTTTCCCTGATCAGGTGAATTAGATGATTCAAGGATAAAATATGAGAGGATTGAAATGATGAAATATATGTTGCAGATGAGTTGATTTGAATGGTGCAAATCAGATTGAGCAACAATCACTTCTTGCACATGAGATTTTAGCTCTGATTGATTGAGAAATGCCAGTGAGGCACAATAGTATGCCAATGAGGCTTGTAGGTCGGTAAGACTATTTGTCAGTGAGACACTTACATTAGCCAGTGAGGCTTGTAAAGATATTTTCAAGGTTAAGCCAGTGAGGCAGTTTTGGAGTGGTTTTTCTACCCCAGGAGGGTTTTCCACTCATGCAAATTTGTGTTATGTCTCATATTGCTTTTATCTATATGTGTGTATGTTAATACTTTGCTCAAGAGTTTTTATTCTCTTTCTTCATTCTCAGTCATGTGCTTATGTGTTTGACAAATCAATGATATCCTTCTCTCAGTGTGTCTTGAAAGTTAAAGTTTGCAAAAAGGTTTGAAAATTTACACAACACTGATTCACCCCCCCTTCTCAGTGTTGTCTTGGACTCCTACAAGAAAAATGTAGAAGCATAGACAAAGCACATACAGTATTTCATTGGATGTCTCAAAGACATGTGGTCTTGTGAATTGCAATGATTGCAAAATATGCACAAAATGGATTCATTGAGAACTCGTGAGAAACTTTCAAGCAAATACAATTGGTAAGTGTAAAGCTAGACTCAACAACCTTTACGAGCGTTCTCCTCGCTTGTGCCAAAATGGGAGCTTTCGAATAGGGTGTGGACATCCATCAAAACATAATGAAAGGCAGTTTTTTGTCAAATCTTATAGTTGCAACTTTCCTAATAGACATGTATGCAAAATGTGAAACCATAGACAGGGCACATTAACTTTTTGACATAATGCCTCAAAGAAATGTTATCTCATAGAATGAAATTAAAAAAATTATCTAACATGTAAACCACATTGAAGCATATGTCTATCACTAGATGCATTTATTTAACCATGTTAGGAACTAATGGTGTTATCTCTCCAAAAGTTGTAGATAAGAATGCATCTAATTTATTGTAATTAACAAAATATTAGAACATTTCAAAGACAATCTTACCAAATTTAACCAAATGGAACATAGAGCTTCGAATACCCCTAAACGTCAGAGAAAGAAAACATATACAAAATTACTTCCAAATATCTCCAAAAGAAAACACTAAAAAACAGATCCTCACCCAAAAAAACTAAAACCACTAATTTAGCAATAAATCTTTCTAAATCCTTGCAATGTTCTCCAAATCATTCAATTGTTGAGCACAAAAAAATTGCCCTCTTACCCCATGTCCCCATGCGGCTGCTTAAGTTATTTTTCTGCTTAAATTTAATCGGTTGGAGTGGCCCCATGTAAATTTACAATTATTAGAAAATGATAATATATAATCTTTCCCTAAATTTTTGTGGAGAAACTACTATTCAGGAATTGCAAATAAACTGTGGAAAAAAAGGGGGAGCTAGAAATAAGCAGCCACTGCATAATGAAAAATATGTCATGTGGCTACATATATTTCATTCCCTCGTTTTTTTAAAATTTTCTTCTAAATTAAGATTATATATAGTAAAAACTACAAATCAAGATAACTGCTTAAAATAAGCAGAAAAATAAAATATTCGGGTCACTAGTTCCACAAATATCTCCTAAAAAAATTGAATAGTAGCTGCTAGCCAAAATAAGCTAAGCCCCCCATGGGGACATGTCCTTAAACACGTAGAGCTCTCACACGCAAATAAGCGAAACGATAAGGAGTTCACTAAGAACTGCTTTTCACACATTTTGTTTGAAATTCAGCCCACTACAATATCTTAAAAACCCAACCTCGTTCATAACAATACTTTTCTTTGGGTTATTCTTAAACATCATCTACTTGCAAGCAGTGAAATATTGATGCAAAGCGGGTAGCGAAATGGTGGAAACAGTTTAAATTCGCGGAAATGTTGATGTGGTTGAACCTTTGAACCACGCGAACCATTGAACCGCAACTATCAGTTCAATAAATTCTTATCGCTTTGATTAAATGTTGTCGGCAACTATATGTTGAACCGTTGAACTCTTCGAATCCATCTCTGCCTTGTTGAACCGGCGCACCAAACGAACCTTCGTTGAACCGCTGAACCGTTGAACCGGTTCAACCATTGGTTAAACTATCGCTAATGCTTGCTGCTATCTCCGTCGAGCCGGCATGAGCCTTTGAACCAAATGAATGGTTGAATCCTTTGAACCTTTGAACTAGTTCAAGCGTTGGTTCAACCAAATACTTTCCTCCGCTCGATACTTAGACTATCGGCGTAAACCTGATATTAAATATCGCCTCGTCTAGCCGATCACTCCGCTCTACCTCCGTTGAACCAATTGAACCTTTGAACTTTTGCAATTGGTTCAACTGTCAACTTCGAATGGGCAATACTTAACCCTTCATTGCCGGTTCCTCCACTAATCATACCGGTCACCTTCTCAATGCGATATACAAACAAATTGTATAACTGAAGGAACAATGCGGAATTTCACCGATCTGCCCTACTAAAACCTTTGCGACTTCGCCAAACTATTTCTCCTGCAAACATACGGACTTTTCTACTTTTGCCAACCTAGCACATGAGGATGCTAGGGTTCATCTAAGCATGCTATAAATGATCCTGTAAATGTGAATTCGAACAAACAGAAAAACAAAACGAAAATATAACCACATATGTACAACCATTCCACCGATTACGAAGTAATCCAACCAGTGGAATGGGTTAAGAACCCATCTCGACTGCAAACCAGAAAATCGATTACACAAGCAATTCGAATCTAGGAAAATAACACAAACATGATATTTTTATTGCTTTCAGGAATGAATACAGATATCTGATTTCACAATTCCAAAACTCAACTGCACAACTACTACTCTGATCTATCTCTATCTCTATCAATATCAATCTCTCTCCAATCGATCTGAGCTAAGCTATTTATCTACTCATAGTGAGTAGTACTGACTGGCTTCCTAGCGGCTGGGAGATACAACTGATTAACAAACTCTTAACTAACTAACAACCTTGTCATTACAGATCGACAAGTGTCCTAGGGACTTGCACAGAAACCTAGATGCAACTTACAATAATAGATATCGATCAAACAGACCTTATTACATTAAATATAGAAATGCATAAGACATATCGAGATTTTAATCTTCTCCCTTAGACATATAATTGACTTGTTGAAGGGGTGCTCCTGCACCAAATATCAATCTTGACCAATAAAAGTAGGACAAATATTTACCACTTATTGTAGTGGATGAGGTATAAAATTACTATTGACTGTTTAATCATCCAAATGAATGATATTTAAGTAGAGTGTCTTCTTCCACTTGCAAGCGCCCAAACGCAATCGTCTTTTTTACGTGCAATCCTCCAACAACAACATTCCTTTGAAGAAACTTGACAGAGACCGCTTCATTTAAATTAAACACATATCGTTTAACTGTTGAGGAGGCATGAAATTGATTCAAAAGTCAATTGTGCAAAGAAAAAATCTCACCAAACAACCCATTGTCAAATCGCATTGTCCATTCCTTGCTGTAATGGAGGTCGATGCGTCCCTCAGGGGAATGGTTGGATTCTGTCGATGTACAAAGGCTGGGCCATTTGCTAAGGAAAGATCTCCAAACGTATGGAGGCTTAGAGCCATCAATCACATCGACTTAATTTCCCCAAATAAGTGTCGGGGCAACGGACCGACATTTCTTATGCAGATCGATGCCAAAAAAAAAGGCCAAACTGGGTATTCTCGGTTGCGAACCAGGGAAAGATTCCTTTGTCAGTACGAAATTCAATGATCACCCTTGAAAATTGAAGGGCGAATGTATTGTTTTTTAAAATGCGAAACGGCCATCCTTGCATCGTTTTCAAGTTATGGAATGATGGAGAAGCATGTTTCAACTTTCAAAACCTTTTTTCCAAGCTGACCTTTTTAGAAAATATGTTCGTTACCTATTATTTCTGTACCATTACACCTCCAATTGATCACTTAGGATTTTCCATTACACCTCCAATTGATCACTTAGGATTTTATACTAGCACTTGCACCCAATTCGGAATATTTTCCGGCGTGAATTTTTTTTTAGGTGAGACAATTTTCCAAGCGCTATAATGTTTACATATAAAAGTCTATCGGTTAATAAGGACAATTTTTGGTCATTAGTGGTTATTATTTTTGATCATGAAAGAGATTTGATTTATTTATCACTACAAAATATTATAAGGTTTGAATCTATCATCTAGATATTTTTCATGTTTGTTTCATGTATCTTTCAACTTTGGTTATCCAAAATGAGGGTTGACTAATTATCAAGAAAGTTGTCACACTTCCCTCTACACATTGATAGACTCGCCAAGGTGCTTTTCATAATCACGTGATTAAAACACATGCATTCTTATAGGCACACAAACACTACACATGACTAATCCACGCCATTTGAGCTAAATCACGCTAAGAAGATTATACCACATGCACGAATTTGCCCAAGACATCAAAAAGATCAACATCATATCTTCTCTACTATTTGACCACCAATTCATTATCAAATCTAGATTTTTTTTACGTGAGTTAAAACATATCATCTAATTAAAGGGTAAAACCAATGATCACGAATTAAAATAGTCAAGTCACTTAGATAACCCTCTTAATTTCATTTACATTATTAAAATCTCAACTCTTTATTTAGGTCTAATTGTATTTACCATTTTATATCATTTTTTAGATCTAAATAATTATAAGGTGTGTATTTTATTTCTCTACATTTTGGTGAACCTCGACATTTTAAACCCACCTAATGCTTTGCTCTATACTTTTACCTTATTCCAAATTTTGATTTTTAGATCCAATTTTTCTAAATATGCCCATCTTGTATTCAAATCTAAGAATTGCTCTATATCATATTACCCTTTCTATGTCTTCACTCATAATTGATGCATAAAAGTTTGTCCCTAATCAGACCCTTTCTTTGTGCATGCCGCTATTATGATAATACATCTAATGCTTTGGTCAATAATGATTGCATGTCTATAATGTTATCTTTTTTTTATGTTTCTATTTTCTCCTTGTTAGGTGTATGCTCTATATGATGCACATATTCTATAAAACCACGACTTGGATTGGCTTGATGTTGTTCACACATGCATGATTTCTAATAGATTCATCCTACTTGCATGCATATCCTGCTCATTTGAAATGTTTAATTTATTGCATATACACTTGATTACACATGTTCCACAATGGTATAGTATTCTAGTTAACAGCTGTCTTTTCTTATATCATTGTTTAGAAGATGCTTGTATACATGGTTAATAGATGCCCTATAGTGGATTTATTTCATTATTCATCTTCTAATGAAAATTCCTTAGAATCTATAATGGGCACTGCTTTGATTGCTAATGATAGATCATCTGTGGATGTCCACCCTCACTATTTCTTCATTTTTATTATATAATTAATAAGGAAGACCGAGATGCTTGCCTAAGTGATGTTCATTGTTTGTTTCCTCCCTCACCTAATGGTGTGCTTAATAATGGAGACATTTCTCAACTAACTCATGCTAGTGTTATGAATGTTATTGATGCTTCAACATCTCAAAATGAATTGATTCATGCTTTTTATAATGTACATATTATTAGGGACCTAATGATTGTTGGAATTTTAGTGGAAATAAATATGAATGTAAATATGCTAAGCCATTTTTATTTCATATTGCAAGCACATACACAATGTTATGTGACTTTTTTCCAAAATGAAAAAAGAAAGCTATTTATGAATAACCCTCTATAAGTATAAGAGGATAAAGTTTATTTACCCTTTATAAATAAAAGGGAGATGGAAAATAAAAGATATTATGATTTTTTTGGTAAAAATGGAGATAAATAAAGAATAATTATGAAAACCCCTTTAAAAGGGAGGAGTTATTATGTTTATTAAACCATTATTAATGACAACCTTTGTGAAAGGGTGTGATGGTTTAGAAATCACCCCTTAAAAGGTTATATAAGGCATTTGTGTGAGACTTGGAATGGGCATAAAGCATCACTCAAAGGAAGAAGAAGGTGGAGAAAGGAGGGAAAAAAGAAGAAAAGGAAGTGCAAGAATCACGAAGGAGAAGGATTATAGATTTGATAGGCAATGAGCATTGGAGAAGGGGCACACAAAGTGTGTCCAACTCGAGGTACAGAGTACACCCGGGATTGTCCTACCCAGGGCTTGTGTGCGCACTTGTGTTGAGCATGTTTTGTTGAACATGGCTCTAGAACACTTCTGTGTGTGTGTTTTCTGAAAAAGAGCTGAATGCTTGGGAAACACATGGTTGGTTCTAAATAAGAACTGGATTCCTCCTGGAAGTGCTCACTTGCTGAAACAGGGTTGAATATGTAATCCATTCTCCGGAGTGACATGTGGAAGAACGTTTAGGATCTAAAAGATACATATTTATTCCTTTCTATGATGGAAATTAATGAAGTACTGAACTTATTGTTAATAAAAGATATTGATGGGTTTTGATGTTGTTGGTTAAAACATATTTGTCACCTAACTATATATTCTCTTGCCCAGACATATGACAAATGTAACAATAGTTGAACCTACTATAATGGTATTTTACAAAGGCTCTCTGCTTCTTTTACAAGGCGTAGCTACCTTCGATTGCTATTTTATGAATGAAAAACTAGTATTGCTTTTAACCAGAAAGCAGAAAAGGTAGAATATATCCAAATAATTAGAAGCTCAAAGACTTCCACCACACCAACATCAGTGAATCAATAAAAACAAACACCATATCACACAATCACCACCATGAACCATATACCAAAAGATAAATAATTACTAGTGGTGAGCAAGAATTAAAGATATCCAACCTCTTCAATATACAAATATCATCAACATCAGAAGCAACACATCCAACATAGGAAGAATATAAATTCAAATAACCATAACACAAAGTTTACGATTATCCAAAACTCCATTGCATTGATTTCTATTTCATATATTTAAAGCAATTGAAAAAAAAGCCAAAATTAATCTATCACCAACACAAAGTTTGCCAAAATATTCATACATCGACTAGCTCATTAAATTTATAACTAAGTCACACCATAACCGTCTTTAAACCCTAACAACTTCTTAAAGACAGTCGATTAAAAGAAGTTTAAACAATAATTAAAAGGGCCCTCCAGAGCCAATAGTTTTTTGAGCAAATATTTTAAACGTAACTAAAGCATAAGAAAATAAATTCAATTGAGGATTGTCACATCCTCCTCTGCAGCATCAACTTCATATATTGCTTCCTTTTCCTTTGCCTATTTATCTTTATCTCTCGTGCCGCTTTATGCCATTTGAGATGCATGTGCCCGTAGTTTTGCCTTGTATGTCCTGTACTTATTGATCATATGTGTCAAGGATAACCCAGTTGGAGTCCCAGTCATGCTATCTGCATCAGCCACCTTCTGATGGACATCATCAAATCCACTTCTGACAGTTTTGATATATGTAGCCATCTTTGCAAGTTTGCCAAGTGATTCCCCTGGTATAGTGTCGTAGTTCATCACTTCTTTAGTTACCAATTTCTTGAAATTCTGTTTGATTTCCTTAATGTCTAACAACTTTTCATCATCGTCCCCATTGGCTTCAATTTCTATAACAACAAAATTTATTTTGATCCTCATCATTTCTGAAAAATAAGTTGCAATTACTTTTCTCATTTTGTCCTCAGCTGATATTATGAGACATAACTTCCATTCGACTATATCAGCCCATACATGTGTATTCAACTCCCCAGGATCATTCAAGACTTTCTCAGCCACTAGGATACCAACATCTATATTGGCCATCTCTTGTATCTCTTTAAAGGCTAAAGATAGGTTGTTATGGTCACTCCTAGCCATTTGGAATTCTACTATTAAAGCCTCCCTTTTTCCAGAAACAAAATCAAACAATTTAACAACCTCCTCAATGAACAAAAGACCATCAAACATGACTTTTTCTACCCATTTGTTCATGGCATTACTTAGAGCTAATGATCTTTTATTTATTGTAATAGATTAGGATCAGGGGCACTTATACTCATATCAGGAGGGGCTTCAACTGAGGGTGCTGTTATCTTTACAATTGACTAAATAAATAATGACAGGGAACTTACTTGTGCCTATAGCTTAGAGTTCTAATCTTGTTGTTTCTTGACCCTTTTTGATAGATTACTGACTGAATATTTAACATGATAGATATCACTTTCCACAATAGAAGGTCCCAAGTCCACTCTACTCATACTGAAGTCGGCCTCAGTCACTTCAACTTCATTCTTATTCCCTACTGGGTCTGCAATTCTCGACATTCTCCTGGCACGTTTAGGCCTAGGGGTGTCCTGTAGTAACTTAGCCATAGTATGTACATAGGTATCCATCGTTGGTGCATACCTTTTCTTCTTCTCAACAACTTTCTTTAACCAGGTGGGAGATGAGGAGGGAATATTAGCAACATTGACGACACTCATTACACCATCCATACGCATAGGTGGAGAATTGTGCTCTAGAGGTTCATTTAGATTGGAGGAATTTGAAGTACTTAGCAAAGACTGTAGCACATTATTTTCTCCTAATTAAGTAAAAATAAATGAATCACTATCACTTACAAGGTTGCTGATAAGTGGCACATGGTCTGCTTTTGATGGGGAAGCAACCAATTTGGTGTTGCTCTTCACTGGTTGACTATCATGTTCACATGTTGTCTTTAGTTTATTGACCTCTTCAGGGGGGCATTCACCATCTCCGTTTGATTGTGAGCCAACTCTCTAGAGAGTTGGGTCCAAACTAGATGACCTTTGTTGAGAGTGTGCAGTTTGGGATCTATTTTGACCCTGAGAGGCTGATTCTTTAGGTGCTACTGAGCCAACATGTTCTTTCATCTTTCCTTTCATCCATCTCTCTATTCTTCTTATCACTTGGAAAGAACAAAAATTCACATCAGTGATCTCCTTTTTAGACCACTTCACAGGAGATAGAGGCTGTAATGAAGCATCATGATAACCCTCATCTACAATATTGGAGTTGTCATCAACCATATCAGGAACCCGAATATGCAACTCAAAAGCGCAAATCTGGTCAATGGTCAATCTCATCCAACTCCTTCTCTGGACTTCCCTCTCATCCAAACAATCCTCCCAGAAGTCCTCAATCTGGGGTTTTTGTAGATATGAACCTCTTCCATGCATGTTTTCTTTCACATAATTTTTACTATCAAAGGCTGCACGAGCTGACAAACTATGGAGACTAAACTTAGACAACAATTTATCCACACTTCTGGCACTATCATTACTTTTACAAGAATAAAATGGAAGAGTCACAGGGAAAAGTGTAACCTTTCTTTTTCATAGCATGGTACCTTGTATTCACAGCTGCCATTTGACAACATACCTCTAGAAACACGAGATAATTTGATGAGTATCATGGCAATTTCAACGGGGTATTTTCATAACCCCCAATTCTCAAATAAGAGAAGTGATCAAACTGGACATAAAAACTTCTGAAATTCATAACCAATGTAGCTGCTTCAATAGAAAACCTTCATTCTAGTGAGCCATAAAATTTCTTAGCTAGCCACATGGAAAAGGCATCATTCACTCTCCGAAAATCCTTCATACCTTCATTCTTTTGTAAATGATGAAAAGTCTGATACACAAGCGTATCAGCAGTAGTAATTATTTGAATCCTTAACCTAGGCCAAGCAGCCTCTCTATGAGCTAACACATAAATTAGCTGGGAACACATGTAAAACTTTACATCTCATAGGAAATTTATCAGCTGTTTAGGCATACCTTCGCTAATTATTCTTGCCCAATCAATATGATGGTCTCCACAGATTAATAGAATAAATCTGCACATCCAAAAGGTGAAAGTATCTAACTCTAAGCTCCCAACTACGTGGTTTAACAGAGTTATCATGTCCAAAATCTCCTCTTTGAAATGACTCCTCTTTAGATTGACAGGGAGTCATGATTTCCCCTTTTTCTTGACTTCTGGCCAAGTTTTGGCAGTATAATTTTGGCACCAGTCCTTCCTTTCATTATAGTATGTCCATGTAGAGGACATAGAGACATTGACATTTTCTTCATATTCATCTAAATTTAAGGCTAGGGTAATTGATTCAAAATCAATTTTAGCAACAACAGAGCCGTCTGCGGCTTTGATTTCTGAAAGGAAGCTAGGTGTGTAGAAATCACTTCCTACAATAATCTAATAAGGGGAGAGCTATACAAATTCAATTTAATCTTTACAATTACAACAACATGAAACATATAACAGAGATATTGCAGCAATACACATAGAACCAAAAATTAGACAGAAGAAAAGAGACAAGATATATCGTGGGGAAAACCCTTATCGAGTGAAAAACCCCACACTCAGAAACCTGCACAATGTATTATCAAAATTGAATATGGTTTACAATACACTTGCAATGCAAGCTTCAATAGTCTTTGACACCCATGTCTGGAGTCAATCTGGCAGCATAACAGTACCTGTCAATCACATGCTACATCTCTTCCTCAAAGCACATGTTTATATAGAATATACAAGGCAAATATGGCTCCACATAGGGATGGGCGTCCGACATGGCCTCATGGCCCAAAACCCATGCCTATGGACACGTGTCCAACTCTGTAGGATGCTCCTAACACTTGTTAAGTCACCCCATCCCAATGAGGTCACCTATTTCCAAAATGGCCTATGACAGATGCTCTTACGACTCTTACGACTGTCATAGAATTTGTCATAACAGTTACAACTTACAGCTGTAAGAGGATTTGTCATACATAGGCTATAAATAGAATATTATCTTATAACATTTCATAGTCCACCTTGGGGTGCCCAAAGATGCCTTTTTCAAAGATGCTTCTCGACACATGTCTTCACCTGTCTTACAAGCTTCTATTTCTGACTCTTACATGTCATAACTTTGTCATAGGAATCTGTCATAACCGTTTCGGTGAACATTCCCTTACACAACATCCAAGATGCTGACACATGGCAAAATATTCTTACCATAGAGTGGGATGCCTATCTCCTCATGTGAGGACAAAATTACAAGTTGTCATCTTTCATGTAGGATGACACATCACCGTGCCACATCCCACAAAATGACAATATAGAATTTACAATTAATTTACATCATAGGCAATGAATAAATAAATACAATCAAAATAATGCAAGGAATTACCAAGGTTGAGACACCTTAATTCACAACATTCTCCCACTTGTCAAACACCCTGTAAGAGCCATTAGAATAATAGGATTTAACTGCTATAGGCCGAGAGGCCCATAGACTCTGAACACCATCTGAACTTCTCTGTGCTAACTGGTTTCGTTAATGCATCTGCAACATTCTTCAAAGTATCTACCTTCTCCAAATTTACCTTCCCATCCTCTACCATGTCTCGTACGAAGTGAAACTGTACATCAATATGCTTTTTTCTGGCATGGAAAGTTAGATTCTTCACAAAGCAAATCACACTCTGACTGTCACAACTGATCGCAATCTGACCTACATCAAAACCAATATCTGAACACAATCTCTTAGACCAAATGGCTTCCTTACAAGAATGAGTTTCTACCATATACTCAGCTTCTGTCGTGGACAAAGCAACCACAGGTTGTCGCTTACTCATCCAACTAATAGCACCACCAAACAATGTAAACACATAAACACTGGTGGATCTCCTGCTGTCAATGTCACCTGCCCAATCTGAATCCACAAATCCACGAATATCAACAGAATGTGGAGGTCCTGTAACATTACCATGATAGCATATGGAATACTCAGAAGTAGCCCTCAAATATATGAACA
The DNA here is from genome assembly GCA_027924645.1 of Cunninghamia lanceolata. Lineage (NCBI taxonomy): Eukaryota > Viridiplantae > Streptophyta > Pinopsida > Cupressales > Cupressaceae > Cunninghamia > Cunninghamia lanceolata. The sequence goes on from BSBN01000977.1 coordinate 7,470,854, forward strand.
CTCGTTTAACTGCATCCCAATGTATCTGTCCAGGATTAGCCATAAATTGACTAAGGACTCCCACTGCTTGGGCAATGGTTGGTCTTGTGCAGACCATAACATACATCAAACTGCTAATAACACTAGCATAAGGTACTCTGCTTATGTCCTCCACCTCACTAGGAGATTTTAGACAATCATTAACAGGCAACTTTGTCCCCAAAGAAACATGAACACGCAATGGTCTACAATCTACCATGCTGAACCTATCCAACACGGTCTTCACATACTTACTTTGGCTTAACCACAATTTTCTGTTAGCTCAATCTCTTCTTATTTCTATTCCTAGAATATACCTGGTTGCCCCTAAATCTTTCATTTCAAACTATGCTGACAAATGAGATTTAAAATTAGAAATCATATTCTTACCCTTCCTAATGAGCAACATATCATCAACATACAAAGAAACAATGAGAATACGATCACCATCAAACTTATAATATACACAGTGATCCAATTTCGATCTCACAAATCTAATTGACAACATAAAGGCATCAAACTTCAAGTACCACCTCCTAGGAGACTGCTTCAAACCATACAAAGACTTCTTTAACTTGCAAACCAAATTTTCTTTACCTTTCACCATGTAATGCTCTGGCTGTGAATTATAGATTTCTTCCTCCAAATCACCATGAAGGAAAGTTGTCTTCACATCCATCTGTTCTACCTCTAAGTCATAAGCTGCTGCAAGAGATAACAGGACTCAAATGGATGTCATCTTTGCAACGGGAGAGAAGATCTCACCATAATCTATACCCTCCACTTGTGAATACCCCTTCGCAACCAATCTACCCTTATACTTCTCAACACTGCCATCTGCACCAAATTTCTTCTTGAACACCCATTTGCATCCAACGGGTTTTCGTCCAGGAGCTAAAGGCACCAAGTCCCAAGATTGATTCTTTTCCAAAGAAGCCATCTCATCCTCCATGGCCTCTTTCCAGGAACCTGCATCTTTCATATCCATAGCCTCTGATACAGTTCTAGGTTCATCACCATTAGTAAGCAAAGAAAAAGCACAACTAGAATCAAGCAATGTATAATCAAACCTCTCAGGTTGCTTCCTAATTTGTGTGGACCTCCTCAAAGGCTGAGGTGGAGGTTCTACTTCATCTTTTGAAATTTTAGAGCTGCTAGAGCTCTCCTCATTTTCAGGTCCAACATTGTCTTTCTATTTAGTCTTCTCAGGGGTAGCGGGAAACTGAACAACATCCTCTTTCTTTTCTTTTTCTTCTGGCTGTAAAACAATGGAAGAAGGTGTTAGCTCTCTGAAGATGACACTTCTACTATACAACACTTTTTCAGCCAAAGGGTCCCAAAGCTTGTATCCTTTCACACCGACACCATAGCCAATGAAGATACACTTAATAGGCTTATTTTCCAATTTTGACCGCTTCTCCCTAGGCACATGTGCATATGCCTCACAACCAAAAACATGAAGATGCCTCATTGAAGGCTTTCTACCAGACCACACCTCCATGGGTGTATTACCAACAAGAGCTAATGTAGGAGATCTGTTTACCAGATAGCAAGCAATGGCAACAACTTCAGCCCAAAACTTTTGTTCTAGGCTAGCTCCACTAAGCATACTCCTAGCCTTCTCCATCAGTGTCTTGTTCATCCTCTTTGCAACTCCATTTTGTTGCGGGGTGTATGGAGTTGTCTTATGTCTTTCAATCCCAACTTCCTTGCAATATTTATCAAATTCTGTAGAACAGAACTCACCACCGTTGTCAGTTCTCAAACATTTAATCTTTTTACCAGTCTGATTTTCAGCAAAGGCTTTAAACTTTTTAAACTTATTATAGACTTCAGATTTTCTTCTCAGAAAATAAATCCATGTCCTTCTACTGTAGTCATCTATGAAAGATACAAAATATACAGATTTTGATAACGAAGGAACATTAACAAGACCAAATACATTACAATGAACAAGGTCCAACACACAAGAAGACTTATGAGAACTCGAGTAAAACTGAACACGGTTTTGTTTTCCATATATGAAATGTTCACAAAAGTTAAACTCAAGATTACAATCACCTAACCCCTCAATGAGGTTTTTATTTTTTAGGGTTTTAAGACCCTTCTCACCAATGTGGCCAAATCTCTTATGCCATAACATTATCTTTTCAGCAGGAAGCTTAACTTCCAAGGCATGAATACAACCATGAGGACTAGATACAATAAATTTCTTCACTGCTCATTTAGATGGTGGGGATGAAGTGACTGATGCCCTCTTTCTTGAGTTAGAAGAACTATTACATTGTGAAATGCATGCCTCCAGCTGAAACAGAGTACCTCTCCTAGTACCCTTAGCAAGCACCATAGCTCCTCTAGTCATCTTGCATCCTTCTTTCGAAAAGACAACCTACACACCTACATCATTTAACATACTTACAGAAAGTAGGTTCCATACTAAGCCTGGGATATGCATAACCCCAGAGATCCCCTTCACTCGTCCATTAGGGAATCGGATAGAGACTCTTCCACGACCAACAATCTTCAGATGAGAGTCGTCACCCAGGTACACCCTTCCACCATCAAACTCCTCATACTTAGTAAACTAGTCTCGATGCAAGGTCATGTGGAGTGATGCACTAGAATCTTAGCCACACATCATCAGATGCATGGGTTACGAGGGCTGCGATGAAGGCATCACCATCATCTTGTGACTTGTCAGAATCTGAATCTGGGCTCTTCTTCTTCTTTTTCTTTTCCTCTTTGCATTCCTTTCGGAAATGCCTAGATTTACCATAGTTCCAATAGAGAGCCTTGGAATTTCCAGGAGATTTGGATCTCCCACGGGATTTGGATCTAACCTTCTCATCTTTCTTGTCCTTCTTTTCCCTTTCTCCTTGGGTCTTCCACGAACTGTAAGAGCTTCTTTGGCTACCTTAGAAGACTTTCTCTGTGTCTCTTCAAACAACAGTGAAAAAACCACTTCATCCATTTTGAATGTGGATGTGGTGCTTCCAATAGCCATGGCAAGATGATCCCATGAGTCTGGAAAAGAACAAAGCAAGGTCATACAACTATCCTCCTCCTCTATCTTCACACCAACGGATGCCAATTGTGCAACCAACATGTTGAAAGCATTCATATGTTCTGCAATAGATTCTCTATCCTCCATTCATTTAGAATACAACTTCTTTCTCAGAAAAAGTTTGTTAACCAGGGATTCGGCTTGATACACATCTCCCAACTTCTTCCAAAGCAAGTTTGCAGTAGCCTCCTCATGGACATTTAACATGACAGAATCAACAAGAATAAGTCTTATGAGACCCTTAGCCTTCCGATCCTTGAGATCCCAATCAACTTGTGACATTGCAGCTGGTTTTGTGCCACTAATAGTTTCCCAGGGGTCTCGATCAACAAGCATTTCTTCCATCTTGAGCTTCAACAGCTCAAAATTAGTGCCATTAAATTTCTCCACCTCTATCCTTCTGGATGTGCTTTCCATCTCCTTGTTGCAATAAGATTTAGAATACTCTGCACAAACTCCCACTCAACTTAAGATCAGCTCAAAAAATCCCTACCCAACAACTAGGACCAAAGTTGATCAAGCTCTGATACCAACTGAAAGGAAGCTAGGTGTGCGAAAATCACTTCCTACACTAATCTAATGAAGGGAGAGCTATACAAATTCAATTTAATCTTTACAATTAGAGCAACATGAAACATATAACAGAGATATTGCAGCAATACACATAGAACTAGAAAGAAAACAGAAGAAAAGAGACAAGATATATCATGGGGAAAACCCTTATCGGGTGAAAAACCCCACACTCAGAAACCTACACAATGTATTATCAAAACTGAATATGGTTTACAATACACTTGCAATGCAAGCTTTAATAGACTTTGACACTCGTGTCTGGAGTCACTATGGTAGCATAACAGTACTTGTCAATGACAAACTACATCTCTTCCTCAAAGCACTTGTTTATATAGAATATACAAGGCAAATATGGCTCCACATAGGGATGGGCATCCAACATGGCCTTATGGCCCAAAACCCATGCCTATGGACACATGTCCAACTCTGTAGGATGCTCCTAACACTTGTTAAGTCACCCCATCCCAATGAGGTCACCTATTTCCAAAATGTCCTATGACAGATGCTCTTATGACTCTTACGACTGTCATAGAATCTGTCATAACAGTTACAACTTACAACTGTAAGAGGATTTGTCATACACAGTCTATAAATAGCATATTCTCTTACAACATTTCATAGTCCACCTTGGGGCACCCAAAGATGCCTTTTTCAAAGATGCTTCTCGAAACATGTCTTCACCTGTCTTACAAGCTTCTATTTTTGACTCTTACATGTCATAACTTCGTCATAACCGTTTCGGTCAACATTCCCTTACACAACATCCAAGATGCCGACACATGGCAAAATATTCCTACCATAGAGTGGGATGCCTATCTCCTCATGTGAGGACAAAATTACAAGTTGTCATCTTCCATGTAGGATGACACATTACCGTGCCACATCCTACAAAATGATAATATGGAATTTACAATTAATTTACATCATAGGCAATGAATAAATAAATACTATCAAAATAATGCAAGGAATTACCATGGTTGAGACACCTTAATTCCCAACAATTTCTTAAGATTCCAGAAAGTAATTATTGGCATAGACTACTACCAATTTAGGACAACGCGTTGTAAGTGGAAAGTACCTAGCCCTGTCTAATCCATTGCTGACAATTTTTCTTGCCAGGGTGGTTCGGCCTTCAGACTGCATCCTCTTCCAGAAATACTCAAAGTTGATATGACCCAATTCTGTGTCCCTCACACCGGACAAACCATTTTCCACAATAGGGACCATAGGGGCCCGGTGCAGGAGCACCCCTTCAACAAGCATTGGAGGAAGAAGATTACAAGTCTAAATTTGATTAGGTCATTAGGCATTCTGTTATTTTCAATAAATAAGGTCTGTTTGACCAAATGCATGATTGTAATTTGCATATAGTTGACTGTGCAAGTCCCTAGGACAAGGTTGTTAGTTTGTTATGTTTGGTAGTTGGATATTATCTCCCAGCCGCTGGGAATCAAATCAGTACTACTGTTGTGAGTAGTTAAAATACCCTAGATCGAGTCATTTGAGGTATGCATTTGATATTGAACAATTCTATATTGAAGAGTTGATTTGTGAAACTGTGAGACATATAGTTTTATATCTTTTCTGCAAGCAATAAAGATACTATGTTTGTGTTATTTCTATGTTTTGAGTGCACTATGTAATTGTTGGCAAGAGACACTATATGGATTCATGGTTGTTGTCATTGATGGCAACAAAGGTCATCCCACATATCTGCAAGTCATGATATGTCTCTACCGGAAGTCAGATTGAAGATTGTGGTGGTCCGGTGAACAAGAACAGAGCATGTGGCAAGGTCCGACAGATTGGTCCGGATCTCTCAGAGGAAGTGTCTTGGTGCAGTGCGGATCTGGGGAAGTCAAGAGGACTATCTTGAGTAGTATATTCCAAGGATTTAGCCTCCGGAGATGGACAAGGAAAAAGATATGAATAGTTGAGTACCGGATTCCTGAGAGACAGTGAAAACAGAGGAAGAACTGACTGACTGAGTATCAAACTACTTTCCGGATGTGTTACAGATGATGATAAAGGTTGCGGAGGCATGAATCATGTTTGGCCGACATAATTGATGATATCTACAAGTATATGCTTGATCCGCATTGCTTGGTGAGCAAGGATTCAGCCGACAGAACTAAGTTTGTAAGAAACTAGACTGTTCCGGATGCCGACTAGAAAGATGATGAAATTACTTGTGCGGATATATATAGAGGATGGATTTAGTTGTAAAGTGTGTGTAGTGTGTGTGAGGATATGCGAACAAGTCCAGAGTAGAGCAGAAGTAACAAGAAAGATCCGGTATGTGAAAGGACAGCAGACTAAAGAACAGAGGAAAGATGAAGTGCAGCAGATCAGTATACTGAACCTAACCGGAACTGAACTCCAGCATATGCAGATGCTTCCAATCAGTTCAAGACTGTGATTCTAATCACTTTGTAAGACAGTGTGTCTTCTTGTAGGCAGTGAGCCTCTTGTGAGCAGTGTGCTCGGGCAGTGAGCCCTAATTGGCAAGTGCCATTTTTGTAATTTCCTATTCTTCTAACAGAGAATAATTCTTGGGTTAATCACCCCGTGGTTTTCTCCCTTAACAGGGTTTCCACGTCAAAAATACTGTGTCATGTATTTCTTATTTCATGGTTTATGTTTTGTGTTTGATTTTATGCTGCTTCAATTAAAAGGAAAGTTTAATAAGGGAAATAATTAGGATAACTGATTCACCCCCCCCCCTCTCAGTTATCAACAGTAATTACCTGGGGGATCAAATGGATCCTCAACCATTCCACCGGTAGATTACTTTGTAATCGGTGGAATGGGTGTAGATAATAGATTAGGGTTTTGTTTTGTATGTGTTGTCTGTTACAGGGTCGAATGCAGGATATTATGAAGAACCCTAGCATTTTCATGTGCTAGGCCAACGAAGACAAAAGTAGAATATTCTCGCGAGGGTTTGGTGATTTAGGGCGAAACAGTTTGCTTTGATCGGTTAAAAGGGAAAATAGTGCATATATTGCATTTGGGTGCGAGGAATGCATCCTAAAAGTCTATCGCTGAACAGATCGGACACCAAAAACATGCTAGATGTGCATATTTTGAAGATACAAGGTTAAATGAAACAGATATACATTTCCCGTGTATATCGTAAGGTGTTCGTGGATGCAATTGTTGTGTATATCACCTTTGTATGTTCCATGCATATATCGCTATTGTTCATCGTTGTTGTATGTATCGAATATGCATTGTAAATGTGCAAGGAGCAATACATACAAAGGAGAGGGAAACCGTACTGGCATGCAAGTGGGTTGGTAGGTTGGTCAAGCCATCAAATGCATCGTTTGGTATGCATGTGTGGTATGTACATTGGAGTTGTACATCAAAATCGCATACAAGCGAAGTCTGGGTCAACAGATAGTCAAACATACATTGGAGGGATATTCTCCAAATGTATGTCCCAGAAGCGGTGTGAGGTTGTATTTTAGCAAATGTATATCGGAACATACATTCTGAATATACATTGGGTTCGGAGGTGGACAAGTCATCGGATGGTCAAAGGTATCGGCGTGACGGCACACGTCGGAAGGACATAATTCATGAAGGCCGATGGTGTAGCTATTGCCGATAGGCAACCAAAGGCGAAATATCTACATCAGTGTAAGGTGTGTGATCAGGGAGATCTACGATGAAGAAGCTGATGGGTTAAATTTTGCCGATAGGCAACTTAATCGATAAAGGTGTATAGGCACAAGGTAGGCGATCGGTGCAGGTTGTTTTTGGTTGGCCGATGGATAGATGTCTCACCGATAGGTAAGGGGATGGCATACATGCAATGACAAAAGTATATTAAAGGGAGGTTGACTTTTTTTTAATGTACGTTCCCACCAGCGGCTCTGCATCATAGTGGTATCAGAGCGAAGGAGCTTTTTTTTAGGAAAGCGAAGGAAGTAAGATGTCTGATGGAGAGGGATCACAAGAGTTCCCAACAAGGATGACAAATGCCGAGTTGGCTGTCCTAGTCAAGAAGCAGATCGCAGAGAGCATTGTTGTTAAAGCTCAGAATTAGGCATTGAAAGAAGAGTTGGAGAAACTGAGGGACAAGGTAAGTTCTGAAAGGAAGAAGATAGGGATGAAGAGGAGATCCCTAGGCAGGAAGAAATAGACGTTCCTACAAACCAGAAGCTTTTTCTAATTTCCCCCAAATCTGTGGAACAGAGGACCGTGGATATGAAGATTGACCTACCAGTGTTTGTAGGCAAAATGGATCTTGATTCGGTAATGGAGTGGATAGACTCCTTGAACAATTTCTTCAAAACAAAGGAAATACCAGACCATCAAAGGGTAAAGATGGCCCAGTCCAAAATGAAAGGAGCTGCATTGACTTGGTGGAATTTCATCCAAGATGATAGGGTGAAGGAAGGAAAGAATCGAGTTGCTACATGGAAGAAGATGATGGATTTAGTGAAGGAAGCCTATGTTCCCTTGGATTACAACATCCAATTGCATAAGAAGAGACAAAATCTGAAATAGGAGTTAGATGTCAGTTCGTACACTAAAGAATTCATGAAGTTATGTGTCAAGACAAAGGTAAAAGAGAATGAGGAAGAAAGAGTAGCAAGGTATCTCAATGGATTGAGATTCAACATCCAAGAAGACCTAAATCTGCATAACCCAGATACAGTCCAGAAAAGCTATCAATTGGTACTCAAGGTGGAAGAGAAACTGAAGAGAAGATAAGAACAAAATAACAGAGGAAGAGGAAGGCAGCAAAGAGGGGGAAGAAGTCCTTTCAGAGGTAGAGGATATGGATTTGGGAATCAAGGTGAATCACATCAAGAGAATAACAAAGGAGGCAGCAGTCAGACTCACAGAGGAGGCTACAATCAGAAAGACAACTTTCGAGGTAGCAGGCCACCATTCAGAGGGAGATCTCAGGGCAGAGGACCTCTTAGATGTTACAATTGCAATCAGGAAGGTCATATAGCCAGTAGATGTCCAGAAAAAGCATCAAGCTCAATGGGAGAAAGGAGAACAAATCTGATGGCCAGAGTGTGACAAGTTCAAACACTTATCAAAGTGTGAATGCCCCTGACAGTTGTGGGTATCCAGAGATCGAAGAGTCTTTGATGATTAGGAGGACAATGACTACCATGAAGGTACCTAACAGAGAACCCCCACAAAGGAAGTCTCTTTTCAAAACCACTTGCAAGGCAGGAGGAAAGGTATGTAAAGTTTTGATTGACTCTGGATCTACTAAAAATTTTGTGTCTGTTGAAATGATAGAAAAGCTAAAGCTTAGAAGACTGCCACATCCTTGCCCATATAAAATCTCATGGCTCACTCAAGGTCAGGAAACAGTTGTGGAAGAGCAGGCTTGGGTGGAGTTTCAGATTGGAGCATATAAGGATAGATTGTTGTTTGACATAGCTCAGATGGATGTTTGCCATCTCCTATTTGGAAGACCATGGCAATATGATTTCAGAGCCCAACATGATGGGGTTAGAAATACCTACTCAATCACCAAAGATGGTAAGGTAATAGAGCTGCTACCATTGATGAAGAAGGAGGAAGAGTCAAAAGGAAAAGAAGCCAAGGTAATGTTGGTAGAAGGCAAACAGTTCGTGAAGGAGATAGTAGAAGAAGGTACAGTTGCATATGCCTTAATTCCATGTCTGAATATGAACAAGGAGCAGTAGCAAGAAGTCAAGGGAGGAAAGAAGCAAAGGTTCATAGATCCTGTTGTCCAGGAATTATTGGATAAGTACAAAGGCACCATCTCTGATGGAATGCCAAGGTCTCTACCACCTATTAGAGATATCAGTCATTGCATAGACCTAATCCCAGGGTCTACACTTCCAAACAAGGCAGCATACAAGCTTACCCCAGAACAAAATGCAGAGGTTGCAAGATAGATTGAGGAATTGTTGGAGACAGGCCTCATTGGTAAAAGTTTAAGTCCATGTGCAGTACCGGCTGTACTAGCACCTAAGAAGGAAGGCACTTGGAGACTTTGTACTGATTCTAGGGCTATCAACAAATCATAATCAGATATAGGTTTCCAATTCCTAGAATAGAATAATTACTTGATTGCTTACGAGGTGCCAAATACTTCACAAAGATAGATTTGAAAAGTGGCTATCATCAGATCAGAATTAGGCCTGGGGATGAATGGAAGACAACATTCAAGACTAATGAGGGGTTGTATGAGTGGAAGGTCATGCATTTTGGTTTATCCAATGCCCCTAGTACCTTTATGAGATTAATGAATGAGGTTTTGAGAGAATTCATGGGACAATTTGTCATAGTATATTTGGATGACAATCTAATTTTCAGTCATACAGGGGAAGAGCATCTCAAGCATATAGAATTTGTTCTCAAAAGGTTACATGAAGAGAAGTTAATGATCAATTTGGAGAAGTGTTTGTTCATGCAAGAAGAGATCATCTACTTAGGTTTTGTCATCTCACATGGCCAACTGAAGATGGATCAAGAAAAGGTAAGTGCCATATTGTCTTGGCCAACTCCTAGAACAATGAATGATGTCAGAAGTTTCCCTGGGTTATCAACCTTCTATATGAAGTTTATAAGAGGGTTTAGTCATGTTTGTGCACCCATGTTGGACACCATCAAAGGAGGATAGAAGTACATATTTATTTGGACAAAGGAGGCAGATGATTCATTTGAAACACTAAAGAAGAAAGTGGCACAGCAGCCAGTCCTTGCACTTCTTGACTTTAACAAGATCCTTCAAGTAGAATGTGATGCCAACCACATGGCAATTGGAGTTGTACTCAGTCAAGAAGGTAGGCCTATTGGATTCTTTAGTGAGAAGTTAAATGATGCTAAGATGAAGTACTCATCCTATGATTTGGAGATGTATGCTCTAGTCCAGTCCCTCAAAAAGTGGAGACATTATTTGTTGCCAAATGAATTCATAGTGTTTACAGATAATCAGGCCCTTAGCTTCATAAACTATCAAGAGAAGTTGAACCATCATCACATGAAGTGGGTGGAAACCTTAAAAGCTTTTACCTTCACACTGAAACACAAGAAAGGAGTCAAGAACAAGGTAGCAGATGCCTTGAGCAGGAGGGTTCTAACCATCAATCAGATCCAACTAGAGAGTGTTGGTATTGATTCCTTGAAAACTATGTATGATGTTGATGAAGACTTTGGAGAAATCTATCAGGTATGTACTTCCTTTGGGGACAAGTATCATGTTGAGTACTCTAAATTCTGATACAAGATGGATTACTTTTCAAAGGTGGATAGTTGTGTATCCCAAAGTGTTCTATGAGACTTAATATTATTAGGGAAAAACATTGTGGAGCTATGGCAAAACATTTTGGTCTGGATAAGACTCTTGATCTGATAAAGAGACACTATTATTGGCCTAAGTTACAGTCAGATGTCAGAAAATTTGTGGAGACGTGTGATCTGTCAAAAGGCAAAAGGAAGATCCACTAATGCTGATTTATATCAGCCACTGCCCATTCCTTCTAGACCATGGGAAAGCATAAGCATGGATTTTGTGTTAGGTTTACCTAGAACAAGGAAAGGTTATGACAGTGTTTTTGTTGTAGTGGACAGATTCAGTAAAATGGCACATTTCTTGCCATGTAAAACTACTTGTGATGCTTCCTATGTTGCAGACCTGTTTTTCAAGGAAATAGTAAGGATACATGGATTGCCATTAAGCATAGTATCAGATATGGATGTGAAATTCATTGGTCATTTTTGGAGGACTCTTTGGAAGAAGCCTGGTACAAATTTGTCCTTCTCATCAGCTTATCATCCTCAGACTGATGGATAGACTGAAGTGGTAAATCGTTCATTAGGAAATCTACTAAGGTGTTTGACACGACAGCATGGAGAGAAGTGGGATAACATCCTCTCACAGGCATAATTTTCCTATAATGACACTGTCAATAGGAGTGCAGGGAAATCACCTTTCCAGGTGGTCTATGGTTTACATCCCAGAGGTATCTTGGAGTTAAGAGACATGCCTGCAGGAGAATCTGTTAGTTCATCTGGAGAAGCTTTTGCATTAGCCATCAAAGAGGTGCATGATCAAATTAAGACTCAGCTCCAGCAGACCCAATTGAAGTATAAAGCCTATGCTAATAAGAAAAAGAGAGATGTGCAAATTTGATGTTGGAGATTTGGTGTGGGTTCATTTGAAGAAAGAAAGGCTCCCAAAAGGTCAGCACACTAAGCTCATGCAGAGGAAGATTGGACCATGTCAAATTTTGAAGAAATGTGGACCAAATGCTTACAAGCTCCAACTTCCTTCTGATCTTGGTTTATCACCTATCTTTAATGTATGTGATTTAACTCCATACAAACCTAATCCAGACATAGACCAGGAATCACTACAAGCTCCAGCTGATGGTGATATTCCTAAGCATGATCCACCACAATTAAAGCAGATTTTAGATTCTAGAGTGGCCAAGAAGACCAAGAACAAAGAGTATCTGGAATACTTGGTAATTGGGCAAGGCAAACCTGATTTAGAAGCTATTTGGATGACTGAAGAACAGATCCAGACACATGGTGCAGACCTCCAACATCTCATCTCAAGTGGACTTGAGATTTCTTCTCTCAGGGAGTATGGTGCAGGAGCACCCCTTCAACAAGCATTGGAGGAAGAAGATTACAAGTCTAAATTTGATTAGGTCATTAGGCATTCTATGATTTTCTATAAATAAGGTCTGTTTGACCAAATGCATGATTGTAATTTGCATATAGTTGACTGTGCAAGTCCCTAGGACAAGGTTGTTAGTTTGTTATGTTTGGTAGTTGGATATTATCTCCCAGCCGCTGGGAATCAAATCAGTACTACTGTTGTGAGTAGTTAAAATACCCTAGATCAGGTCATTTGAGGTATGCACTTGATATTGAACAATTCTGTATTGAAGAGTTGATTTGTGAAACTGTGAGACAGATAGTTGTATATCTTTTCTACAAGCAATAAAGAGACTCTGTTTGTGTTATTTCTCTATTTTGAGTGCACTGTGTAATTACCTGGGGGATCGAATGGATCCTCAACCATTCCACTGGTAGATTACTTCGTAATCGGTGGAATGGGTGTAGATAATAGATTAGGGTTTTGTTTTGTATGTGTTGTTTGTTACAGGGTCGAATGCAGGATATTATGAAGAACCCTAGCATTTTCATGTGCTAGGACAACGAAGACCAAAGTAGAATATTATCACAAGGGTTTGGTGATTCAGGGGTGAAACTATTCGCTTTGATTGGTTAAAAGGGAAAATAGTGCATATATTGCATTTGGGTGCGAGGAATGTAGCTTGAAAGTCTATCGTTGAACAGATCGGGCACCAAAAACATGCTAGATGTGCATATTTCGAAGATACAAGGTTAATGAAATGGATATACATTTCCCTTGTATATCACAAGGTGTTCGTGGATGCAATTGTTGTGTATATCACCTTTGTATGTTCCATGCGTATATCGCTATTGTTCATCGTTGTATGTATCGAATATGCATTGTAAATGTGCAAGGAGCAATACATACAAAGGAGAGGGAAACTGTACTAGCATGCCAGTGGGTTGGTAGGTTGGTCAAGGCGTCGAATGCATCATTTGGTATGCATGTGTGGTATGTACATTGGAGTTGTACATCAAAATCGCATACAAGCGAAGTCCGGGTCAACAGATAGTCAAACATACATTGGAGGGATATTCTCCAAATGTATGTCCCAAAAGCGGTGTGAGGTTGTATGTTAGCAAATGTATATCAGAACATACATTCTGAATATACATTGGGTTCGAAGGTGGACAAGTTATCGGATGGTCAAAGGTATCGGCGTGACAGCACACGTCGGAAGGACATAATTCACGAAGGTCGATGGTGTAGCTGTTGCCAATAGGAAACCAAAGGCAAAATATCTACATCAGCGTAAGGTGTGTGATCGGGGAGATCTACGATGAAGAAGCCAATGGGTTAAATTTTGTCGATAGGCAACTTAATTGATAAAGGTGTATCGGCACAAGGTAGGCAATGCAGGTTGTGTTTGGTCAGCCGATGGATAGATGTCTCACTGATAGGTAAGGGGATGGCATACATGCAATGGCAAAAGCATATTCAAGGGAGGTTGACTTTTTTTTCAATGCACGTTCCCGCCAGCGGCTCTGCATCAGGGCCCCTTGAAATTTGAATTTCATCTTCACCAATTTAAGAAACTAGATGGCCAGAAACTCTAAAGCATTCACAGACAAGGCAGGAAAAAGCAGTGCACTTACAGTGGATTCTTTATGCAGATACATGAAAATAGAAAATTTCTACCACCAGAAAGAAATGTTGTGTTTTTATCGAAGAGGAAAGCAAGAAATAAGATAGAAATGACCAATCGTGCTAACCTATAAGTTTGGAGTTCTCCTAATATTTCACATGTAGTGGATTAGCTGTTCTTCACTATGTAACATATTCCCTTAGCGAAATGATGAAACTTTAGGTGAGGTAGGCAATTTATTGAATTTTCATGTCACTTCTCATAAACTCATTCATAAAGAACATTAAATTATGGCGGCAAATCAAACTTTGAAAATCATAAACATCTGCCTCGAGTTTCCCTCTGAAAAATGTGCCAATGTATTTGCACGTACTTCAAATTAAATACAGAATGACAAGTGTCATTTCATTGTACTGCATGCTATCTCAGAAAAAGATGCCACAGGAATAGTAAGCACTTTGAAGTCGGCAAGTCAGGGACTTTTGGAACCTTTGAACCGTAACATTGAGAGTTTGAAAGTTCAAAGAACTTCTGACCTCTCGAAAACATAGAACTTTCTTAACACAAATGACTAAGACTGACACAAGGGAGAACTTTAGACACTGGGCTCTAAGACCAGTTGAGAAGTCAGGCGGTTCATGAATTCTTGAACCCGCCGACATTGGTTCAAAAACACAAAGGATATCTGACGACACGTGAAATGACTAAGTAAAGCTCAACTTGGGAAGAAAGAAAAAGGAAGTGGCAAGCAAAGAATGGAAAATTTTTCTAAGGCGCGAGTGCTTTAGTAAAATTTCAAACATAGGGTAACAGATGTTAATATGATTATGTGATTATGTTATCTAATTTATTTTGTTAATGATTTACTTAAGAGTTCTTATTAAATTATCACCTATTATAATTTACATTTGTTATTAATCTATTTTAACATGGATTAGGGGGTGAAAATTAGGGCTTGGAGGGAAGCATGAGGGTAAAGAGGTGAAAATTGGGGGGAAATCCTATAAATAGGAGTTGGGGGATTAAAAAATCATGTTTACCTTACTTTATAAGAAAAAAGAGCATTGGATTTGGGAGAGAGAAGCTAAGTAGAATGTAGTGCATACCAATTGATCAACATCATAATGAGTTGGTTTAAGAGTACTTGCGACATGTGGTAGGTCAATCGAATGTGAGTTCATGTTTTCAAGTTTTTTGGAAGAGTTTTAGCGTTCATTAATTTGTGGCTGAAACATGATGAGGCCATGTGTCATTTTGTATTTGTGAGATGATGTACATACATTTAATTATTTTGATATATGATGTGATGATTTTGAGTGATTTATAGATTGTGTTGATGATGGACATGTGGTGGATTATGATGCTTTATGATTGATGATTATGGATGGATATTGTATACCTATGGATGATGCATGTGGTTGATATGCATATAATGATTATGTATAATTAGATGGATGGTTATGAATGTATGTTTTTTATTTACGTGTTTTATTATGGCACATGTGGGTGAAGGAAAATAAATGATAGAAGATAGAAATGTTAGTTAGAAAATGATGTTGGTAAATGATGAAAAAGATAGAATAATGAAATGATAAGGGATGAAAATAATGATGGATTTTATGACGAGTGTGTTGAAGTTGGATGTGGGTACATTGTAAAGTGTGGCGGCAAACCTAGATTTTCTATAGCACTTGATGTTATGCACGAAGGTATAAGGACCATGGTGACTATGTTTCCCATGCATAAAGGACTAACTCACAAACACATTGCAAACAAGAGGATTCCCCAACATATCATCAAGGTGTGTAATGACCTTGAGAGGATATGTGTCAAGACAACTAACAAGCAAAGAACTCAAACAAACAAAATAATGCCCTAGTATACCGTCAAGACACACCATGATATAAGGATCATGTCGACCTTGATGAGGTATGTTGTGGGTCAATAGATAAGAAAATAATCAATTCAACAAAAAAATGACACATATGGGTTTTACCTCTTGCCAAAGTGTTGAAAAGGTTAGGATGATGATGTTGGCGATGTCTGATGTGGTTGTTATGAAAAGAGTGTTGTACACCTTGCACAAAAATGAATTATTTTTAATTATGTAAAATAAATATTTACTTGTGGCATATCTTTAGTGATGCGTTTAGCCACATTAAATATTTATTTGGGTCCACTTGTGAAGTTGTATGTAACATTGGTTAGATATTTTGTGTGAGAGACATGACAAATATTTAATATTTGTGAGAAATATTTAATTTTGGGGTCAATGGTTTTGTGCTCTCATGGTTATGAGACACGTGGTTTAGCCAATACCGCTTGGTGGTTTTGTGTGATATTGATTTTATAAAAGCATGCACATGTTTATTGGTTGAGGTTGATTGTAATTTTTAGCTTGGATATCATTTGGATTGAGCTCTCTTGTAGAGTACATATGTGAAGCATGACATGGGATGTGTGGCTATGTGGTTACCCATTTTTCTTGGACACATGGAGGATGCATTAGAGGACCTTAATGTTTCATAAGTATTCATAGAGACTCTATAAGTGTATTGTAATGTTTCATTGTTGAATAATACATTGAGTGTGGACACTTTTGGAGGTTGGGTTTTTTCCCTCTTGAGGGTTTTCCCACGGTATATCTTGTGTTATCTTGTGGTATGTATTCTTATCTTTGTATTATGGTTACTCTATAAGCTTGCATGCATCATTTTCTCTCATAGGGTTATGTAGGAAATGGTTTGATCATCCTGTTAATTTCCTAACAAGTGGTATCAGAGCTATGGTTATGGGTGAGGGAGGTATGAGCTCCCTAGTTTTGTTTAACCCTTGCTTGAGTAGATCTAGGGCAAAGTTGAAGCCATGGCAATGTTAGAAAGATTTGAGACATTTTAAAGTTAAGGTTTTTGTGTAGGTTGTGAAAATACATATTCGGGGTTTTAGAGTTTGTAGACTTGGGGTTATTGTTGTAGATCTGGGGTTTAGAAGAGATTTGGTAAAAAGGGTTTTTTATGGGTGTTCACCATGAAGGTTTTATGCAGGAAGTTGTAGAAATGACTTCCTAGAACAAAACTAACCTCACCATTGGATCCAAAAGGTTTGGTAGATGAAGATTGACATAAAATTTGATAGGGTTTGGCCACCATTGCCTGATTCAACATAATAACCCCATTCGTTATGGTGGTGCCCACATGGATTCAGGGTTTCAATAATTCATCTACAGGCCTTTTCTTTCAAACCCAAAATTTCTAGGTCCATCGGCGTGAGTGGGCCTTTGTCTCATCGATCGCGTTATTCATGGGTGGTTTGATCTTTAGGTCGGCATGACAGCTACTATCGGCAGCCAAGTCCGATATCCTGTCGATCATCGATGGACATGTAAGGCAAACATCCAAGGTCATCGTTGTAACAATAGCCATCGGTGGTCAAGGTGAAAGTCCTTCTGATGGCCGATGAGATGCACCATATGGTCTTTGACATGACAATCTTCGTCGGCGCAGGTGGGAAATGTCATTCCGACGGGTTGGAGTTGTGCCAATGGAAGTGGCATCGGAATGATATTGCGTGTTGAGAGAACAAGTGGGGGGTTTGCCGATGAGATGAATGTGGATGATAGGGTTTGACGGTCGGCGTGATAGGTGATATCAGTGTAGGTGAAGGATGTTGCTCTGAAACTTGGGGTCACGCCGATAGGGTCTTCGTGGGGAAGGAGATGGAGCGGTAGACTGCAAGCGGTTGGTTCAAGGGCCGTGGCAGGGAAAATTGCGCGACACTAAGTATACCCACGACCTAGTTTATAAAGTGATCAAGAGGTCACTGTAGGGTGAATGCAGGATAATTAGATCTCATAAATTTGAAAGATTGCAACCGTCGATCTTGCTTCCATGGAGCCCGATCCTGCGGTTGAGGATAAATGTTTCAAATGACTGTCTGTTGGCACCTTTTTTACACGTTCACTCCACAGTCAACTACCCTACTGCATGATGCCATGAAAAAACATCACATCTGCTTGCCTATTCGAGCTCCGGGTTGCTTGTGCCGCTGGCTTTTATGGTGAATTTGACTGCTTCAGCTACTAAATTTATGAGGATCCGGTTGTTTCTTTAAAAATCTGGAGGGAGTGATCTTTGCATTTATGAAGTCTGTCAGTGTGTAGGTGGCCGAAAGCTTGTGTGCTCCTTGAAAAGGGAATCCATGGCCATTCTACAGAGGTTGGATGTTTTTGGGTTTTCTGCTCTGACCTTGAACACAAGGTGTTCACATTTTGAAAGGCATTTTCTATTACAGATTCGGTCCTTGATTTGGTGTATCAGTCTTTCTTTTTTGTAAATGATAAGTTCCCATGTGATAACTTTCTATGCAGATTGAATCTAAATGAAGAACACTTGATGTGTGTATTGCTTATGATTGTCTCCTGTGTGTTATTTGTTTTCCTTTCAAACAAGGTTGTCAAGGGCTTCCAAGTTTTTCAGTATATGCTTGCTATACTGTGTGTCTGATTTCTTGCGTCTGCTCAAGGAGTGGTTAAATAGGCTTTTGATCAGATACAAAGGAAAATGGATTGCATCATAGGATCTGCTAAGTATGATCATAGGTAATACTTTTTCTTGGACATATTGTTGTTAGGCAGTAATATTTTACTTAAGTCCTCTGGATATGAATTCATGTTGTCATAGGGAAACATTTATATTCATAGATTTGACTCTGCTGCCCAGATAAGGCACTGGTCTGGGAATTTGTCTGTTCAAAGGGTCTAGGAAAATCCCATAACTCCAAACATAAAAAATAAATCTTTTCATAATTCCAACCTGTTAGTTGTAGGAGTAGGAATAGGAACCCCTGCATACTCTCATCCTCAACTAGTTAGTTATGTCCAAGCATGTTGCCAAACTTGTGATGTATCATGCATATCTTGGTCCAAACATGAGAGTATTCTGCCTGTTGTTGTAAAGCTAAATCTTTCTATCATTGGGCGAGTCAAGGTTAAATCTTTAGCTATAGGGATACCCCCCTTGGTGCAGCAGAACCAAAAGTGAAGGGGAGGCAGCTCACGCAACCTCCTGTATCTGTTGGCCGAATCTGCCTGGGCATTGGAACTGGTGAACCCTCTGACGATTCAGGCACTAACAGAAATGGTGACTCCGCTGGAGAGTTGAAGAGAAAGAGTGAATTTGTGCCCATCTGAGTCACCAATAGAAATGGCGACTCCACTGGGGAACAAGAGTCAAATAGTGTGAAATCATTGCTACATATCTAGTTCTTTCATGTGAATATGGTGCTCTGCTGGTGGAATGAACTCAGAAAAATATTTGATGGGCTTTCAGCCATTTGAAAATTTTATCCTCTTTGGAGAGGTGGCAACTCTGCAAATAAGTTCTCAGTGCACATGAAAGGCCGATGTATGTTGTTGTGATAAAAGATTTTTTGTTTAGGACTTTAGCATCTGGATGAGAAAAGGTACATCGTTCTTCCCACTTGTATTTGTTGTTTTATTGCATAAGCTGAATCCCAAGGGGAAGCCTTAGGTCTTAGGCAGACATAGGATGTCTGAAAGTAAAATTTATATGAATCCAAATATGTATTCACCCATACTCAGCCAAGAGGGGGATGAAATGTTGTGTAAAAAATTGAAGAGATAAAGAATAGGTTAATATCCTTAGAGGCTCGGCAAGCTTAGTTAAATAGTAACCCTGTTGTGTCTGCTAGCCAAATTGCTAAACCTCTTGTCAGCCCTTTTGATCCTTTATATGACCAATTAGATTTGTCATGGGTTGACTATAAAGTTGAAAGTATGCCTGCTTAGATTTACAATCAAATGCCTAGATTTAGTGGACATAGTGTATGTGATGGGGGTGCACATATCCAAAACTTTCACAACTTCATGGAGAAATATTCATTTAGAGATGAGGATATGTGGATGAGGTTTTTTGTTAGATCCTTTGGTGCTAAAGCTAGAGATTGGTATTTAAGCTTTCCAAAGAGATCCTTTGCCTGTTGGGATGATCTTGTTGATTGTTTTAGAAAAGAATTTGCAAGAGAACCTGCTGATCTTGTTGCAAGATTGATGGAAATTAGAAGACAAGATGAAGAGCCCACTACTGATTTCAGTCATAAGTTTGTAGTAGCCCTTTCACAAATCCCTGAAGACTTCAGACCTAATACTTCAGCCTACATTGGCATATACTTTGAAGCTTTTGAAAAGGGCTCTAGTGCAATGTTGAGGGAATTCAAGATAACAAGTATGCAGATGGCATACAAGTTTCTAGAGAATACAGAAAAATGAAGAATATGCACATATAGAATTCCCTGTCCACAGGTTTTGGTGTGAATAGTAGTTGTGTGGCTGCAAATGACCAAGTGATCATGGCATCATTTGAAGATAAATGTGTAAATGAGAAGATAGAAGTTGAGAATGCTATACTTGAACATATTGCTGATAATAATGCTCAACTGGATTGCTGACTAGTTGAGGATGCCAAAGAGAGGATCAATGTGTTGGTGCCTGAATTCACTGACAGTTTCCAAGCAATTTTCATGCAGGCACCATCCCAAAAAATCCAAAAAAATTTCCAGTTTTGGCACCCCTTCAGTGTTTTGTAGCATCCACATCATCTTTCTTGAAGAGGGGGTCTTCATGTTTTGTCCATTGGCATGAGTTTGGAGTGTGTCTTGGCGATCATGATTGGTACCAATGGCGTATTATCTTCTATCGTTGAGACTTTACCTATCGGCGAAGGTGTTTTGTGGCTTGCCGACGGACTGGGTCTCGCCGACGAGGGTTTTGGAGTGCTATCGCCAAGACTTTGGCTATCGGAGTGAGCGGGCAAGTATTGGGCCGACGGCGTATGTTTGGCCGATAAGATGTCATCGGTGTGTGTCTCACCGAAGACCCAGATGTGGTATGTTATCGCCGTGACTTTGTGCTATCAGCGAGGGAGTTTCCTGTTGGGCCGATGGCATATGTTTGGCTGATGGATGTCATCGGCGTGAGTGGTAAGGTCAGCGAAGGAGTGTTCAGTTGTGCCGACGGTGGGAGGCTTGGCTGATGCGATGTTATCGGCGTAGCTCTCACCGATGGAGGGATGCGATGGTGGTCGTCGGTGAGATTTTGGCTATTGGGTGGATGGAGAAGTGTTGGCCCGACATTTGGGGTCTCGCCGATGGGGGGTGTGTTTTATTTGTTGGCGTCGGTGTGACTTTGTTCATCGGCGGAGGTATTTCGTGTTGCTCCGACGGTATTGGTCTGGGCGATGGCGAAGGTTTGCATTGGTGAGACTAGTGAGGTCGGCAGGGGATCTGCGGGGTTGGCCGATGGTTTGTGTCTTAGCGATGGGCTTTTGGTGAGGGCTTGTGTGTCGAGCGTGGCAAAAGCGCTCGACACTTGATATGTATGCGACCCCACTTTTTAAACTAATGAAGGAGTCTCCTCACCATGCATGTGGGATTTTTCCCCTTGCATTATTTTGAGCCCGTGGTTGAACGTGTTTTGGCGGGAAATCTTTTTTGTATGCAGCGACGGTCTCCAAGTGAAACGCGGGTGGTTGAGATCCTTAATGGCGACTGTGCTGGGGCATGGGCGAGTTGTTGCACAGTCAGGTACCGGATTTTTGACATGAAGACTTCCAGGTGGCGGCGCAGGGCTCAAGGGTTCCTTCTGTCTCTGCAGCAATAAATTTTGAGCGCCATTCCTTTAAGGGATCGGTATCTGGCGAATTTTGTAACAGTCTTGTAATTAATTGCTATGGTACACTTTCTGGCTGTTATAAGCAGACTGTGTTACCATTTTTTTTGAGGTTGTTGAAAGTTGAAGATTTTTGGCTCTGTAATTCAAAACAAGCTGATCTGGTTGCTCTGTACAGCTAAACCTGTGAGTCTATGTATCTCTTGTTGTATGTTTTGGCATGAACCCACTGATTTCATGATTAATCTTATATGAGAAATGCGATCTTAGCATGTGTTTTGTTAATTCTGTCTCCAGTATTGCATGTATTCTTCTTCTGAATCTGGATATTTGGGTAATATTTGAGACTCTAGAACATAGAATTCCTATGTTGAATGTCTGATCTTTTAACTTCTGCTCAAGGGGTAGATTAAACTATTTTCAGGTTGAACATTGGGAAGGGTATACTGCAGTAGGGATGCCATAAGTAGAGATAACTTAACACTCTGTATTGGGAGATATCTATAAGGCAGGTATCACATATGTATCCCCCTAAAATCCAGTTTTAGCTGTTCATGCTGATCATTCACAGGTGTATGTCTACTGACTCCAGGCCTTGGATAGGCACCAATCTTGCTTTGTGTTTGTGTTACAACCATGTCCAGCTTTGCATCCAAACTTAAAATCATAATCAAACTCCAAAATAACCATTAGGACATTAGAATTAGTTTTAGGATCCTCAGTCCTCTGTCTACAACTGCAAATAGGCCCAAAGCTAGCCCCTTTGCTCTTATCTTTCAGTTTCGGTCTACTTACAGGAGGACTTATCTGCTTTCTGACAGCATCCCAATCCTCGTATGCGTATCTCATGGATGTTGAGTAGGGAATACCCCCCTAGGTCTTGCAGAGCCTGAAGAAGAAGAGGAGATAAAATATAGAGTCTATCTCCTACACTGTTGGCCCCTGGCCCAGAAATCCTGTTGATCACTAATGGCTACCTTGTAGGGAAATATGGGAATAAGCATCCAGTCTGGGAAAAAACCAACACAATGATGACTCCCATTTCAAGGTTGAGGTATCTGGTTCTGAAAACAATGATGAGGTTATGGACAGCAATGAGTGCTTGTTTGAATGGGTTTGTGAAGATGATTGTGAGTATTGTGCTCAAGATAGAGAAGAAATGAGAAAACAAGGGAGCAATTCCATGTTTGAATCACTGCCTTCTATTTAGACACATGGAGATGATGAAGAACAATCAAAGATTGAAACAAGTGCTAGTGTTGAGCATGATTGTTCTTTATTGGATTATAGTTTTGTTTGTGACACACAAGCTGATACTCCTCCACACAAGGAATTCATTAGTTATGAAAATGCATGTTTGGCTGCCCATGAACCAGTGGCATACTGTGATAAAGCTGAAACACTTGGATCAACCCTTTTTGATACATATGCTGAGGAGGATCTGTTTGAGTATGGTGAAAATCAAGGTACTGTTATTAATAAGGATTCTGAACTTCATCCTGATGAAAGAGAGACCAACATATATCATGAAGGTTTTTGCAGAGATGTGCTTGAGTCTGATCCTTTCCAGTTTGATGCAGCTGATGATTGTGTGCATGAGGTGCACAATTGTGGATTTGAGAGTTTCTTCTTTGATGTGCTAGCTTATGATAAAATGAGGCCTGATGATCTTAGCTACATGGTGGACTTTGAGTCTTTTCAATTTTTAGTCCATCTAGGGGATCATTTTACAATGCATAGTACTGATATAGATGATGGTAAATGTTATATTTCATATGGGAATGCATTGTTTGATAAATATAACACTCACATGTTGCTTGATGCTAAAGGTTGTTTGCATAAGGTTGACAGTGACAAGCTAAATAAGATGGTTGAATATGCAAATGACAAGGGTTGTTTGTGGCCAGACAGTGGCAACATCTTTAGGCTTGACCCAGTGAGATCAGAAGAAGATCAAGTGTTTGACAGAGGAAAATTCTAGTTTTTCCTTTCTGGTGGCCTTGAGCCACCAAGTAATTTTTTTAAAAAGTGTGTGATTGGTGATGCAAGTTGGTGTAGCGTTTGACTCTGTTGCCCAATGGATATGGCACTCAGTCTGCATCACAGAGTTTTTGTGTTCTCACCATGCCTGTAAGAGGCATGCATCCCCAGACCGAGCCAATGGTGGTGCCCACCTAGATTCAGGGTTTCAATAATTCATCTACAGTTCTTTTCTTTCAAATCCAAAATTTCTAGGTCCATCAGCGTGAGTGGGCCTTTGTCTCATCGATCATGTTATTCATGGGTGGTTTGATCTTTAGGTCGGCATGACAACTACTATCGACAGCCAGGTCTGATATCTTGTCGATTACTATGGACATTTAAGGCAAACATCCAAGGTCATCGCCATAACAATAGCCATCGGCGGTCAAGGTGAAAGTCCTTCCGATGGCCGATGAGATGCACCATATGGTCTTCAGCGTGACAATCTTCGTCGGTGCAAGTGGGAAATGTCACTCCAATGGGTTGGAGTTCGGAGTGACATTACGTATCAGGAGAACAAGCGGGGGGTTTGCCGATGAGATGAATGTGGCCGATAGGGTTTGATGGTTGGCGTGACAGGTGATATCAGCACAGGTGAAGGATGTTGCTCTGATACTTGGGGTCACACCGATAGGGTCTTCGTGGGGAAGGAGATGGAGCGGTAGACCACCAATGGTTGGTTCAGGGGCTGCAGCAGGGAAAATTACGTGACACTAAGTATGCCCACAACCTGGTTTATAAAGTGATCAAGAGGTCACTGTAGGGTGAATGTGGGATAATTAGATCTCACAAATTTGAAAGATGCTAACCGTCGATCTTGCTTCCATGGAGCCTGATTCTGCGGCTGAGGATAAACGTTTCAAATGACTGTCTGTTGGTACTTTTTTTACGCGTTCACTCCACGGTCAACTACCTTGCTGCACGACGCCATGAAAGAACATCACATCTGCTTGCCTGTTTGAGGTCCAGGTTGCTTGCGCTGCTGGCTTTTATGGTGAATTTGACTGCTTTAGCTACTAAATTTATGAGGATCCGGTTGTTTCTTTGAAAATATGGAGAGAGTGATCTTTGCATTTATGAAGTCTGTCAGTGTGTAGGTGGCCGGAAGCTTGTGTGATCCTTGAAAAGGGAATCCATGGCCATTCTACAGAGGTTGGATGTTTTTGGGTTTTCTGCTCTGACCTTGAACACAAGGTGTTCACATTTTGAAAGGCATTTTCTATTGCAGATTCGGTCCTTGATCTGGTGTATCAGTCTTTCATTTTTGTAAATGATAAGTTCCCATGTGATAACTTTCTATGCAGATTGAATCTAAATGAAGAACACTTGATGTGTGTATTGCTTATGATTGTCTCCTGTGTGTTATTTGTTTTCCTTTCAAACAAGGTTGTCAAGGGCTTCCAAGTTTTTCAGTATATGCTTTTTGTGCTGTGTGTCTGATTTCTTGCATCTGCTCAAGGAGTGGTTAAATAGGCTTTTGATCAGATACAAAGGAAAATGGATTGCATCATAGGATCTGCTAAGTATGATAGTAGGTAATACTTTTTCTTGGACATATTGCTGTTAGGCAGTAATATTTTACTTAAGTCCTATGGATATGAATTCATGTTGTCATAGGGAAACATTTACATTCATGGATTTGACTCTGTTGCCCAGATAAGGCACTGGTCTGGGAATTTGTCTGTTTAAAGGGTCTAGGAAAATCCCATAACTCCAAACATAAAAAATAAATCTTTTCATAATTCTAACATGTTAGTTGTAGGAGTAGGAATAGGAACCCCTGCATACTCTCATCCTCAACCAGTTAGTTATGTCCAAGCATGTTGCCAAACTTGTGATGTATCATGCATATCTTGGTCCAAAAGTATTCTGCCTGTTGTTGTAAAGCTAAATCTTTCTGTCATTGGGAGAGTCAAGGTTAAATCTTTAGTTGTAGGGATACCCCCTTAGTGCGGCAGAACCATAAGTGAAGGGGAGGTAGCTCACGCAACCTCCCGTATATGTTGGCCGAATCTGCCTGGGCATTGGAACTAGTGAACCCTCTGCCAATTCGAGCACTAACATGTTATTCTGTCATACAGTCGTACGATTTGTAGAAATAAAAAAAATGAAAAATATTTTTAGTTTTAAAAACTATAGAATGGAAATAATAATAAAAATTAGGGGGGTGGGTATGAGGTTCATAGACCCCTATACCCCATGTACCTCTTGACAATTGATGTGGTAGGAAACATACGAGGTTGTCGATAGAAGTGGAGTCCATCAACAGCTGGTCCCAGCCAATGGTTACCAGTCCAACTAGACCCTAGCCCCCCTAGTTTCAATCGAGATGGACCTATGCTTATCCCTTAGCAGGCATAAGAATCCAAAACTTAAAATTAAGCCTTGTTTAATAAAGATTTCAGTTCTATGGTAGAAATTTAAAAAACAAAAACTTTTAAATAGTTTGAAAAATACTTTAAAATCCATCGCTTGATCATAGCTAACACACTGGCCACCCAATGCTACCTCTGATGATGTTATCATATACAAACTATACAAACTGATAACATGTCATTTGTATGGATAGGTCCCCTTAGGGCCTCTTCTAGCCCTTGGAGTGCATTTTCTTCTATGGGGCATAACTTTCACCCATGGCATTAGATTTTTGACTTCTTATAGGCATCAAAAAGCTCTCTCTAAGAACTACGTAGTAGTATAGTTTTAGTCATTAGATTTTTCTATTTATATCAGCATTTGGTTCCTAAAGCTAGACATTTCTTCAAAATAGTTAATTGGTCATAACTTGAGCATACAAAATCAAATTTTAGATTTTGAACAACTAATGGAGAGTATTTGTAGTGTATTACTTAGTGGATTAGGTGTTTTTTTGCTTGGATGAATAGAGAGGATTGTACTTGTTTGAGCACTTGTAGGAGACTGAGATTCAAGGCATGATTGTGTGAGCACCCAAATGAATTGGTGGGTGAAAACTTGTGGGAATGTATGTTTGTATGAAACTGATATGGTAGTATAGCTAGTTTCAGATTTGGTGGTTCTTGATATAGGTTTATGATTTTTTATAGAGTATTGACTTTGAGGGTGACATGTCTTCTGGTTTGAAGATATGGTTGATACACATGTGCAGACTAAGAGTCTCAGATTAGTGGGATTTGAGTACAGATATGACGATGGTGATGATTATGGTGTCATAGACATGCATGTACATTTGAGCATTGACACGACATACTCAACTATGTGGTTGATAGGTTTGGGTTGTGATGATTTGATTGATTCATGTTTACAAGTTGTGGTGTGGTTCAATGTTAGGAGGATTTTGCTTATCTCTTCGATTCTTGATTGGTTCCTTGACTATGATTACTCATTTGTGGACTTGTTTTGGAAAATCAGATCTAAGGTTGATCTCATGTTTGAGTCTTGAGGTCTACATGTTATCTTCTTTGTTATCTCAGTTTGCAAGTTACTAATGTGATGATGAGTTTTCATATTGCTTTGCTTTGGGATCTACAATTTATGTAGCTTTTTGGGATGACCACCTATTGGTTGCAGTGAGATGACTCAGATGTCGATTATCTATATCCACAAGTGTTTTCAGTGTTGATGCGAATTTTATTAGTTGTCCTTTACTGTGGTCATTTGTGCATTGGTATGTTGCATTGGAATGAGAGGATGGATGATTAGAGTGCCTGGATAGTTAGTTGTTGGGACTTGTATCATGTTATTTATCACAATATTATGGATAGCTTGGTTACACGATTCAGTGTGAACTTTTGACAGTGATGGTTTGGTGGTTTTTGATCTTCTTGGCTTGGAGATCTTGGTTCTATTTATTCTCTAGAGCTACTGGTATTTTAGTTGAGTGTGTGTAGACTATGGGTGATTTTGATTTAGGAGATAGCTATTACAATTCCATGTGTATCTTAATATCGTGGTTTAGTTGGAGCTTTAGTAGTGATGTGTATTCATCACCTTGTGATGGATGATCTTCTACAATGGTTGTGGGTGTCATGGAGAGGCTCTTGGATTATGAATCTTGTATGCAGTGAGAGTGCTCTAACGTCCAACGTTCTATTGTTAGGAGATGGTTATCTTCATTTGATTGGAGATGTTGACATCTTGGTTACCATGGAGGACTCTTAGAGTCTTTGGTTGAGGTGTTAGTTTATAACTTGTTAGTTTTGATAGGATCCTTGTTTGAGAGGTGTCAGTTCAATACCTCATTTAGTAGTCTCATAAAGGTGTTGGGTGCATTTGTCAACCCAAATGGCATCAAAATCCACTCATACAGTACATCTATGGTCTTGAATGTTATCTTCCATTCATCACCTTCTCTAATTCTGATTTGGTGGTATCAACTTTTCAAATCAATCTTATTGAAGTAATTTGCTCCACTCAAAAAGTCTATCAAGTCATCCATACGAGGAAATGGAAACCTATACTTAATGGTTTTCTTATTTTTATCCCTTGAATTAGTGTGCATTTATCATTTCCCATCTTTCTTAGGTACCGGTACAGTAGGTACAACACACGAACTGAGGCTCTTTCTAATCAGCCCCTTATCCAACAACTCTTGCACTTGTCTATTCACCTCTTGATTTTCCATAGGTGTCATTATATATGGTGCCTTATTTGGTAGGCTTGCACCCAGTATCAAGTCCATGCAATGACTTATGCTTCTAGGTTGAGGTAATCCATCAGGTAAGTCCTTAATTAGAATGTTGTTGAATTCATTTAGAATTTCTTGGACTTCTGTGGGAACTTCTGCCCCTTTCGCTATTGTCATAATTTTTGTGACCTAAGGTAGGAAGGCATAACATACCTTCTCCTTTTTTATTTCCTTTAGGAACTATTTTCCAGTCACTAGACAAACCCTATTAGTTTTATCAACCTCCTCATCATTATCCTTGAAAGGATTCAACACATACTCAACCCCATTCGTATTGATTTTAATGCAATTACTCTTGCCTTCATGAATAGCCTGCCTATCATATTGCCAAGGTTTGTCTAATAGAATGTGGCATGCATCCATTGGCATAACATCACACATTATCTCCTATTTGTAATCCCCAATATAAAATTTAACAAGGCATTATTCACATACCAATAACTAATGTCCTTTTTGCAACCAGGAAACCTTGTAGGGAATTGGGTGTTTTAGCCTCTTCAGTTTCAACTTCTCCACCATCTCTTCTGACACTAAGTTGTTAGTGCTACCACTATCCACAATTACTTTGCAACATTTTCCTCTAGACTTACATCTGGTTCTAAACAAATTTATTTGTTGTTCTCATTCCTCTTGTACCTTCTCTGATGTTAGAAGAACTTTCCTCAGTATCAAGGATTCTCCATCCTCGGGTTCTTCTCCAAATTTCGGTGAGGCACTCTCTTCCTCAGCTTGTGCTATATGGACACTAGTCTCTTTTCCTTTTCCACTGCTCTATTGTGCTTGAGGACATTCTAATGCTCTATGTCCAGCCTATCCACACTGGAAACATGTTCCACTAAATCCTCTTCCTCTTCCAGAATTTCCTCTACCTCAGGAGAAATCACCCCTTCCCCTACCTCCTTGGGTATTGGTCTAAGGAGAACTTGTTTCTCCTTGCTTATCTTGAGAACCATGTCCAAGATTTAACTACCCTCTTCCTTTGGAGGATTTACCTCTTCCCCTAGAACTATTTTGCCTTCTAGAGATCTTTTCTTTTGCCTTCAATGCAAATTGATAGGCTTCTTTATGATGGTAATTCTGACCATGCTAATTTCATCTTGGATAGAATAATTCAAACCATTTACATACCCAAAGACCTTCTCATCATCATCTTCAATGTGACCAGCCTTGATTTTCAATCTATAAAACTCTTCGGTGTAGTCTTGCACACTTTTCTCCCTCTACTTAAGGTTCTACAGCATCTTAAACATGTTGATTTGATGGTTTGCAGGCATAATTTTTTCCTTCAACTTAGTTAACATCCTCTCCCAGGTTTTAATCTTTTCCAAGTCCCTTTTCTCTGTCTCTTAACTTGCACATGATCCCACAACAAATATGCATGTCCCTTCATCTTTGCAGCTGCAAGTTTTACCCTCTTAGGATCTTCAATAGATTCCAATTCAAACTACTTTTCCATCTTTGAAATCCAGTCTATCAACTCATCAGGTTTTAGACTACCACTGTAACTGGGTAACTCTACATGGGGCTTACTGACAATCTTTGTCATTGCACTCAGAAACCTCCTCTCATATCCATCTTCTCCTTCTTTTACTTCTTCTTCACTGACTTCTTACTCATTATCACTCACATCCTTTATAGGTACTCCTCGCATTGTGTTCTTTCCATTGCATCTAGTCTATTTGTGATGCCTCTCAGCATCTCTACTAGTGCTGCATCTCTAGCTCTTGGAGTAGTTCCTCTTCTACCTTTGGCTTGGTGTGCCATGTCTGCAAACCCTCTACAGTTGCAGGTTTTCCTCCTCACTTTGCCTACAACAATCTCCTTAGGGCCTCTTGCACAACACCTCCATAGTCTCAAGGAATTCCAAACCTATGCTCTAATACCACTTGATGTTGGTCAAGGTCCAAGAGCTTTGGCAAGCTACTAAACTAGGCAGCAAAATGATCTTACACACAACAAATCAGAAAAAACTTTCTTTATTCGCTTGCAATGAGAACATTACAATAGGAGTAAAATGACATTACAATATTACATGCATTCTTACATGCCTTAGCCTAAGCCTTACAATCATTCCAATGGTCAAATTAGACCATCCAAGCCTTCCTTGAATACCCAAAACAATCTGCCTTCAAATATGAAATCTATAGAGGAAGCTACAACAGAAGCCAAAAACTCACTATGGAGATGTCAATCTCTTCACTGTGAAAATCCTCTATTTATAGGCATTTGAGGCAGCCATCACACTCATCACATGAATGGGACACATGTCAGTAATCAATTGGCTCTTGGATCAACGGTACATGTGGTCAAAAACTATTTTTGTCACTTTCTGGGTGCTTTCAGGCAGTGCAACAGAAAAAAGTGACCCCTCGGGATATTGTGGGATTTCAGGGATCATCTGCATATTGTGAGATTTTACGGGTCTCTGTATATTGCAGGATTTTCAGGGTCTACTACATATTGTGGTATTTTAGGTGTCATCTGCATATTGCAAGATTTCATGGGTCATCTGCATATTGCGGGATTTTAGGGTCATCTGCATATTGCAGGATTTCAGGGGTCTATTGCATATTGCAAGATTTCAAGGGTCGTCTGCATATTGTGGGATTTCAGGGGTCATCTACATATTGCGAGATTTCAGGGGTCATCTGCATATATCCTAATGGTAGGGAAAGTTTTGCATATCTTGTTGCAAACCAAAGTTTCGTATTTGTATAACTTGTCCAATTTAGCTTGGATCTTCACCAAATTTGAAACGTGAGCACCCATTTGGATATTCTTCAAGGTGAACCCCTCAATTTACCATGAATCCTTAGGAATTTCTCTAAAATCTAATCATCAACTCCTGTAAGCAAAAAAAAACAAAAAAAAAAACAAGAAAGCAAGGAAATCTTTTTGGTCAAGATGAGGATTGCTCGTGGACTCGGATGCTCCTACATCATGTTGTGAGGGAGTATGCAATGGCTTGTGTTACATATTTGGATTATTGTGACTATTTTTTGTTACTAAATGGTATTATTATAAGCCACACCTTGGTATAAGTGTTGATTGGTAGACTTGGTATGCCTTGATCTATTTCAGATTTGGCATTACCCATGTAGTGGGAGTCCCTGGATGTGTATGTTATTCTTTGATAGGTTTTATATAGGGAGCTTGTGGTTGTGGCTTATGGGTTGGATATGTTGTTGGAATGAGTTTACTGATGTTTTTGGATACCTTTGAGGTATGGATGGTTGGCTATATTAGCATGTGTTGTGGGTGTTATTTCCAGTCATGTGGGTTTTTATCTTGGAAGAAGCTTGGAGTCTTTGTTATCACATAGGTTTGATGATTGTGTTCTTTAGATTGGTACAACTTCACCTTGGCTTGTTCCTTTTCTTCTATAGGTGGCATTTTAGAGGATGAGAGGAGTTATTGCTTGAGATTGTGAGGCCTAGCTAGTATTGTTCTAGATATTTTGACTTGATGTTATATTTTGGTGTGTGTGTATTGGACTTGTTTGATGTTGAGATTATGGACTATGGATATTATTATTTTGATTATGGAAATAAAGGTTTTATATTCATGTTAGATATTTATTTATTTGTTTGTTTAAAATGAAATAATATGTTTATTTAGTAAAATAATTGATTATAAAATATTAATGGTTGTATGTTTTATTTCCGCAAAATAAATATTATTATTTGATATTTTAGATTTTGTAATTATTGATGTTAGAAATGTTTAAATTAAATGTTTAATTGCTTCGGCTATAAGTTTTAAAATATACTGATGTTTCAATGAGATTTTCCAGGTAGAGTGGTCCAGGTTCCTTAAGAATCGAAGACAAAATCTATATGCTCAAATATTGTTTATTATTTATTTATTTCTTATAACTTTGTAAGGGGGGGGTTGTGTCAAAAAGTATGTGATGTTTATTTGAAATTAAAAAGAAGTATTTGTTTTAATTTTTGAGAGGGGAATGTAAAGAGTTGAAAAAATATTTTATTTTTAAAGGAGGAAATGTGAATTAGTTTCGAGATTCTTGAAAATAGAAGTGTTGTAGCTTTCTTGGCACCATTCATCTTTCTTAGTCTTTTGGTTGTTGAATGTTTCTTAGATGGTGAAAGAAGAGGATTTTTGGGGTTGAACTGAGGCATGATGATAGATTGTTGGCTGGAAACAATTTGTTCATTTGATTGGAGTGATTAATTGGGCTGATACTAACTTGGACAACCAAGGTATGATTGATTTCTTATGGAAATTTAGTATTCTTCATGTTCTGTGAATGTTGAGTTCAAGGGTTGTGATAATTGTTGTGAAAATTTGTGTTGTCTTTTTTGAATGTAAGTGGGTTGGGTGTGCAAAGGGAATTGCCCTCCAAATTAGATGAGAGATTCCCTTGTGTGGGGTTAAGAAGTTTGTGGAGCCTCTCTTGGGGTTTTTGTGGAGTATGTGATGGTGTTGTGGGCTAGTTGTGTTGGGAAAAATGGAGAATGGGAGTGAAATTTGATGGGAGATTGTGGAGAATGAATGGGGGTTGGGAGGATGTATGATTGGTTGTGATAAAGGGAGTGTGGAGTTGTGTGAAGAAAGGGAGTTAAATTGTGCCCTAGGAGGGAAGGGAATCCCCCTTCTTCCCCTTACTAGAATTTCGTGTGTGGATTCCATGTGTGTGAGTCTTTTATCAATAGTTTTATTTATGATTTTTGTTTTAATAATATTTGCAACGAGCAATGGATTTTGTTTCCCGCTCGGGGTGGACTGGTATCATCAATCCTACAGATGGGTGGAGAGCAGGACTGGGTTGCTCTATTTTGTGTTGTAGGTCTTAAACAAAGATCCAGTTTGAGGAATTGAAAAGAAATCAGTAAATATGGAAATTCTATTATTTCACTAATCCATTTTGATTTAGAGTTTCATATTTGAAATAAAAGACTCAAATTGAAAGCAAGGAAGACATTCAGTGTTTAGGTTCTGGAATTGTAATGTAAATATACTCATTCTTCTTATATATGAATATCAATTTTATCACAGTTAAATCAAATGATTCTTAGCTAGATTAAGTTGTAAGAATGCTTTTATTATTATTTAGATTATCTATTGTTGATATGTTTCATATTTAAATCTGAATCAAAACGCAGTTTGAAATAAACTTTATTTTACAACAGTGTGGGATGAAATGATTTTACCATTTTTAAAATGCACAAGGTCATAGTCAGACTTAAAGTGATCACAGAAATGTATTATGAGTATACAGTCATATTGTAAGATTTATATTGATTTTGTGTTATAGAATGTGTTGGAAATATAGTGAAATCAAACCATTATTATCGATCTGGTGAATAATAGTATTGCTATCTACAGCAATAACAAAACATTATAGCATGTATTCTTTGATTTCTTTGATGGATGGGTATCCATGACTACCCATGGCTACAACAATGAAAGTTGTGGAGTCATGGGAGCCACGACTCCCATGTGTTTTAGTGGGGTGGTAGTGGATAGTCAAAGATTGCCACCACTCGAATTCGTAACAGTCATAAAACTTAAACTCTTATTTTACTAGTCGTCGTGATTTATAACGATCGTTGCATTGTTTATAAGTTCATGACAATTGTTAAATACTTGATGTTTTTAGTACGGGCATGGTGGTAGCCGTGACCACCATGGCTACCCACGACATTGCCATGGGAGTTGTGGGAGCCATGACTCCCACATGTCGGGTCGCTCCTAACTGTGAGCGGCTCAAAGCCGCCACAGTCTAGCACGTTTCCATGGGTTGCAAACTATATATTAAATCTTTTAACTACCATGCGATACAATGATTATTGATACATTATAATGCCTATTCTTTCATTTGATTTATGGTATACTATGTATGTATGTATATATATATATATATATAATGCGTAAAGTTGTCTAATTGAATACAAGAGTCTTTGTAAATATGAACATTCTGTTATGGAAGTTTATTTTGATCCCATCAACAATAATGGAAATTCATATATATATACATGCACATATGTATACTTATTCGTTTATGGGCAATGATATTCTTAAGTGTTGTAGCTGTAGCAGGGATTGATTAAGTTGAATATATAATAAATTCTATGTCAGGAAGATGTAATCTTAACTTTAATATGTTAAATGAATATTAGCATGTTAGTAAGAGTAAATTTAGTTTTACAACAATTTTGCTCTCTTGCGCTTAAGATTGTGATATCTAACTTTTATTAATATCTTTTGATAAGTTATATTGGGACAAGATTTTGACAATTTGGGTGATTTCTTTTTCTTTGAGATATACTGAATAAGATTTAGCATAAGTTTTTCACCTTCTTATCCCATCTTTGGTTAGCTTATTCATTATTTGATTATTAATTTAACTTAATTCACTTTATTTAATTAATTATATCTTATTTTGATTATTAAAATTAGTTTCTCTTGGGTGGGCATTACATAGGTATCAAAGCACCAGGTTGCAACACTTGGGAGCTTTGGGGAAAATTGTAATAATAATGTAAACTTGTTTCTTATGTGTAGCATGTTTCCTCAATGAAGGCATAGTCATTCTATGCCATCTGAATCATACCATTCTAGGGAGCCGTTAGACCATGGGCCTCAAATTATTTAGGCTCTACAAAACTTGGTAGATGTCATATAGGAGAAACTTCCTTTACCTAATCAACAAGATCAACATCGTTTAGAAGTACAACATTCTATTCCCTAAGAGCGCAGTAGAAGTCCTCACTAGGAAGGTGTGGAGCATTCTAAGGAAGGTGAATTAGGGAATCATACACCTCCTCCTTATAACACTCGATTAGAGAAGGAGGATTTCGTTGACATTGACAAGCTGATCCGAGATTTCCTTCGACTTCAACCTCAACACGTTTTCGGTTCTACTGACGAATCTGAGGTAGAATCTTGGTTAATTAGTCTTGAGAAATTATTTGCACTCAAAACCTATGGGAGTAATCTTAAGGCTAGATTAGTAATACACCTGATCAAGGATAATGCAGATACTTGGTGGTGACAAGAGGAGAGGAAAAGGCATTTGGCTTTGAAGAATATTACTTGGGAACTTTTCTTGGATATATTTAAGAAGATATACATTTCTGACCATTTTTTACAGCGAAAAATAGATGAATTTCATGATCTCCAATATAGGGGACTTACTGTAGCTCAGTACGACAACAAATTCTTTGAGTTATCATAGAATGTTGACTACATTCAGGATGAAAAGATGATGGTAAATCGTTTCATCAGAGGGCTTAATCACAGCATCGCAGGACCAATACGGTTATCTGAGCCTACTACTGTGAGATAGGCAGTGGAGAAAGTGCTTATTGCAAAGGAGATCCAGCTGAAGCATCATGATCATCATCAAAATCTGCCTCAACATCATAACCGCATTCAATTCCACTCTTTTGCACCTCCTAGGGGAGGGGGTAGGGCAAACTCTTTTCCTGCCAAATCAGCACCACAATAGTCATAGCAAAGTCAGAAAGCAAAGTTAGCTTAGGGAGGTTCGGTCAGGTCTTGGCAAGTTCCATACAGAGAGGAGATTAGAGAACTCAGACACAGTTTGTTGGATCAACTCGTCCTCAGTAGAGTTCTCATGGCAATCAGGCTAGCTCCAGTATACCAAATTTTTAATTTCTGGCACCACCTAAGGGTCCTTGTTATAACTGCGGAGGTAAGGGACACATTGCTCAAGAATGTTTTCATAACAATGCCGCTTCAGGAGTTCAGTAGGCGGCAGCTTCGGAGCCTACGATGGGAGATGTGGGTAGATCTCATTGAGTCTTTGTAACTTTTGATAATTGGCAAGAAGACCATCAAGCTTTAGTCATAGAGGTGCCTAGTAAAATTGGTAAGGTCATTGTCTCTGTACTTTTTGATTCTTGAGCTACAAAATCTTTTATTTCCCCATCCATAGTGGAGAAGTATAGACTGGTGGCTGCTAAGCAAGATGTTAATTGGGATGTTGAGTTAGCTTCTGGTGCTAGTATGTCTGTTAATTCTTTGGTTAGGGATTGCCAGTTAGAGCTTAGCTCTTTTTCTACCCAAGTAGATTTTAGGGTGATACCTTTGGGATCATATGATATTATTTTGGGGATGGATTGGATGAATGCTCATGAGGCCAAACTAGATTCCCATCACAAGTCTGTAGAGTGTTTAGATGATATGGGCAAAAAGGTGGTTGTCTCAGGAATTAAGAGACTTGTGTCGCTTAGAATGATTTCAGCCATACAACTTAAGCGATGTATGAGAAAAGGATGCCAATTATTTTCTATCTCAATTAGTGATAGATCAGAGGACAAGCTAGATACTTCCTTGGATGATCATCCTATTCTTCGAGAGTTTGCTGATGTTTTTCCTTCTCAGCTTTTTGGGATGACGCTGTGAAGGGAGATTGATTTTCATATTGACTTGGTTCTAGGAGCACAACCTATTTCTAAGGCCCCTTATAGAGTGATAACACAAGAACTTTAGGAGCTTAAACTTCAGTTGGAGGAACTCTTAGAGAAAGGTCATATCTGTCCCAATGTATCTTCTTGGGGTGCACCTGTGATTTTTGTGAAGAAGAAAGATGGGACCCTTCGACTTTGCATAGACTATAGACAGTTAAATAAGCTCACCATAAAGAATCATTATCCTTTTCCAAGGATAGATGACCTATTTGACAAAATTCAAGGAGCAAAGATTTTCTCAAAAATTGACCTCAAGTCCGGGTATCATCAGTAAAGGATTGATGAAGCCGACATCCATAAGACAGTGTTCTGTACACGGTATGTTCATTATGAGTTTATTGTCATCCCTTTTGGCCTGACTAACGCCCAAATAGTTTTTATGAGTTTTATGAATGGTGTCTTTTGCACTTTTCTGGATCGATTTGTGGTAATCTTTCTAGATGACATTCTGATTTATTCTCGCACCGTGGAGGAGCATAAGGAGCATTTGCGGCAGGTGTTGCAATGTCTAAGAGAATCAATTGTATGCTAATATCTCTAAGTGTGAATTCTTCCAGACTAAGATCCAGTATTTAGGGCATATTATTTTAGGATATGGGATCTCAGTGGATCCCTCTAAGATTCAGGCTATTTTGGAATGGCCTGCTCCCACTAATGTAGCCGAGGTAAGTAGTTTCATGGGATTAGTTGGTTACTACAGAAGGTTCGTGAAAGGCTTCTTCAATATTGCTCATCCGATTACTTCTCTCCAGAGGCAAGGCAAGAAATTTATTTTGTTTGATCAGTGTGAAAGAGCTTTTCAAGTTCTAAAAGAGAAACTCACAAGTGCACCTATTTTAGCTATTCCAGATCCCACCAGTGATTTTGTGGTTTGCACAGATGCGTCAATTGAGGGTATTGGCATTATTCTTATGCAGGAGGGTCGTGTGATAGCCTTCAAGTCTCACAAGTTGAGGAGTCATAGCTTAACTACCTGACACATGATTTGGAGCTAGCTACAGTGGTTCATGCTTTGACAAAATGGTGACATTTTATTCTTGGGCATAGATTCGAGTTGCATTTTGATCATCAGAGTTTACAATACATTTTCTCTTACCCTAATTTGAATTCTTGGCAGCACAGATGGATGGAATTACTGTGTGAGTATGATTTTGAGATTCATTACATTAAGAGGAAGGAAAATGTTGTAGTTGATGCCCTTAGTAGATGAAGACATGACTTGTTGGCTTTGACAATTAAAACAGATCTTAGAAGATGAATTCTAGAGTTGTTGCCTCAAGATGCATTATACAGTGAGATTATTCAGTTCCATGGTCCTATGAAGGACAAGTTTGAGGGATATTCTGTTGATGCTGATGGGTTGCTTCATCATCATGGGCATATTTATGTTCCTCCTTTTGGAAACCTTAGAGGATTGATTCTAGTTGAGGCTCACAGAGCACCTTATGCGGCTCATCCTGGTGTTAAGAAAATGTATGCAAATCTTTGGAAGCTATTTTTCAGGGCACGGATGTGGAAGGATATTGCAGAGTTTGTTACTCATTATCTTGAGTGCCAAAGAGTAAAAGAAGAACATCAACATTCGGCTTTCCTATTGTACCCTCATGCTATTCCAAAGTGGAAATGGGATGTGATATCTATGGATTTCATTTTGGGTTTAACTTTGACTGCATGTCGGCATGATGCAATTATGGTGACGGTGGGCAAGTTAACTACAGTGGCGTACTTTTCTCTGATGTGTTCTTCCTATAATGCCACATCAGTAGCTAGAGTTTTTCTACATGACATAGTTTGACTTCATGGAGTCCTGAGGAGGATTATTTCTGATAGAGATCCAATCTTTACTTCATCCTTTTGGATCGCTCTTCAGTAAGCTTTAGGTACTCAACTTAATTTCAGAACTGCATATCATCTAGAGACAAATGAGAAAACAAAGCGAGTGAACCAAGTTTTGGAGTATATGCTCAAAATGTATGTTATGGATCAATAGTCTCATTGGGAGGACTACTTGTATCTATTGGAGTTATCTTACAATAATGGACATCACAGTTCACTTGGGATGGCACCTTTTGAGGCTCTTTATGGTAGACCTTGTAGGACTTCTTTGAATTGGGACCAACTAGAGGATCGGGTCGCTATTGGACCTAAGCTTGTTTGGGATATGGAGCAGCAAGTGACTCAGATTTGTGATCAATTGCAAATAGCTCAGGATCAATAGAAGAAGTATGCTGACAACAGGAGATTTGATCGAGAGTTCTAGGTTGGGGAGAGAGTTTTCTTGTGTGTGGGACCTCATAAGAGTTCTATCCGCTATGGAAAAGACTCTAAGTTGTCACCCAGATTTGTTGGCCCTTTTGAGATCTTAGAGTGGAAAGGCCCAGTTGCATATCGCTTAGCTTTGCCACCCATCCTGTCTTGTATCCACAATGTTTTTCATGTATCTCTGCTAAAGAAATATGTACCAGATTCTTCTCATATATTGGAGTGGGATGATTTACAGGTGGCATAGGATGGACAACTAACATTGGAACCAGTCCACATCTTGGATCAACGAACGCTGGCCCTGTGAGGACGACAACTGGATCAGGTCAGGGTCTAGTGCGACCCCTATGATGAGTTTTTTTCTACATGGGAGGATACAGTCAAGATTAAATCCTTATTTCCTTATCTTTTTGATAGCTTCCAAGAGGAAGCCTGATTCTAGAGGGGGAGAATGTGAGGCCTAGCTAGTATTATTCTAGATATTTTGACTTGATGTTATATTTTGGTGTGTGTGTGTATTGAACTTGTTTGATGTTGAGATTATGGACTATGGATATTATTATTTTGATTATGGAATAAAAAGTTTTATATTCATGTTAGATATTTATTTATTTGTTTGTTTAAAATGAAATAATATGTTTATTTAGTAAAATAATTGATTATAAAATATTAATGGTTGTATGTTTCATTTCCACAAAATAAATATTATTATTTGATATTTGAGATTTTGTAATTATTGATGTTAGAAATATTTAAGTTAAATGTTTAATTGCTTCATCTATAAGTTTCAAAATATACTAATGTTTGAATGAGATTTTGTAGGTAGAGTGGCCCAGGTTCCTTAAGAATCTAAAACAAAATCCATATGCTCAAATATTGTTTATTAATTAATTAATTAATTATTTATTTCTTATAACTTTGTAAGGGGGATTTGTGTCGAAAAGTATGTGATATTTATTTGAAATTAAAAAGAAGTATTTGTTTTAATTTGTGAGAGGGGAATGTAAAAAGTTGAAAAGAGATTTTATTTTTAAAGGAGGAAATGTGAATCATTTTCAGGATTCTTGAAAATAGAAGTGTTGTAGCTTTCTTGGCAGCAGTGATCTTTCTTGGTTTTTTGGTTGTTGAATGTTTCTTGGATGGTGAAAGAAGAGGATTTTTGGGGCTGAAATGAGGCATGGTGATAGATTGTTGGCTGGAAATAATTTGTTCATCTGATTGGAGTGATTAATTGGGCTGATCCTAACTTGGATAGCCAAGGTATGATTGATTTCTTATGGAAATTTTGTGTTCTTCATGTTTTGTGAATGTTGAGTTCAAGGGTTGTGATAATTGTTGTGAAAATATGTGTTGTCTTGTTTGAATGTAAGTGGGTTGGGTGTGCAAATGGAAGTGTCCTCCAAGTTAGATGAGAGCTTCCCTCATGTGGGGTTAAGAAGGATGTGGAGCCTCTCTTGGGGTTTTGTGGAGTATGTGATGGTGTTGTGGACTGGTTGTGTTGGGAGAAATAGAGAATGGGAGTGAAATTTGATGGGAGATTATGGAGAATGAAAGGGAGTTGGTAGGATGTATGGTTGGTTGTGATAAAGGGAGTGTGGAGTTGTGTTAAGAAAGGGAGTTAAATTGTGCCCCAAGAGGGAAGGGAATCCCCCTTCTTCCCCTTACCAGAATTTTGTGTGCAGATTCCATGTGTGTGTCTTTTATCAATAGTTTTATTTTTTATTTTTGTTTTAATAATATTTGCAACGAGTAATGGATTTTGTTTCCCGTTCAGGGGTGGACTGGTATCATCAGTCCTACAGATGGGTGGAGAGCAGGACTGGGCTACTCTATTTTGTGTTGCAGGTCTTGAACGGAGATCTAGTTTGAGGAATTGAAAAGAAATCAATAAATATAGAAATTCTATTATTTCACTGATCCATTTTGATTTAGAGTTTCAAATTTGAAATAAAAGACTCAGATTGAAAGCAAGGAAAACATTAAGTGTTCAGGTTCTAGAATTGCAATGTAAATATACCCATTCTTCTTGTATATGAATATCAATTTTATCACAGTTAAACTGAATGATTCTTAGTTGGATTAAGTTGTAAGAGTGATTTTATTATTATTTAGATTATCCATTGTTGATATGTTTCATATTTAAATCTGAATCGAATCATAGTTTGAAACAAACTTTATTTTACAGCAGTGTGGCATGAAATGATTTTGTCATTTTTAAAATGCACAGGGTCATAGTCAGACTTAAAGTGATCACAAAAATGTATTATGAGTATACAGTCATATTGTAAGATTTATATTGATTTTGTGTTATAGAATGTGTTGGAAATACAGTGAAATCAAACCATTATTGTCGATCTAGTGAATAATAGTATTGCTATCTACAGCGATAACAAAACATTAAAGCATGTATTCTTTGATTTCTTTGATGGTTTGGTAGACGTGACTAGCCACGGGTACCACAGCGGAAGCTGCGGAGTCGTGGAAGCCACAGGTACCACAGCAGAATCTGTGGAGTCCTGGGAGCCATGGCTCCCATTTATTTTAGTGGGGCGGCAGTGGACAGTCAAAGACTGCCACCACTTGGCTCTGTAACAGTCATAAAACTTAAACTCTTATTTTATTGGTCGTCATGCTTTATAACAACTGTTGCATTGTTTATAAGTTGACAATTGTTAAATACTTGATGTTTTTAGCATAGGCATGGTGGTATCCATGACCACCACGGCTACCCACGGCATTATCGTGGGAGCCATGGGAGCCCGCTCACAGTGAGAAGTAACCCAACATGTGGGAGCCATGGCTCCCACATGTTGGGTTACTTCTCACTGTGAGCGGCTCAAAGCCACCACAGTCTGACACGTTTCCATGGGTTGCAAATTGTATATTAAAGCTTTTGACTGTTATGTGATACAATGATTATTGATGCTTTATAATTCCTATTCTTTCATTCAATTAACAATATAGTGTATATATATAGAATGCGTAAAGTTGTCTAAATGAATACAAGAGTCTTTGTAAATATGATTTTTTTTGTTAAATGAATATTAGCATTAGTAAGAGAAAATTTAGTTTTGCAACAATTTTGTTCTCTTGCGCTTAAGATTGTGATATCTGACTTTTATTAATATCTTTTGATTAGTTATATTGGGACAAGCTTTTGACAATTTGGGTGATTTCTTTTTCTTTGAGATATACTAAATAAGATTTAGCATAAGTTGTTCACCTTCTTATCCCATCTCTAGTTAGCTTATTCATTATTTGATTATTAATTTAACTTAATTCACTTTATTTAATTAATTATATCTTATTTTGATTATTAAAATTAGTTTCTTTTGGGTGGGCATTATAGAGATGGTGGTCACTTTGGTTTTATTGCAGGTATTTTGATAGAGCACAAGAGCATGTTGGAGATTCATGTGGTTTCATGGATGACTATGATGACATGTTTCATCGATTGACCCTTATGCAATGTATACAATAAGTGGGAGAATGTTAGGAAAAGGGTTTGTTCACCTTGTACAAAAATGAATTATTTTTAATTATGTAAAATAAATATTTACTTGCGGTGCATCTTTGGTGATGTGTTTAGCCACATTAAATATTTATTTTGGTCCACTTGTAAAGTTGTATGTAACATTGGTTAGATATTTTATGTGTGAGAGACATAAGACAAATATTTAATATTTGTGAGAAATATTTAATTTGGGGGTCAATGGCTTTGTACTCTCATGGTTTTGAGACACATGGTTTAGCCAATACCATTAGGTGGTTTTGTGTGAGCTTGATTCTATAAAAGAATGTACATGTTTAGTAGTTGAGGTTGGCTATTATTTGGGGCTTGGATATCATTTGTATTGATCTCTCTTGTAGAGTGCACATGTGAAGCATGGCATGGGATGCGTGGTTTCATGGTTATGCATTTTGCTTGGACACATGGAGGATGCATTGGAGGAGCTTGATATTTCAGAAGTATTAATGGAGACTATATAAGTGTATTTTAATGTTTCATTGCTTAATAATACATTGAGTGTGGATGATTTTGGAGGTTGGGTTTTTCCCTCTGGAGGGTTTTCCTAGGGTATATCTTGTGTTATCTTGTGGTATTTATTTTGATCTTTACATTATGGTCATTCTATAAGTTTGCATGCATTATTTTCTCTCATAGGGTTATGTAGGAAATGGTTTGATCAACATGTTAATTTCCTAATAGTGGGGAACAATATATCCTATGAAGGCAATTGATAGGATGATGGAATATGAATCTGGTGATGACAAAGAGTTCAACTGATGTGCATCGATGGTACTGGATAGAGTGTTTTATTTTTGTTTTTGATGTAGCATTATTATTGAGTTGTCATGCATTTATTTGTGATGTTTACATTAGAACTACTTCAAGGAGATGTCCTTGAAGGGAACACATTGAAATGTCATTTTAGCATAAAATGAGAAGGCTTGAAAATATTTTTTCCAAATCATGATACAAGACCACTACCCCTAGCATGCCAACAATGGGGAAGGAATGATGGTGAAGGGATGTGTTGTGCCTTGTACACACACCCCATTCAAAATGGAGTCCCCCTCTTTAGATTTGGCTAGAGAGTCATTGGATCTTCTTATCTCTTAAGTGATTGTGTGGTCAAAAGTGCATTTTTGACCTTGATGGAAAGATGATATCTAAAATCACTTCAAAAAATCTACTAGGATGAATCCTTATTTTCCCTTTGAGGGCTTTGAAATGACATTTTGTGCTAAATTGCCCTTCAACCGACCTTTGCGCTAAAAACTCACTTGTCCGACCTTGTGCTAAAATCCTATCGCTCTGACCTTCGTGCTGATTTCCTCTCTGTCTGACCTGGTGCTAAAACCATTGTTTCAGACTTTTACATTGAAAATGGCCTTGTCTGACTTGCACCAAAATCTATAATCACCGACTAAGTCAGACAACCCCGAAATGCCCGCAAGTCGGATGAGCCCGAAACCTCCGCAAAGCTGTGCAAACTAAACTTCCAAACTTAACGCTAAATGTGGTCCTGACCGACCAAGTGGGACGCACCCGAATTTCCCACCGAGTCTGAGTTGAGGGAAATCTGGGCAAAATCTAAATTAGTAGGTCGTACGCCTACGCATTAATGGTAGTTTTGACAGAGGTTAAATAGGAAATTAATTGTATTTTAGGTCATTTGATCACGTTTAAGGCTAGAAATTTCAGAGCTCCGCTCACCATCTACTAACTTGCCCTGAGCTCGAACCCGCGGCCTACTGGTGCAGATCAAACATTCATTTTCACTCCTACCAAGTAGGGTTTTGACCCTGGTTTTCAGGTTTCTATCTTCAAGCAGTTAGGGTTTTGTTTTAAGCAATTTAATTTCTCTTGAGAATGAGCAATTAGGCGGTTGAATTTTCTTAAAACTAGGTTTTGTGGGGTTTTAACTAGGGTTTCCGTACTATCATTGGTTTTTTCTTTATTTTTCAACCCTGGTTAGGATTTCTTATGAAGATGGCTTGCCACAGGGGTTTAAAATTCCAAACTTAGACAAATCCTTCCGCGAAACCCTTTAATTCTCCTTGGCGCGAAATCAAACTCTGACCGACCTGCAAAATGAACCATCTTTTGGTCAATCGAAAACCTCCAAAACTCGCGTCGAGTGTCTAGTTTCATTTTTTGCTAAAACTAACCTCATCCGACCAAGGTGCCCAAAACGCTTTTCTCTAACTTGGTCGGAA
Organism: Cunninghamia lanceolata; assembly: GCA_027924645.1. Lineage (NCBI taxonomy): Eukaryota > Viridiplantae > Streptophyta > Pinopsida > Cupressales > Cupressaceae > Cunninghamia > Cunninghamia lanceolata. The sequence goes on from BSBN01000977.1 coordinate 7,515,564, forward strand.
GGCCTCAAAAACACCACAAGATTTTAAACTCCTTTTGCACTAAAAAGCCCCTACTCTGACTTTGCACTAAAAGACCATGTCACCGACTTAGTCGGATGACCCGAATTCCCCCGCAAGGTCGGCACCACCTGAAAACCCCGCTAGGAGCTTGCCTCCACTTTTGTGCTAAAATTGACCTCGTCCGACCTGCGCTATAATACCCTCCTACTGACTTAGTCTGAAACCGCCTAAACCCGCGCAGGTCAGACCGAGCTAATTTCTGCGCAAACAAAGTACAGTTTACATCGACAAGATTTTGCACTGAAAACTCAACTGACCGACTTGACAACCATCAAAGGTCAGAGACCTCCAAATCCCGCACAGGTCGGTGCTCCCTGAAATTCATGCTAAAACTCAAAAGCTTGAAAGGAAGTAAAACATGTGGTCAGACATGCCCGATTTCCCCGCTGAGGTCGGATGACCTCAAATTCAACACTTTTTTCTTCTGAGGGTCGAGCAACCCTCAAATTAGCGTAAAATAGTGTAAATGACTGAATTTTTTAAAATTTTCAAAGGGAAGGTGGTTCAAAATGATGAAATTAATGTTGTAAGGCATTGTTAATGGTAATTTTCATGAATTTTCTTGCAACATTAGATATTTGATTGCATGCAATGATATTACAGTTAGACTCAAATTTCCTTCAAAAGCATGTTAACAGTAAAATAATAGATTTGCATTGTTTCATCTAAAATTTGGAAGTATGTTAGGAATTTCCTTGATGTATCAAACTTATAAGATCTGGTCCTGCAGACTAAATGACTGCTTGGGCCCAAGCAATGAAGTACGAATTCAAAGGAATCCCTCCAAAAACCAAGATTCACTCTAGGTGGAGTGATGTAGGGGACACAGACTTAGGTCACATCAACCTAGATGACTTCAGACTAAGAGTCTTTGGTCCAAATCCCACTCCCAGAGCCAGAACACTCAGAGATAGTGGTATTGCACAAGCAGTTGCCTTTCGTACTTCAGTACAATGTGCGAAACTAATGGCCAACTGTGCAGACAGATATGACATTATGACCAGGACAATTCAAACAGCAAATGGGGATATCTTAGCTGACTTGACCCCACCTTCTCTAGCTGAAATCTTGGACATTCCTTGGCACAAGGTTATGACTATGCCAGATAAACAAGGATCGAAGGCAACATACAATAAAGATGTAGAGGGATGCAGGAAATACATAAATGACCATTGGGTTAAAAGAAGGAAGTCTGCTCTCATCAAGCTCCCTAGAGTACTTTACAGAAGTGACTTCCATGATGAAATCGGGGACATAGTAACCTTTCTGAGTAGAATCCATGGGTTACCAACAACCTCTACCTTTGAGGATTGGATGTTTGTTATAATTACTGAGATATTGAAGGGAACTAAGTTCCACTGGGCTCAGATCGTCAGTGACAACATCCAAGAAACCTTCAGTAATTTTAGAGAAAACTAATACTTCAAATGGACATCCTATGTTGTCTATGCACTGGCAAGAATGAACCACTACGATGGACTGTCCAAGGTGGGTGAAGTTGGAAATGATGAGAAAACTTAAATTAAAGTATATGAATGCTATCCACAACTGACTTCATCTCAATCGTTAATGCATTTCAAAAGGATAAATGATGCATTCACAATGTACATAGCCAGAAAGTTGCAAGGTAACATAGCCTTAAGGATTTCTTCCGAGGTCATGAATGAAATAACCAAATATGGCAGGTGGTATATCCTGTTTGAGAAATTTACATACATAAGAGTGTAAGGCTTCACTGGAATGGCTTACAGACTCCCTCGATATCCAGATGATAAGACAGTGCTTCTAGAACTGTCTAGGCAATTGATACCTTGTGTTGAGAAGCTCAAACACTTGCATAGAACTAATGTTCAATTTCCTATCAAGTTCAGCAAGGGACTTTATGCATGCCCTTCTCTGGCATCAACAGAACATTCAGATAAAGAGCTTCAACTCTTGAATTTGCACTACTACAATGCAAGGGGTCACTTTGATCCAAACAGAGTGATGGAAAGGTTTGTAATCAAAAAGCTCTTCCACAAAGTGCACATTGAAGACTTTTGGACCAATTGCCCTGATGATTACGAGATTATGAAGAAGGCACATGCAAGACTACCTCTGGATTTCATCAAAAGGTTTCATATAATTGCAGTCCCTGATCAATTGCAAGATGATGAAAATGTCATGTGTAGAGGACCATGGGAGGCGCAGTACCATCAACCCATTCCATTTCCAAATTAGGCAAATGCAGAGGAAAGTTCCCTAGATGTTGTTATGAGGGAATCAATCAGACTAAGTAAGACCTGGGTCGGATCACAAGTGGCTGTTCTGAATGGACAAGAAGTCCATCTTACTTACATAGCAGTAGAATCAGACAAGGACTCCAAGGGAGAAGAGGATGAACCCATACAGGTCACTGATGAGGCAAAACTAGCTGAAAAATAGAAATCAGATAGTGAGGAGCACACATATATGGCAGAAAAGGCAAGAAGATGAAGAAGCAATCTACAAGGTCTCCTCAGAAGAAGGACCAACCTCCCTCAACTAGGACTAGAACTTCCAAGAGAAAGGATATGCCAAGTGGTGCGGGAGAAAGCTCTAAGGCTAAGAAGGTAAAAGTGAAAGAAGCTAACAAGGAGGCTGCCATAACTAAGAGCGATTCCAATCCTCCAACTACCCAACCTCCTACCCAAAATATTAGTACTACTGTCTCAACCCCTGTTGTCTCTACTGCCACTTCTTCTTCCATTCCTCCTTCCTCTACTGCATCTGCCTCGCCCATAACTCAAGAAACATCTCCTGCCACCTCTCTTGCCTCTATCATCACCACCACCTCTTGTTCACTAGAAATTTCTTCTAGTGACTCTAGTAGCCCTATTTCCTCCACTCTTGCCATCTCATACCCTTCCACTACACCTACACCTTCTTCTCCTTTACCATTGCCTCCCATTTCCACCATCCTTTCACCCCCTCTTCCTCTACCTTCACCATTCTTTACTTCACCTCTTATCATTTCTTCCTCCTTATCACTAGTCTTGACTAGCTTGACCCAGGTCAGTTCGCCTTCCTTAACCATCTCTTCTGCTGTCACTATTTCACAAATGCCTGTGGATTCACTGGCAGTCCCACTGCTACCCAGAATTGAAAAAGTGTGTGCGGAATTAGGATTGAAAGAGCCAGAAATAGCCCTTGAGGAAGAAAAGGAGGTATTGTCTAAAATAAACAATGAAGACTTCCATGAACCTTCAGCTAATGTGGAAGTTATTGACATATCTGATAGTCCTGTGGACAAAGATCAAATAGAAGAAGTTTTCAGGTCTGTGCAAGAGAATGTAGTGATACATCTGAAGGACTTGGCACAAGAAGAAGAAAAGGAAGAAGAGAGAGTCCAGAGAAGAATCAAGAACAAGAACAATCCAAGGAGTTGACGGTATCTGATAAGGATGGAGCTTCTGAATTGAACAAATCTTCTGCTCCTGAATGGCTGCAAGGCAGAATGGCATACCCTGAACCACAGGTGGAAGTAATGCAACTTGACTTGAGCACCATCCTGTCATAGGCTCAAAAGCCTAAGAAGCAAAAAAGGGCTAAGATTCAATCAAGGATTTATAAGAATGAATCAGGATCGAGAATAGCAGAGATAGCGGTCCCGCCAACTGATACAGCAAGAGGACAAGTTGAGGTGGAGGATTACATCATATCAACCGTTGATCTAGCTCTAACCACTCATGCTCAAAGAGTGGATGATTTCAAAGGCTCGGTTACATCAATTTTGGAGCAGTTGGATAAGGATGAAATGTCCAAGAAAGACTTGAAACAACAAAACGAAGAACTAACAGCATGTCTTCAATTTTTGATAAAGCCAGTAGATGCAGGAGGAGATATAAGGACAATACCTACTTTGCTATCTACTGATGAAATGGCTAAATTGGGTGAGGTAAGATCAAAGTCCCAAGGCACAGAAAATTGGTTGCTAAAAGTTTTTGAAAAGGGATGTGAAGCTATAAGTGCCTCTGCTCAAGCGCATAAAAGACCGGTGGAATTACATAACAAATGGAAAGACTTGTGTGAAGAATGTGATTTTTTTGATGAGTATTATTCACATATGTATCCTCGGATAAAAGGTATCAGAGAGTTGCCAGCTCAGACTCTGGTGGTAGAAAATATTTTGACTGAGAATCAGTTGCCAAAGGCTATTGAATGGTATCAGCAACTACTTTTGAGAAAGGAGACCTTTGAGCATATAAAGGAAGCATATAAACCAACTGATGAAGAATTGAACTCAATCATATACGACATCAATTACTCTTTGCGAGATTACAGGGAAGTGTCTTATGATGATTATGCCCCTTTTGATGTCGAGAAGTACAAAGATAAGTTGCATAAGGTAATTTTTGAGGATGACAAGCTCAGTATGGAGGAGAGGTTGGACAAGGCAAGCGACCTCAAGGCAGAATTTAAGGCATTTCAAAAAGCAGGGGTAGAGATAGAAAGAATACATGGCAAATTCAGTCAGGAATTGGAAGTGTTTGACTACCAGATACATCATTTGAAGGATCCAGACCCGTCTGACATTAATCCTGCGCTCTATGCCTGGTTGACTTATCGCAACAAGTTGGCCAGTGAGGACAAAATTGACTTGGATAAGGAGTCTTAACACTATTTTGAATATTCTTATGATGTAATCCCGTCACAATTGTAAATTGTTGTATTCAGGGCAGTATGTGACTCTATTTTGTCTTCTTCTTGCTTCCAAAATGTCCTTTTCTATTATTATACTGAGTTGGCTAGTCAAAATGACTAGATTCAATGTATCTGGGCACTGTTTTTCATCTTTTTCATAAAGGACAAAATGTAATCCGAGAATTGATGTGGGCTATTATTGATGTATTCTGGACCGTCAGTGTTGAGTTAATCTCCACCGTTCATTTGAAGGCTAGGGTATGCTACTTTTCTATATAAAGGGCTGCCATTTCCACTATTTGTAAGAGAGATTTTGATCCAAATTGTTGACTCTATGCCATTTGAAGTAATACAAAGCAAGTTTCTGCAGTAATTCTAAGAATTTGTATCTTGTGTTGAATCATTGTGGTTTTCATGGTTTGCTTCTTGCTCTCCCATAGTAAGATTAGTTGTGCTTTCATAATATTCATGGTCTGCTGAAGTATTTGATGAACATTCTAAGTCCATACTTTTAGTTGTTTGCTAATGGTAAATAGCTTTGTAAAGTTAGTCTGGGCTGATTATTTGTGCTAAAGTTCGATTGCATCTCACAAGTTAAGTTGCGTCGCTCATTGGGTATTTAACAAATGAATGCAATCTAAAAATCTGTTGACCCCCATTGAAGATAGCATCATTTTCTGCAGCACTGTAACACCCATTTCAGTTTGGTAACTCAAGAAGTTGGCTTAAAGATTTGGAATGTTTGTCTACTGAAGATAACCTCAGCATTGTGAATGTCACTTAGGACCCCTTTAAAACCCTAACCTTTTGCATTTTCCTTTAAAATCATTGTTAGTTGTTAGATTAAGAATCTTAGCAGCATTTTATCTTGTTTATCAGCTGAAAATCATAATGGGGTTTATGTGTATTTGTTGCCCCAAACCTTAAGATTTGCAGATTGCATGTAAGACCCCTTGTAGGAACAGCTAGAACATACCAATTGAGAGATTCCAAGCAAGCTAAGACCTAGTTGTATTATCCTTGGAGTAGTCTTACTTAGGGTAAGATACTTTTCAAGAGAGGTGTAAAACCAACAATCACACCTGCGTTGTTGCGTTCTAAAACCACCATCAAGAGAATTGGCGCTAGAAGGAGGGCACCCATTTTCCCTTTGCTAAAAATCAACAAGTCTGGAGACCAGGCAGAGACACACTAGATCCAGCTCAGCTGGAGAAGAGTTGCTGTCCCTAGCAGAATTTAGACGAATGAGAAGGGATCAAGGAATACCCAGAGCCCCTCGAGCTCAGACAGCCCCTAGGAATACTACTACAGCTCCCATTAATCCTCCCAACATGACTTTCTTTGTAGGAGATAACCAGTCCCCTTTTATGTTCAATGACTACCATGATATGCCAAAGAACCCAGATAAGTTCTACTTGAAGTTCAGAGTAAATGACCCTGATAGGACTGCAGATGAGCACATTAAAATCTTTGAAGCTAACATGTTCATGTTGCAAGTATAGTATGAGGATGTCATATGCAGGTTGTTCCCTTATTCTTTGTAGGAAGAAGCTTATTACTGGTTTGCCAACCTCCCTACAGCATCCATAAATTCATGGCTGAACCTGAAGACTGCTTTCCTGGATAGGTTTCATATGCCTACCACCCCAGCTGATCTTTATCGGTCTTTTGTGGAGATTCGTCGAGAAGAAGGTGAGATGATAAGCTCCTTTAACAACAGATTCCAAAAAGCTTATAGCCATTTGCAGGCTCCTTACGCTATAGATCAGGCTGCTACCCTACCTATCTATTATGCTGCCCTCGATAAACTTACCTCCATGTTTGCAAGGAGAGCTAACCCAATACCTGCTAGTTTAGCTCAAGCATATTCTACTGCTGTCGATGTAAGTACCTCACTAGGGCAAACAACTTCTTGTCCATTAAACCATATGGGGCCTGTGGCCATGCCAAATCAAATACCTATGATAAATCATGCATTGGCTAATCATACCCCTGTGATGAATCCAATTCCAAACCCAGCAGCCACACAAGCCTTAGTAATCCACCCAGGTAATCCAGTAGCTGAAATGCCTCCAGCACAAATGCCTTTCCTACAATCCTCAGAAACAACCAAGACCAAAGAAGACAAAGATGATATCAGAGAGCTGGTTGAACAAATAAAGAAGCTTACTGCTAAAGTTACTCACCTCAAGAATCAGAATGCGTATATGTAGCAGAGGGGATAGAATTAACAACATTTCCAGAACCAACAACACTCCCAGAACCAAAGTCAGAACCAGTTCCCAAATCAGAATCAGTACTAAAATCAGAACTTTCAACAGCGGTCAAATCGATCCTGGAACACCAGATCGAACAATGGAGGGGTACCTTCTTCCTTGGAGAATTAGAACAATGATACCAGGCCCCCAGGTCATGTGATGTTGGCTGAAGCTGCTTTATCCACTTGGTGCAGACTGCACAACACAAATGCTCACTCTAAACTAGACTGTTCAGAATTCTAGATTGCATCCAGTATCTTTCAGATGGAGATTAAAAATGCTAAAAATCAGGAGACTTCGCCAAAAGGGTATGAAATTGTTCCTTCACATAGGTATGATACTACCCTAGTTCTTGATAGTTATACATTTCCATTCCAAGATGATAATCAGCCTGAGGAAGAAGAGTCTGAAGAAGTCAATGCTTATCAACAGTACAACAAGACTCCTTACAACCTGAGAAGTAGCAAGCCTAAAGGTCCTTTCACCACTTCCATCCCTCCAAATAGCTATCAGATTCCACCTGACCTGAAAGCTACCAATAATCTTGAACCACCAAAGTTCCCCATCAATCAGTGTACCAGGGTATTGCTGCAGAAAATTCCCAACGATCTGACATAGCAAAAATGGGACAGTATGTAGCTGAGGAACTTAAGAAAATGAAGGTCAGTCTTTCTGTGTATGAATTTCTTAAGATACCTGAGGTTATGACATCTTTCTTTCAAGACCTAGGTGTTGGAACTAAGACTCATTATATACCAAAGGAGAATATCACCAAGGATAGTATTGATAAGGGGAAGGAAAGAATACATGTGACTGATGTAGAGCAGAAGATGACACTGTATAAGGATAAGAGGGAAAGTCCCCCATTCCTCTTAACACTCAAAATATTCAATAGGAACCTTCATAACTGTTTAGTAGATTCTGGTGCTTCCACGAATGTGATGCCACTATCAGCTTGTAAAGCACTTGGGCTCACCCCAGCCAAGTCATCCTGAAAAGTGACACAATTGGATAAGACTGAAGTAAATGTGGTAGGAGAATTGAACAGGATACACATGCAACTGGCTTCTGATCCTACAATACATCAATATATTGATATTCAAGTGGTGGATATTCTCGATCAATATGGCATGCTTCCGAGTAGAGATTGGTCTAGAACTTTGAATGGTTATATGGAAACTGACTTTTCCCACATGTGGTTACCTTGGAAGGGGTTAGCCAATTAGATACGTATTGAAAGAGAACCCAAGATGAAGCATATGATCACATAATACAATCAACCTAATGAGATTCTATTTTCAGAAGTTGATTTGGGAGTCTATCTTCCACACAGTAGTCAGTCAAAGGAAGTTCTCATGCTAAGCTGCTTAAGACCCTCTAAACCGCTTATAGAAAGACCAAAAAGTATAGCAGCATACGTTCAATTAGATGCGGAGGACTCTTCAGAAGAAGATGAACCCGGGGTATTTGAGGGATTTCGTGATTTCATAGCCCAATTTGTGCAAGATCAAACTGCTATTGGAAAGCAAGTTCAAATGGAAGAGCTACTATTACCCAACTGGTGTTGTATACATGATGCATCTCATTCTGAATTTACTTGCCAGTTGTGTCAAGAAGCAGTCAAACAAGTGCAGAGACAACTGAAGATCTCTATAATTCTGAAGGAAGTGTTGACTGTCAAAAAGAAGGAAGAGCCCAAGCTCCTTCCCGATGAGAAGAAGTCCGTAAAACAGGCTAATGACAACAAAGACTTTCGCTTATGGACCTTAAGATTTGATGGTTCAAGATGCAGACAAGGGTTTCGTGCAGGGGTCGAATTGATCAGCCCCACTAGGAGTTCATTTTTAGCATCACAAAGATTGCAGTTTCCATGCACAAACAACGTCACTGAATATGAAGCATTAGTGCAAGGATTGCTACTAGTGCTACAGAAGAAAGTTAGAATTATCCAAGTGTTTGGTGATTTTGAGTTAGTGGTGAAACAAGTGAGAAAACAGTACTCATGCAATGATAAGAGATTGAATAGATACAGGAATAGAGTCTAGGATCTGATTGAGTGCTTTGACGATTTTAACATCCAAGTCATCCCCAGAAGACAAAATAATGTTGCAAATTCTCTAGCTCAAACAGCAAGTACATTAGAGCCAACATCCATGGCAGGACTAAAGAAGTTCTCTGTTGAGTTTGTTACTACCCCGTCCATGCCGGATAATGTTACCAATTTCCAAGTTTTCGAGGATGATCAACACATAATTAATTTCCTTCATCAGATGTGTTCACTGCTCAAATAATAGATGAAGAAGAGATGGAACCCGCTGAAATGGATTTAGGAGTACTAAACCTGAGAACCAATACGATCCCATGAGGAATGGTAGAATTGGAAAGATTGTTTGATGCAGATAATTTAGGGACTTAAAGAAAAGAAGGAGAATCCCCAGGGGGGAAATGTGAACCATTTAACTTAGGAACAGAAGAAGATGTTAAGAATGTGTTCATTGGGAAAGCTAGTACTGAAGAGGAAAGGATAGGAATCATACATGCATTAGGGGATTATCACGGGGCTATAGCTTGGATCTATGAAGATCTAAAGACTTACGACACCTCGATTATCACCCACACCATCCTGTTGAAACCAGGAGCAAAACCATTCAGACAAAGATAAAGGCTAGTGAATGCTCTACTAGAACCGTTCATTTTCAAAGAAGTTCAGAAGCTATTGTCAGCCAGGATAATATTTCCTGTTAGACATTCTGCATGGGTAGGAAATCTAGTTTCGGTCCGAAAGAAAAATGGAGAAATCAGACTTTGTGTTGATTTCCGTAATCTAAACAGAGCATCTGAAAAGGACAATTACCCGCTGCCCTCATTGGATGAAGTATTACAGATCGTTAACGGGTCCCAGATGATGTCATTCTTAGATGGATATTCAGGTTATAACTAGGTGATGGTAGAATATGAAGACAGACTAAAAACATCCTTCACATGTAAATGGGGCATCTATGCCTACCGCTGAATGCCATTTTGCTTAATAAACGCTGGCACAACTTTTTAGCGCGCTATGGATGTTGGTTTCAAGGGATTGGTTGGAAAATGTATAATCATCTACATGGATGACTTAACAGTATTCTCAAAAAGGTGAGAGGATCATGTAGCAAATCTGAGAAAGGTGTTACAACGATGCAAGGATTATGGTATATCACTCAACCCCAAGAAGTGCATTTTTGGAGTAACTGAGGGAAAGTTGCTGGGACACGTAATATCTGAGCAAGGAATATCTATCGATCCAGACTAGATCCAAGCAATACTCAAGATACCTCCCCCAGCCAACAAGAAGGAACTTAAGTCATATTTTGGTAAGATCAACTTTGTACGTAAATTCATTACAGGGTTCACTGAGATTGTTCAACCTCTCAATGCCATGCTGAAGAAAGATGCTAAAATGGACTGGACTCCAGAAGACAAGGCTGCCTTCACAGAAATTAAACAAGCTATATCCAATGCACCTGTCTTGGTGAGTCCTGATTACACTTTGCCATTTCATATATACTCATTTGCTTTGGAACATACTTGCGCTGCCATGTTGACACAGAAGAGGTCAGTTGATGATGAAAGGCCCATTGCTTTCATGAGCACTCCATTGAAAGATGCAGAGCTAAGATATCCAAATGTGGAAAAACAAGCGTACACTCTGGTAAAGGCAGTTAAGAAATTATGTCATTACATCCTAAGAAGTCAAGTAATTGCCATAGTCCCAGACGCAACAGTTAAAGCATTACTGATGCAAAGTGAATTAGAAGAAAGAAGAGGGAAGTGGGTCACCATACTGCAAGAGTTTGACATAGATATTCAACCTATGAAATTGGTAAGAGGCCAGGCCTTAACTAGAACAATGGCTGAAGTGGGACCAGACCTGGTCTCTCAATAATACCTATTAGAAGATGTTTCAAAAGATGAGTCGTACGAAGATATCATATTCTATTTACTCAATCAGCACTACCCACAGCAGTTGAATTCAGTGCAAAGGAGAGCTCTCAAGCTTAAAAGCAGTAGTTATATGATAAAATGATCATTCCTTTACAATAAGAATCGCGAAGGTATCTATCTAAGGTGTTTGGACAAGTCAGAGGTTGATCAGGTGCTAACTAGTTTTCACGAGAGATTCGGGACAGGTCATGGATTAGCGCACTCAACAGCTAGTTAGGTTCTTCGTGCCAGGTATTAATGGCCAACCTTGTTCAAAGACGCACATTCACATGTAAGAACCTATCACATATGCCAGACCGCTGCACATAAAGAGCGACACGCAGCCATGCCTTTGCAACCAGTGGTGGAGGTACGACCATTTGCTCAGTGGGGCCTTGACTTTATTGGTATGATCAATCTGCCTTCCTCTGCAGGCCACAGGTATATTCTGACCGCTACTGATTACTGCACTCGATGGTCTGAAGCAATAGCTTGTAAGCAATGTACCACGGAGGTAGTTATTGAGTTTGTTGAAAAGCATATTATCACTAGATTTGGTTGTCTATTTGCTTTAGTTTGTGATAATGGCTCTGCCTTTTCATCATTACATTTTTCTAACTGGGCATTCGATTATGGGATTACTCTCAAGTTCTCATCTAATTACTATCCACAAGGTAATGGGGTAGCCGAATCAACAAATAAAAACCTGCTCGAAGTCATTAAGAAACTTTTGGACAAAAACCCCAGAGATTGGCATACTCAACTTAGGTTCACTTTATGGGCTGATAGAATCTGACACAAAGTGGCTCTGAACACATCTCCTTATCATTTGGTCTATGGGATTGAACCCATCTTTTCTATCCATTTGAGAATCCCTGTACTTCAATTCATGCAGGACTACCTTGAAACTGATGACCATTTGTCCTCTAGGTTGGCTCATTTTTTGCACCTTGAAGAGAAACGCGACACTACCATAGAAAACTTTGCCAAGCATCAAGGAGTTGTAAAACGATGGTTCGACAAGACAAGGTCAAAGCCTTCCGCATTTCTAATTTGGTCTTATATTGGGATAAGGCACATGAGAAGAAGGGAGAACATGGTAAGTTTGATAAGCTTTGGATGGGTCCCTATCAGATCTATGAGATCCTTGGAGACAGTACATATCGACTCAAGAGCTTTACTGGTGAGGAGCTGCCACTGCCTGTCAATGGCTAGTTCCTAAAGCATTACTTTCAGGCCTGAGAGGCAGTCATGCCTCGAATTAGTGTACATAGTTAGAGGTTTGTTTGCTTTGGTTAGTTTAGGTTGCCTTTAGTTTAGTTTGCTTTCTTGCCTTTGCTTTCCTTAGTTGTTAGGTGCTTTGCTTAGATTAGTTGTCCTTTTATTTTTGTTTGTTGCGCTTGCTTTTCCATGGGGTCTCTATTTCTGACGTGGCGGTATTTGTGCAGACCTGCAAGTGCTTCTTTGATGGGTGAATAATTGCGAGTCTTCCTTGGAGAAGCCAAGGTTTCCACCTAGTCTTTGTTTGGGTTCCATTGTTATACCAAAGGGTATGGTGTTTGTTCATTGGAAATAAGTTATTAGTCGGTGCACCTAAAGTATTTTCTAACCATATATCTTTTCACTTTAAATAATCTTGAAGTAGCTAGGCAAGTCTAGGTGATCCTGTGACAAGTGAAAAGGGATGATTTCTTCTTCTACCATATGCACTATCCATCGAGATGAAGGCAGGTGACACTAAGTGTTACTAGCCCACATCGGGTAAAAATAAAAGGTGTTTCTCAACACCAGACCCATCATAGGGCAAATAAAGAAACTACCAAATTGCAAAATACTTACAAAAAGACACTTCCAAAAAGATTGACATCAAATATCATTGTACTATCAAACTGGACTAGTCATCAATCTGTTCCAAGGCTCAGCAATATTTCAAAATTTGAGCATTTCCTAGTGGTGGAATGATCTCAGCTTTCTAGCTTGTCTCAGGGGATCTTAGGTGAACTTAGTTTCGAAAGGATGAGAATGAATACAAATGCACACACTTAGGTTTTTAGGATGTGGATGGTTGCACTGGTTAGTGATCTTAGGTTCTTTGATGAGGTACCTTGCTTTTTCATTTAATATGTGGGGAACACAGAGATTCTGGGTTCAAATTGAACGTTTATCGTCGAAATGCTTGGGAGCATTTCCCAATAGAGTCGCCATTTGTTGTGCCTTGCACATGCCCCATTCAAAATGGAGTCCCCCTCTTTAGATTTGGCTAGAGAGTCATTGGATCTTCTTATCTCTTAAGTGATTGTGTGGTCAAAAGTGCATTTTTGACCTTGATGGAAAGATGATATCTAAAATCACTTCAAAAAATCTGTTAGGATGAATCGTTATTTTCCCTTTGAGGGCCTTGAAATGACATTTTGCGCTAAATTGCCCTTCAACCGACCTTTGCGCTAAAAACTCACTTGTCCGACCTTGCACTAAAATCCTATCGCTCTAACCTTCGCACTGATTTCATGTCTGTCTGACCTGGCGCTAAAACCATTGTTTTGGATTTTTACGCTGAAAACTGCCTTGTCTGACTTGCACCAAAATCTGTGATCACCGACTAAGTCAGACAACCTTGAAAGGCCTGCAAGTCAGATGAGCTCAAAACCTCTGCAAAGCTATGCAAACTAAACTTCCAAACTTAGCACTAAATGTGGTCCTGACTGACCAAGTTAGACGCACCCAAATTTCCTGCCGAGTCTGAGCTGAGGGAAATTTGCGTAAAATCTAAATTAGTAGGTCGTACGCCTGTGCATTAATGGTAGTTTCGACAAAGGTTAAATGGGAAATTAATCGTATTTTAGGTCATTTCATCGCATTTAAGGCTAGAAATTTCAGAGCTTCATTCACTGTCTACCGACTTGCCCTGAGCTCGAACCCGCGACCTACTGGTGCAGATCAAAGATTCATTTTTTGCTCCTACCAGGTACGGTTGTGACCTTGATTTTCAGGTTTCTATCTTCAAGCAGTTAGGGTTTTCTTTTAAACAATTTAATTTATCTTGAGAATGAGCAATTAGGCGGTTGAATTTTCTTTAAACTAGGTTTTGTGGGGTTTTAACTAGGGTTTCCGTACTATCATTGATTTTTTCTTTATTTTTTAACCCTGGTTAGGATTTCTTGTGAAGATGGCTTACCACAGGGGTTTAGAATTCCAAACTTAGACAAATCCTTCCGCGAAACCCTTTAATTCTCCTTGGCGCTAAACTGAACTCTGACTGACCTGCAAAATGAACCATCTTTTGGTTAGTCAGAAACCTCCAAAACCCGCGCCGAGTGTCTAGTTTCATTTTGTGCTAAAACTGACCTCATCCAACCAACACACCCAAAACGCTTTTCTCTAACTTGGTCAGAAGGCCTCAAAAACCCTGCAAGCTTTTAAATTCCTTTTGCGCTAAAAAGCCCCTACTCTGACTTTGCGATAAAAGACCATGTCACCGACTTAGTCGGATGACCTGAATTCCCCCGCAAGGTTGGCGCCACTTGAAAACCCCGCCAGGAGCTTGCCTCCACTTTTCTGCTAAAATCGACCTCGTCTGACCTGCGCTATAATACCTTCCTATTGACTTAGTCCGACACTGCCTAAACCCGTGCAGGTCAGACCGAGCTAATTTCCGCGCAAACGAAATACAGTTTACATCAACAAGATTTTGCGTTGAAAACTCAACTGACCAACTTGACAACCATCAGAGATCAGAGACCTCCAAATCCCGCATAGGTCGGTGCTCCTTGAAATCCGCGCTAAAACTCAAAACCTTGAAAGGAAGTAAAACATGTGGTCAAACCTGCCCAATTTCCCCGCTGAGGTCGGATGACTTCAAATTCAGCGCTTATTTCTTCTGAGGGTCGGACAACCCTCAAATTAGCACAAAACGGTGTAAATGACTGAATTTCTTAAAATTTTCAAAGGGAAGGTGGTTCAAAATGATGAAATTAATGTTGTAAGGCATTGTTAATGGTAATTTTCATGAATTTTCTTGCAACATTAGATATTTGATTGCATGCAATGATATTACAGTTAGACTCAAATTTCCTTCAAAAGCATGTTAACAGTAAAATAGCAGATTTGCATTGTTTCATCTGAAATTTGGAAGTATGTTAGGAATTTCCTTGATGTATCAAACTTATAAGATTCGGTCCTGCAGACTAAATGACTACTCGAGCCCAAGCAATGAAGTACGAATTCAAAGGAATCCCTCTGAAAACTAAGATTCACTTCAGGTGGAGTGATGTAAGGGACACAGACTTAGGTCACATCGACCTAGATGACTTCAGACTAAGGGCCTTTGGTCCAAATCCCACTCCCAGAGCCAAAACACTCAAAGATAGTGGTATTGCACAAGCAGCTGCCTTTCCTACTTCAGTACAATGTGCAGAACTAATGGCCACCGGTGCAGACAGATATGATATTATGACCAGGAAAATTTAGATAGCAAATGGGGATATCTTAGCTGACTTGACCCCACCTTCTCTAACTGAAATCTTGGACATTCCTTGGCACAAGGTTATGACTATGCCAGATAAACAAGGATCGAAGGCAACATACAATAAAGATGTAGAGGGATGCAGGAAATACATAAATGACCATTGGGTTAAAAGCAGGAAGTCTGCTCTCATCAAGCTCCCTAGAGTACTTTACAGAAGTGACTTCCATGATGAAATCGGGGACATAGTAACCTTTTTTAGCAGAATCCATGGGTTACCAACAGCCTCTACCTTTGAGGATTGGATGTTTGTTATAACTACTGAGATATTGAAGGGAACTAAGTTGCGCTGGGCTTAGACCCTCAGTGACAACATCCATGAAACCTTTAGTAATTTTAGAGAAAACTAATACTTCAGATGGACATCCTATGTTGTCTATGCACTGGCAAGAATGAACCACTACGATGGATTGTCCAAGGTGGGCGAAGTTGGAAATGATGAGAAAACTTAAATTAAAGTATATGAATGCTATCTACAACTGACTTCATCTCAATCGTTAATCCATTTCAAAAGGATAAATGATGCATTCACAATGTACATAGCCAGAAAGTTGCAAGGTAATATAGCCCTAAGGATTTCTTCCGAGGCCATGAATGAAATAACCAAATATGGCAGGTGGTATATCCTGTTTGAGAAATTTACATACATAAGAGTGTAAGGCTTCACTAGAATGGCTTACAGACTCCCTCGATATCCAGATGATAAGACAGTGCTTCTAGAACTATCTAGGCAACTGATACCTTGTGCTGAGAAGCTCAAGCACTTGCATAGAACTAATGTTCAATTTCCTATCAAGTTCAGCAAGGGACTTTATGCATGACCTTCTCTGGCATCAACAGAACATTCAGATAAAGAGATTCAACTCTTGAATTTGCACTACTACAATGCAAGGGGTCACTTTGATCCAAATAGAGTGATGGAAAGGTTTGTAAGCAAAAAGCTCTTCCACAAAGTGCACATTGAAGACTTTTGGGCCAATTGCCCTGATGATTACGAGATTATGAAGAAGGCACATGCAAGACTGCCTTTGGATTTCATCAAAAGGTTTCATATAGTGGCAGTCCTTGATCAGTTGCAAGATGATGAAAATGTTATGTGCAGAGGACCATGGGAGGCATAGTACCATCAACCCATTCCATTGCCAAATTAGAAAAATGCAGAGGAAAGTTCCCTAGATGTTGTTATGAGGGAATCAATCAGACTAAGTAAGGCCTGGGTCAGATCACAAGTGGCTATTCTGAATGGACAAGGAGTTCATCTTACTTACACAGCAGTAGAATCAGACAAGGACTCTAGGGGAGAAGAGGATGAACCCATACAGGTCACTAATGAGGTAGAACCAGCTGAAAAATAGAAATCAGATAGTGAGGAGCACACATCTATGGCAGAAAAGGCAAAGAAGATGAAGAAGCAATCTACAAGGTCTCCTTAGAAGAAGGACCAACCTCCCTCAACCAGGACTAGAACTTCCAAGAGAAAGGATATGCCAAGTGGTGTGGGAGAAAGCTCTAAGGCTAAGAAGGTAAAAGTGAAAGAAGCTAACAAGGAGGCTGCCACAACTAAGAGTGATTCCAATCCTCCAACTGCCCAACCTCCTACCCAAAATATTAGCACTGCTATCTCAACCCCTGTTGTCTCTACTGCCACTTCTTCTTCCATTCCTCCTTCCTCTGCTGCATCCGCCTCGCCTATAACTCAGGAAACATCTCCTGCCACCTCTCTTGCCTCTATCATCACCACCACCTCTTGTTCACTAGAAATTTCTTCTAGTGACTCTAGCAGCCCTATTTCCTCCACTCTTGCCATCTCATACCCTTCAACTACACCTACTCCTTCTCCTTTACCATTGCCTCCCATTTCCACCATCCTTTCACCCCCTCTTCCTCTACCTTCACCATCCTTTTCTTCACCTCTTATCATTTCTTCCTCCTTATCACTAGTCTTGACTAGCTTGACCCAGGTCAGTTCGCCTTCCTTAACCATCTCTTCTGCTGTCACTATTTCACAAATGCCTGCGGATTCACTGGCAGTCCCACTGTTACCCAGAATTGAAAAAGTGTGTGTAGAATTAGGATTGAAAGAGCCAGAAATAGCCCTTGAGGAAGAAAAGGAGGTATTGTCTGAAGTAAACAATGAAGACTTCCATGAACCTTCAGCTAATGTGGAAGTTATTGACATATCTGATAGTCCTATGGACAAAGATCAAATAGAAGAAGTTTTCAGGTCTATGCAAGAGAATGTAGTGATACATCTGAAGGACTTGGCACAAGAAGAAGAAAAGGAAGAAGAGTGAAGTCCAGAGAAGAATCAAGAACAAGAACAATCCAAGGAGTTGACGGTATCTGATAAGGATGGAGCTTCTGAATTGAACAAATCTTCTGCTCCTGAATGGCTACAAGGCAGAATGGCATACCCTAAACCACAGGTGGAAGTAATGCAACTTGACTTAAGCACCATCCTGTCATAGGCTCAGAAGCCTAAGAAGCAAAAAAGGGCTAAGATTCAATCAAGGATTTATAAGAATGAATCAGGATCGAGAATAGCAGAGATAGCGGTCCCGTCAGCTAATATAGGAAGAGAACAAGTCCGGGTGGAGGATTACATCATATCAACCATTGATCTAGGTCCAACCACTCGTGATCAAAGAGTGGATGATTTCAAAGGCTCGGTTACATCAATTTTGGAGCAGTTGGATAAGGATGAAATGTCCAAGAAAGACTTGAAACAACAAAACGAAGAACTAACAGCATGTCTTCAATTTTTGATAAAGCCAGTAGATGCAGGAGGGGATAGAAGGACAATACCTACTTTCCTATCTACTGATGAAATGGCTAAATTGGGCGAGGTAAGATCAAACTCCCAAGGCACAAAAAATTGGTTGCTAAAAGTTTTTGAAAAGGGATGTGAAGCTATAAGTGCCTCTGCTCAAGCGCATAAAAGACTGGTGGAATTACATAACAAATGGAAAGACTTATGTGAAGAATGCGATGCTTTTGATGAGTATTATTCACATATGTATCCCCGGATAAAAGGTATCAGAGAGTTGCCAGCTCAGACTCTGGTGGTAGAAAATATTTTGACTGAGAATCAGCTGCCAAAGGCTATTAAATGGTATCAACAGCTACTTTTGAGAAAGGAGACCTTTGAGCATATAAAGGAAGCATATAAACTAGCTGATGAAGAATTGAGCTCAATCATATACGACATCAATGACTCTTTGCGGGATTGTAGGGAAGCGTCTTATGATGATTATACCCCTTTTGATGTTGAGAAGTGCAAAGATAAGTTGCATAAGGTAATTTTTGAGGATGACAAGCTCAGTATGGAGGAGAGGTTTGACAAGGCAAGAGACTTCAAGGCAGAATTCAGGGCATTTCAAAAAGCAGGGGTAGAGATAGAAAGAATACATGGCAAATTCAATCAGGAATTGGAAGTGTTTGGCTACCGGATACATCATTTGAAGGATCCAAACCCATCTGACATTAATCCTGCGATCTATGCTTGGTTGACTTATCGCAACAAGCTGGCTAGTGAGGACAAAATTGACTTGGATAAGGAGTCTTAACACTATTTTGAATATTCTTATGATGTAATCCCGTCACAATTGTAAATTGTTGTATTCGGGGCAGCATGTGACTCTATTTTTTCTTCTTCTTGCTTCCAAAATGTCCTTTTCTATTAGTATATTGAGTTAGCTAGTCAAAATGACTAGATTCAATGTATCTAGGGACTGTTTTTCATCTTTTTCATAAAGGACAAAATGTAATCCGAGAATTGATGTGGGTTATTATTGATGTAATCTGGGTTGTCGGTGTTGAGTTAATCTCCACCATTCATTTGAAGGCTAGGGCATGTTGCTTTTCTATATGAAGGGCTGCCATTTCCACTATTTGTAAGAGAGATTTTGATGCCAAATTGTTGACTCTATGCCATTTGAAGTAATACAAAGCAAGTTTCTGCAATAATTCTGAGAATTTGTATCTTGTGTTGAATCATTGTGGTTTTCATGGTTTGCTTCTTGCTCTCCCATAGTTAGATTAGTTGTGCTTTCATAATATTCATGGTCTGCTGAAGTATTTGATGAACATTCTACGTCCATACTTTTAGTTGTTTGCTGATGGTAAATAGCTATGTAAAGTTAGTCTGGGCTAATTATTTGTGCTAAAGTTTTATTGCATCTCACAAGTTAAGTTACGCCGCTCATTGGGTATTTAACAAATGACTGCGATCTGAAAATTTGTTAACCCCCATTGAAGATAGCACCGTTTTCTGCTGCACTATAACACCCATTTCAGTTTGGTAACTCAGGAAGCTGGTTTAAAGTTTTGGAATGTTTCTCTACTAAAGATAACCTTAGCACTGTGAATGTCACTTAGGACCCCTTTAAAACCCTAACCTTTTGCATTTTCCTTTAAAATCATTGTTAGTTGTTAGATTAAGAATCTTAGCAGCATTTTATCTTGTTTATCAGCTGAAATCATAATAGGGTTTATGTGTATTTGCTGCCCCAAACCTGAAGATTTCCAGATTGCATGTAAGACCCCTTGTAGGAATAGCTAGAACATACCATTGAGATATTCCAAGCAAGCTAAGACCTAGCTGTATTAACCTTGGAGTAGTCTTACTTAGGGTAAGATACTTTTCAAGAGAGGTGTGAAACCAACAATCACACCTGCGTTGCTACGTGCTATGGACAAGATCACCAACCTCAAACTCTCTAGCTTTGATCTTCTTGTTATAGTTATGACAGAGCTAGTTTAGATAGGCCTTCAAATGGTTCAAGGCATTAAGGCACTTTTCATCAAGTAGTTCGAGCTCATGCAAGTGGGCAAATCTGTATTCTTCATTATTAATGAAGTCATGTAAAAGATAGAATTTTGATCTCTATTATAAATATGGATTTTGTACCAAAGATGAAGGAGTATGGGGTAACACCAGTGGGTGTATGAATGCTAGTGTGATAGGCCCAAAGAGAGGGATTGTGTTGGATATGCCAATCATGACCAACATCATTGACAATATTTATGGGGATTTTTATTAAGCTCTTATTAGATGCCTCTGCTCAAGACCATTACCTTGTGGGTAATATAGGGTGGACGAGTGATGTTTGATGTGGAATTACTCACACAAGGTGCAGACCTCATGATTTTTAAAGGATTATCAATGATAATGGCAGATGAAATGCCAAAACAAAAAATGATATTATGGAGGGCGTGTTGGTTCCTTTTTAGGTACCACCTACTATTATCAATTATCCCAAAGAGGTATACTAAATCTCATGATCAAGTCTCTCCATGATCAGGATTATTGAAGGGGTGGGCCAATGAACAAGAGGTGGATAAGCCTCTTCTACACTTTAAGCTCTGCTAGAATTATGGGGGCCACCCTATGACTATACACTGGATAAATATAAAGGAACATAGTCTGAATATCTCAGTGGATTTATAGATACAATTTTCATGAAGATATGGCAAGGATTTGTAGGACTAAACACATTCACAAATATTCCTTGTACCCCTAAGTTCAGACATGAATAGAACAAATTATTTAAAAGTTTATACTCTGAAAGATTTTCATATTTTAAAATAGACGTAGGTTGGGGGTTGTTGACCTATTTTCCTCTACCCAGAGTCAAATGTCGCAACTTAAGAGATCTTGTTGAAATCCCTTGAATCTTAGCTCTACAAGCCTAAAATCCTTTAAATCTCAGTATTTTCCTTGTAAAAATTCTTGGAAATGCATCTGGGGAATCCTTGCAAAAAACCCAGAAGAACCCAGAAAATTTGAAGCTTTTACATCAAATTTTACCCTCCTTTTGGCCTTTATCAGCAAAGTTTTAGATTCTTGAACCAATGCAAAAATGACTAAGGCATGGAATAGTTCCTTCCCCTTTATCGGCAAAATTCAGGTTTTATGAACTTGTGAAAAATTTACTTTTTCTCAAGTTCTTTGACTAGTCGATTCGCCAACAAAGGGAGGAAGTTTTCAAAAACTGGCTAAGTAAACAGAAGTTTTTCCCCCTTTTGGGCAAAGTTCTTATTTCATGAACTTTTCAAAAGTTTGTTTGTTCGTGAGATTGTCGACCTGACATTTTGCCGATAAAGCAGCGGGAAGGAGGGCTTCTTACAAAATCCATCTAAGTCAAAAGAAGATAAGGAGGCCTTTGTCGGCAAAGTTCACAAGACGTGAACTTTCCTCAAAGTCCAAAATCTCTGTGGTTCGCTGATGGAGCCCTTTGCCGATAAGGCAAAGAAGTAGAAGTGGCCAAGCAAGCTAAGTTCGACAAAGGAACATTTTGGCAATAAAAGAGAGGGCCCGGTTCAAAAAAGACTACTTTTGCCGATAAGGAAAAATAGAAAAAGCAAATTTGGCTAAGGCAAGGAAAAGGTCTCCTCTATTAGCAAAGTTAGAGAATCGGGAACTTTTCATAAGTTTGACAATCCTTCAGTTCATCGATGAAGTATTTTGCCGATAAAGCAAAAGTGAAAGAGGGCAAATGGTTCGGTAAAGGTGGATTTCACCGATAGAAGAGAAAAAGTAACTTTTTCTAATAGGGGTAAAAGTTGGCCCAAGGCCAAGGTTTGAGATATACACATTTTGCCGATAAGGCAAAAAGGGGTAGTCAAGAGAAAAGTTCAGAAAAAGATAGTTTTGCCGATATAGGCAAAAGAGCAAGCAAAGTAAAGTTCTGGAAAGTTGGATTTTGCTGACAAAGTAGAAAAGAGAGCCAAAGCCAAAGTTCGTGAAATGATAATTTTGTTGATAAGGAAAAAGAGGGCTTGGTTTGAAGATTGAGCATTTTGTCGATAACGAAGAGAAGGATGGAGCTAGAGATGTTCAGAGAAATGACTTTTGTCAATAAGGCAAAAGTGAGTAGAAATGAAACAACAGGCCATAGTTATGAAATTTCAGAGTTTGCCGATTGAAGATAAAAAAATGCAGAGAGTAGAACTAGGTGGTTTGTAAAAGATAGATTTTCTCGACAGGGCAAAATTCAGGCCAAATTTTCCAGAAACGCAGAAATCAATGAAAAACAGTGAATTGTAATGTATTGTAAACTTTAAATAACTGAATGTAGATATTTGAAGTGTTGTAAAAGCTCTAAAAAAGGGATTTTGGAGAGAAAATCTTTTTGATTTTCCTCATCTGCCATTAATGCATATCTGATCTGCTCAACTACCCCATTTGTAGATATTTTTGCATTTACAATTGTGGGTGATGAATCAGCTGGTGCATTGAAGAGGCAAAATATCTCCCAATTGCTCCGTGATCTAAGATATTTTCTACATTGAATTCTTGTAGACAGACATCCCTTTTGGCGGGGATATTTTCTGACACGCCCATAGGAAAAATTTATTGATGAAATGACTGAGGTCAATGTATTTAATTGCTATATATGCATATTTGTAAGACGTAATAAGGGTTGGATACATGAAATTTTTCTTCTATATTCCAAATAGAGCCCTCCTCTGTTGTAACCTTGCCTTTTATTGAAACACACACTATGTTTTTACCTTTTCTATTATTTTAGCTCTGTGTAATTCAGAATTGGTTGTCTGTGAATGTTTATTTCCTCTCAACCTAGTTCTTTTCTTTACCTCCACTAAGAATTTGTTAGATTTGTGTGAATGATCAATTGTATCTCTTTATTTTGTGCATTTTAAGATCTGTGAGAGTTTTGTATTCAAACTTGGTGTATCACCTCCATTAATTTATAGTTTTATCCCTCTTCCTCTTTTCCTCAATGGTGGATAGATTAGGTTTAGTCTTAGGAATAGTTGAATCTCTTATTCAACGAAGGAACCAACCTCTCTATGGAGATTTGGCCTCCTTGCAGGGTCCCACACCTGGAGGTCATCTAAATGTTTCACTAGATCATTGAAGACCATTAAACCTCTCCAACACAGGGTAAAAATCCAAGTGACAACAATTTCTGGCACACCCGATGGGACAATCTGATGATCCATATCATCCATTAAAGAGTTTTGGTGTGCTCTTCGGTGCATCTTTCCATTTGGGGTAGTCTCTCCAACACCATGGCGACTCTACTGATCAAATCTGTTGGTGCAGCCAGTTCAAGAACTTAAAGAACTCCAAGGATCAAGATTTCAGTGGTTCTCCTGGTCTATCCTACTTACAGAAGCATCTCAAATCACATGGCAACTCTTCTTGGTATGTATCCAGTTTTCTCTAGATGTAGACCTATTTTGCTTTGTTTAGATGTTTTCTATGATTATCTGGCATTTTGATGCTTTAAAATGTCAAGTTTTTTATGGAGTTATGGTTACTCCCCTCCGCCCATCTAGAATGCAAATTTTATGCCTCCATACTAGCCATTTTAGGCCCAAAATACCTCTGGTTTCACACTGTATTGTCCTGTTTCAGCAGAACATCAGCATCCTTACAACGCTTACCTCCCACCCGCCCATGCTCAGTCCTCTTGAAAGCCTAATAATGCTTATTATCAACCCCAAGAAGACTATTTTGATCCTAGTCAATGTAGCTATCCTTCTAATCAATTCCTAGATGTTGACTATGTGAACACTGATGCATTCAAGGCACTCACGGGCATGTTCCTAGAGTTAAATAGTCTTTTGGACGTTATGAAAAGAAAAGGATGGTATAATCAGCCTCAGTGTGACTATAGTCTTAACATCAGAAACATTAGTGATTTGAAGGAGGCGTTCCTACACCTACAGAGGGAATGGGATGAGTTTCAAGAAATAAGGAAGCATGACTGGCAGCATGAGGCACAAGAAAGGGTTTTTCAAGAAAACCTTGCTATTAGGATTGTCGCTCAAGAGCAATAGATGAGGCAAGTAGCCTAATCGGTTGCATTCTCTCCCAGCTTTAGGCAACCCCTTTCTTCTACCCAAGTTTGGCATGTAGAAGAGCAACCTCGACTTCACAAGTTCCAAGGTTTCAAAGGCTCTCTTCCTCCACAAACCCATGTTCCTGTGTAAACTTAGTCTATCACTCCCCGGGAACTTTTTTTCCTAGAACCCTCTCCCCTCCAAGAAATTTAAGAAAATATGTAGGCATCTTTCCCTGACACTATCTCAATTTTTAAGGGTGGACTTGTCTACCAGGCTAATTGGGGGAATGAGCCAAAGGTGGAGGTAGAAGAGAATGAGACTAATAAGGAGTAATTTGTTGTTCCTAGTCTCACAATGGTGGAATTGTTTGAACCTATTACACCTATAAGTAATGATGATTTAGAAAGAGGGTTGAGTCCTCTAGACTTTGGTTCTTTTGAAGCTTTTTTCTCATGCATCTGATCGAGAAAACAAGGTTGAAATGAAAAGATTGCATGGGGAAAACCTTCAGTTGTAGAGGCAACTTGAACAAAATCCAGTCGAGTTGCATTCTAAGGATAGAGTCATTAGGGAGGAGATTGCTCCAATCACTCCAGAGGCTGATGATGCCACTCTATTTCATGAATTGCCCAGTTGTGTTGATGACAAAGAT
The DNA here is from genome assembly GCA_027924645.1 of Cunninghamia lanceolata. Classification (NCBI taxonomy): domain Eukaryota; kingdom Viridiplantae; phylum Streptophyta; class Pinopsida; order Cupressales; family Cupressaceae; genus Cunninghamia; species Cunninghamia lanceolata. Next base: position 7,540,498 of record BSBN01000977.1, read on the forward strand.
GACATGCAAATATCAACATTAGTTGTAGTTCTGGAATAACATGGAGACATTGAACATGATGGTGAGTTGCTGGCATGTGAAGAGGTGCAAGTAGGCAACCCTATAATGAAAAGTACAAAGGCTGATAATTCAGACGTGTTTGAGGAGCATCCGTATTTTATTAAAAGCAACGATGTGGAGATTGAACATGGGCAGGAACAAAATTAAAGATTTGTTCCTGATTATCCAACAGGGATATCAGCTTCTTGTTGGGGAAGATTTCTCCATTAAGCATGTGCATGGCTCATTTTCTAAGCCTAATTTAGAAAATCATGAGCATCATAATCATAAGGTGGAGGCAGCCTTATTTCCAATTGAGCCACAAGAGCCAGAATATTCAGACCAGCAACAGAAGGTTGCAGAATCAGAGTATGAACATAAATGTAGCAGTGATGGCTTGCATACCATTTCAGGGGGATGTCCTATTAGGCATCCGGCCCAGCTAGCGACATATCAAAAGGAATCCCTACCTGTCATGCTTGCTTCAAAGCATGAGGTTGAGCATCAAAGAGAGCTAGATCAGCCCACTTATCCACTTCCAGATAGCCACATTTTTTATCAATACAAGTGGATAGGTGAGTTTTTCTTTGTCTTTCGGGAAGCATTTCATTGCCTTGATGTATACCCATCCCTTCCCCACCTCTTTTTAACTACCTACATGCATGAGAAACATTATAAATTGTTAAGGGGTACTTTCAAGAGCCTATTAATGGCTTTGTTTGAAGTCAATTCCTTGTTGTTAGTTTAGGTTTTAGAGTAGGTTTTATTTATGTTTTAGGTTTACTTTCCCTAAGTGCTCTTGCACAGGCTACATTGTCATTAGGAGAATGCATGCCTTGTTTTCCCTTTTATGGTGTTGTTTTGGAGGCAAGCTTTCAATTGTTTTTGACCTATTATAGTCCCTTTTAAACTTCATGCCCAATGGATGCTTAAGCCACTAGTCTATTTGTTTAGCAAGCAAACATCCCTGAGAGGTCACCAAAATGTTGACCTATTTTTCTCTACCCAGAGTCAAATAGCCCAACTTAAGAGAGCTTGTTGAAATCCCTTGAATCTTAGCTCTACAAGCCTAAAATCCTTCAAATCTTAGTATTTTCCTTGTAAAAATCCTTGAAAATTCATCTGGGGAATCCTTGCAAAAAACCTAGAAAATTTGAAGCTTTTACATCAAAATTTGCCCCCCTTTTGGCTTTTATCAGCAAAGTTTTAGATTCCCGAACCAGTGCAAAAATGACTAAGGTATGGAATAGTTCCTTCCCCTTTATCAACAAAATTCAGGTTTTATGAACTTGTGAAAAGTTCACTTTTTCTCAAGTTCTCCAACTGACCAATTCACTGACAAAGGGAGGAAGTTTTCAAATTTTGGCTAAGGGAATTTTTTCCCCTTTGTCAGAAAAGTTCTTATTTCACAAACTTTTCAAAAGTTTGTTTGTTCATGAGTTCGCCGACCCGACATTTTGCCGATAAAGCAGCGCGAAGGAGGGCTTCTTGCAAAATCCGTCTAAGTCAAAAGAAGATAAGGAGGCCTTTGTTGGCAAAGTTCACAAGACGTGAACTTTCCTCAAAGTTCAAAATCTTTGCGGTTCACCGATGGAGCCTTTTGCTAATAAGGCAAAGAAGTAGAAGTGGCCAAGCAAGCTAAGTTCGACAAAGGAACATTTTGCCGATAAAAGAGAGGGCCCGGTTAAAAAAAGACCACTTTTGTTGATAAGGCAAAATAGAAAAAGAAAAATTGGCTAAGGCAAGAAAAAGGTCTCCTCTATCGACAAATTTAGAGAATCACGAACTTTTGATAAGTTTGACAATCCTTCAATTCGTCGATGGAGTATTTTGCCAATAAAGCAAAAGTGAAAGAGGGAAAATGGTTCGGCAAAGGTGGATTTCATTGAATGAAGAGAAAAAGTAACTTTTGCCGATAGTGGTAAAAGTTGGCCCAAGGCCAAGGTTTGAGATATAAGCATTTTGCGATAAGACAAAAAGGGGCAATCAAGAGAAAAGTTCAAAAAAAGATAGTTTTACCGATAAAGGCAAAAGAGCAAGCAAAGTAAAATTCTGCAAAGTTGGATTTTGCCGACAAAGTAGGAAAGAGAGCCAAAGCCAAAGTTTGTGAAATGATAATTTTGTTGATAAGGCAAAAGAGGGCTTGGTTCGAAGATTGAGGATTTTGTCGATAAGGAAGAGAAGGATGGAGCCAGAGATAGTTCAGAAAAAATGACTTTTGTCGATAAGGCAAAAGTGAGCAGAAATGAAACAACATGCCACAATTCTAAAATTTCAGAGTTTGCCGACTGAAGATAAAAAATGCAGAGAGCAGAACTGGGTGGTTTGTAAAAGATAGATTTTGCCGACAGGGCAAAGTTCAGTCCAAATTTTCTAGAAACACAAAAATCAATAAAAACAGAGAATTGTAATGTATTGTAAACTTTAAATATCTGAATGTAGATATTTGAAGTGTTGTAAAAGATCTAAAAAAGGGATTTTGGAGGGAATTTTCTTTTGATTTTCGTCATCTGCCATTAATGTAGGTTTGATCTGCTCAACTACCCCATCTGTAGATATTTTTGCATTTAATATTACAGGTGATGAATCAGCTGGTGCATTGAAAAGGCAAAATATATTCCAGCTTCTCCATGATCTAAGATATTTTCTACATTGAATTCTTGCAGACAGACATCCTTTCTGGCAGGGATATTTTTTGATAGGCCCATGGGGCGAATTTATTTATGAAATGACTTAAGTCAATGTATTGAATTGCTATATATTGCATATGTGTAAGATGTAATAAGGGTTGGATACATGACATTTTTCTTATGTATTCCAAACAGAGCCCTCCTCCACTGTAACCTTGCCTTTTGTTAAAATACACACCATGTTTTTACATTTTCTGTTGTTTTAGGTTTGTGTAATTCAGAACTGGTTGTCTATGAATGTTTATTTCCTCTCAACCTAGTTCTTTTATTTACCTCTACTAAGAATTTGTTAGATTTGTGTGAATGATCAGATGTATCTCTTTATTTTGTGCATTTTCAGTTCTGTGAGAGTTTTATATTTGAACCTAGTGTATCACCTCCATTAATTTATAGCTTTATCACTCTTCCTCTTTTCCTTAATGGTGGATAGATTAGGTTTAGTCTTAGGAATAGTTGAATCTCTTATTCAGCAAAGGAACTAGCCTCTTTCTAGAGATTTGGCCTCCTTGCAAGGTCCCACACCTAGAGGTCATCTCAATGTTTCACTGGATTGTTTAAGACTATTAAACCTCTCCAACACAGGGCACAAATCTAAGTGGCAACATGGACTATGAATTGATCGGTGCCTATTTATGGGATTACAGAGTAAGGAATATGTTGCAGCAAACACTATCCTTATAATAACAACTTCGACAGTTTAATTCTCTGTATTACTGCCTTACAATGATATAAACTACTTGATTGTGCTCATTCAAATATAATCATTCTTACTTATCCTTAACTGATATTACAGATCCTGTTACAAATTTTAAAAGATTTACCACATCTCTTGGATCCGTATGAACTAAAAATAGTAATTCCTACAACAAATGTGTGTTCAAGAGTTTACCATATTCCTTGAATGCATACTCTTAAGAAAACAATGTAGTTATAGGATATAATTATATTTAATAAGTTTTCACTCATAGAAAGCAACCCGTAATTATCAAAACAATTTTTTCACAATGCAAAACCCTTCTCTTTATTTCTTGGAAAATTCACCTACAACAATTACAAGGTATTTTCCCTCTTCTTTCCAACCTTTCTATAGATGAAAATGTAATCCATTTTATACAATGAAAACCATATATCATCAATAGAAAGTAAATCAATGAATAAGTTCAACTAATGATTACTTTCTGTTACAATGGTGATGTAGAAAAAAAGGAACAATCACTGGTAATTTGTGCATTGAATCAACATGAAGGTTATGAGATACTTCAGCTTTGGAATTGGTTGATCAATAGACATCACTAACCTCTTTTATTCACAAATGTATTAGAAAATGCCCTAATATGCTAGAGTTTGGCGTTGTGGGAACCCGATGATCTTTAGGAGATTGAAATATTGAATGAAAACCTATGATCTATGTGAAAACAATTGGTATCTAGAGATTCAACCACTACATTTAGGGAAACTATACTTCCTCATCATCCATCATTAAATATGCAACAAGAATCATGCCCTTGGTATGCGTGACATTATTTGGGTAGGAAAAAATACATTTGAGAAGTTTACAAGAGTCAAATCTGTCATCGAAGGCAATCTGGGAGGTTGACACATTCTAGAGTGTTGTAGAGAAGTTTGAAAATCTTGCAAAAAAATTATATGGAATACGATATGAACTGTGGCAACTTTATAAAAAAACATTGTGGAACTATAGGTAGTAAGTGGATGTGGAGAAATGAATGACATCTAGAAGGTTATCAATCTCTTGCAAATAAAATGGAGTGATTTGAATGATTCAAAGAAAAAAGGAGAAAGGATTGGATGTGGGAAATGCTGAAGTCTCTCAAGTTTTCAAAAAGAAGGAAAATGAGTGTTTTGAAGGTGTGGAAGGATGTAGGGTTTGGATGTGGAATAGGATGCTAAGACAAGACATAAAGTGAGGGGTAAACATATCTGGTATAGAATTCAAATGGAAGTTTGCATGAAAGAAGAAAGTGAAGGAATTGGACAAGGGGAACTTTGTGGAAAACACACGTAGAACCAAATGTAGGAATAGGATGTGCTTAATGAAGGTGATCTAGAAGTAAGGATTTTTTTACAAAAGGGTGGAAGGAATGCAAAAAAAGGTGAGGGACTGGAAGTGGATATAGGAGTGACTTCTAGTTCCAAGAGGAGTTTCAGAAAGGTAGAATGGAAAGTGAAGGAAAGAAGAAGATGGAAGGGAACAAGATTTGCAAAAAAGGAAGGGGATAGGTTTTGGATACTAGATATGAAAATGTGAAGTTTGATAGCCAGGTGGGAATCCAGAAAATGAGGAAATGGGCATAAGTGAAAAAGACCAAGGGCTAGATGGAAATTAACAAAACTTTTATGCAGAATAGGATGTAAGTACGGGATATGGGATGAAGGGATCATGTCTGGTATCCTATCAGGATTCTACAAAATGCAAAATGAAGGGACATACAAAGGGATAAAGGGCATGATGGAATTTGTGAGGATTTTAAGTGGAACATGAAGTGGATACCAAATACAAAAAAGTAGAATTCGTGTAGTATTCAGTTGAAAACTCATAAAAGAGGAAAACTAGAGGAAATAAAAGAAATGAAGGACTTGATGAAAACTTGCAGGATTTTCACATGAAAAAGGACGATGGAACTAGATATGAAGTGCAAAATACATCCAGTAACAGACAAAAAATCCATAAAAAACTAGAAACACTATAAAATAACAAAAAACTTTTGAGACTTAGAAGTTTTTTGAATTTTTGCAACCTCCAACATACAATAGGAGCATGAGGGGTGACCTAGAGCAAAACTTAGGCAAAAATTGACTAAGGGACAATCCATTTATTTCACAAAACCTAGGACTTAACACAAAATTAAACCTTAAACTCTAGCTACTAAAAGCAAAAATTGCATGAAAATTTGATGCAACAAGAGACTCCAATGGTGACTCTAGGTTAGGGATTTATGTTCCCATGAACATAGTGAGAATCAAAACAAACTATGGGATGCGGACCACCAATTATTAGAACAAGAAAATATACACACTTCACCATGGGACATAGACAACCATGGTTGTACAAGGAAATACATAAGGTAAGGATACATTAATAAAAGGCTTATGAGAAGTAATGCTTTAGGAATTACCCATGCACCAACATTTCTTGAAATTCACCATTTAGGCTCTTGATGAAGAAAGAGTTTTCACCATATGAATTTTCAATGATGAATGGGCCCAACCACATAGGATCAAATTTTCCATGTTTTCATTTACCATGTGATATGTCATTCCAAAATAGCACCATGTCCCTAATTTCAAACTCTTTGGGCCTTGCCTTTTTGTCAAATAGATATTTCACTTGTTGTATTTTCATATTGACCTTTTGATCATCTCTCATTCTTTCATCAAGTTCAATCAACTGATTAATTTTACATGTCATACCATCATCTGTATTTTAGGAATCCCTTGAATAAACTTATAAATACGTAATATATTATAAACAGGTAAGTCAACATCAACTCCATATACCAGCTCAAATGTAGATTTTCTTGTAGTCTTTTTTGGAGTAATTTTATCTGCCCAAACTGGAAGCCTAAGCTTAGAATCCCAAGACCTTATTTTGACCAAGAATTCTCTTAATAACCTTCATTAGATTCTTGTGACTTGACTTGGCTTGTCCATTTCCTTGTAGATAATATAGGGATGAATGGGTTATGGCAATTCCATATTTAGAGTAGATTTTGGCATGGTTTGCTACCCAAAAACACATCGTATATTATCAACTATTATTCTATTTGGAACACCAAACCTAGTTACAATGTGATATAGAATGAAATTAATTACCTCTTTTTTGGTAGCCCTCTTGGTGGGAATAGCCTCAACCCACTTAGTGAAGCAATCGGTGGCTACTAAGATCCTTTTAAATTCTCCACTAGACCTTTTTATGATCTCTATAATGAAATCAATTCCCCATTGTTGAAAAGGTGCTTCTAAAACCATGGGCCTTAAAGGCAAGGCACTTGATCCTTTCAGCTTACCTGAAAACCTTTGGCAAGCATCACATTTATTGACTAATTTATGTACATCAAAATATAAACATGGCCACCAATAACCAACTCTGAGATTCTAGTGGGTTGTGGTTTTATCCATAAAATATCCACCACACACCACTGTATAGTTCTAATGACACTATAGTAGCATCTTCTTCATCAAGACACCTCAAGAAAACACCATCTTTGCTTCTCCACATTAGAGTTCCATTGACCAAGATGAATCTCAAAGATTACAGTTTTAATGTTCTCTTCTTATTATTACTAAATTTAGAGAGGAAAATCATTTGAAGCATGTAGTAAATGATATCCTAATACCAAGGAGAGGTATCAAGACTACATTTTTCTCACCACTTTTAGCTTCTAATAGGCTCATCTCTGAAATCTTCATGAGTTTATCCAATCCCTATACTCAAATCAATTTAGTGATTTGTGTTTCAATGTTGAACTCCTAGATCTTATTGAGCCATCTACAACACCTACCAAATACATTTTTCTATGTAAAAATATCTTTAATAGAAACATCTGGTACATATGCAATGGCTTTGGAACCTACTAAATATGATTTGAAATTCTTGACAACCTTCACCAAAGAATAAGCATGCTTTTCTATAACATCATACTTCAACTCAATATTTTGGAGATATTTGTTGACCAATGATATAGGTTGCTCATAACCATCCTAATTCTTTTGTAACAATACTATAGCAATTGTATGAGATGATGCAAAAGAAAACAAATAAAAGGGTTTGGAGAAGTTTGGTGATGCTAGGACAAGAGCCTATTTAATTGCTTCCTTGATACCTTAAAATGCATGAGTTGGCTCACCTTCCCAAGCTATTGTTTGCCCTTTCTTCAACATATAGGATATGGCTTTTATCTTTTCAACAAAATTAGGAACAAATATTTTAACAAAATTTATTTGTCCAAAGAAAGATTAAATACCCTTAATTGTCTTTTGTTGGGGAATTATGTAGATGGTTGCAACTCTATCTAGATCAATCCTAATTCTGTCCTTTGAAACTATATGTCCCAAAAACTTTCATTCAGTAACCCCAAACATGCATTTCTTGGGCTTCAGTCATATGCCATATTCTAAAAATCTCTTGAAAATCTTCTCCAAATGATCACAGTGCTCTCCTTCATTTTTTGAAAATGTTGTTAAATCATCTTGATATACAACTAGGATGTCATCAATGAGATATATAAATGCTACATCCATAGCTCTCTACAAAGAAGCTCAAACATTTGTTAATCCAAATGGCATTCAGACATAAACATAAGTACCCCATGGAGTAGTAAAAGCAATCTTATACTTCTTAGATTATTTGACCTTGACTTGGTTATGGCTTGAGAAGCCATCCATCATAGATAAAAACTCACAACCAGTCACCTTATGTAACATAGCCTCCATATTGGGCAAGGGGTAATTATCCTTTAGAGAGGAAATGTTTACATTTTTGAAATTAACACACAATATTATATCTCTATTTTCTTCCTAACAAGAACTAGGTTTGATGTACCCATGTAGAATACCTAATAGGCTTGATAATTCCCCCATCCTTAAGTTTAACAAGCTCATATTGCATTTTGGGAGCTAATGAGGGGCTCACAAGCCTTTGATTATACCTAAAAGGTTTGGTATTAGGATTGAGGGGGATCTCATGCTGAAATAAGTCCTCTCTATATGCTTTCATATCATCATAAGACCATGCAAACACTTTGTTGTATTTTCTCAACAATGAAATGAGCAACGTTCTAATCTTAGGGTTCATCTTCCTTCATATGTACACACATCTAGGAGAGGATTGTGTTCCTAAATTAATTTCTTCTAGATAATTTTCATTTACAGTACCAGGCCTAGGTACATATCTATCAGCTCCATCAAAAACCCTTTCTAGAGCTACCAAGCCTTTAGGAATTGCGTTAGTTTTTAATTAGATAACATCACTTCCAAATATTTTTTCTTTTCCATCCATAATCTCAACCAAATTCTCACAATCAATTTATTGGGTCATCATATTCATCAAGCCAATTTAGAAACTTGAAAAGATCATGTTCATCATTAAATATATATCAATGATGAATGTTATCAAGGATTGAAGGTCTCATTAACAACTTCACTCCTGGAATGTTTGATTGGGATGGGTATTCTTGTTTAACTACTATAGCCAAGAAGTTTACAACCACATTTCCTTCTCTTTCTACCCATTCAATAGTAAAAGCATCAAACACAACTCTATGGTATCCAAGAAATCGTTCTTATATTGCCTCAATTGCTTATTTTTTGAAGAATATTTACCCTTGATCTGTGAGATGACTAGCTTAGAATCACCTTTTATTCTAAGATTTTTTACTTTATGCTTCAATGCCAAATTCATTCCTAATAACATAGATTTGTACTTTGCTACATTATTAGTGCACTAAAAACCCAACTTGAAAGAAAATATAAAAGATTTGTTTTTTGAGGTTATTAATACCACTCCAGCTCTTGCTCCTTCCTTTGAACATGCCCCACCGAAGAATATTGTCCATATAGCATTAGAAAATAATGTTTGGTTCTCTACGATTTCTAATAGTTTATCCTCATTCATTGGGCTATTGACTTCACCCCTCAAATTTTCTATGTCTATGTCAATGTTAGATTGATAATGATCCTTGAAATCCCTTGGTCCTTTTGTGAAAACAATTAGTCTTGTTTCAGGAACTACACAAATTATGCAATTTTGAAGGTGCATGCAGTCATATTTTGAAATCTTGTGCTAAACACTGCAGTTATAAATCTATCTTTCTATAAGTTAAGATTTGTGAATTTTTATCCCTTCATTATTGTTGCATATTAGGTATTTGTTAAAATCTCACCATAAGATTTGGTGAAATAGTCTCTTTATTTCATGGGGAAGTTAGTTATAACTATTTTTCATTAAATATATGAAATATGAGTCGGCATCCGTATGTTTGTTGTTGGGGTTTCCTAAAAATCCATTCTTTCTTTTCAATTTCTCTTTCCTTTGGTATTTTTAGGTAAAAAATACCCCAAAAGTCAAATCTTTATCATACGAGGGAGCTGCTCCTCTAAACGCAAAGGAAAGGTGTTAAATAATAATTTCTCCAATTGTTGGTACAATTGCACTTTCCGTTAGGCAAGTCAAGTCAAAAAGTTGCAGTGACAAATCTATTTACCGACAAGGGCCGACCATCAAATTTAGGCCCTGATATAGTCTATTTCTTTTAAGTGTTGATATCCTAATTAATCCTATTTAATGATCAAACATATTCCACTTAACCTTAATTTATCACATTAGTTAAACTGTCACATTTGGAACCCCCATTTCCCATTGATAATGGCACGAGATTGATAATCATGTAAAAGACTTGAATTTAAGTTTACCCATGTGATAAATCATGGTAACATCTAGGGTTATTGCATGAAAATATTTATTAGTGAAAGGTATGTTTTCAAGATCAAAATTGGATATGATAATTCACAATCCTTCTACATGTGATGAAATCTTGTATTCTAATCAGTCATCTCAGGGATTAACTGGGACCAAATTGTCTCCTTCTCATGGGGTTCATTGCACTTACTGGATGTGATATATTTATTAAACCTAGTTCTCCAAAATGCTTCCATAAAAGATCTTAGCTCTTATTGCATAGAACTATAGTCTAACTCCAAGGCCTTCTCAAATTCAAGAAGTATATCAATAATAAAAGATTTATCTCAAGGGAAACACATGCAATAAGGGATCCATACATGATAGAGAAATGTGAATTCCCTTTTCAACTCCATAGACCTATCGAGGAAAAAAGACATATCAAAATGACAAAGTCTTGTAATATGAATCTAGATGTAATAAATGTCTTAATATTGCCTAATCCCATTAATATTTGGATGCCATAAGGTAAATAGAATAAGTCCTAATTAATACAAGCCTATGGGACCCACTTCATTGCTTCTTTAGAGTTCAAGTTTGGCAACGTAATAAATGGTTGTAAAAGTATAATAAATCCAGTAATCAACATAACTATGATTACCTACCTTTGATTACTCATGTTATCATTCACATTGACTTTAAATTAGAATTTTCATACATCTAATATCCTAATTGGGTGGTAATCTATGTGTTGGGAAATTAGGTGTCTCAACCTTGCAAATTTCCTGTTATTATTTATTTATCTTTTAATATTTTCCCATAGTTACATATTACTATTATTATTTTATTTAATATTTAGCTCCAGCATAAATTGGGGCATTGGAATTTGATGTGGCAATTATGCCAAGTGTCAGTGCCTTACAATTGGGGAATATTAATATCTTATTTTGATATTATCTTTATCAAAATGGGATGCCCTATTTTTATGGGATCCTATGATAGATTCTATGATGCACAAGAGACAAATTTAGAGGAAGTTGTTGGGAATCTTGACCGGCTGTAAGATGTTGTAAGAGGTATCTGTAAGTGCCTAATTTTAGACCAAAATCTTAACCAACTTGGGCACCCATCTTGAGTGGGTAAATTTGTAATCTTTTTGAGGCATTGGAATTTGTGCCTATCTTGGGTGCCACACCTCATGGGAGGTTTTATACATTGTTTTGAAAAACCATAAGTGGTTTCCAGGTTGCAGAAAGTCTATAAATTGAGGGCTTGAGGAGTAGTTTGTAGATGAGAGTTTGCAGGTACATAGGTGTTGCCAGAATGTTGTCAAAATTACTCTGTATTTGAATGTTGGTGTTTTACTCATGTAAAGACTTGCATTGTAGGTGTATTGTAATCTTATATTGGATTTGATAATACATTGTGTAGGTTTTAGAGTGAGGCTTTTTCCCAAAAGGGTTTTCCCCATGTAAATCAATGTGTTATGGTTTATTCCTTATTGCTAATTTTTATGTTTCTCTACTTTCTATAATAAGTTTGGATCTAATTTTAAGTTGTTTGCATAATACTCCTCTCAAGGTTAGTGTAGGAAGTTGTTTTCACATACCTTTATTCCTTACAAGTGGTATAAAATTTTGATCACCTTTGGTTCTAGTTGTTGGGTAGAGGGTTTTTTTGAGCAAATCCAATTTGAGTGGGAGCTTGTGAAAAAGGAGAACATTGTGATCTTTATTGTAGGAAGTAAAGATGGAAAGCATATCAAAGAGGATTGAGGTTGAAAATTTTTTGGACACAAATTTTGAGATGTGGAAGTTGAAGATGGAAGATCTGTTAATAGATTTCAATTTGTGGGATGTTGTTGATACAAAAGTTCAAAGACCTATGGATGCCACTTTAGCTACTCAGTATGATGTTATGGATCAAAAAGCAAAGGGTCTAATCAAAATGTGTCTTGCAGATTCTATTCTTATTAACTTCTATAAATATCCCACTTTGAAGCAACTATGGAAGAAGTTGGGTGAGATCTATCAAGCCAAATATTTAGTGAACAAAATATTCTTGAGGAAGAAGTTATATTCCTTGAGAATGGAAGAAGGTGGATAGATTGCTGATCACTTAGAAGCATTTAACATGTTGGTGGCTCAATTGAACTCTATTGGTGTAAAGATGGATTAGGAGGAAAGATGTCAAACTTTGTTGCATTCATTGTCAAACTCATAGGACAGCCTAGTCATGGCTATTGGGAGCACTTCAATCATTTTGAAGGTAGAGGATGTTGGTGGTTATTTACTTTCTAAAGAAATGAGGAGGAAGGTCTCTTTGAATGCCAAAGAGGCTTTGAGTGTTTGAGGGAGACCAAAAGAAAGAGGTAAAAAGAATGATAAGTAGTGTGACAAATCCAAATTGAAGTCCAAGGGGAGATCAAAACCTCTTAGAAATTCTAAAGTCATTTGCTAGAACTGTGTTAAGCATGATCACTTCCATAAGGAGTGCAAAGAAGAGAAGAAAAAGAAGAAGAAGAAGGTTGATTCTAATTTTGGGTCTGAGATGGAATATGGTGACACATTCATTGCATCTTTGGCCACTCGTGTACATGAGAATGCATGGTTGATTGACTCAGGTGCATCTTTTCACATGACCTCTAATAGACATTGGTTTGGTAAGTATGAAAATATGAAGGTGGTGTACTTGGGTGATAATTCCTATATGAATATGTTGGCCATGGTAGTATTTAGATAAAAAAATTTGATGGTAGCATTAGAAGATTTGACAGTGTCTTGCATATCCTAGGATTAGCACATAATTTGTAATCTGTGAGCAAACTAATATATGTGGGTGTGTTGGTTGTGTTTTCTAAAATAGGTGTTAAAATGGTGAGAGGTGTTATGGTGGTTTCTAGAGGTAGTAGAATGGGAACCTTGTTTCAACTTGATGCATGCATTGTTGAATGCAACAGTACTTCTATGAAAAGCAAGTATATGACTACTTCGTTGGTAAAAGAGATGGTTTCCTCTTCAGCCAATGGTCATGGTTTTTGGGTACCTAAGGGTGCTCTTTCTACTGAATCAAAATTACCTCTCGAGAAGACTATGTTATGGCACCAGAGATTAGGCCACATAGGAGGATAGAGTCTAAGGACCTTGAAAAATAAGAACCTTATTAAAGGTCTTATTGATTATAATCTTGCATTTGATTTCGGTGAGCACTATATTTATGGAAAATAAAATTGTGTTTAGTTTTACTCGAGTTCTCAAAAATCATATGGCATTTTGGATCTTATTCATTCTAATGTGTTTGGTCTTGTTGATGTTCCTTCAATTGTGGAGTCTACTTATTATGTTTCATTTAATTATGGTTATAGCAAAAGGACATAGGTATATTTTCTAAAGAGTAAACCTAATTTTTTCACTTGATTTAAAGAATTTAAAGCAATGGTTGAGTTGCATACTAGAAAGAAAATAGTTTTTTTAAGAACTGACAATGGTGGTGAATATTGCTCTAATGATTTTGATAGATTCTGTAAAGATTGTGGAATTCAAAGACAAAATACAATTCTATATTCTCTAGAACATAATGGAGTTGTAGAAAGAACGAACAAGACACTAATGGGGAAGGCTAGGAGTATGCTTAGTGGTGCTAGTCTAGAACAAAGGTTTTGGGCCAAAGCTGTAGCCAGTACTTGCTACCTAATTAACAAGTCTCCTACATTAGCTCTTGTGGAAATGAATATGGAGGAATGGTTGGGTCACAATCCTTCATTAAGACATATTAGAGGTTTTGTTTGTGAAGCATATGCACATGTGCCAAAGGAGAAGTGAACAAAGTTAGAAAACAAGGCTATGAAATGTATCTTCATTTGGTACGATCATGATGTTAAAGGATACAAGCTTTAGGATCTTGTTGCAGAGCAGGTAATATATAGTAGAAGTGTGATTTTTAGAGAAACTAAGCCTTATTTTGTGATATTGTAGCTAGAACAAAGTGAATAGAAAGATGTGATTTAGCTTCCTTCTACATCTGAGAAAGTTGAATTGAGGCCCCTAGAGTCCACCAACAACATTCACATATAGGATGTGGCTAAGTCCTCTAGCACATGTTGTCGAAGAACACACACCAATTTGTAAACTTGCAAACACAACCACTACAAAACTATCTCCCCTAATTAAAGAGACCCAATCATCCTAAGTTCTTCAAATTACTTAGAGAATAGAGATTAAAGAGCCCCAATCATTTTGACCATTACCAAAAAATAATGAAGTACAATACTAGTAAATGATCAACTCTACAAAAATCTCAACTCTAACATGAAATGAATCAAACCTCTGGAATACACAACAAACCATAGAGAGAAAACCTGTAAATCAATCCATGTCCTACCAACACTAACTCTTTATTATGTTATGATAAGTAAGATCTCCTTCTAAATCCCTGAACAAAAAAGTTTTCAACATCTAATATTCAATCCCAATGGGGAACATAGAAACAATAGATGTAAGCCTCTTAAACTGAAGGAAGATTAAACAAAACAACCATTCCCATAACAAGGTAATATGTTTAAAGCCACTAACAATCTCATATACTATTTAAAACACATTGTCCTCAAAGATGACACTACAACTCAAGGTACAAACATAAGGAGACAATGAAAAACCATAAGCATGCATCTACTCCTCAAACAAGTCATTAGAACTAACATCCACAACTCAAGATACATGAGAAGACAAGACATGAAGAAAGAATGCATCTAAAATCCAGGTGGGTAATACCTATTAGATCATTCATTACTAAGTGCACCAAGAGTGGGGTATAAGATTATTCCACCTTTGAAGCACAATCTCCTCAATAGGTCCATGTTGAACTGGCATCTAGCTCTAGGTGTAGGCTCCTCAATTTTTCTATTGAAAACAAGTCAAGAGACTCATCACTCCAACACATGATCTCCAAAAGTAAGAGATCTAGCCTCACCCAATTATGATATAGGTATACAAATAATCATCTCATGTCAACCAAACTCAAACTACAACATCACAATAACTAGAAGCTCACAAGGCAAAATAATCACAACACTCATCTAGTAGATTACCACAAACCACCACCAAATCTCCACTTACATGATTAGTACAAAATCTAGGAACTTACCATGACATCATGATTTCCAACCCAAACCATGACCAATGCTCCCTACTACAATTGAGAAAGCATGTAGACTCTAGGAACTCCCACTAGCCCCATACATACAAGTACATACAACTTGGTGTAAATATTTCACTTCACCTAGGATAGTGTTCATCCTAAGTGTAATATTCCACCAAGTTATTAAGTGTATTTAAGATATTAAGAATATTTAATTATTCCCACCTAGGTAGCTAATAATGGCATGTGTACACCTTGACTTGTGGTACAGAAGTGCCACCACTACCTCATCAATCCTTGTTTGATAGTAGTTAGATGTCACCTATATTTAGTCAAGGCCACCTCTGTCTCAGTTAGATAGGGTTAACTCACCTTTTGATTTGGAGTAATTGAGAGCTAAACTCATATCTCTTGGACATGTTATGTCCTTGATTCATGCATCCAAGAGGTCTACATATATGTAATTTACTCTTTGTAATTGTTATGTTAGAAAATGTCCCATTGGGGGCTTTTCCCTCTTAAGGTTTAGTTCTCAGGTCCTGTTAGTGCATTTAGACTATCTTGTGTTTTATTTCTGACTCCCGATGAGAAAACCCTGAAGTCTTATGGAAAATAGGACCTAGGGGATCACATTTTGATGGATCTTGAACAAAAATGGCAGGGTGGACTTGGGCGCTAGCGCCCTATTCCTATCCTATTTTGGGTCTGTCCTAACTTCAAATGTTGGTTTAGTGACCATTATGTAGGTCCTATGCTGACATCTAAAGTTTAAATTACGAAATTCTTAGCGGGAATCTTTGTAGTTGCATATATAAGAATTATTAGGTTTCATTTGCAAACTAGATGGACATTAGATGGAAATTAGATGAGCATTGTGATTTTCTGAAAGTGATTCAAGGCATTCATTGTGTTGCAGAGCAGTACTTTGTTATTATGTTTGTATTTGCAGATTTGACATCCATTTTCTCATGGCATGAAAAACATCTTCCTTCCATGAAATCTTCACTACAAGGTGATATCAATTGTGTTTTCTATCATTTATCATTTGAATTTTGCCTCTATCCTGTTGGGATACGCACTCTTATCTGACAACGGTGTTCAGAAGACTTGAATGTCTCTTCAGGGCTTGACCAAGGCAAGCCTCTAAACACCACAACCCCCTCCCACATTCCTTGTGATTCCAAGTTACAGGCGTCGTATCTGGAAGAAGTGGAGTTGCAGGGAAGGTTAGCAGACATCAAGGATTCAGGATCTAAAAAGAAGACGAACATTGGAGCTTTTCTTGGACTAGGACGCTAGTCCCCGTGTCCTCCACAGTTGAATCCCCAAAAATAGAAGTTGCAGTGCAGATCAGTGTCGGAAGGAGATCAAGATTCCGCAAAGAAATAGGTACCTTGGACTTGGGCGCTAGTCCCCGTGTCCCTAACTTCTCCGCCTTCTAAACTTTTAAAAAAAGTGAGTTAGTTATCTATGTACCTCATCTCAGTCTAAAAGGATTTGTTGTGATTCGATAATTTGCTTACTATTTTGCATATTTAGGGTTTTAAGTGAAATTGAGAATTGAATTGAGATATTGTTTGACACATCCAAGATTCCACATCTTCCCAAGTGGCTGCCCAACCTGATAGGTGAATCCTCTTGCACAAATTGGAGGTTCAACTTAGTTAATAGGCCCTTAGAATGTTTGTAGGGAAAGGAGGATTCCGCATAAGCCCTTAAAACCACACATCACACCCCCTTCCTTTTCATACCAAAAATTTTGGTGAACCCATGTTTTTGGACTTTTTGGCACCTTGTTGAGTGTTGTTCAATAGATTTGCATTCATTCATTTTATTGCATTCAAAAAATCACAAAAAAATTGAAAATTTTGAATAAATTTAGCATTTTGGCTTGCATTTTAGCATAGTTTGAATTATTTGGCATTCAATTTCATTAAATTTCTATCATTTTTATTATATCTGATTTAAATTATATAAATTCATCATTTAGAATTGAATTGCATTGCTTTTTTGTGCTTAAATTGTTAAAAATTGGTTGAAATTGTGCATTTTTCATAAAAACCTAGTTTTGCATTAACTAGGGTTTGTAGTCAAAATCTTGTTTCAGATTTTACTACCATTTTCAAAAACTCATTAGGACTGATTTCTAATATTAGTGTTGCATCATATTGGTCTTCTTGCAAAAATTTCATGTCTAGGGTTTGAAAACCTTGCATTTTCACTAGATTTGGCCCTATCGTCTCTTTAGATTTGCATCACAAGTGTGTTGTAAGGGATATTGCTACATTAATTGGCTGTTATTAGGGTTATTATCTTCTTTCCTTCCTCATATTCCTTACAACACCCTTCCTACTAGGCCTTTGCATGGAAAATTGTTGAAAAATTGCATATTTTAACACAATTTCACTAGGTTTTGACTTGTCACCACTCTAGGTTTGCATTAAAAGCATGTTGTGAAAGATATTGATGTATCATTGGACTATTTTTAGACATATTATTTTCTGTCCCTCTTGAAAAATTTCACAACACCTTTCCTCCTAGTGATTTGCATTGGAAAAAGTTGGAAACTCAAGCATTTTAGGTCATTTTCATATATACTTTTGCACTTGTTCTTGCATAAGTTTTGAAAATATTTAAAATCTAATTTGGCACTCATTTGAACACATCCACATGGCTTCTCACTACAACAATAATTCTAGGCTTCCTCCTAGGCCTCATCTGAAAAGACAAGCCCCTGAACTTGAAATAACATTTACACCTCATGACAAAGAAATGATAGGTACTGAAGGGCCTCTTTATATTACAATGAACATAATGGAAATACCTGTGGATGGAACACTCATAGACCCTAATCACATGACTAATGTGGTTACAGAAGATTTCCTTCTTAAACATGATTTGGCACAAAACTATTATGACCCGTCAGATTTGAGAATTAAAACACATAATGGATCTCTAATGAAAACATTTGGATTGATAAAACTGTTAGTCTTAGTTTATGACAAAGTCATGGATTAGTTATTTGATGTTATCCCCTTATCCGACCTCTTCCGTGTAAAACTTGGACATCCTAAGTTTAAGGCTATGAATGTTGTTCCTTTAACTATTCACAATGCTTGAAATTTCCTTTGCATGGAGAGATCCGTAGTGTCTGTCATAATACATACCAAGCTCCAGCTAAGAGCAAGAATTTTAGCGTTGATTGCTTCTGGACGCAACCTGAAACAGAACCTGACCCATGAAGAGACCAATCCTTCCTAAACTATAGACGATACAAAGCAAAACAACTAGCTAGAGTGGCCATGCCTCCTTTACAAACAATGAGGGAAGAACATGTGTTTGAAGATCGTCTTAGAGCAAAAGGAAAAAGACAAAGTGACATAAGAATTACACAAGACTACTATGAATATGATGAGATAATTGGCATGATAGATGTGGATAAGGAAAAGTTTCATAACCCACCTCGTCCACAGAGAGATGGTATATATCCTGAGGTCCCTCCCCCGTTATCCTTGCAAGGATCGGGAGGTTTTCATCGACAACAAAACATTCCACCGAGACCAATGAAATTTGAACATGGCGCTTCCTCCTCTAATGTGCAAAACCCTATGGAAAAAGATGGCAATGCCTTCGAAGAAATAAGTAGTAAAACAAGAAGGAATAGACAAGAAAAAGAAAGGAGGAGGAGAAGACAAGATTTTGCCCAATGACTTGCTGCTCAACAAGAAAACATTCAACCTAACATTGAATCAAACATAGACAACCTCAACACTAAACAATTAGAAGATAAGAACAACAATTGGGCTATGGTACCTTACACACCTCTTTCCTCTAGCATTTGAGATTGGGAAGAGGATGATTTTCTCGATGACAACCCTTAGTTTGGTTGCCCCTGCAGGTAAGTATTTTTAACCCTTTACCTCCATGATGTGTTTCCCCCCGTGATGTGTTATGTGTTGTTTAGGCCTCCTAGGATGACCCTTGATACTCTCATAAGGTCAAGGATACTGGGAGATCGCCTCTGTTGTGACCCTTCTTCTATTCGTATCATCATCCTTCTATATTGCTTCTCCTCTATTTTTCATTATTGTGTGGTGTCTTACGGACATAGCGTTGCGATTGGTGACTTGGGAGCACCCTCCTACGTGACTGTCCCTAAGGTACTTGTTTCTCCTCTCTTGATTTATTGTTTCCCTTCCTCTAGTGGTTCTATCTAGCGGGTGGATGACGAAAAACATATTATACTGATGCGGACCTAGTGTCCCTTTAGCGAGTAATCAAAAAATGGACCTAGTCCATACATGATGATGGTGTTGATATATATTATCTGACGCTTGGCTAGTAGAATCACTTCATGTGATCTTGATGTTGTCCTATCGCACTTACAAAACATAACAATACTGCTACTCCATGCACTTTGTCTATCTTGGATCTAGCCTTGCATTGTTGATTATCATGATTATATGGATGCTAACACCATTTTTTGTAGGGAATTGTGTGTTTGTGGGAACATTTGGTGATCATAAAGCACATGTCACCTCCGGGGGGCATGGACTTTGCGAGAGCTCGTGTTCCCTTGTGTGTTTTCTTCCTATCTTAACGTGCTTGATATTGGTACACGATATCAACCACCTTAAGGTGGGGGTATACATAAAGTAAGCTATCTGTTGCAGATGCTAGCAAGTGTGTTTATGAATCTTGAATCTATTACAATCATTTAAGCCCTCTGCGGAGGTGGGATATCGCGTATATCCTTTTATCTTAAGCCCTTTGTGGAGGTGGGGATGGTGTATTTCTCATAGAGAGTGCACATCCTATCATTTTCTAAAAGTCCTCTGCGGAGGCGGGGAGTGGATCTGAGACTATCTTAACCCTTGAGTGTGTCTTCGACGATTGTTGTGGTGAAACCCAATCGTCAGTGTGTGCTTGTAATGGGCCTGAGATGGTGATGAACCTAGAAATAGGTACACTCCATCACTTGTTTACCATGTTTTCTCCATGTCTTCTATGTGTGTGTGTATTGTGTGTTTATTCCCAAGCATAGTCTTAAAGACTGGTGGCGACGAGTCCCTCCTATGCTTTGGGATTTGTATGGCGTGTTTGTTCTCAAGTGTAGTCTTAAAGATTGGTGGCGATAAGTTCCTCCTACATTCTGAGATTTGTTTTGCGTGTCTGTTCCCCCATTATGCAGTCTTAAAGACTGGTGGCGATGAGTCCCTCCTGCATTTTGGGTTGTGTGTTTACTTTCCTTGTACTTGCATCCGCATTTCATATATATGAGAAAAAAAGAAAAAGAAAATAATCACTACATTCACTGTGTTTTGCATGTCTTCAATGATGTCTTCTCTGTGTTTTGTGTGACTGTAACTGTCTTCTATGTGTTTTGCGTGCCTGTTATTGTCTTCAATATGCTTGGCGTGTCTTCACCATGCTTAGCATGTTTGTTGTGTTTGTTGACCGTACTTTAATGCATGTATTGGCCTTGCGTTTATACATACATTAAAGTGGGGACTAAATGTTATGTTGGAAAATATCCCCTTGGGGGCTTTTCGCTCTTAAGGTTTAGCTCCCGGGTCCTATTAGTGCATTTAGAGCATCTTGTGTTTTATTTCTGACTCCCGATGAGAAAACCCTGAAGTCTTATGGTAAATAGGACCTAGGGGATCACATTTTGATGGATCTTGAACAAAAATGGTAGGGTGGACTTGGGCGCTAGCACCCTAGTCCTATCCTATTTTGGGTTTGCCCTAACTTCAAATGTCGGTTTAGTGACCGTTATTTAGGGCCTATGCTGACATCTAAAGTTTAAATTATGAAATTCTTAGCGAGAATCTTTGTAGTTGCATATATAAGCATGATTAGGTTTCATTTGCAAACTAGATGGACATTAGATGGAAATTAGATGAGCATTGTGATTTTGTGAAAGTGATTCAAGGCATTCATTGTGTTGTAGAGTAGTACTTTGTTATTGTGTTTGTATTTGTAGATTTGACATCAATCTCCTCATGGCATGAAGAGCATCTTCCTTCCATGAGATTTTCACTACAAGGTGATATCAATTGTGTTTCTATTATTTATCATTTGGATTTTGCCTCTATCCTGTCAGGATACACACTCTTATCTGACAATGGTGTTCAAAAGACTTGAATGTCTCTATGGGGCTTGACCGAGGCAAGCCTCTAAACACCACAACCCCCTCCCACACTCCTTGTGATTGCAGGTTACAGGTGTCACATCTGGAAGAAGTGGAGTTGCATGGAAGGTTAGTAGACATCAAGGATTTAAGATCTGAAAAGAAGCTGGACATTGGAGCTTTTCCTGGACTAGGGTGCTAGTCCATGTGTCCTCCGCAGTTGAATCCCCAGAAATGAAAGTTGCAGTATAGATCAGTGTCGGAAGGAGATCAGGATTCCGCAAAGAAACAGGTACCTTGGACTTGGGCGCTAGTCCTCGTGTCCGCGACTTCTCTGCCTTCCGAACTTCGAAAAATAGTGAGTTAGATATCTTTGTCCCTCATCTCAGTCTGAAAGGATTTGCTGTGATTCGATAATTTGCTTACTATTTTTCATATTTAGGGTTTTAAGTGAAAGTGAGCATTGAATTGATATATTGTTTGACACATCCAAGATTCCACATCTTCCCAAGTGGCTACCCAACCTGATAGGTGAATCATCTTGCACAAATTGGAGGTTCAACTCGGTTAATAGGCCCTTGGAATGTTTGTAGGGAAAGGAGGGTTTCGCATAAACCCTTAAAACCACACATCACACCCCCTCCTTTTTCATACCAAACAATAATTATGCTCCATAATATTGAATATAGAAATTCCCTAGTCATTTCCTAATTTTGTGATTAGCTCATAGGCATTAAGTCTCAAGTAGAATTTTTGTTTACGCAAAATTCTAACATGGTCTCAGAGCCATAATGTCATAGGGTTTGTCCTTTTTGGATAATGCGAATATGTAAATCTAAATTTTTGGTATATTTTGTGAATGGTGGAGCTATTCTGAGTTTGCCATTGTGTCAAAAATAATCAAATTAACAAGGATTAGAGGTTGGTCTATGTAAATCTAGCAAGTGGAAGCTTACCATTCAAAATATCATGAACATATTTTTTATAATTTCTATCGTATTCAAAGGTCTCTCAGTGGGTATTTGTGGTGTAGTACAATTCATAGTTGGAAGTTTGTTAAAAACAGAAAATAACAAGGGTTGCGTTGCAGCTCAGTCCCTGCCTAAAGCTACAAGCTAATTGAAAGGGCATTGTTTTGAAAGCAATTTTGTTAGATCAAAAACTACATCCATGTTGTCCTTGGGTGTTCCATAAGTCCAATTGAGAAACTTCGCAGAGTTCTTAGAGGAGACAGGAGCACAGATTCAACTTTGTACAGATTTCCTTTCAGTGCATTAGGCCAACATTATGGAAATTGTGGAACAAAAAGGACAGGAGAAAGTCCAAAGGGTTGTGGTCATGCTTAAACAGTCTATGTACTTAGACACAGGTTCACAAGCCCTAGAAGACATGTCTCTTGTACCAGAAGAGTTCAAATACTTTGTCAATGTACAAAATAGTACATGAAAAAGAAAATAAGGCGTATTAGGTATGTTCATGTCATTACCTGTTAGACCACAAAAATTATATTTTGAGTGCTTGACATCTACCATCATGGCTAGCATTAGGAACAAGTTTATACAAGCAAAAAAATTGCTGAGATATAGTTTGCTATATTTATTTGAGTATCAATATGCAAATCAAAATGTAGTACAAGAAAAAGAGTTGTATTATATTTCTAACAAATAGCTATGAATAAATGACCTGAGAATATTAGAAATGTCCTTCAATATGATACTGGAATGCATATATACACAAATAGGAAAAATCTAATGTCAATATTAACTATGGAAAGTCAGGGATTAACAAGGATGCTTCCAAGATGTGAAGAAATATCAATCCAATCTGGGGCCATAGCATCAATACCCAAAGCATGAGAGCACATGCATGTACACATAATAGTTAAAGGTAATACTCGGTAGCAAAAGCTATGTATCAAAGGAGGAAAGTTGAGTAAGAAAATAACTGGGCAGGTACAAAAAGGGAACAAAGCAAAGACACATGTTTAACAACAACATGCAGTTTCATCATGTATATTCTATCTATGCAATCAGTATTGATCACAAAATGTTAGAGAATATTATGTGTGTTCATGTGTCATAATTATGTTACATATTATTTTTATTTGTAACAGTCATAATAGTATTGTCCAGTGAAAGTTGGAATGTGCCTTGTATTTTGAACCTGCGCAACAAGAACACACGTTGAACATTTTATTGTGTATCTAATGTGCAATCTAAAACCTTAAAACTTCCTAGGTGGTCAAGAAACTCAACAAAGAATGCAACCAAATTACATGCTGAACATTTTATTGTGTATCTAATGTGCAATCTAAAACCTCAAAATTTCCTTATGTCGAGGACTTAGCTCAATCTCAACAAGACTTGTAACCCTAGTTTATCTTGATCCCAAATGAGTATAGTTGGCTCATTTTTCATGACTTGACCAACTTTAGCAAAGCTTTCTAGATTTTGTTTTTGATAAGAATTTCACTATGTCATACATTTTTTGCCCACTTTGACATGCCAAGTTGTTGCCAGTAAGTCTAGTTGGCTATTCTTTTCCAAGCTAATAGGTTTTTTACTTGAAGATTCATAGGAAATTTCCTATGATACAGTAAAATATACAATGGAACATGTCAAGAAATTAACTGAAGCCAAAAATAGGTCAGTACATAAAATTGTAAAAAAAATTTACTTTATTTGAATCAATAAAGCTACACTTTGAGCACATATAATTGGTAAAAAATAAAAAATACAGTAAATTGTATACAAACAATATTTGAATCAATAAAGCTACACTTTGAGCACATAAATCAGTAAAAAATAAAAAATACAGTAAACTGTATAGAAACAATATTTGAATCAATAAAGCTACAGTTTGAACACATATAATTGGTAAAGAATAAAAAATATAGTAAACTGTATACAAACAAATGTGGATAACAAAGAAAGACTTTACACTTTACCACAAGAATCTCAGTGTGATGGCTAACCTAAAGTTTGTTAACTGATTTTGGTGCTTATAGCCGGATGCATTCTACCACGCTAAATGCCCCTACAAATTTTGCATTTACTCCGATATAGACCACTGTGGAGCCTTCCACATTCCACGTGTCTGGTACATCTACAATCCACCATTGGGAAAATGTTAACAGTCTAAAAAATGTAACAGGCAAAATAATTACTTTTGCAAGTGCAAACTTTACCTTGACCACAACAAAGTTGAGTTTTCAAACGCTTGTCGCCGATGTAAATATAGCATACCTGGGGTATATTGGAAAATCGTTGTAAAAATAAGGGAATCCCAATACCTTAAGGTGTCCAACAACATCTTCATGTCTTCACTTAGTGCCCCTTTCCTAATTACTGCAATACCCTACTACACTAGATTAAAAAAAAATATTGACAACACAAATTGGGTGCACACAAATTCTTTTCTGTACTTCTTATAATTTTTGTATATTGCAGTTGTAAAATTTCATGCATACAGTTATACACAAAATGTTGTGAGAGAATAGAAAGGTACAGTCTGCATGGAGGAGGGAGCAGGGGCTGGCTGGGGAAGATGTGGTAGAGAGCTCCTGTGGTAATGTCAACGAGCTACTTTGCAGATTTTTTAATTGCATAATTATTTTTTTGTTGAACACTCTCAACTGTGTCATTCATGTTATTCATAAATCTTAGTTTTAAAAAAACACGTTTCAAGCTGTGTACAATTTTACAGATAACCAAAAATCATAAATCTGAAACCCAATGATCACTAACTGAAACGCATGCAATTTCATGTTTACCAACCAAAAAAATGATTGAAAGCACTTACAAGTTTTCTTGCAATCTGTTCATAATGTGTAAAGGGCTCGCTTAGGCCAACAAACAACACCAAACCACTGTGCAAAACTTTTTGGCCACTTGCTTTGGACCACACAACAGAGTGCGAGGCGATAAAGGGAGTGGAGGGCCACACCATGTGGCACCCCCACATATGTCTTCATACCCTACCTTGCACAGGGCAACACAGGTACCCTATGCCTGAGGGTCGTACCCTGCAGAAAATAAAACCTGCAAAATAATTAATTTAACTAGAATATAAACTATTTACCCAGTGGAAAAATGAGTGCTAACGTGGATGAAGGCTGGAGGGTGATGCAGGTACCGCATAGGGAGGTATGACCTAACTGTACGGTCATGCTAGATCCGTATAGATCCATACTATTGTACAAATTTTGTAGGTTGAAGATTTCAAAGCCTAAAAAAAATTGATCTCCAAATCCAGCATTTGAATAGGCATTTCTTAGGTTTAAGCACCTTTTGATCGTAACCGTGAGGTTAGATTCACTCTAGGATGCATCAAAAACATATCTCTTGAAAAAATCTTTCGAATCAAAGGAAGGAAACCGCAAATATGAGCTCTAATACCATGTAAGAGTCAATGGTGGACTCAAGGAGACCCAAGAACTCCTGCAATCACAACAACCTTCCACAACAAGAGATAAAACAATGCCAAGAAATGATGCAGAGATTGGTCCTTCACACAATTGAATTACATTGCATACAACATGATTACAATGCAATACATGGCTTGGATTTGCTTGCCTTGAAATATACAATGAGAGACCTTCCTTATATAGGCAAAGAAGAGTGATAACGCTGAAGGCCAACATAGTGGAAAAACAAACTATATGACACAAACAATAAATGC
The DNA here is from genome assembly GCA_027924645.1 of Cunninghamia lanceolata. Classification (NCBI taxonomy): domain Eukaryota; kingdom Viridiplantae; phylum Streptophyta; class Pinopsida; order Cupressales; family Cupressaceae; genus Cunninghamia; species Cunninghamia lanceolata. Next base: position 7,566,593 of record BSBN01000977.1, read on the forward strand.
ACCTAGACACCACTAATAAATAAAAAATATAAGACAAACTTGTAAGATGACAAGTGTCTTAATGCTATGACATGAGACAACTAGTGAAAAACTACTAAATGCACATAGTTGTACATTATTAAATGCTTCAAACAACAACTAAGTAAACTTAAGAAGACTAGTGTAAAGAGAACCTAGAAATGACTAGCTAGGTAAAGTCTATTTTTACACTAACAGAGGGGACTACATAGTGGACCTATAAGAGCATTTTCTATTATTAGTTGGGCATGGGATGTAATTAGTGCTTCATGGGGGGTGCTTAGGAGTTACATATGTCAACTTGCATAATGGAGGTCAAAGATTTTTGTGTAAGAATTATTTTCTATTTTAGGATGGCTCCACATATGTGAGGGTCATGAGAATTCATGCCATGGTATTTTGGGACCTTTTTTGGGCCCATGGTATTATTTTTTGGTGATTTGTTGGGCCTCCTTAATTCTATATATTGGAGGCACTCTAAGGGAATTGAGGGAGAACCTACCTCCACCCAAACTCATCAAGAAGAAACAAGCTCAAACAATCTAACAAATACAACAAGAGAATGATTGGGACCAAGTAGTTGTCATGGCACAACTTAATGCATTGTTCAAAGTAGAAACATGTGGCTTGACTTGTTCTTAGAAAAGACTTGCCAAGATCTTGAATCTATACGAGCCCTTATTATAAAAACTCACAAAATCACCACCACTACACCTCTAGGTTTGTGAGGGAAAACCCCCTTAGTACCCACACCACAACAAATGCAATCACAAACCCAATTTCCACATTCAAGAAAATATTCTCTCAAGAAGAAGGTACTCCTCCAAAAACTCCCTTGCTCCACCTGCTCTTGCCACATTAGTAGGAGTGATATGGCAGCATGTAGAGTTGCACGTGAGAAATGCATGTGCCTCTCCACTTTCAACTTATACATAGTAGTGGTGAGTTGGATTTGGCAAACACAGAGTTTGTTTGTGGTAGACCAATTAGAAGAGCACCTTATAATGCTTGCATACCTATTGATACATATTTTCTTAATGAGTATATTCTACATTCAAATATTTATTTCCCTAGATGATGTTCTTTGATGGTTCAAGATAAATGAGTAGTTCATGAGATAGAATGATCCTTATTCCACCTTCAAGAGATTTTATTCCATTATCTTTTTGACTTAATTTCCAATGTACTACTTGTAGACACATAAATCTAACCACGTCCTCACATTACTAGATTTCATCCCACATCTCACCTACTAATCATCGATTCAATCATTCTTCTAATATTAATTAAATAATCTTAGTTATTTAATTAATAAATCCAATCATCTTCCTAGCATTAATTAAATAAATCATCATTTATTTAATTAATTAATCATTTTAGTACTTCTTCTAATGTTCCATCTTTTAATTAAATAAATTAGCATTTATTTAATTAAATCATCAATCCTATGTCCATTCCTCTAAAAATTAAATAAATAGGAAATATTTATTTAACTCGTCTATTTTTTCCCTCATCATTAGTTGAATAAATAAATCATGTTTACTTAACTAATTAATCACTCACACATTCCTAAGCATCATTAGCTAAGTCAACCTTGCACATGGCTCAATGCATGCACAAGGCTCCACGAAATCCTCTCATCAAATATTATCCATCCATTCAATCTATAAAATTTTAGCCCTCCAAATCCCTTGGATCATGGACCTCTTCATGTGCACTATCACAAGGTTCCACTTGGAGGCTTCGCATCCATCCAATCCTCTCAAACAACATCATCTAATTGATCTTCCAAATAAATAATAAGCATTGATCCTCCTCATCCAAAATCTATAAATTAGCCTTCATCTAATCCATTTTATCAACAATCTTGGAATGTATGCTCATGCTACCCACTTGAGAAACCACACTCTCTCTCATCAACATCATAATCCTTTGAGCACAACCACCATTGGTGCAACAAGGGTTTGTGTTGGTGATAACTCTTTGTTTTCATTAATGTCGTAAATCTTTAGCTTAATCTATAGGTTATGATTAGATGTAGATTAGATTACATTTGCATTGTATCTTCTATTCATTTATGGTGTATATTTTGTCATGTACATTTTGGCACACTTGATGGGACCCACATCCTTTTCTAACCATCTTTTATGAGCTTTTTGTTGCAAGTTTGTGGTTTGGTGCGTGTGACCCTACTTTCAGCATGTCTACTTATGCTTTGGCACATCCACATCACCTTTTGGCCTGTCTGCTTGGCTCTTATGTAGTATTTTGGCCACTAACCCTAACACATTTTTCATCCATATTTTTGGCATTTTCCATGTCTTTTTAATCTATGCTACAGGTTTATTAGCTCACTAACATTTTTCATGTCTCACTTGATCTTTGGGTGTAGATTTAACCCATGTTTTTGTAGTTCTTTCATTTATTTTCTAGCCTCCGACACATTTTAGCATGTTTGCTCTTAGTTTGGCATGTCTAAAAACACGTGGCACATCTACTCACGGCTTGGCACAGGTGTCCCCGACATAGACCCTAACTCTTTTGGTTGATTTTTTTGGTCTATTTTGCATCATTTTGGTTTTTCAATTTGTTTATCACTTAACCTTCTCTACTTAATAATTTTTTACTAACCATCACTTTAAAGGTTTTCTATTTTATCATTTTTTGTGCAGGTTCCCATTTTCAATACAGGCCCTCATCTTTTACCGCATGTGCCATATTTTAGTGCATCCACTTCACCTTTGGTGCCTCTACCTCATCAAACAATGTGTCTATGGTAAGTGTAGTAAACATTGAACCCTCTATTTTGGCACATTTGCCCATCCTTTAATGCGTCTGCTTTATGTTTTGGCACCTCCGCTTCTATTTTAGCATGTCTATTTTATCATCAATTTACTATCATTTTCTTGGATTTTATACCTTGTTTTTTCCTACTAATCATTGCTTATTGTTTCCTATGATCTAACATCTTTTTTGCAACAAAATCATTTGTCCAAGGTATTTTATCGAACTACTAATATTTTTGTGGGTGTAGCTTTCATTTGACCAAGATATGTTTTCCCCACTAATCTAGTTACACACTTTGCATGTTTAATGGTAAATAAGCATTTGTGTGCTTTGCTTGTGTGAGGATTTAGGTTGGTATGCTCTCCTCTCACACTAAAAAGTGATCTTCGGGATCAAAAACACATTCTTGTTCACTTTCATGTTTTAATCCCAATGAGTCAAATGTGTATGCTCTTCCCTGATGCCACAAGGTGACCTTGGGAATCAAAAACACTTGATCTTCTTTCCCTTTTAGTGGGTCTACCTTTGGATTTCATCACCAAGGGGAACAACCCAAACCCTCATGTTCTGATGGGGTATACAAATTTGGGGGAGAATCGAAAGACTCCCCCATCAAGGTGCACTTGTTGCTTGGGCTAAGCTTGAAAGAACTTTATACCTTGCAAAGTGAAGGTGGAAAGAGGGTTACCCTCTCGAACCAATCCATTAGACATACACCTTGTCTATGGACTTTAGCCTCCCATACCCTTGGGTATAATGATGACATCCCCAATCTACCTTCTAAATCCTAGATAGAACCTCTCAGTCGTATATGCTTGTAATGCACTAGTTATCATTTAGTGCCAGGAAGTTACTCACTACCTGCCCCTAGAACTGAGTTTGTATGTCATGTATGCTCTCCTCTCGTACCTTCTTGAGGATAAAAGTAGTTAATTCCTCTTCATGGGCCCTACATTCTATGCCTAGACAAGGCATTAATGGTGGGCTTACAAGTGTATACACTCCCACTTGAATAATCTAGGGTGTTCATGTGATTGGCATGTGTCACCTTGTGTGAAACTATAATGTCCCCTTCCTAGGTGACTTTCATGATGAATAATTTAGCCTTTATCTCCCGAAGGCTAATTGACGAAATAAGGGAGATATTATTAAATTAATTATTTTATAAGGTTATTACTTAATTTTTAATCAAAAGGTAATCTTATATTTAATTAATTTAATATAGTGACTTAAAATTAATATTATATCATTAAAGTCACTAAAATGAAATAATAAGATTTTTCTAGAAGCCTCTTGAAGTGGGATAAAAAAAATGTATAAAAGAAGGGGCAAGGCAAGCTTCCAGGCATCCGATTATTGATATTTGCATTTGATGAGTGTTGTGGAGCCAAGGGTTTCTACATATTTGGTCTTCGGGAATGGAAACTCCCATAGATTAGCATAACTGAGGTGGTGAAATATCCTCCGAAGGGTTGCAAATTGGAAGGGATACTTCAGTCCTTTCATTTGTGCTTAAATCTGCAGTATTAACCAGGGGTTTGGAGGTATTAATTTGCATATCAAAAGCTTTTTCTATTGGTTGCTACAGTGATTGCTACAGTAGCGCTACAGTGCGCGCTACAGTGATTTGCTACAGTACGCTACAGTAGTTGCTACAGTGCCGTGAACAGTAACACTACAGTACAGGGCAGCTAGGAGAGGGTTTCAATTTGGGTTTGGAAAGGACTCCTTTCCTTGGTTGATGAGAAGGCTGGGTGCTACACTTGAGAGGCACGATTGGGGCTTGAGAGGGATGTTTATGAGTTTTTTTGAGGCTGCCATTCCTTCATCTTCGTCATCGATTCATGGCAACTTACATTTCCAGGTTCTTTCATGAGTTAGCATATTTATATTGTTTCATAGTTGTCATTTTAGGAGTTGCATAAAATTGTAAAGCCAAGAGTCTTGGCCATTCATATCAGCATTGTATTAGACAATATATCTCAATAAAGGAGTGATAAGTTGTAGGCCATCTATTTGATGTAATGTGCATATTAATATCCATCATGATTAGCATAATAGTATGCATGCCAAGTGTTTGACAAAATGTCAATTGGCTGTAGGTATGCATTTCATGTCTAATTTTCATGTATATGCATCGAAAATACCAAAAAAAAGAAGTCATATATGCATCTAGATTAATGCTTAGACATTGTAGTTTGGATTTATGAGCATTTAGAGTACTCAGCTATCATTTTCAAGCAAAAATATCAGACTGAAAACATAGACCAGCAAGCATTGGGTTTACATCAGAAGTGTTTGACAATATTCCTTGAAGTTCAAATCAGCAAAATAAGGTCTGAAATAGCAAGGGATATTACAGAAACCCGTGCATTCTCCCTTAAAATGAAAAACATCAAAATCTTGCAAAACCCAAAAGTACCCTCAAATTCAAAGGTTGAAACCCCTTAAAATATAAATCTTGTATCAAATTCCAACACCCTCACTTTGTGTGAAATCCATCCATCCAAAATCCTAATCTCCCAAATCAACTCATCATCATCCCAAATCAACCCTTGCTTAAAGACCTAATAAATTAAACCATCCAAGGTCTTGCACCTTCTTCTAGCCAAATCAACCTAATCAAATCCTTAAATCAAATCATCCCAACTCAACTTAATCGTCCAATCAATCACCTAATCCAAGGTCTTGCACCCTAATCCCACTTCCAAATCAAAACCCAACAATGTTTTGTATCTTCATCCAATTAACCCAAGTATATCCAATCAAATACTCACCCTAATCAAACCTCCATCAAATTCCTAAACCTCCATCAACCAATCAACCATCCAATGCCAGGCCCATATTAAACCAAACCATAACCCCAAAACCTTCTACTTTAATATAGAGCCAATCAATCATCCAACCAAACCATATCTAATCATCTCCCTAGGTTTTGAACCTTAATCCATATCATAATAGCAATCCTAATAATCTAAATCCAATCAATCATCAAGTACCATGCATCTGTATCTTGATTAAATCCATCATCCAAATCAAATAGATCATAAATAAAAACTAATCAACCTAAAACTAATCAATCCAATCAAACATCAAGTGTCATGCATCCTTGACCTTGATCACATCCAACATCAATTTACCTAGCTTCCTAGACCTAACTGCTCAAATCCAAAGTCCAAAATCCTTTGATATCAAAGAAAATCTTAAGGTCCAAGCCTTCAAAATCCAAATCCATCAAATCATCCAAAAATCACATCAACACAAAATCATCATCAAAAATCCCAACCAATCCCAACCAACAATCCAAAGAAAAAAATCATGAATCTATTTTATTTTAAAGAGTCCCCTTGTCATAATCAATATCAAAACCCTTTTGATGATGATTATGATTATAGTCTTGTTGATCAATATGAGTATACCATCGATCTCCTTGATGACATCATTACAAGCAAGATTTTCATAAGCTTTCATTGCCCATCCATGAGCAATCAAGATCCTTTCGACCAAGAACCAAATAACACTATCTATCCCACCAATCCTCATTGCATATCTATTGGTTATCCTTATGGTACCTTTGACAAGGGAAATACCACTATATCCCAAAGACTACATCGCCCATCTATATCTCAAATCCCAACCTTATGTGAGCACATTTTAGCCTCCACCTCCTATCCAAATCCTTCACTCTTAAAACCTTTGCAATGCCATAACCATCAATCCAAACATCCAATCCTATCACATACAAGTCAACCTTCGCATATTTTCTCTAAGGACTCCTTGAAAATAATCTCAAGCACAATCACAGAAGCTTGCCAAATTATGGATCCATGCAACTTCACTCCTAATCCTAATGCCAGCATCCCTTTAAATCTACCCATACGACAAAATAAGTGTCAACCTTTTCATAAATCCATCAAATCCCAAATCTATAAGTGTCAAAAATACCTCTCCCATCCATGTGCACAACTACAGGAGTGTATCCATGCACTAATAAGAGAAAAAAAAACACTCCTCCATTGCATCATCCAAGCAAATCCATCTATGTCAAGAGCTTGTTCCAAAGCATGTCCAAACATGTCCCCACACAAATAAATATCTAAGCACCCAAACTAATCTCTTTCATGATGTCACACCCCCTCAAAATCACAACACCCCTATCCATACCATCCCTGAACCACAATGTTATCACCTTGGTTCCACCATCGTTGTTTGTTCCAATTTGCTTGCCGCTAAAGGGCACCTTACATCTACCACCAATCCCTCCCTATCTAAAACTAGATTCGTGTCTTTTTCCCAAAGTAACAAGTATCCCATCACAAATTGAATGTGTTATAACATTAATTATCAAGGCAAAGGGTTAGGCCTTTATGAGAAAGGCATCTTGGAGCCCATACATGTCAAAGAAAATCAGGGCTCTCACAATATTGGCTACAAATCTCATGGCAGACAATCTAAATATGGTAACACCTTTGTAAATCCTAAGGGAACTTCTTCAACATCAAAACAAGTTCCTCTCATCACTCCTACAAAGAGTTTGATGCCACCAATCCTTTCATCGACATTGTTATCCCTATCACCAACATTAACCCTCCATCACCTAAATCACTATGAAGGATCAACAAATGCACACATCATTGGACTTATTCCAAGATTATGAAGCCATCACAACATTCATGGGAGTCAAAGATCATATCTCCCCATGAGATCACACCATATACTTTGGAAGTGATTTGGATGTGCCACTATATGAAGCAAAGAGCTCACACAAATCTAAGGATGTCACAAAGCATTGACATGCAAAATCAAATCAAAATTTGGTCAAGAATTAAAACATATCCAAAGGGCCACAGCCCTACAAATCAAAAAGTAAACACAAAAGCAATATGGGTCCAAAACCAAAAGACACAATGAATCCAAGTGGAGCATCCAAATCCACATCTCCAAACATTCATCCCTATTCCATATCCCAATCCTGAAACCCTAAATCTAACTCCAAACATGTCCATCCTAATTCTAAAAATACTAGGTCCATTTGGGTCCCTAAATCCAAAAATCGACAATCCAACAATCCCCCATCCCAATCCTAAAATCTAAAATCAAGCATCTCCCCCAATCCCAAATCCCATATACCCAAAATCCCCAATCCAAACCACCCACTTCAACATCCATCATGGTGTGTGCAATTGTTGGTCCTAATTCCCCTTGGTCCCATGACATTTCTTCATGCCTCCACAATCCCCTCCTTCCATCCACCCCTTATACATAACCAAATCCACTGCCCAACATACATCTATAATCTAACACCTTTATACCTAACTTCTACATAATTCATCCATCATTTATCCTGCCTTCCATTCCATTTTCCTTGGCATCATCCTCTACACATGAAAGCTACGATGGACCCATGTTTAGATTTTAGAGAATCCCACTTAGCGATCAACAAGGTTTCTACCAGCATCCATGAACATAACGCCCATAACATGGTCCATATGTAGCAGTTATTTAGAAGGGGATACTATCATATCATTGTGGGAATAGACATTTGAGTCCAAAAAATTCCTCATCCCTCCAATCTTAAACCCAAATCCATCTATCCCATCCCACCATCCAAAAATCCAAAAAAATAAAAAAAGCAAAAAAATCACAAAAGAAAAAATTAAGAGAAAAAATCATCCAATGGTGAAAACCATTCTTATGGTTCCTTGGACAAGACTATGATGAAAACTTGTTCTCATGTGTCATGTGTAAATCAACTATATGAGTACCCTACACTTAGAGGCAAGCCTCTCCCATCCTATCATTCCTATCCTATCACTCTCATCCTATCATACTCATCCATTATATCCGCAAATCCCATTGTCTCCCCAATCCATCCTCCCTTCAGGTACTTTCAACCTTGATAAGGACAGGGGCACAATGTTGAAACATTCTTTGGACACCTCTTGGTATACCCTATCTTTTGCAACACATCCTACGGTATATAATCCCGAGCATTTCAGCACAACATCATGGGTGACATATCTCTAGTGGGGTATGTTATTCCTATACATCATATTCCTTAGAGATCACATCCTAAACCCCTCCATCCATCCATCATGAATCTCTCATCCATCCCATCCACTATTAGCACTTCCTTAATCCATCCATTCAATCATTGCTCCATCCTTTCCTCTAGACTTGGTTTTCCCTTGTCATTGGTTCCCAACAAAAGGATACCTGCACATAATGCAATTCAAGTTCAACCATCCCAAACCATTCCAAAGTAGTCCATACAATCGCAAGTAAATCCTAATCTACACAAATCTAGTCGAGCAACCTCAGTAAATCATCCAAAAACATCCATTAGTTTTGTTCCTAGACTTGTTGCAAGCCTTGATCATCTCAAATCAAACCATCAAATTTTAGGATATCTCATTCTCAATCCTCATGTTATTCTCAAGATATATCGTTCCCACATCAACAACACTATTATCATTATCATCAATCAATCTTTGGCTTTTCAACTTGACCAGAGGCAAAATCTTTTTTGTCTTTACATCATTTTGTGCATGCTTGCTTGCTTGTGTGTATTATCATTTTGTTTGCATATGTATTGGTCCTTGCAGCATACTATCGCAACAACATCATGGTCTTCCATATCATGGTGTCATATGTCATATGCTCACTTGTAACCTTTTCTTTTGGGTCAATCCTCCATGCATATGACACAACACCATCACGGTCCCTTATACCATGGATCATAATGTCATACACTATATCAAACACCAAGTTGTTCAACCTACTCAACATGACCTGTCATTCCTCCACCCTATCCATTCACATCTCCCTCCCCTCTAACCTTCACCCAATCTTCTCATCCTCAACATTCATTCTTGTACCTACTTTTATTTATTATCCTCTGATCCCTTCATTCGCATCTCCCTCCCTGCCATCCTTCAATCAATCTTCTCATCCTCAATATTCATCTTATACCTCCTATCTTCTATCCTCCAATCCCTTCTCCCATCATTAAAATCCAATCATATATCCTTTATCTTCATCTTTTTCATCCATTTTGAGAGCACACCCATGTTCTTCAAACCCGCCCATCCTCTTGAGAGGGCATCCCTACCACATTCCTCTTCATCACTCCCTTACAACAACTGGGGCATCTTGCCACTAGTCCCATCTCTCCCATCAAAGCATCATATTTTATATTTCTTTGAGATAATGTTACTTCTCTAATTCGTAACACCATCTCAAAGAGGGGGAAAATGTAGACACCTAAATCCAACCACATCCTAACATCACTAGATTTCATCCCGCATCTCCCCTTCTAATCATCAATTCAATCATTCTAATATTAATTAAATAATCTTGGTTATTTAATTAATAAACCCAATCATCTTCCCAACATTAATTAAATAAATCATCATTTATTTAATTAATTAATCATTTCGCACTTCTTATAATGTTCCAGCCTTTAATTAAATAAATTAGAATTTATTTAATTAAATCATCCATCCTATGTCCATTCCTCTACAAAGTAAATAAATAGGTATTATTTATTCAATTCATCTATTTTCCCCCTCATCATTAGTTAAATAAACATATCATGTTTACTTAACTAATTAATCACTCACACATTCCTAAGCATCATTAGCCAAGTCAGCCTTCCACTTGGCTCAAGGTTTGCACATGGCTCAATGCATACACAAGGCTCCATGAAATCCTCTCATCAAATCTTGTCCATTCATTCAATTTAGGAAATTTATCCCTTAAAATTCCTTAGATCATGGGCCTCTTCATGTGCCCCTATCACAAGGTGCCACTTGGAGGCTTCTCATGCATCCAATCCTCTGAATCAACCTCATCCATTAACTTTCCAAATCAATCCTAACCATTGATCCTCCTCATCCAAAATCTATAAATTGGCCTTCTCCTAAGCCATTTTCATGAACAATCTCCGAATGCATGGTCATGCTACCCATTTTAGCAACCACATTCTCTATCATAAACATCACAATCCTTTGAGTACAACCACCATTGGTGCAACAAGGGTTTGTGTTGGTGAGAACTCTTTGTTTTCATTAGTGTTGCAAATCCTTAGCTTAATCTAGAGGTTATGATTAGATGTAGATTAAAGAGATTAGATTTGTAGTATATCTTCTATTTGTTTATGGTGTATATTTCATCATATACACTAATAATATTGTCAAGCATGATTCTTTGATTGTGGGTCTATGAGTAGTTATTTCTTTGGGAGTCAAAGTTATTGATATTCATGGGGAATTATAGTTGTTAGTTGGATAGATTACATGCACCAATCAAAATAAAGAAATATAATTAGCATAGTATCATGACTTGGGATTACAATTGTTGGTGATTCTTATTCCATTGATGTTTTTTTGTGCAAAGATAATTGGCATGTTGATGCCATGGCTACTATCATTTTGCTTATGGGAATTTAGGATACTAATTACCACTTCGCTTTTCTTATTCATAGATTATGACAACTAGCCATTTAGGATAGTGAGACACATGTATGTATATCATTGATAAGGGAAGAATGGTTTCATGATATTTACAGTTACTTGGATACAGGGGAACTTCCCCCTAATTGTTACAAAAATTCTTGTATTTGCATACATAAGTCTAATGCTAAATATTTAATTATTGGGGTGTTCTTTATAGACGTTGATATAATTTTATATTTCTTAAATTATTGAATGATAATAAAAGGTTATTGCTCTTCATTAATCCCATGGGGGCATATGTGGTGGCCATGTGAATGTGAAGATGTTGGTACAGAAGTTATTGCATATGGGATAATACTAGAGTAAAATAGAAGAAATATTTGTATGATTTTATTCAAAAATGTCTTGCATGTCAAACATATAGTAATCTAAAACATGCACTTGCTCATGAGCTCTAGCCATTTACTTCTCCTTGGCCTTTTGTTGTGTGGTGATTAGATTTGGTGATAAATATTACTCCCACTTCTTCAGATGGACACACTTTTATCATCACTAGTGCCAATTATGTTGTAAAGTGGATAGAAGCCACCCCTCTCAAGTAAACTAAAACTTTTGATATCTATGTATTTATGATGGAAAATATCATTTCTAAATTTGGATTGCCTTCAACTATTGTTACGGATAATGTCACCATTTAAAAATAGAGAAGTGAGTGTTTTAAAGATTAGTTTCATATTCAACGGTATTTTTTCTTCTCCACATTACCCATACTGTAATGTCAAGAAGAAGCTATAGATAAAACAATTGAGTATTTTTTATGAAAAATAGTGGATAAACATGATATTTATTGGCATACATAGCTTCTACCTACTTTATGGTCATATCACACTACAATATACACAACTACAAGGTATACACTGCATTCATTAGTCTATGGTATGGAGGCCATCATGCTCCTTGAGCTCAATATTTTTTCTTTGTGTGTTTCCCTTCATGGTATTATTGATGATAGTTCACATATAGGGAACAACAATTAAAGAAGATTGAGGCAATAGATGAGAAGAGAGTTCATACATTGGATAATCTACAAGTGTATCAATAATAATTGAAGAAAAATTATAATAAGAACATCATTCAAAGGGATTTTGAGATTGGTGATTTAGGTCTTCATGTAAATCCTTAAAATCCAAATGCAAGAGAAGAGTCGAGAGATAAGTGCCAATTATGTTGTAAAGTGGATAGAACCCACCCCTCTCAAGTAAACTAAAACTTTTGATATCTATGTGTTTATGATGGAAAACATCATTTCTAAATTTGGATTGCCTTCAACTATTGTTATGGATAATGTCACCTTTTAAAAATAGAGAAGTGAGTGTTTTAAAGACTAGTTTCATATTCAACGGTATTTTTTCTTCTCCACATTACCCATATTGTAATGTCAAGAAGAAGCTATAGATAAAACAATTGAGTATTTTTTATGAAAAATAGTGGATAAACATGATATTTATTGGCATACATAGCTTCTACCTACTTTATGGTCATATCACACTACAATATACACAACTACAAGGTATACACTACATTCGTTAGTCTATGATATGGAGGCCATCATGCTCCTTGAGCTCAATATTTTTTCTTTGTGTGTTTCCCTTCATGGTATTATTGATGATAGTTCACATATAGGGAACAACAGTTAAAGAAGATTGAGGCAATAGATGAGAAGAGAGTTCATACATCGGATAATCTACAAGTGTATCAATAATAATTGAAGAAAAATTATAATAAGAACATCATTCAAAGGGATTTTGAGATTGGTGATTTAGGTCTTCATGTAAATCCTTAAAATCCAAATGCAAGAGAAGAGTTGAGAGATAAGTTTCAACCAAATTGGTTCAGACCATTTATTATTACATCTAGGTATGAAACATGAGCATTTGGCTTATCTACCATATATGGAAAAGAACTTAAAGATCTAATTAATATCATGCATTTTTTACAACATCTTGTTTTAGGTACACATTATTTTGGGATACATATAATGTTAGCTTCAAAGAGTATATAGTTTTGGTGATTTAACATTTAAAAGGGTTTCAAATTTAAAGGGTATAAAATTTTAGTAGCTTACAATTTTAAAGGATTTCATATTTAGATGGTATATAGTTTGAACATTAGGTTACTATTTTAGTGGCTTATGTTTTAGTGGATTACAGTTTTAAAGGGCATATACCTTTAGTGGCTTACTTTTTTAGTGGGTTATAGTTTCAGAGGGGATAAAATTTTAGAGGGTTATAGTTCAATTGTTTACAATTTTAGTGGGTTACAAGTTCAAAGGGTTACTATGTAGAGGGAACATATTTTTAGATCTTCTTATTCAATTTCAAGGATATATATTCAAATGGTCTTTATCTATGTCATATTTCACAATTATTTTCCCTTTATCCAATTCCCTTTATGACACGTGTTTCTTAGGTCTTCATTGCTTCATTGATATATCTTTGGCCTTAGGTGTTCTTGTCCTTGCATACTCCATCGTATTTTCATGTTTGTGCTTACATGCAGCTTACATATTATGTGACATCTCTTTATGATTTCATGATGCATCTAGCATATTAGTTATTGTTTATTCTCCTCGCCATTCATTGGTGGCATCTCATCACCCTTTGATGCATATGCTTACGCAATTGTATCTTGCTATTATCATTCATGTTTGTCACATTATGATACTATGAAACTTTTCACATGATTATTGATATTAACATGATCGTATATCTTACACGTTACTTTTTCTCCTTTTTTCTGATTTATTATATCATTTACATGCAACCAATTAGAGGGGGAGTATAACATCAATAATATTTTTTATGTCTCATTTGCATCCATTCAACATTTTATTTTTGTTATGATGGCTCATTCACAACCCTACATTGATCACATTTTGTCTATTATGGTTCCTTTGTAGCCCAACATTGTTCTATCATGATTTGGCTCCTTCATAGTCCTATGTCACTTTATCTTGGTTATGTTGGCTCCTTTACATTCCTATATCGATCTATTTTGGTTATACTTGATCCTTTGCAACCCTATGTCACTTTTGGTTATGATCTCTCCTTTGCAACCCCATGCTACTTTTGGTTATGTTTGTTCCTTCACAACCCCACATTTATTGAGGCTCTTGTGTAGCCATATATCATTCTTTTGTTGGTTCCTTTGTAGCCCTACATCTCTCTTTTTTATTTTTATGTATTGTAGTTGACATTGTAAGTAGTTGTTTATTCCTATTTCATATTTCTATTAGATGTTACTCAGAGAATTTTGTGTGCTTGTAGGATTCAAGATGGAGTTATCACTACAAGGAGCATGTGCAAATCATTGTCCATATTTGGACATCCTTTTTATATGTTCTTGTCATTTACTTTCATGTTGACTTCATGTTTACTTTGACATGCATTATTCATAGTAGTTCACATGCAAGTCAAAATGGGGGGGAATGTAAAGGTGAAAATTGTATTCCTAGCAGTTTCCTTCAACTGTTTTGGACTCACTTTGACCTTTGTCCTAGTACAATGGTCTAGTGTATAATTAACATATTTCTATGTGAAGTTTGAAATTTTTACCTGATTCTTAACTGAAATTGACTCCACACATCCCAAGGATCTAGATTTGATTTTCATCCATCCTATTTCTTGTACTAGTTCAAACTTGTATTAGTTAAAAATTTCCAAAATTATAGTCCTAGGCCCAAGTTGACTCACCTCCACCTAGTTGTTACCCATTGACTTGAGCATTAAATATTCAAAATTGCACATTGAGGTGTTGTATGAAAGGATAAAGTCTTAATTTTAACCCCTAAATTAACTAAAATTGAATTTAATCCCAAGTTGAGTCACCACCATCTATTTGTTACCCACAAGCTTGAGCATTAAATATTCAAAATTACACATTGTGGTCTTGTATAAAAGGATAAAGCCTTAAATCTATGATGAGCCTAGAACTGTGAAGGAGGCATTAGAATTAGAGGAGAGTAAGTCCTATAAAAGAGCCATGAATGAAGAGATGGCCACCTTGGAGAGGAATGAGCTTGGGAATTGGTTTGTTTGCCTAAAAGAATGAAACCTACCTTTTGTAAATGGGTCTTCAAGAAGAATTTCAATTCTGAAAGAAAGATTGAAAATAAAAGGTAGGTTTGGTGGATAAGGGATATTCCCAAGTTAAGGGAATAGATTTTGGTGAGATTTTCTCTCCCAGTACAAAATTAACTCCCATTAGATTTTAGTTATATGATGTTTCTACATACGACCCAGAGATCAAGAAAATGGATGTTAAAACAACATTTTTGCATGGTGATTTGGAGGAGGAAATATACATGACACAAGATAAAAAAAATTGTAGAAAAAGGTAGAGAAAATTTGGTTTGCAGGTTAAAGAAATCTCTTTATGGTTTGAAGTAGTCTCCTAGAATGTGGTTGTAGAAGTTTGATAATTATGTTTTGAAGTTGGGAATTATTAGAGAAAAGTTTGATTATTACGTTTATTTTAAGTAGGTAGAAGGTCAGTTCATTGTCATTGTTTTTTATGGTGATGACATGCTTCTTATTGGAAACAATAAGGATATGATTAAAATGCTTAAATTTTCGCTTTCACTTCAGTTTGATATGAATGATATAGGAGCTATTAATTTTATATTAGACATGGAAATCAAGAGATATATAAAATAGAAAACTTTGGTTAAGTCAAAGAAAGTATGTTGAATCTATGGTGTAAAGATTTAGAATACAAGATTGTAATCCAATGAATGTTCATATGCCAATGGGAACAAAGTTACCAATGGAACAGTGTCCCAATACACCTAATGAGATAAAGGACATGATTTGTGTTCCATATGCAAGTGTTGTTGGTATCTTGATGTATGTTATGATTTACACCAGACCAGACAATGCCCAAATAATGGAAATCATAAGCATATATATGTCCAATCCAAGCAAAGAGTGTTAGACTATGATTAAGAGGTCCTTTAAATATCTTCATGGCACTTAAGAATATTCTATTTGCTACTAAGGACCCAATTTGAGAAGAATAATGGATACTCAAAGCTTTGTTAATATAGATTGAGCAAGTGATGTTGATAGCAGAAGATCTACCAATAGTTATGTGTTTAACCTATTTGGTGGTGTGATAAGTTGGATGAGAAAAATAGAGGTTGTGGTTTCTCTTTCAACTACATAAGCTAATTACATGGCAACTAAACATGCTTGTAAAGAGGCGGTGTGGCTTCAAAGATCATGTTTAGATGTTGGCCTCAAACAAGAGTCGGTGAGGATTGATAGTGATATTCAAAGTACTATTAGTTTGGCCAAGAACCCAACTTTTCATGTGTGAATAGAACACATTGATGTACAATATGTTTTGTTCATGACAAGGTAGAGGACAAGAGCGTATTGATCAAGAAGGTGAACACTTTGGAGAATGTAGTGGATTCTTTGACAAAGCTAGTAAGCACAAAAAAGTTGTTGTGGTACAAGATTTCTAAGGGGATGTCTTTGCTTAGCAACTAGTTCATTTTGTCTATGTTTGGCCCCCTATGCAATATATACAACAAGTGGGAGAATGTTGGGAAAGGTGTTGTACACCTTGCATAAAATGTTAAAAAATTTGTAAAGTTGTGGTTTACCTTGGGGTGTGATGTCACATGTTGGGTTGTTCAATATTTTCCTACGAATTTGTTGCATGTGACATTTGGAATATGCATTTAATGTATGTAAGTGGGTCATATGAAGGCATCTCATCCTAAAAAAAAAAATTAATAAGATTTCAGGATCTAGTGTCAATCTTGGGCACTAACTATGGGAAATCCCAATTGGCTACATTAATTAGGAAATTTAGTAAGCAAGTTGCCTTGTTGACCCTTTGTTTATTTATAGTGCACTTGGGATGGGTTAAATAGGTTGTTTCTTTTAGACAAGCAAATGCTACAAAAATTACTCCAAGAAGTGAGTTGCAAATATCTTTGAGATCATAGGAAAATTCTCTATTGTATTGTACATTTTTTACTATGAATACAAGAAGAGTGGTGCTTTTGTTGGTGCACTTTTTTCTGTAAGGTTTTCGCACATTAAATTTGGTGTTGTTTGTATTATCTCCATTGAAATACTTTGATTCTACATTTACTATACAAATATTCTTCCACTTAGATTAATATATTCTCCTACATAAATGAATGTGTACCCCAAATCTAATGAGGGGGTGATTGCTATAGATATCATATCATGATATTTATGAATTTTGTTATTAATTTATCAATGATGACCCATTTTGGTTTAAGGCCAACCCAAGCATTCAAATCATTGTTAACCCTCAATCTAAACAAATCAAACAAATTATGATTTATTTCAGCACTTATTTCACCAAAAGTGCATGTATCTAATTTATCTCCTAGAATGTAAAGCCTCACAAGTACATGTAAAAGCCAATAAACCAACTCAAAAGCAAAATGAAGTAAATAATCCACTTAAATACAACATCACAATATCCAAAACAAAAAGATGTAAATAATCCGCTTAAATACAACACTTCAATGATAAAAGATGTAATTAATCTGCTTAATTACAATATCTCAAATAAAAGATAATCTCATAAATAGTAAATCACAATGTCATTAAATCTTACATAATCACATGCTTAATCCAGGTAACAAGCACTATAAAATAATATACATAATCCATTGGCAAGCATGCCATAATACATCCAATCAAATACAATACCCATGTACAACAAGAATAATGAATCAATACGCTCATCAGTCGCACGAACCAAGTGGTCCACCACCTACGAGCCGAGAGACGAGAACATGGCCCAGGTGCTTTTTCCACCCAACCATGAAGTATTTACACTTCCCTGGATCCCTTCATAAAACGAAGGAAACCTAACCCTGCATGAAATGTCTAGCTACCTGGTAACAACTGGCAAGAGGGAACACCCGATGCAACCCTGATGTTTGAATGTGCAATTCTAAATAATGAAAAGAAAATTGTCTCACAACAAGTTTGCTAGACAATAAAATATCTATTTCAATGTCATCTCGATTAGATCTAATCCTTTATAAGTAACCTAGTACAATTCCTGAAAAGAAGGAAAAGCCATCTCTGATAAATCCACATTTGGCATCCTAGCCCAGAAAGAAACCCATTTACATTCCTAAAAAATCTACTTCTTTCCCCAAGAAGCAAGAAAATAAATAATAAATTAAAAGAATCAAGTTTTCAATAAATCAATAAAAATCCCTTCCCAAAACATCATTTGTAAAATCACATTTTCCACAAGCAATAAATCATCATTTCATACAAATTGCATTCACGAGTTTTATCAATTTTGGGTATAAGTTCATATCCATTATTAAATCATAATTTCTCATTATCATGTGAAATTTGGCTAATACTATTATCCATTTATTCAGTCATATTTCTGCAATATCATATGAAATCTAGCTAATATTAATATCAATTTATGCAATCATAAATTCCTCAAAAATCTTATGCAATCTAACTATTATTGTTATTTTCTATCAAATTTGTGATGGAAATTCATAAAAACATAATTTAAACTTTCTGTTGTTGTAGCAAATTTAAATACAGAAAATTAAAACAGCTTCCTGTTATTCTGTTATTTTATGTTCACAATAACAGGAACTGCAAAAAATAAAGAAAAATAAAATAAAATAGTGAATACACATCTTACTGTTATTTTCTAGAAATGTAAAGGAAAAAACACTGAAAAACAATCCATAACAGGAACTAGGTTTTGTTTGCCCTTTTGTGAATTTTTGAGAGTTTAAAATAATGGGTCGATTTTCTAATCAAATAGAAAGTTTCAATCAAAAAAAATAAAAGAAAATATAGTCTTAATAGGTTTGCAAGGAATGTTTATGGCAACCATATGAAGATTTTATCATTAGTTTTAATAGCTTCCATTCAATCTTAATAATCAAAAATCTGGGAATAACGATCTTGTTTCAAGCAGATTAAACAATAGTGAAAATATGATTTAAAGCCACGTTCGGCCAAGAAGAAATAGCCAAAGCTTACACCATCATACGTCTATAATCTCTAATTATTTCTACAACCTCCAAACGTGATTTAAAGAAGGCAAAAAACATAATAAAAACCTGGTAAAAGTAAGATGATTGTTGATGGTGTAACACCCCACTAGGAAACCCCAGAGGACAACACAACTATGCTAAACAGACGGGATAAAAAAAAATTAAGATAGAATAACAAAGTAATGTCAACACATCAATACATATCAATAACTAACTCGTCCTCTAGGGTTCCGCAGCTGCATTACTTACTAAAGTTTAACAGGATCAAGAATTAACCAACATCAAAAGTTCCATTCTAATCTATTGGACCACATGAATGAACACAAATATTTCATGATAAAACATTAGATAAGTAATCAACAAGATCATACAATTGGAATTACAAGTACATATACAATTTCCCATACATAAGGGTACATCATTACATCATTCACACTATCTCTTTCCAAATTACGTTGGAATACTTAAAATATGATAAATCTGATACACAAAACTAGCACATGAGAATAAATAGTTGCCTCATCAATCTGGAACATAAATCTGGAATATGCATCACAAGATCCATTCTTCTCGCACACGAACATCAGCAAGGGAGAACCAATGGAGAAAATAGCACTACCACCCGACCACATGGAACCCTAAGGTCCACCCCTCCGTGCTAGGAGATAACATAAGGTTCCGCAACAGCAATAGACAAGAAAACAGAAGACTGACAGGTGCAAGGACTACACATGACTCAAGTACACACGGGTTAACAAAACAGCATAAGCAATATAAACATCACTTCCACACACTTAACAGAACTTCCAGAGGTAGTCATACAACATAGAGAAAGAACAACAAAGAGGGAATGCTAGGCTGCAGTAGGGAAAGTGTCATCGCATAGCTTGTCATGGGTTATCCTAGCAAGTCTTCCTAGGTACCGGCCCCCATACAAACTCATGCGGAACCAACATACCTTTCATGAGGACAAGGCATCTGATTTGCCATTCCAGGCCTTCTCATCTCATCTCAAGCCCAAACGAGCACTTGAGCCATGAGTGAGGCATACTTTATCTTGATTAATGTGAAAGCTCTCCCACCCACCAATTTTATTATTAAGTTATCACTGGATTAACAACTTCCAATGGGTTATCCTAGCAGCCACTTTGGGCACCGGCCCCTCACTGAAAGCCACCTCCCTACCTGCATCTAAAAGACCCTGTCCCACAAGCATAACAACAAGTATCCATAATCCATGCAAGGCATTTACCCTCTTGCATGCAAATCTCAACAAATATATATCCAGAGCAAGGCATGGGTTCTCTTGCTCCCAAAATCTCAACCATAAAATAAACCAACACAGAAATCTATTACATGCTTAATACAATAATGAACCACCACAATTAAGAAGGACTCTACCACATGGATTCAAGACATATCAACCAGAATAGGTATACTGAACAAGGCATTATCCCTCTTGCATAGTCATCATAATCACATAAACCATAGACAGAGAGAAGTCAACATCTCATAAAACCAAAACAATTTCATCCTTTAACAAGATTGCAATATTTCAAGGGTCAACCCACAACTACCCCTCCTAGCCTCTGGGATCAACTTTTTCGATGACACAGAAACCAGACACCATTGTAACACAATGGCCCCACATCGACATTCACTCTCAAATGCACAACAATATCTAATAGACCAAACTAAGTCAATAATCCAATTACACAACACCATAATTGCAACATTTAATATATTCAATTTTCAAAACAAAACTATGTAGGGGCCACATCTCATCTCTATGATAAAATAAGCATTCATATATGATTCTACTGTAACTATGTTTCTCGACAACCATCTTAACATGCATTCCAAAATTCTAGCATATCATAGCACCATTAGGATTCATAAGGAATAGCCCCATGGTCTATAAAATATCAAGATACTTGCAATACCTATTATCAGAAATTCTACACCATCTTCCAATTCAAATCGATACTAACTCAATAAAACCATAAAAAGAAACTATGACAACCGCATAATTGAATAACTTAAATTTATCTAAAACTCCTATTTTCATTCTCAATATATTTATACAATTCAAAAGGCATAATTTTGATCCTCGATAACAACTTAATTTAACAAGTATGTCTATCTTGAAACACTTATATAAAGGACATAACTATATTATATATATTAAAACATAAATTCTATCCATCCTTCATTACAAGATTAGACTAATGCATTTTCTTTACATCGATTAACATTATACATATAATTCTAATTATGAGAGGTTTTCAAAATCAAGAACCAAATATAACTTTCTTAGATCTAATATACAATTATTTCCTAACAACCACTATAAAATAAACTTTCTTAGCATGGATCAAAGAGTAACCTTCTAATAAAAATAATATAGTAATTTTTTTGGCTTAAACACATATATTTGATCACGTAATTTTACTCTATTACACAAATATGAGGGAGGCAAATTTATATAAAAACACATATGCTTTAATGTTCTAACCTCATACTAATTTTTACAATGAATATCATTAAATACATCTATTTATATTCATGAGGAGCTTCTAATTTCACTATGCAAATTTCCCAATAAGATTTACTAACTTAAACTCTCTTATTTCCAAACTAACAATATGTTCCTAAAATTATCATTTTTGCTTACTTAACTAAATTAATTACCTATCTCAAAAGAAAGATTCTCATTAACTCAATACTTATTCTTCTACTAATATAAGTCTTCTAGTAATTTCAGGATGAGACCGAATACAATAGCTAGATTAAATCCTTCAAAAAAGAAAACTTAATAATAATTAACTTCTTATTCCTTTTACCAACTTCTTCCAATTCCTATGACTAATATGTTGTGAGAGAAGCGAACCATTTCCTACTATGATTCAAAGCAGAATTCACGACTACGGATCGTTGAAGAGGAATAATAAACTTCTAAAATTTTCAACAATGATTAAAGGTCATTCCCTAGTCTGAAAATGATAGATTGAATTATAAAAGGATAGGTTTGGAATCATAAAGATTAAGGAAAGTGAGTGACTCATTAATAATTCGACGATGAGGGGATTGAACTAGCACTTGCACCCATAGGATTATCAAAGAAAGCATCGATAGGGGCAACCAACGGATTAGAAGGTTTAAAGGTGAAAGACAATACCAAACAGTATAATGCTCACATACAAAAACCCAACCACAAATAAAAAGTTCAAAACTGGATAGAAGGCTACCTAAATCCAAAGATACAAAAAGAGCTATAGAATTTCACTAAAAGGAACAGCGGATTTCATGGCCCTTCCTTTGTCTCCCCTCTTCACTGGAAAGAATTTGAAGGTCTTGTCGAACTGCCCCTTGATTAAAGTCTACCGAAAGTTGCCGGTTGATATTATAGCATTCTAGTTAGATATTTGGAATGCTAGGATTATAATTACAATATAAGGTAAGCATGTGGTAGAAGTAAGTGATAGAAGTTACCCGTCGACTGGCCCTCAATAAACCATATGGTTGTGGAAAAGAATAGAAACTTTTCAGGCATGACCATAGTTTTGCTTTTGGAAGTTTCCTACTATAGTAATGTGTGGAGACATAGACCGGGAGTCGAACTGGCTGAGAGAATGCCTCAAGGATATGTCATCTTATGGAATGCAATGATTGCAGGATGCATACAAAATGGACTTGCTGAGTAGGTTTTAGAAACTTTCAAACAATGCAATAAGATGGTGAAAATCTTAGACGCCTCGACCTTAACCAGTATTCATGCTGCCTGTGATAAAATGGGAACTTTGGAATGGGTATGGGTATCCATCATAAAAAGGATAGAGGAAATCTGTCAGATGTTGTGGTAGCAACAACCCTACTAGACATGTATGCAAAATGTAGAAGCAAGCACAAGACACGTGAGATGTTTGACAGCGTGCCTCAGAGAAATAAGATACTTGGAGTGTTTAAAGTAGGTTATACAAATAAAGGAATCATTCAAACGACAATAAAAACTTTCAAGCAAATGCATTTGGCAAGTGCGGCCAGCTCGCCTAAGATCTGGGTGCATGCCGCCACAAGGTTAGAGGGATGAGAGTTGAACATAAATATATCACATTAGGAACCCCTATTGTAATTACAACTACCACAGATCTTTGTGTGAGCATGGCTGACCTTCTTGGCTGCGCGGTCATCTAGAGAACACTCTAAACTTTGACAAGAAAGTTAGAAAAGACCCTGTGGCGCTGGCAAAGATGTTTCGGCTCGAGTGCTCCTCTATTGGCAATAACAGATACAAAGATCAGGAGTGAGCCTCATCCATGCTCGTATACACATTGCAATCCAGATGGTAAAGGAAACAATGAAGGTTTGAGAGCAATTTCGCAACAGTAATTTGCGTCAGAATATGATGGTCAACAGAAACACAGAATGGATGCTTAAGGGTTTACCTTAAAGGCTAGAATAAAACTTCAGACGTGGCATAAACTTAAAGAAAATATTAATATTCTTGTTATACTTTTAAGATCGCATGGTGCAAAGATTTAATTGATCCAACTCATGGTGCGATGATAAAGGAATTAAAGTAATTTGAGGATCTCTCCATTCAACTGGTAAAGAAAAGAAGATATCCATATGCAGATTATGTCAAGCATAGACAGCACACAATGTAGTTGCTAGAGAGGATTAGAGATAAGTCATTTCTAGGGTATACATTCAGACTCTTCAGGTAGATACAACTATGGGAACATAAACAAGACACAAAATAATTGGTCAAATACCTAAAAATATTTTGTCATCAGCAGTACCACACATGTCAGTATGGCATCTCAAGCCACTGCTACTACCTTGGCATAATATCATCTTGAGAAAGGGAAAAAAGTAAATCCAAAACGTACTTGGAAGCTCCATTTCAAGGGCTAATGGCTCCTTCCTCTCATGATCCCCATCCAGATCCTCCAAATAAAAATTGATTTCCCCAATTCTGAGAGCGCTTCCTTCACAGCTCAAAATTATCTCCTATAATAGAGAGAAAATCCTCCAGAAGATTCCTCGCATGCAACCCTTCCTTACAATTTACTATAATAGTCATTTACAACTAGACAATCTTACTTTCTGACTCATAAAGACGTTATTAAAAGATTACTATAAAAATAGAATATCTTAACTCACACACGCCATAAAATTTATTTCATGGCAACACAAAGAGTGTTAATTAATTCAAGATTTTTACTCACATTAAATTCATTAATTAAATCCCCTTAACAAAATATTTTATTTACCTCCATAGACCAATACTTATTTATTAAAGAGAACTATTAGTTCTTTTATAAAGAAACGGTTAACCAACAAAATGCAACCTGACAAGCTACTAACCACGCATGATCCAATGACAAAATAGAGTCGAACAATAAAGACTCACAACCATGACCAAACTGACAGGACACGAGACTAGAAAAATCATCCTCTTCGAGGTTGATGACAAGCTGAGGGAAAACCTTACATTATCTCTATCCAACAATCTCCATTGGTTAAGGCACGCTTAGACCTGTTATTTTAGGTGGAGTCGATGCCTGATACCTGTTCACTCAAACATCCCAAATTAGAGTACACATAATAGCCGAAGCCCTAGGAAAGGAACTCTGACATTCGTATCTGATTCTCGTATGTCCATATGTTCAATGGTACGATGCCATCCTTTCCATCTATCCTAAACACAAACTACTGCATCATATGACTGTATTATTAACATATCAATATGCATTTCACTTAACGAAGCTCATGTTCCCTCTTTATCTTCAGATTCCTTAGTCAGACCACCTGCACAACCAGGGTGAAAACGGAGGGGCACTACAGATGGAGTTTGAAGCTGTTGTTGCTGCTGATAAAATCAAGTTCTTTGCTACTCAAAATCGCCTTCTTCTTGTTGCATATCGTGGGTTCCTATTGCTGCAATTCGTGGTGTTTCTTTTGCTGCCAAGAAGTCTTCTTTTAACAAAAAAAAAATCTCCTCCCTTATTTTTTTGGGCATTGCCTCTATTAGGTTTAGAAAATCAAGATTATTGAATTTAGAACTGAAGTTATTCTTCTCTTTGCATGATAATTTGACCAATAAAAGTAGATCAAAAATGCTATTTAAAATGATTAATTTTTTTTGTGCAGTTTACTGTAATGCAATGCAAATTTGGCCTACATAACAGGAAGCTGCTTTTTAAACTCTTTCTTATTTATTTATTTAAAAATATCTAATTATAATAACACTATAATCAACATTATTTAATTACTTAACTAAAACCTATCTAATATAATAAATCAAGAAGTAATTAAAATAATAATACAATAATATAAAAATATCTAATTATAATTTAATATAATTTAATTAATTCTATTTTGTATATTGTCTTCCAAACATCTAAAATTAGGTACATAAAGACAATATTTATTATTTATTTAATAGAAACTACAAATAAACATATATATCTCATTTATTCAAATTTCAATATCTATTTTAATTACAATTCAAAAAGGACATTAAATTAAATAATGCATTTAATATAAACTATTGTAGAAATTTTAAACGTAATATTTTCTAATTATTTAAATCATCAATCACACTTATTTTCCACACAGAGATGCATAAGAAAACCATTCAAAATGCATATGAAAACTACATGGTGTGTGTGATTGCATCAGGGTAATCCATCCATCAATTCTTGCCAAGTGGCTAGAACACCCCTACCTCAACCATGCTCTCGTATTCGACGAGTACTCGCATCCATTTGCACTCAACTTGGCGTCAATAGGTTAGTGTCTCTAAAAACATAGCCAAGTCAAATCATTGTAATCATGTCTACAATATTTAACATTTAAATCAATTTCCAATTCTCTTCAATATAACTCGTAATAATTACCTTCACATATGCAAAAATTACTTAAGGTAAAGTCAATCACAATAATTGTTCACTAATCTAGAATAATTATATTGTTCATAAAAATGAGATGTGACATAAAATAGAACATCATTTGTCAATCATCGTTAATCAGGTGATTTATATATGTTGGAACATTAATTTGAGAAGGTACGGTCATCACTATGAAACCATGTGGTAGGTTAGGGTTTAGCACCAAATTGTGTGACATGAGCCATTGATGTCAACAAATCTAACAGATGGAGGCCTATTCCAAAAATATTATCCCCAAATGTGGGTGTGTCAAAATTACCTTGCAAAATATAACTTAATTGGTTGATTGATGTTCATCAGACAATGCAAATGTAAGATAATTCAAGTTGATAATTCATTAGACATATTCATTTATATCCTTTTCCATCAAAATAGTTTTGCCATCCAAATTATGTGTCTTTAAATCAGTCAATAATTTGCATAAAAAAATTATATTTTTAAATCACTATACAATTTACTAAGAAAAAACAACATTGTCTCCCAACGTGCAAAAATTCACCATGGAGATTAAATCCTTTTATCAAAAAACCCATCAATTTGCCACAAAAAATAATGCCCCCAACCAAGATTCACCAAGATTTTATAGAAATTCTAGGGGTCATTTCTTGAATTTATCACTTCTCTAGACACATTGACCAACTTCATGTGACAATAAGACCCCTAGGTCACTTGACAATACAAAAAGATCAACAAGTGAAGCAAAATTCCAATCTGGTGTATTATCTATTGAGCAATAAAGTCAATAACATGGTATTCCATGAAGTCCAACCATTTCAAGATCAAATGTATAAACCACAACTGATGTCACAGGCCCTTGTCCATAACTAAACCCCATGAAGATGACTTAACCATGATGATGAAAGAAAAGGCAATTCAGTCTAAAAAGCATGTGCATGGTGAAGCCATGTACTTAAATGTCACTAAGCACAGGTAAGTTTGAAAAATGTAGACCCCAAAGTTATAAATACCCTCTAATTATCCCAAAATAGAGTGATTAAAGGTGTTACCCTCATATGGTCAAATCAATGGTAACACGCATCTACCTTTACACCAAACTCAAGATTTATCCCTTTAAAATGAACTTGTGGATTTGAAACTACTTGTTATTTTGGTATTAGGGCACATATTTCACTAGCGTAAATTTATCCTCAAACTAAGTGATAGACATCAACCCTTGCTTAGGTTTTTAAATCCTATCATCTTCTTTTCAATGTTTAGTTAAGGTAACCACCTTTGATTAAATAGGGTGAAAATTTACTCTTAGGTCTTTCTCTCTAGAAGTAGACCTAACTTATCTTAGTTTTCCCACCATGTCAATGCTTCTCCTAATAATTGATAAGCACCACAAAGTTCTTTTATCTCTTATGCACATTTATAGAGCTTGAAATATTGAACATCCCTAAAAGCCAAGTTTTAGGTCCATCTCCTAGTGTTATACCATAAAACAATTTGGTGGATTAATCTCCTTTAGATCATTAACCAATTCAATTTCAAAACAAACACTTTTATTAGAGACCCTATCATTGGCATTGTTTTGCATTTGGTTAGCTCAACCTCCTTCCATGTGAGGATCCTCATTGTCACTCAAATGGAGCTTGTTGATCTCTTGCTCTAGGGCCATCATTGAATCTCATGTATCCACTAACATGGTAAGAATCTCATTGAGGGTGCTTCATTGTTCCTCCCCTTGATTTTATTCAACATTTGCATTTGAGGCATCATTGGTGTTGTCATTTAGGGTATTATTTTCAGTTTAAGCACTTGCCTCCCTATTCCTTCTATGTGCCACTAAATTATTTGAAGTCGATTTCAAGAAATTTAGCAATTGATATTATGCTAGTTTCAAAACTATGCTTTGATACCATGTATTACCTCTACTTTGAGAACTCAGAAAAAATAGATGATTTTTTTTCCCTTTTTAAATATTAAATCAAAAGGCATACTACCTTAATTCATACATTTAATTTTAAATATGGTCATGTGATAGTTAAACAACTTGCTCGATTATCTTTCCTAAACAATGAAGCTTATATGCTCTAAATTAATTCATAATAACAATAAAAATTGATACAAACCCCAATTAACTATCAACATTCAAAAATATTCAAAATATCGTTCTCTAGTGTAACCATTCGTACTTTTCAAGTATAGCATTCATAATAACAAATGGGATAATGTTTTCATGATAATAAGTACAAAATGTTTGATAAACATATTTGTTTGATCTACATAATGTAGTTTAGAAATCTTGAATGAATGTAAACCATTTAGGAATAAAAACAAGTCATAATTGATCAGTTCAAGGTACAAATATGAGTTTTCAAATGGAAATAGAACAAGATATCATTAAAGTACTCGCAATTTTGATTCATTGAAAAGTAAAATAAATTACAACAATTATGATAGCTTATACTTCAATAAAACATTAGACATTTGTTGATCAAATAATAGAAGGCATCCCATACTAGGGTTTAAAATAATGCATGAATGATTTTTATTTACATGATTTAAAGTCTATTTGTGTATAATCAAGGAATCATAAGAGTGAATACACTATTCAGGGTCCAATTGGATCAAAATGAAATTTCGAGCATTGTCTCATGAAGAATAGTTCATCAATATGCAACAGTTGATCACATATGAAAATGACTGATAATTGCAAGAGAGCATCATGAGAATATTTTTGCACCAAACAAAGAGTCAATAGGGGAGAAGGACCCATAGTGGGTCACCCTAACTTCACCCCTCCACCTAGTGCGCCATGTCATCCGAAATAAATAAAAATTTGCATTTGCCAGCTAGATGTTGACGTGGACTCTCTAAATATTTTGTTTTGCACCATGGAATTGCGATTTTCTATGTGGACGACACATGTGTTTGGCGGGGTCAATTTTTCAGCTATTTTTTACTGTTGACCGACGACTAGACACAACTTACCCCGATGGCAGGAAGCAGCATCGTGAGTTGTGCTCAACATGTCGTGCGGCATGCGAGCAACTTGCCACCTTTTCATCACACTTTTGCATTTACACAGCACCACTCTCGCAATTACTTCCCTGCAGATGCATTTACTCCACTTCCCTCTACATTTCGTTGGGTATTGTGCCTTCCATTTTCGTAGCTATGGAGTGTTCAATGCTCCCATCCTTCCCACTCAACAAACGCCATAATGCCATTACCGACTCTGCTCTCTGCATTTGGTCATTGCAGATGGCACCGAAACTAGGTCACCTTGGGGTCGTTTTAGCTAGTCTTCATGCTAGAAACAACTCAGCTTTGGCGACAACTTCGCTGGTTTCTCCTTCCGCTCGTGGCTTCGCTCATTTATCTTTTGACCCTGGTAAGGATATCTTATCTTGCTAAGGCAAGGATCTTTCTAGCTCAAAAAAAGAGAGGATTTATTTGGTTTTTTCCTGTTTCTTTGTCGTATGGTTTATACTTGCAATATCTTAGTTTGGTTTTTTCTATTTTGAATGTAATTCCTACCATATATTACTTTATGTGGTCGTAAATGGAATGTTCTTTTCATTTTCTGTCTGGTTGTAATCATTAGGCTTCGGTATTCAAATGGGTTTATTGTTTATGCATGGGTACTAACTTCTCTTTGGTGTTTCGAAATGGGTTTTTTCCATTGATTGTTGTTTGTGGTCGTAAGGTTCTTTTCATTTTCTATCCGGTTGCAGTCATGATGGTTCGGTGTTGAAATGGGGTTATTGTTTGTTAATGGGTATTTGGTTTAGGGATTCAAAAAGGCTCGGCTTTGGCAATGACTCCACTAGTTTCTCCTTCCACTCATGGCTTCGCTCATTTATCCTTCGACCCTAGTAAGGATATCTTATCCTTCTAAGGCAATGATCTTTCTATCTTGAAAAAAAAGAGGATTTAATTGGTTTTTTTGGGTTTTTTGTCGTATGGTTTATACATGCAATATCTCGGTTTGGAATTTTCTATTTGCAATGGGATTTCTTCCATATATTGTTGTCAGTGGTCGTAAATGGAAGGCTCTTTTCATTTTCAGTTTGGTTGTAATCATTAGGCTTCGGTATTCGAATGGGTTTATTGTTTATGCATGGGTATTAAGATTTATTTTATTATATGGATTTTTTTCCATCGATTGTTGTCTCTGGTCATAAATGGAAGTCTCTTTTTGTTTTCTATCTGGTTGTAATCATGAGGGTTCGGTGTTAAAATGGGGTTATTGTTTGTCTATGGGTATTATAATGTTTTTTATTGTTTGCAATATGATTTGTTCCATCTATTGCTATCTATAATAGTAAATGGGAGGTTCTTATGGTTTTTTGACTATTTGTAATCATGAGGGTTCGGTATTAAAATGGGGATATTGTTTATCTATGGGTATTCAATTATTTTATATTTTTTTTTGTTTGCAATGGGATTTTTTCCATCTATTGTTGTTTGTAATCATAAATGGAAGGTTCTTATGGTTTTCTCACTATTTGTAATCATGAGGGTTTGGTATTAAAATGGGGTTATTGTTTATCCATGGGGATTCAATTATTTTTTTAATTTTTTTTGTTTGCAATGGGATTTTTTCCATCTATTGCTATCTGTAATCATAAATGGAAGCTTCTTATGGTTTTCTCACTAGTTGTAATCATGAGGGTTCAGTATTAAAATGGGGTTATTGTTTATCTATGAGTATTCAATTATTTTATATTTTTTTGGTTTGCAATGGGATTTTTTCCATCTATTGGTGTCTGTAATTGTAAATGGAAGGTTCTTATGGTTTTTTTACTGTTAATGATGAAGGTTCGGTATTAAATTGGGGTTGTTGTTTACCCATGGGTATTCACTTATTTTTTATTGTTTGCATTGGGATTTTTTCCATATATTGTTGTATGTAGTCGTAAATGGAAGATTCTTTTGGTTTTCAGGTTGGTCATGAGGGTTTTGTTTTATCAAATGGGGTTATTCTTTATCCATGTCTATTGATTTTTTTTTGTTTGCAATGGTTTTCTTCCATCTTTTGTTGTCTGTGGTCATTAATCGAAGGTTATTTTGTTTTGTGCCTCGTTGTAATCATGATGGTTCTGTATTTCTTTAACTTTGTGGTGGAATGTCTAGTTCAATGCTTAAGACTCTTTGTTTCTTTAACTATGTACTGCAGAGATTCAAAGAATTCCAAATATCAAAACTGGTGTTCAATGGTGTTTGTTGTGACACTTTATCTACTTTACGAGTAGTGTTTATCAGCACAGCTTAATGGTTGTTTTCTGTATTTTGTAACACATTTATTGGTTTTGTAAATTGCAAAATTATGTTCGAGCATCACTGTGACTCTTTAATTTAAGTTACAAATTTTAGTTTACAATTTGTAATTGTAGAAAATGGAATGACAAATGTTTTAATGGTTGGCAATTTTTTTAGAAGTATATTTTCAGTTTAATTTAATATCATATTGAATACATTTTAAAGCATGTTTACTTCAAAATTCAATCCGCAATATGTCCTCTTTTCATAGTGGGTCACCCTAACTTGACCCCTCCACCTGGTGCACCACGTCATTTGAAATTAAACAAATTTGCATCTGCCACTAGGTCAATGATGTGGACACCCTAAATATCTCATTATGTTGTTCATGAGGCTGATCTCTTTTATCTATACATAGACACACATTTATATATGTGTGTGTATACACATAAAACCAAAAGAACCTTCTATTTATGACCACAGACAGCAATAGATGGAAAAAATCTCATTGCAAATAGCAAAACCAAACCAAGATATTTCACACTATGTCCTAGTACTGAAAGATATATTGCAAAATTTGACACTATGTCCTAGTAGTGAAAGATATTCTTTAATTTGTCATCGACTCATATCAAATAATTGATTCTCATCCTAGAGCATTCAAGGAGCAAGTAATAGAAAAACACTTGGATATGATCAAGTAAGAACTTAGAGGAGAAGTATATAGTCATTGAATCAACTAAGATGTTGGACTGGATTCTAGATAGAGTAAAGATTATATATCAATTACCAAACCGAGATATTGCATGCATAAACCATAGGACAAAAATACAGAAAAAAAATTCCTATTGCAAACAACAAAAACCAAACCAAGATATTTGTCTATATAATCACATTCATATAGCTATTGTCCACTTGATTCTACTACAACTTAGAGCCTGGGATATTTCCTATAGTAGAAGGGTCCATCCCATTATTTTAGACTTGAACCTACCTTTTCAAAATTCAAATTCCAATTTTGGCCAATTATGCCCCTTAATTTTCCTACGTTGAGCTAACTAACTACACATTTTGCAAAAATTGACACTATGTCCTAGTAGTGAAATATATTCTTTAATTTATCATCCACACATATCAAATAATTGATTCCCATCCTAGAGCATTCAAGGAGCAAGCAATAGCAAAACACTTGGATAGGGTCAAATCTGAACTTAGAGGACAAGTCCATAGTCATTGATTCAATTAAGATGTTGGACTAGATTTTAGATAGACTAAAGATTCTATATGAATTACCAAACCTAGATATTGCATGCATAAACCATATGATAAAAAACAGAAAAAACCAAATAAATCCTCTTTTTTTTCAAGCCAGAAAGGTCATTGCCTTAGTAGGATAAGATATCTTTACCTGGGTCGAAGGATAAACAAGCGAACCCATTGCAAACAATTAAAAAAAAATTATACCCATGGATAAACAATAACCCCATTTTAATACCGAACCGTCATGATT
Source organism: Cunninghamia lanceolata (assembly GCA_027924645.1). Taxonomy (NCBI): domain Eukaryota; kingdom Viridiplantae; phylum Streptophyta; class Pinopsida; order Cupressales; family Cupressaceae; genus Cunninghamia; species Cunninghamia lanceolata. The sequence continues at coordinate 7,599,623 of BSBN01000977.1, forward strand.
ACAACCAGTGAGAAAACCATAAGAAGCTTCCATTTATGATTACAGATAACAATAGATGGAAAAAATCCCATTGCAAACAAAAATAATAATAATAATTGAATACCCATGGATAAACAATAACCCCATGTTAATATCGAACCCTCATGATTACAACCAGCCAGAAAACCAAAAGAACCTTCTGTTCACATGTGTGTGTGTGTGTATATATATATATATTATGCATATATATATACATATATACATACTTATGCATATGCATATACATAATATATGTATACACACACACACACACACACACACACACACACACACATATATATGTGAACAGAAGGTTCTTATGCATATGTATGTATATATTACATTATGAATGTATATGGATAAACAATAACCCCATTTGAATACCGAATCCTCATGATTACAACCAGTCAGAAAACGAAAAGAACCCTCCATTTACGAGCATATAAAACTCTCTCTCTCTCTCTCTCTCTCTCTCTCTCTCTCTCACACACACACACACACACACACATATATATATTACATTATATATATATATATATATATATATATATACATATATATATATATATGTGTGTGTGTGTGTGTGTGTGTGTGTGTGTGTGTGTAAATATTACATTATGAATGTATATATATGCATATGCATATGTATGTTTATATATATGCATGTGTATGTATATATTACATTATGAATGTATATATATATGTGATTGTGTGTATGTATGTTTGTAAGAAGATGTCTATACATATATGCATCCACAGTCGGAGGTGCAAGGCACACCAATCAAGTAGTCAAAACAAGAGGATAGAAATGAAATAACTGTCAAACTTATTACCAATTTCTAATTTTTTAACAAGCAGTCAAAAAAAGAGGACACAAAGTTAACATTTCAAACCACAAAAGCATTCAACCAAGTCAATCAACCTCTCCATTATTTCCTTTTGTTATACATTTCCTATCTCATATACTTTTCTACTTAGCTGTTTTACAAACTTAATTGTCCTACAAAACCATTATGTATTCACCTGTGTATGTATATAAACCATGTCAGTTGCATTTATGTTTTGCAAATCCTTGTAAATCATTTGTGTATGCCACCTAATATCAATAATAAAATAGTAATGAATAAACAAATATGATGTGTATATTGATTGGTGCCTATTTGTGCTATTTTCAAAAATATTTTGACTGTTAATTTAGTCAATTGCAAATAACTGTTGGCCCCACTATGGTGAACTCCTATACTCATGATCTAAATGCACGAAAATCCTATCAACTAAGACTACCTTTTAGTAGAGAACTATTCTACATGAACAAACCATTCTACTAGAGAACTGCATTGGGGAGACTTGCTTACCCAAAGGCATTTTGGGTAAGCTATGTTGCAATCTACAAATCAAACTGATTTGAGGATAACTACAACATAGCTCAACACTATAAATGCTTTAACATTATCCAGACTCCCTATATGAACTATGATATAGGGTCAAAGAAAATGGATGAAGGAACCTATCAACTAGGACTACCTTGTAGTAGAGAACATGGCTACATGAGGGTAAAAGCACAAAGCTGTCACACTTTCAGTCGACTTATCAGCACAAGTGAATTTATGTATTTCTAACTAAAAATTAATTTTGGTCAAACATATGATCTTGTAAGATTCATTCTAGCTAAGTCAGATATGTCCACAACTTTTCCAAGTAAAATTGTTGGCTAAATGCATATGTAGCACCACTATGAGGCCAATTTACCAAAAAAATAAAATTATTTGAAAAACTTGATATTTCAACAACTTCTACTCATGCAAATAACATTTTTTAAAAAATATAAAAATACCCTTTTGTAGATCTATAAGTTTAGTTTTCAAAAATATATATATTTTAATAGTTTAATTATTATTTATATTTTCCTTTCTATTTTTACTAAAAGTAGGTTATCAGCACAAAACATGAGGTCGATTACCATGTCAAGGAAAAATAGTAAAAACTTATTAAAAAAATTAAAAAAAATATGATGCACTAGATAAAAGAATCTATATCAAGATGGTATAAATTTTTTTCTATTTTAGATAAATAGTTAATAACAAAGTTGACGTCAAATGGAAACAACTACATTTTAATACACGCACATTTTATTATTTATTTAAAAATATATATTTATCAAAATTAGAAAAAAAAATATCCATGTACTAAAGTTTCAAGTTATAAATACACAAAAATAAAATTGAAGAAAAAAAATAAAATTTACTATATAAAGATTGACATCTCATGTAACTTCATTTTTTAGCATTTTATCAGCAACTAAATTATAGTGTCAATTTATTAAAAACTATATTCAAATAATTTTTTAAATTTTTTCAAAAAATACAAACATAAAATATACTAAAAAATAAATATTTTATTAATTTACATCATTTCAAAATTCAAAACATATATGTCACTTTTTAGTGATTCAAGTTTAAAAGTTGGATCAGCGTTGGTTGTTTCATTTATAAAGTGTGACACAACTTTGTGCTTTTACCCATGAACAAACCATTCAACTACCTAAAGTTAAACATGAAGAAACCTAAGCTGCTATGAGGTGGTAGCATTGGGGAGACTTGTTACCCAAAGGCATTTTGGGTTAAGCTATGTTGTTGTCTACATATCAAACTAATTTGTCGATAACTACAACATAGCTTAACACTAAAAATGCTTTATGATTATCAAGTTTCCGAACAGTGTCCAACTTCATACGAGCTATCACCAAAGCAGAGCCATCTCCAAAGCCTAAGTAACCATGTTTTGGTGCCATCTACAACTACCAAACACGGAGAGCAGAGTCGGCAATGGCGTGCCGACATTTGTTGAGTGAGAAGGACGGGAGCATTGAACGCTCCATAGTTGCGAAAACTGGCGGCACAATACCCAGCGAAATGCAGAGGGAAGTGGAGTTAATGCGACAACAGGGAAGTAATTGTAGGAGTGGCATTGTGTAAATGCGAGAGTGTGTGAATAAAAGGTGGCGAGTTGCTCGCATGCCACATGGCATGCTGAGCACAACCTATGATGTTGCTACCTGCCACCGGGGTAAGTTGTGTCTGGTCGTCGGTCAGCGGTAAAAAAGAGCTAAAAATTTGCCCCCGCCAAACACACATGTCATCCATGTGGCAAAACACAATTGGACGGTGCAAAACTAAATATTTAAGGAGTCCACCTCATTGCATGCATGTTTGAGTATAAATGCATATGACTCAAATGAAGACATACCATCTAAAACAGTGAAGAATGTGAAGCCCATGTTGACCTTGAAAGTTAGGTTGCACCACTATCATGCCCTCAACATATCATTATACTCAAACAGGTTTTGTGTTGACCATTGGATGTTTACAAAATGCAAATCATTGACATATGTCAAACACAAATCTGAAATCCCCTTTCATTAATTTGATTCAAAATACAAATCGTGGTATTACAAAATGCAAAAAAATGCCTCCCTAGGTTGCAATTTCAAACTTGTTTGTGTTCAATGATTGGTTGCTACCAATCTCATTCAAACCATGCTGGAAAAACTAGTGGACTTGAAGTGACAGAGCTTGTTGTTGCCTAGATGCTCGACAAATTACTCCCAATCATGTTCTCCTCCTTTGCTGGTGGACTTAGAGTGTTGCTCAAATGGGATGGGCTTAGGGCTAGAAATTGAGTACAGCTCACATGGGATGGGGTTAGAGTTGAAAATGGACCGTTGCTAACATGGGTTGGGATTACAGTTGGAAGTGGAGTGCTAGTCACATGGGATGGGGTTAGAGTTGCAAATTGAGTGATGGTCACATGGGATGGGGTTAGAGTTGGAAGTTGAGTGCTGGTCACATGGGAGGGGTTACAGTTGTAGGATAGATAGGGATATGAATGTTCACCATCTCCCTAAACAATGCATGATTTTCTGGCAAAGGGTTTAAGGGGTTGCTTAAACGCCTTTGTCTCTCTAGATCCTTGTCATTTCAAGTGCTCTTTCATTTTTATCCTGGTCCTTTTGAATCTTCTCTTGCTCCTTTTTCCGCTCCTTTTCCTACCTTTGTAAAACTTTTTGTTGTTTTCTTGCTTGTCGTGCAACATCTCTATCTAGTTTGGCTTGATCCTTCAATTCCCTTGCAACAACACGTGTTGCCTTTCTGTCCTCAATCTGTTGTCTCTTTCAAAGTTTTATCTCCTAAATTTTTTTCTTCCTTTGCTCTTGTTGCATTAAAAGGTTCATGTAATCGTCTGTTGTTAATAGTTTGGACTACCGGCTCAACCGAATTCCACTACCTCTATAGTCCTGGGTCTTTCCTTCACAATGTGAATGGGCAATTTCAGAAATTTGTTGATGCGTGAATCTACTTGGAAACCCAATGATTCGCTGGAATCTCCATGAATATAATGTTCAGCCTCGTTGCAAACTGCCTTGGTATCCTGGCTCAAATCTGTAATATCTCCACCATTAGCTTCTCCACACTCGGCATAGTAATGTACCATTTCAGGTAAATTCAACATGGGCGGTGGAGAGGGGAATGTGTTGCCTTCTTGCTGGGATGCAAATCAATTCCTAAATTCATGGCTCCCTCCACCAACCATGATGGCTGGCTTGACGGAGATGGAAGGCTAAGTCCATCTAGGCTTTGTTCTTGTTGAATTTCAGCCATGTCATCAAGTATTTAACCCCCCACCCTAGGTTCAAGTGAATCATGAAAAGTTGTTTCCTCTCCCACTGTGCTTGTTGTTGTAGGATTTAAATGACCATCTACAAGGTCTGATAGCAATGCGTTGGCAACTTCCACATGTGACACATCGACCCCAGAAAGACTAAGAATGTTCTACACTGCAGAAGCATCATCGTGCATGTTGAACTACAAAGTGTCACTGGGGTGCATGTCCTCCATTAGAGCATCTAGATTGAAGGGCCATATACATGTTATTTTAAATCCAGCAGTGATGTTTGAAACTGTGGGTGCTTTTTGAAATGACTTGCTGCCCAATTTTGCCAATTCTACTCTTTTTATTTCTATGTCCGGAAACCTTGCCAACCATGTTGTTCTTGCTGATTTGAAGTATGACTTGAATGCTGAAAATACACTCACATCCAATGGTTGTAATTTGTGTGAGGTGTATGCTGGTAGTGTCAGCAAATCAATACCCAAAGACCTAGCTTCGTGGATGGTTGTCACAGCTACATGGCTTCCATGGCCATCAAATATGAGCAAGTGCCTATTTGTCGATGATACCCCACCCGGAACTGATCGTGCAAAATGATGCAGCCAATTCATAAACAGCTCTTTAGTCAACCAAGCGTGGGGCTGGCCAGCCATGCAAGCACCCGGTTTGCAGCCAGCAATGTTTTTAAGCTGCTTTTTACCTTTGAAAAGATAGAACTCCGGTACGCTCTATCCGGTAGCATTAACACATCATAAAATTATTATCCATTCCTTGCTCTTTGGAATTATGTATGAAACGCTTCTACTACCTCTTTCGGCCAACACCCTCATGGCTCCATTTCTCCCAGCCTGAATTCCAGTTTCATCACAATTCCAAATTCTATGCGGTCCATATGGGTTGGCTTCATACACTTTGGACAACATGTCATAGAATGTAGCAACAACAACAGGCTTGAGGTTTAGAGCTCTGTCTCTACCAAGTCCTTATGTTGTCATCAATCTCAATTCAAGATGAAGCCTTTTAAACCCAGTCTGCCAGGACTTGCCAGGCAGCCCATCCTTAAAAAGGTTTGGTCGTGTTTGGTAAATTTGTACGACTTCTACTTTGAGATTAATAATCCCTAGCCCATGGCCCACTACTGCTATTTCTTTACACCATTCCGCTATCAAACCCTATTCAGTTGTTGTCAATATTGTGGGAGGACCATTTTTTGATGTTGATGTTAAACCACCTAACCAGTTGTTAAGCGTTGTCGTAGGGATTCCCCATTTTTTGGTTGCACTCCTTGTTGACATTCCATTATTCTCCACATCTTTCAATGTTGAATCCATATCCTCTTTCCTCCATTCCCGTTGAACTGAAACCTTCTTGCAGCTGCATTGACTTGAATAATTGGCTCAGTTGGTTGAGGACTGCTCTCATTAGCAACTTGAGTGTCTTCATCCGGCAGGAATCTAACTCCTCTTTTTTCTGGAGGCATGGTTGTCTTTAGTCTCTTGGTGCCACAGTGGGTCCGCATTTGAGCTTTGTTCTTCATTTGTACATCGCAACAAACACCTTTGAACATCAGTTTTGAAATTTGGAATATTTTGAATCTTTTCAGTACTTAGTTAAAGAAACAAAGAGCCTAAAGCATTGAACTGGACATCCCACCAACCTATGTTGATTAGTAGAGAGGCCTGCAGGGTGGCACAACCTAACTATCAAGACCTACTTGGACTTGTACATGATAGGTACAACAAATATAATTACTCGGGGATGCGTGCAGTGATGTTAACAATGTAAACTCTGCAGCAAGATAACAACAAAGACCAACAATCAACTTTACTAATATTAATCACAAACAATACAACAATTGGCATTCCAATTTCTTCATTTATGTAATTGTAGTTTGTAACTTCAATTTGTAAGTCTAGTCAGAGATTTCACAGTGATGCTTTGAACAGAAGATTTGTGATGTTCTATGTTTGATTTGATAGTTTCACATTTTGATTTATGTGTTCTATGTTTGATTTTACAATTTGACATAGAACTATTCTATGTTGTATGTTTGATTTTACAGTTTGGTTCTTATGATTTCCTATGTTGTATGTTTGTTTTTTACGGTTTGACATTTTACAGTTTGTATGATGTATGTTCGATTGAACAATTTGGCAGTCTCACATTTTATAGTTTGTATGTTGTATGTTTGATTGATCAGTTTGATAGTTTGATGAGATATGAATATATGAGCAGCAGTTAGGTAATTGCATATTAATTGTGTAATCTTGTTAACTAAGTGCACAATGTCATCTTCTTTGTGTCAATCATGGATCTTGTCTTGTATAATCTGGTTAACTACCTAGACAATGATAATTTCTTCATGTCATTCTCGTTTTGGCAAGATTAAACTGAATGTCAGATTAAGATTAACAATCACATCTTCTTGTTTTAACTCTGCGCCATCATTTAAGGGGTTTGCATAATAGTAGTAGGTTTGCAAAGTCTACAATGTTATCAGACTAAATGCCTACAAGTTTGTCAAGACCAAAACAAACTATGTCAAGAGTTGTCAAAGTCCATTAGTAGGTTTCAAGCACTATCAGACAGTTTGGAGTAGTGTCAAATACTGTTAAGTCTGCATATCTTGCTTGAACAAGAACATACAGAGGATTGTGGCAACCATTCGTAGGACAGTGTGAGGTATGATCATCATAAGGGGTCTTGTATCAAGCCATAGCAGCTCCAAGAGCATGCAAATTGGTGGAAGACCATGCACAGGCTTCTGAAGTCCCTAAGTAAGTGTTTCATATTGTGCATAGTTATGTATAGTTATTAACAAGTTTTAGAGATCAGCCCACTATTTTAGGCATGCAAATGAATTATGGACAAAGAGATCAACCCACTGTTTTAGAGTAAGTGTTTGTCTATGCATTTTCCAACTCAGTATCTAGGTATTCCCATTTTAGTGCGCATTGAATAACCATAAACAAGGGTTCAAACATGACTCAGCTATGATTTAGCATGTCAAAACTAGGTAGTAGTTTCAAATGTTTTCAAACATGTTCACTTTGTTGACAATTAAAATACTTGACATAGTCACATTTTACAGTTTCTATGTTGTATGTTGTATCTATTCTCACTGTATTAGGGGAAACCATCTTAACATCTAGGTCATCAACATTACAAAAATGCATACATCAACATCGACATTATATGCATTAGATTACTTTCTTGGCATGTCTTTGTTGTTGTTTCATGGGAAAGGGATTTGATTCATTATTAAGGAAGTCATCAACCTTCCCTTTGTAAACAATAAACAATACAATTTAAACCACAATCTAAACCTTTCAATGGTTGTTTCGAAAACAGTTTAAACAAAAAAAGCAATACAGTTTAAACCAAAACAACATTTTTTCTGAGCAATTCACTACCTTTATTTCCCACACTCTCGCATTGAACGATATTTGTGTTTAAATTGTATTGTTGTTTGGTTTAAAATGTATGTGGTGTAAACTATATTGTTGTTTAGCTTAAAGTGTTTAAACTGTATTGTTTCTATTTTTCCACACTTTAATCTAAACAACAATTCAGTTTAAACAATTTAAGCTAAAACACAATAAACGAAAACAACAATATGGTCTAAACAATTTAAGCTAAAACAGTAAAAAGGAAAACAGCGATACAGTTTAAACAAGTGAAGCTACAAAACCTAAAACCAAAACAGCAATACAATTTAAACTCAAACAACAAACATTTGAAACAAAAAAATACATTGCAGTGATGTTGGAATATGGAACTTACGTGAATGTTGATAGTAGTGTGCAATTCGAAGCCTCCAGGAGTCTTTTGTATGGGATGTTGGAAACTTGAACTAGGAAATTAGGGGTTTATGTAGGAAAACTATGAAGGATATGTTTGTGATTTGTGCACTCTCATTTGATTGGTTGAAATAGTTTTTATTGCACTTCCTTTGAATGATTTGATGGATGTCTATAAATTTGAGTTTTGTATTAAATATGAAAGGTGATTGATTTGGTCGAATGCTTGTTTGCTATGAATTTTTTGAATTTAATGTTTTTTTGACAGCTTGATTGGTGAGCCTTAAACCTTCGATTGTGTGAAATAAATGGCAGAGTTGATTGATTTGGTTGAATGCTTGTTTGGGCTGGATTTTAATATATTTATGTCCTCTTGTTTTGACAGCTTGTTTGGTGAGTCTTATACCTTCAATTGTGGCCTTTTTTGCAAGTATTAAGTTGAAGGGACCAATAGTTGGGCATTTATCAATCTATGGAGTGTGCTTGTGCTTTAATGGACTTTACTTTGGATCTCAACTTTTTTAAAATATGAAGCTTTTGTGGGACGGAAATCCATATGGGATGGGACAGTTTATATTCTAATGATGTTTAAAAATGTTTATTTTACTCCAACATGGAAGTCAGACTTGGTTGATTGTTGGTTTTTAAATTGGAAGATAGCACTTTATAGTATTTAATAGAAATTGTTAACATGACATTTTGGGTTATGTTGGATCCACTCGTGTACAAGTGCAAATCATGTCAGTTGCATTTATGTTTTGGAAATTCTTATAAATCATTTGTCTATGCCACCTAATATGAATAATAAAATACTAATGATAAAACAAATATGCTGTGTACATTGATTGGTCCCTATTTGTGCTATTTTTAGAAAAAAAAATTAATATTTAATAGATCATTTAAGGCCAACTTGTGGCCCCATGTTGGTCAACTCCTATACCACATATAGGAGCCCAACCCACTATCGGGCCCTCTCCCCTAGCATCTTCCCTCCTAACCCATCCAAAATTTGGGAGATACTCCTTATCTACACAAAAATCTTCACAAACAAATGCCAATAGTAGAGATTGGAATGATTTTATTTTCCAATAACCATGCATTGCAAACTAACAATTATGAACATATCATATCCCTCATTTACAATAACTAAATGCATGCTAACAAAGAGAATGTTGAACATAGTAGAATATATAATCATGAATACTAACTTAAGCAAAGATTTGTAACTGAAATACACATCAAGTCAATCAAGTTATTATGTCTCATAAATGCCATATCCAACATCCACAAACATCAGTAACCTCAAAGGTGCTATCATGGCTAGAGTAGATCAAGAGACCTAAAGGCATCACCTAAATTATATAGAGTTGTCAAACATGTCAGCGTCACATATCCAAAATCATTTTTTAAATGGTAAGTAATTCAAATTCAATAATTATATATCATATAGGTAAGGTCAATCAAGACAAATCAATAATTTGAATGATATAAAACTATTATACATTGATTCTAAGTGATTCTCAATATACATCATGATAATTCCACAAACATTAGCCATGGTGCATGAATGTTCATAAAGATGAGGCAATCATGTGTTGTGAACTCATCTATTGAGTTGAAATGGACATATAGCATTTGCAATCAAATAGCCACATGCCATACACTTCATTGGATGAGACCTACCAAAATGACCATCCAATGCATGAAGAACATTCAAGCAATTCCAAATTAATAAAAATAGTTCTAAAATTTATTAGATGGCAGTAAATAATGTGAAATGCAATTCCAAATTAATAAAAAAAATTCTAAAATTTATTAGATGGCAGTAAATAGTGTGAAATGCAATTCCAAATTAATAAAAATAGTTCTAAAATTTATTAGATGGCAGTAAATAGCTTGAAATTATGAGTTAACATGCTCAACAAAGAAGAAAAATCTTTGTTTTTGATGTTTTGAAGAGATCGTATGAAAGGCAATATGAACTCATCTAAATGGTTCATGAGATTAATCACAACCTCCAATATGATCAAAACTTAGTCATCAATCAATTGCAAAAAAAAAAGCCTTTTTGGGATTAAACAAGGTTGATCATGATCAAACAATAAAAAGTTGCTAGTGAGGTACCTCTAGAAAAACATATAAGAATGCAATCATACGTATAGTTACATACATAACAATCACCAAAGCAACATGGTTAAAATGAGTAAGTTCAACACATTTCTATATCTTGTTTATGAAGTCAACAAAAACTCAAAAGAAATTTCATTTCATCAGATCCATCATGTATTAGTTTTCACACAATGTCTACTAATAATGACATGAAGAGGCTGACCTTTAAACCAACACTTGGTATGGGAGAGGCACTCTCTTTTTCCAGAGATGTCAATCACGGAGGATCAGTCTTCAGAGAGGCAATCTCTTTTTCCAGAGATGTCAATCACAAAGGATCAGTCTTCGACTTGTGCAAGACCTTTTTGCTTATTGCATAACCAAAGATCGTTGTGTGTAACATTCATAATCATCGTGGGTATTGGTGTGGTGTCAATGGTACCGTTTGTCTTCTTGCTTTGATCTAATGTTGAAGGCATTGAAACTTTGTGTCTATGTCATTAATGATTAATCTCATAAGCACCAGTCTATTGCTTATGCACAAAAGGGTTTTGCTTACTAGACATTCATTGAGACTTCCAATTGTCTTTGAATAATGAGGAAGTGAATCATTTGTAAGTCCATTGCCTTATCATTGACGAATCAAATTCTTTTGGTGCTTTGTGAGGCTGGTTCATTATTGATTTTCACCTCAATCTTGGAGTCATGGACATACCCTAATATATCAATGAAGATGTATTCCATCTTGATGTGGATGTAAGGGAAGGCCATTGATGTACTTAAATACCTATTTTGCTTCATCTCTACAAAACAAAGACATAAAGATACTCATAGAACTCATTTGTATAACCTTGCACCGAGTATTCCTTGCATCGGCTCAATTGCTAGAATTTCATATATTCATCCTCAATGTGTTTGAGAAGATGATGTTCTTCATGCACATTGATGACAAATTTCTCCCATGTGTAGGCAAGTTGGAGTTTATGTCCGCGATTGGTGTTGTAGATTTCCCACCATTGTGAAACTCTTGAAGACATCTTCAACACGATGAAAGATAACTTCTCAACATCGATGAAAGATAACTTAACATCGATGACGAGGATGATAAGAGAAATATGCTTCTAGTTAGTGAATTTCTTCATCTAGTACACTACCATCAATCTTGTCTTGAAGCATGGTAATGTTCACCTTGAATGGCCCCTAATGCTAAAGAGGTGTGTCAGCATATGAAATAGAAGGTTGTTATGAGCTGCATCTAGCCAAGAGTGCAATGCATTTGCTCCTCAAACATCCTTAATGAGATGTTGAACATCTAGGGAGACATCAAAAGCTTTCTTCTAGTTATCAGCAATAGTACTATTTTGTCAACATTCATCCAAGTAATATGATAGCAAACCCAATGGTCTTTGTTCCTTTTGTTGTTGCCCACAGGCAGTGACAAGGATCGACAATCTCAATGTAGAATCAATTCAAGATTGTGAATTAATGAACCTCTTTTGATATATACATAATGCATGCAGACAAGCAAATGGGTGAGCGTACCATGCACGCATGGATGCATGTGTGCTCTCTTTTGTGTTAGTGTGCTTGTGTAAGACTGTTTGTGCATGTACATGTGCATACCTGTGTGTGTACTCACTTGTATGTGTGCATGTGTGTGTGTGTACGTGCTTGTATGCGTGCATGTGCGCATGCATGTCTTTCTGAGGTTAAATTACAATTTTTACATGTAGTTAAAGCTCTATACCAGAATTTTCCTTTTAAAAGAGTAGTTGAATACCAACCACATCATACGACTTTCTAGATCGTTAAACATGAGAAATCATCGCCATCAAATGAAAACACTTGGATCTTACTGAGTCAACATTATAGACACGTTAATCAATGTTACAAACTGGTGTCATAATACATGAATTAAATGCAAATCTGCCATTGGAATATCATGATTTTGTTACCAATAGATTGAAACTCAAATTGCAAGTTATATATTATCTAGATATTTCCATACAAGCATTATACATCACATAAATTTACTGCAAAAATGAAAGAACTATGGAGCTGCTCAAAAAGCTTCATGAGCAAGAAATTGACAATTCTGTTGGGAACAAATGAAATACATGGGTATAAAAGGCATCTAATCAGTTGAAAATACACTGCAAAAACCATGACATTCCAATCAAATCTCACTGGTCTATGGGTCCAACTTTGTTGCTTCTGCATCAACAGTCACAGGTTCCACAGCTTCTGCCATATCAATGTCACCTTTGTTTGAGTCCTCAGTTGGCACTGCAACTTCAGCATTCTCTGTCTCCTCCTCAACATTCACAGCCTCTTTTCTTTGCTCTTCAATCACACATGCCTGCATAGCTATTATGTTACAGGTCAAATTGTTGCAACACTTTCTAAATACATATTAAAAATATAAAGGATCACAGTTTAGGTAAAGATCATATAAGATAAATTGAAAATTTAAACATTTCAATTATTTCTAATGGAGTTGACTGTTATAACTTATTTGTAAATACACAAAAAACTTAATGAGCAAGAGATGGCAATTCTGTTGGGAACAAATGAAATACAAAGGGATAAAAGGCATCTAATCGGTTGAAATTAAACTGCAAAAACCTTGACATTCCAATCAAATCTCATTAGTCTATAGGTCCAACTTTGTTGCTTCTGCATCAATGATCGCAGATTCCACAGTTTCTTCCATATCAATGTCGCCTTTGTTTGAGTCCTCAATTGGCATTGCTACTTCAGCATTCTGGGTCACCTCAATTTTCACAGCCTCTTTTCTTTGCTCTTCAATCACACACACCTGCATAGCTATTATGTTACAGGTCACAATTGTTGCAACACTTTGCAAGTACGTATAAAAAACTTGAAGGATCACAGTTTAGGCAAAGATCGTATAAGCCAGATTGAAATTTTGAACATTTCAATTATTTCTAATGGAGTACACTCTGTTATTTGCAAATCACACAAAGCATTCATGGCCATTCAACTTTGAGAATCATAGATTTATATCATCTGTAGATAAATCACTCAAAACAACTTGGCAGAGTCTGGGACCGATCAAACAGCAACAATTCTAATCACATCAATTTGTACCTGAGCCAGGACAGACAAAAGGCTGGACCATTTCTAAAGAGTAAGGCAGATGACGCCTAACATTATCAGACAGAAACCCATATCAGCCAATAGGGTTGCAGTGCATAGTATCCAAAGCACTGGCGTATTTAGCAAGAGAAAAAAAACACCGTGCAATGGCTACATGGAACTTTAAAATAAAGGCAACTTGCCTTGCCTTGTACTTGATCATGGTTGGACCATGCCATGCTTATTTCATGTTAGACCAGAAACTTAAATAGGATAGAAGGGAAGAGTGGGGACTAGGAGTTGTACATACACAAGAATGTAACACAACCAATCGATCGATTTTGCCATGTGAGGCAAGTTAGAAGACTAGTACTGTTATTCAAAAAGTGTGAAGGGATTATGTTGTTAGCTTTAAGTTCACCGATAGGGTGATAGTTTTAAAATAAAATTAGATAGTTTATATTAATGGTCAATATTGTAACATATTAGATTGTTTCTATTCTGCTGTTTAGATTAGCTTTAATCTAATTTAGAAACATCTATATTCTAGTATTTAGAAACTTCTGTCTTGTAACTCTATATAGAGCTTTGTTCTTTTATTAATTTATTCATTCAAATTTTTACCAAAATATGGTATCAGAGCCACTAAGCGGGAAACCTGTTTTTTTTTCCTTTTTTCTTTTGGCGCTCTGTAATTTCCTTACGACATACGGACGGCACAGTCTCTCCCTGGTTCGTAATTTTCTTTTGGTTCGCGGATCTCTGTAGGCGTTTGCATTCTGGCGTGGAGGGCAGTGTTGTGACCTAATCACACATCGCCCCATTGCAAATGGGGCCCTGTTGTGACCTAATCACACATCGCCCCATTGCAAATGGGGACCCCTTTTTTTTGAGCTCTGATGCTTTGCATTGAGTCTTGGATGATATCTTAGGTTTATTTCATGATGAAGTCAGTGGTGTTCGAGTCTATAGCTGTTGGCAAGAGACACTGTGTGGCTTCATGAGTGTTGTCATTGATGGCAACAAAGTCCATCCCACACATCCGCAGGACATAGTGTATCTATACCGGAAGTCAGATTGAAGAGTATTTTGGTCCGGTGACCAAGAACAGAGCATGCAGCAAGGTCCGACAGTCAGGTCCAGATCTCTCAGAGGAAGTATCTCAGTAAAGCGCGGACTTGGGGAAGTCAAGAGGAGTACCATGACTAACACATCTAGAGATTGAGCCTCCGGTGATGAAAGAGTGAGAAGATATGAACACCTAAGTGTTGGGTTCCTGTTTGGCAGAGTAGACTGAGGAAGAACTGACCGGCAGAGCATCAGATCTTTTTCCGGATGAGTTATCGATGGTGATCAAGTTTCTTGAGGGATCATTCATGGTTGGCCGACATGATTGATGACTTCTATAAGCATCTTTTTGGATATGCATCACTTAATAAGCAAGGATTCAGCCGATAGACCAAAGTTTGGGAAAATGTTGAGTATTCCGGATGCCGACTAAAAGGATGATTGAAATCATTGATGCGGATATATATACCCGATTGATTTCGGTATGAAGGTGTGTGTGATGTATTGTGGAGTGTGCAGAAGAGCAGAGAACACTGTGGAATTAGAGATAGAGTTCCGGTATATGATAGAACAGTAGCACTAAGGCAGAGGAAGAATGAAGTGCAATAGATCAGTATATTGAGCTTAACCGGAACTAAACCTAAGCATAGGTGGATGCTTCTCATCAGTTCAAGTACCTGGTTTCCTCATATAAACTATTGTAGGTAGTGAGCCTTTTGTGAGCAGTGAGCCCTACTTGGCAAGTGCCATTTTGTACCAGCTTATTCTTTTAACAGAGAATACAATCTTGGGTTAATCACCCTGTGGTTTTTTCCCTTAACAGGGTTTTCCACGTCAAAAATATTGTGTCATGTGTGTTGAGTTTATTTCTACTTCCATGGTTATGTATGCTTATATGATTTGATATTGCACTAATTGTTAAAGAAGAAAAGAAAGTCAATTAATTAAAGATAATTGATTCACCCCCCCCCCCCCCTCAGTTATCAACAATAACTTTGTGGTAGAAATCATAATATCCTGATGCATGTTTTAGATCCTGAAAATGACTAAGTTTGAAATCCTGAAGATCCTGAAAATTGGCTGAGTCTAAAATCTGGTGGATCCTCCAAATTCTAGAATCTACGTGTTAAATCCGGTGGATCTGAGACGTATCTCAAACATCCTGAAAGGTATATTGAAAAATATTTAAAGTATACCTTAAATATATTTTTCAATATACCTTAACCTGAGAAAAGTTATAAAAAATGGCTAAGTACTCAAGAGGATTCAAATTCTTGATCCAGTGCGTCACTTTCAACCAGAGCACAAAATCATGATCCAATGCGACCCATCCAATGCGCCATTCTAGTATGAGGTTGAAATGAAGTTTAAGTGATGTCGAGAAAAGATTAAAATTCTGATCTGATGCGCCACCCTAGTAACCTTTCAATAGAGGATCCTAAACCCTCAACCAATGCGCCACATGTGATGGCTTTGTTAATAAGAGATACAATGATGATTTCCAAGAGGCATTTCAACCAAACAACCAAATTCTGATCTGCTGCGCCACTTTGGAAGGGAAGGTAAGGTGAAATTTTAAAGTGATGTTTGAAGAGAGATCAAAATTCCTATCTCATGCGCTCCAACCATTGCGCCATCTACAAGAAAACGAAGTTAAGTTTTTTAAGAGCATTCAAAAAGGACACAAAAACCTCATCCGTTGCGCCATATCCAATGCGCCAATGTTAAGAGATTCAAGACACTCATCCAAGGCGTCGATATCAAGGGAGATCAAAACATCCGTCTAATGCGCCCTATCTAGTGCTCTCACTTGATGAGAGTTAGGCTACTTTCAAGAGCAAGATCTTATGCGCCAAACCTTTGACATTTTCAAGACAATTTTTAAGAAGAGTCTAAAATTCTGATCTGTTGTGCTTCATCTGATGCGCTAAGACCAAGAGGAGAATGACATGCACATCTAATGCGCCCTTTTAGGAAGAAGAGTCAAAATATTGATGTGATGCGCCAAGGTGGAGAGGGTATGATGATTTAAGAGAAGCATAAAATTCTGATCTAATGCGCCCTATCTGCTGCGCCATACCTAATGCTACCACCGTAATGTGAGGTTAAATTGAAGATTTATGAAGGTTTCAAGAGGAAGATGAAATGCCGATCCATTGCGCCATCTTTGAAGGGGGTTTAAGTTCAAATTTTTGATACATTTCAAGAAGATCCAAAATACTGATCTAGTGCGCCCTATCTGCTGCGCCATCTTTAAAAGAAGTCAGACTTAAATTTGGTGAAGGATTTTAAGTAAGGATGAAATGTCAATGTGATGCGCCAGCTTGGTGTGGTATTAGATTGTAAGTTTTATAAGACTTTTCGACAGGAGAACGAAAACTTCATCCAATGCACAATCATTGATATGGGTTTGATTCAAGTGAAATAAAGAAATTAAGGGAAGGAAGAATTGCTTATCCCATGCGTCACTCTTAGTGTAATACTTAGTGTGAATTTTATGATTGTTTTCAAGAAATCAACCAATTTGGCATCCAATGCGCCTAGGTTTGAAGTGCATGAAATGATTCTTATGTGTTATAAATTAAGTATTATCAAAAGGATTGATATTGTTTCTTTCTCTCTTTTGTAGGAGCTAAGAGGAGCAAGTGTTGGAATCACTTTCATGTAGGGAGGGAAGTCAAGAGGTAGTCCACAAAGAGGAGACATCATGTAGCTGCTCCAAGTGATCACTTCAAGTCCAACATACCGACACACTTCATCATGTGCATTAAGTAAAGACATCCATTCATCTAGCTTCAAGACTCTCAATCTTCAATTCCAAGAAAGACCTCCTACTTCGATTCATGAATGAAGCATCATCATCATCTCCTACTACTCCGATTTATCAAGATGCATTCAAAGAAGATCAACCTACATCCTGCAAGAGAAGAAGAATCACAGAGTTAGTCAAATGAGCAACAAATATCATACACATCCAGTTTACAAGAAGATGAACAAGGCAAGATCTACAAGTTACATCCCAAACATACAAGTTCAAGTTCAAAGCAATCACATCGAAGACATCACACAAGATGATACAATTTGGGAATATGTTGAGATGGCACCTATGTGGCATATACATATCATTCACCAATCACAGTTCGCCACAACATTCGACAAGCAAGAAGCCAAAGAGGATGTCCATGTGGAAGATGCTCTAGAAGATTCCATCTTATCCTTATCTTCTTGGAAAACGTGTCTTCATTGCCTTTCTTATGTACTAAAAATAGCAATTTGTTGTAACTACCTGCTGAGATGGCATGATCTGGGCCCTTGACTACTTAAATTGATCCAGGCCATTCATTGTAATCCTGAAGCTCTATATAAAGGCCTTGTTGCCTCATTTGTAAAGATATAGTTTGTAGGAGTAGAGTCGAAAGAGACTCTTGAAGTTCTCTGAGAGTACTTTAAGTTGTAAATATTTCTCAAGATTAATGCAAAGACATTGGAATTCGCTTGATGCTAAGTGTTGTCTTGTGGAATAACATGGTTTCTTGTATCTTGATGAAGTGGAGAGATGTTTCAAAGTAGATTAGAAGCAGATTAGAACTCATTGACGTGATGCATGTTGTATTGGATATTTGATCAACTTCGAGCTCATGCTTTTAACATTCATCACCAGTGAAGTGTTGTGTAAAGCTAGTCTGAACTTCATTATAATTTGCTTAAGTTCGATTGTGGATGTTTGTTTGAGCTCCGCCATTCAATGGGTGCTTATATAAGCTTTCATGATTTGAAAACCATTCGTTATCCTTAGAAGATTACACCAACTCCATGTAGTTGTAGGCATCCTTGGCGAAGTGGAGTTAGGTTTATCAAGGAGTTTGTCTATTCATGCATCATCATTTCTTCATTGACCTCAGATTAGCTCCCTAAACCTTATCTTGTTTTCCCTTTTTTTATCATTGATACATCGTGTATACTTCATACACACTCAAAGGAAAAATAATCTAAATGAAGTATGAATAAGTCTACATAAGTCCCTTTGTGATTACGAGCAAGATCACATGTAATCACGGAGTTTATCCATCACGAATCATAAGAAAAGGAACCTTGAAGTTACTTCACTGGATCACTTAGTTTAGCCTTTGAAGAGCTTTATTCAAGAGAGAGTGAGAGACTCAGTGTTTTACTCTATTGTTGACTTGTCAAAAAACAATCATCAACAGGACCCCCTTTTTTTTGAGCTCCGATACTTTGTCTTAGATCTTGATGACGTCTTTAGGATTGTTTCATGATGAAGTTAGTGGTAATGACAAGGTAAGTTGCACTTTAAATTGCTGAATGACTCTAAGCGAGTGGGTAATGTTAGACTTTGATAAAATGACAAGCTGAAACCCTGGCACCTTGATAGGAAATGATGTTTTCACTCTCAACATGCCTTAAAACATTGAAAACCCTGTAAAAAAATGGCATAAGAGTGCGCCCAGAGATGTTTTAACATCCCTTGACTCCCAAGAATTGATCAAGTTCACAGAATAACACCCCAAGCTAAGGCGCACTTTCCCTTCTCCACATACTCAAATGTGCGCCTAAGCCTTTTGGAGGAAGACAAGGACATCATCTGGCGCTTGTGGACGAAGCATTGAGAATTTTGCAAGAGAATGGACTGAGTAGTGTTGGGTAGCAATTTCCACTTGTTTAATCATGAAACTGCGCCTAGAATTAGACTCTGATTGCTTCAAGAAACTAAGGCGCAATTCTTCATCAGTAGACCCCTAAAAGTGCGCCTCATCTAGAGACCCTGTTTTGCGCCTAAGGAGGAGATGAAGTATGAAGTGTTTAGCTTAGAGTATTTTGAAAATCATTAAGAAAATCTAGGTGCATTCCTGCCTCTATACCTCATCAAAAGTGCGCCTTGGTAAGGGGAGGCTTGAGACCATCAAATTTGATGTAAGAATCGTTTAGACATCTATGAAGTAGCCTTAAACTCATTTAAGTTGAAATGAAATCCATCTTCAAATGTTAGGCGCATTTCTTGACTTGTAACAACCTCAATGTGCGCCCTGAGTTGAGACTTGTTCAATCATCACTGGCATTGACAAATAGGCGTTTGGAGAACTATTGAAGGTTCAAAACTGAGCTAAGATTGCTCTATGAAGGCTAGGCACACTTTGTTACTTGTAGAACATCATTTGGGCGCCTAGTAATAGAGAGTTTCCTGAGCACGTAAACATGAATTTGAAACCACCAAGTTACACCAACTATCTTAAGCGCATATTCTCACCTAGACAACTCTAAATGAGCGCCTCAATTGTGAAGACAAAAGGTAGTGATGAGAGGTATGTATATTATCAAACTAGGCATTTTGTTAAGCCTCCATAGAGGTCTGAAGTCATAAAACTGGCCTAAGTGTGCAGGGCACATTTTTCATCCCCTACCACCTTGGATTTGCACCTCAAATGAAATCACATTAACTCAAATTCACTAAGTAAACCTGGGCACAATTTTCATCCCCAACAACCTTAGATGAGCGCCTTAAGTTGAAGAGGCATGAATCAATGATGAGAGGGTCTTTGCTTGGTCAGGAATGAACATCATTAAGTGTTAACAAGTGTTTGAAGTTATAAATTGCTTGAAGAAGATCAAGGCGCCCTTTTCAGTATGTACAAACCTCAAATTGTGCCTTAGGGAAAATCACATCAATCCACCATAGGAGTTGAGCGCTTGAGAAGAAAGATCATTTAGAGACATGTTTAATTGTTTGAAAACACATAAATGATGAATATAAGACCATTCTATCTTAGGCGCACTTTTGCACCTCCAAGACCCTAGATGTGCGCCTAAACTTGAAGTGGTTATTTTAACGTTTAAAATGATTCATGGGTTATGAAATTGAGTATATATCAATGGTTTAATATAGGTCTTTCTCTGTGTTGCAGGAGAAATGAATTAAAGGAGCTGAGAAGTCAACTGAGGAGCCAAGCGCTTGGAGTCACTTTCGTCCAAGGAGTGAAGTCAAGAGTTTGTTATTGCAGAGAAGACCGCTTCAAGATCATCATGCTGGAACACTTCATCATTTGCATCATCGAAGACATCCATCCATTCAAGCTTCAAGTTCTTCCATTTTCAAGTTTTTTAGAGGAATCTCCTACTCCGTGCTGTGAAAGAAGCATCATCATCTATACTACTCTCTACGAACAAGCATTCAAAGAAGATCGGTTGTATCCTGCCAAGAGAAAAATACCACAGAGTTAGTCAAATGAGCAACATGTATCATACATATCCTACTTACAAAAGACACAAGGCGAGATCAACAAGGATATCTTCCTAAACGTTCTAGTTCAATACAGTCACATTCGAAGACATCACACAGATTATGCAATTTGGGAATATGCCTAAAGCAAATTGAATAAACTGTTAGGGTCAATAAGAGTTGCTGAGGTGGCACCTACGTGGCAGATACATATCATCATTCAATCACAGTTCGCCACATCATTCAACAAACAAGAAGCCAAAGAGGACACCTATGTGGAAGATGCTCTAAAGATTCCATTTTATTCTTATCTTCTTGGAATGCGTGCCTTCATTGCCTCTCTTATGTACTAAAAATAGCAAATTGTTGTAACTAATTGTTGAGATGGCATGATCTGGGCCCTTGGCTACTTGAATTGATCTAGGCCTTTCAATGTAATTTTGGAACTCTATATAAAGGCCTTGTTGCCTCATTTGTAGAAAGCTAGTAGTAGGCAGGTAGACTAGAAGAGTAGAGTAGAAAGAGACTCTCGAAATTCTCTGAGAATACTTGAAGTTGTTGTAAATATTTCTCAAGATTAATGCAAAGGCATTGGAGCTTGGTGTTAGGTGTTGTCTTGTGAAATGACATGGTTTCTTGTATTTTGATGAAATGGAGAGATGTTTCTAAGTAGATTAGAAGTATAGTAGCTCATTGATGTTATGCATGTACGTATTGAATATTTGATCAACTCCTAGCTCATGCTTTTGACATTCATCGTTGGTGAAGTGTTGTGTAAGCTAGTCTGAGCTTTATCATCATTTGCTTAAGTTCGATTGTGGATGCTTATTTGAGCTGTGTCGTCCAATGGGTGCTTATATAAGCTTTCATGATTTGAAAACCATTCGCTATCCTTGGGAAATTGCACCTACTCCATGTAGTTGTAGGCATCCTTGGCGAAGTGGAGTTAAGTTTATTAAGGAGTTTGTCTATTCACGCATCATCATTGCCTCATTGACCTTAGATTAGTTTCTTTAAACCCTCATCTTTTTCCTTTTCTTTATTATTAAGACATAGCACATACATCATCCACATTGAAAGGAGAAATAAGCTGAATGAAGTAAGAAGAAGTCTGCGTAAGTCCCTTTGTGATTACTAGCAAGATCACATGTATTCACTGAGTTCATCCAATGCAAATCACGAATAAGGAACCTTGAAGTTGTCTCACTGGATCACATAGCTTAGCCTTTGAGAGACTTTATTCAAGAGAGAATAGGATACTTGGTGTTTTATTCTATTGTTGTTGTTGGCACAAAAACATCAACAGGCAGGATTTGTTTTGAGGGTCGCGATTTTTGGCATGATAGTTTTCAATCGGCGACGTCTTTTTTCTCTGGTCGTGATTCATGTGTTAAGCCTGGTCACGGATTTCCTTTTGCCCTTTGTTTTGTGATTCGGCATTTTCAGATGGTCGCATCTTTCCTCGAAGTCACGATTTCTACCTCTATTTGCATACGCAAGATTCAAACCCATTTTGTTTAGAGATCGTGATTTTTGCAGATCGCGATTTTTGGAGGTGTCTTTGGTGACTTCCAATCTGTAGTCGCGATCACTGGGCAGGCTTCCTTATCTCCTTGGTCATAGCAGTTCGTGGTTTGAGAGATCCATCAAATTGTGTGGCAGGTTCCGTTCTTATTCCGTGGCTGTTGTTTTGTTTTATGCGTCGGTTCTTTGGAAGTGGATTAGCGCTTATCACTAGCGCTTAAATCCTCAGCCCTCAGTCATTCTTTTGACCCGACTATTGGCGACCAACACCCTAGACCTCTGATCACGTTGATGCCCGTGCCTTTCTGTGCAGCCATCTTTTCGTCTTCCATGCCCTTGGGATTTGAGCCTTGAAACCTGTGCTAGGGTTTGAGTACTGTTTTTTCTGTTTGTGCCATCAATCTGCCTTGTTTTTCTTGCCTCGAAAAACGTGAAGAATGGCCTCTTCATCCAATATTATGTTGGAAGGCAGTCAGAAGTTCAACAGCCGCAATTACAACACCTGGAAGCAGCGTATGATGACCATTTTCAAGTATCGGTGCCTTGACCAGATTGTTCTGGGTAAAACTACACGCCCTCCAACGACAGGTAAAGATCGGGATAAATTTGATGAGCAAAATTGGGAAGCGGTAATGCTTATTAAATTGTCGGTCACCAATAACCAATTGCCTCAGGTGCCGTCTGGCAAAACTTCCAAACAAATCTAGGATCATCTGAAGGACTTGCATGAAACGTTCGACAAGAGCCGCGCGTTCTTTCTAAAGAACATGCTTTTTTCGATCATGATGGATGAAAAGGTGTCTCTGCAGGAGCATCTCACAAAAATCAAGGACATCCGTGATCAGTTGGAGGCGATTGGTCAGAAGATGGGGGAAGATATGGTAGTCATCACTCTGAAAAGTTTACCAAAGTCTTATGAGCACTTTATTGAGACACTCAACATTACCTCAACTAATGTTGACTTAAAGTTTCCAGAGTTGTGCAACAAACTTCTGCAATAGGATCGTTGGAAACAGCAATTCGGTAGCAGTGCTAGTGCATCCTCCACAGAGCAGGCATTTACTGCCAAGTCCTTTCAGAAGAATAAGGGCAAAAATCAGCCCTCTCAGCAGCCCAGTCAAAGTCAATCCCAGGACCCTTCCAAGAAGAAGAACATCTAGTGCAACTATTGCCACAAGTATGGCCACATGAAGAAAGATTGCCGGAAACGCTTGGCTTTTGAACAGTCCAAGCAAGGAGAGACTAAGCCTAAAGTCCATGTTGTAGAGCACACTAAGCAGGAGTCTACTTTCTATGCCTTTATGGCCAAGAGACCAACAAATCATGTCAAATCCTCTGCCTCGTACATTGATTCAGGTGATTCTCGGCACTTCACCCATAGTCGAGATTGGTTCACTAAGTACACGCCATTCAGAGATTCAGTCATCTTTGGAGGAGGCGAAGAGTATACTGTTGTCGAAAAAGGAAACGTGTAGACTCAATCTGGAGGGAGAAATTTAATATTTCTCGATGTATACTTTGTACCTGGCATGGAGCTGAACCTTCTATCAGTCAGTCAGATTATGCGGCACTCTCCTCATTTAGATATTGTTTTCAGCATGCACACTTGCAACATTGTTGACAGAGAGACTCACACTACAGTTGTTCAAGGACTTGAGGATCATGGTCTGTATAGACTTGTTGATTCTAGTGATTCTCAAGAGCATGCCATGGCAGACAGGAGTTCTTCCATCAGCAAACTCTGGCATTAGCATTATGGGCACCTGAACATGAACTATCTCTCTCAATTATCTAGAGATGATCTGGTTGGTGGTCTACTTGAGATTCAGACTCAGATTCCTGGAGTATGCGAAGCTTGTCAGGCTGGTAAGCAGCATCGGACTCCATTCTCAGATGATGATTCATGGAGAGCATCCAAGGTATTACAATTGGTTTACATTGATGTATGTGGCCCAATGAATACTCCTTCAGTTACTGGGTGCAGGTATTTTTTGTTATTTGTTGATGATTTCAACAGAAAAATGTGGTGTATGTTTTGAAAAACAAATCAGATGTGTTTGGTATATTTCAGCAGTATAAGGCCTTAGTTGAGAAAGAGTCAGGCTGTCCTATAGTCACTCTTAGGTTTGATATCGAGCGGGGGTTTTGTTCTTCTGACTTCTCTAGTTTCTGTGCTGCACATGGCATCAAGCGCCAGCTTACCACACCTTACACCCCTCAGCAGAATGGTGTCTTTGAGCGTCGGAATCGCACCATTACTGAAATGGCTCGTTCTATGCTGGAGCATAGAAATGTCCCTAAGAAGTTCTGGGCTGAAGCAGTATACACTGTTGTTTATCTTCTGAACCGGTCTCCTACTTATGTCGTCAAGAAGATGGCTCCTAAAGAAGCCTGGTCTGGATGCAAGCCTAGGGTCAGCTACCTGAAAGTTTTTGGCTCTACTGCTCATGTTTGGATTCCAGATGCCAAGCGCACCAAGCTGGATTCCAAAAGCCAGAAACTCATGTTCACTGGTTACAGTGAGAATCATAAGGCATACAGGTTGATTGATGTAGACACAGATCGTCTCATATTCAGTCGTGATGTGGTGGTTGATGGAGCTATTGGGCCATTTCATTTGTCTTCTCCTTCTGTGAGCCCTGAGGATCAGCCTCTGAAGGCTTCTGATTTGGGTGTTCGCCTTCCCCTAGCTCCACCTGATGGGAGGAATTCTGCAGTTGGGCAGCCACCTCAACAGAATGTTCCACCACCTGCCCCTCCTCAGGATGATCTGGATCCTCATCCAGATGATTTGATTCCATCTGCCCCAGTTGATGTTGTTCCTCCTTGTGAGGCCGATTATTTTACCTCCCTTATTTTGATCGTTATGCTATTCTGTAGATGACATTATCAGACCTTAGTGACTATGTTTCATTATGCAGACTTGATGTTTTATCTCACTGATTTGATACATGTGATTTGATTCGGTCATATTGGATGATATGTTGTGGTTCGATATATGGGATTTATATTAGATGTTATTTTGTTATGAGATTCTAGTTATTTATGTGATGTGAACTATTTGACATGTGATTGGATAATGCAGTTTAATTTGGATTTATGTAATGTTTGTGATTTTATTTAATTTTTATTCCATCTTTCCTCTTGAATCACGCGCCATCTTACCATATTGATTAATCATTTTTCAATCCGAGTTTTATTAGTGTTCGTTGCTGGCGCACGTGCCATCTTACCATATTGATTAATCATTTTTCAATCCGAGTTTTATTAGTGTTCGTTGCTGGCAAATTCATCTACACCTAGGATACTTAGGGTTCAGATTAAAGACAGTCTAACCCTAGAGGCGACACCCTACGTGTCGTATACCCCCTTGTCGGCCTTCGCCTTCACAGTTACGATGACATGTCTACACCTATGCGTATTGCCACCGAGCACGCAGACGCGTGCGAGTGGGTTTCTAGGGAAGAGTAGAAAAGTTTTCGTAGTTCGTGTCATGACCACATGGCAAATGTGGACATGACACGTGTGTTTGTGTGTCGTGACCGCATGGGAAATGTGGGCAGGACACTCCTGATCCAAATGTTGGTACTTCTACTCTCCGGCCTAAATGGTGGGATAAGACCATAGGTGATCTTCATGACGATGAATTGATTGAGGGTATATCAGTTCGGAAAAAGAGCAAGCAGCAGAATACAGTCAATTTTGCTCTTATGGCCAACCTTCATAGCATCTCTGAGCCTCAAACATATACAAAGGCTAAAGGCATACCTAAGTGGGAACAGGCTATGGAAACTCAACATCATAGTCTTCTGAAGAATAACATTTTGGTCCTGTTGTGACCTAATCACACATCGCCCCATTGCAAATGGGGACCCCCTTTTTTTTGAGCTCTGATGCTTTGCATGAAGTCTTGATGATGTCTTTAGTTGATTGCATGATGAAGTCAGTGGTGTTTGAGTCCTATAGTCCCCTGATGACCTGATCCTGATGTTTGAGATCCTAAAAATGACTAAGTCTAGTATCTTGATCCTGAAAATCCTGAAAATTTGACTAAGTCTGAAATCTGGTGGATCCTCCAAATTCTATAATCTACATGTTAAATCCAGTGGATTCGAGACCTATCTCAAACATCCTGAAAGGTATATTGAAAAATATTTAAAGTATAACTTATACTTAAATATATTTTTTAATATACATGTCCTTGGGGACTTTTAGTTTTGGGCGTGAATTTGCTCTAGGATCTTAGGCGCATTTTCCCACTTGCAGAGACCCAAAAGTGCGCCTTAGGTGGAGACTTATATGTGCGCCTAGAGGAAAATCAACTTTCAACCACTCCAAAAGATGGCCTTGATTGGAATTGATATAAAAGGCCCTTAAACATCAAAAAATTTGATAAAGGAATGATTCAAGAGTCTAGGCACCCTTTCTATGTTCAAATCATCATCAAATTGCGCTTTGAGTTGAAGTGGATAAGTTTAGGCGCCAGTCCTTGTTGTTCTTGTCATTTTGGGTGCCTTGATGTGAGATGAGGTCTAATGATAAATGGCGCCTAAAGAGATATCCCCCTCTTCAAGATTCTAGGATTGGTCTAAGTCCACAAAAGACACATTTATGACTTAGGTGCTTTTCATGATTCAAACCATCAACAAATTGCACCTTAGATGAAGTAAAGATCTCTTAGACCTTGGGCGCCATTTCCTATTATTTTTGCCAATTTGATCGCCTTGGAGACGGAATGGTGTCAAGGCTAAGATCTAACACCCAATTGAATGATCTCTTGCAAAGACAAGGCAAGTGGAAGACTAGAAGGTTTGGGCGCATTCCTCCACCTCAAAAGCCTTCTCTAAGCACCTTGATATGAATAATGTGGAGTGAATGAATCTAGGCGCTCTTTCAACCTCAAAACAACCACAAAGTGCGCCTATCAATGAAACAAGTTTGAAATCATCATCATGAGCGCCTAGCAAGGTAGGTTGGACTCCACACGTATTTGAATATCTTCTTGAACCTCCATGATGACTTAGAATCATAAAACCTTGAAGTGAACACCCATTTGAACTTAGGCACCATTTCCTACTCCGAGCATCACATATTTGCGTCTAGGCATGGAGAAGCTTAAAACGATTCAATTTGATGTTACCTTGATCCAAAATTGAAGCAATTAACTAAGTGAAGGCGCTAATTTCCACTTGAACAACCTAAATGGGCACCTAGGAGGAAATTACATGAAATGACACTTTTGACTGGGTTCCTTGAGGAGGATAAGCATTCTAAGTCATTCCCATTGTTGAAGATCACATAAATGGCGAGTATAAGGTCATTTAGGCTAGGGTGCACTTTTGCACTTCTACAACACTAGATGTGCGCCTAGATTAGCGAAAGGTTATTCATATGTTTAAGTTATTTCTTTGTGCTTATGAAGTAATTGATGTTGTTTCCTTGTTTGTTTTGCAGGAACGTGGAGTGTTGGTGAAGCTAAGGAGTCATCTCAAGAGCAAGCGCCTAGAGTCACCTTCATCCAAGGAGTGAAGTCAAAAAATTGTCATTGCAAGAAGAAACATCATGCTAGCCACCCTTGAAAATCACATCAAGTTCGACATACTTCATCAAGTTGCATCATGTCCGGAGACCTTCATCTATCCCTTCAAGTTCCATTCATCTTCAAGTATCAACTAGCTTCTTCATCAATCATTGCTTCAAGGTCAACATGGCAAGTGTACTACTTCATCTTCATCATATCATCAAGCAAAGGCATCTACTCATAAACCTTCAAGTTCTTTCAACTTCAAGTCTAAGAGAGATCTACTACTTCAAGTCATGAAGGAAGCAGCATCATCATCTACTCTACTTCATGTTATCATCGATATCTACTCTCCAAGAAGTATCATCCAAGAAGATCAACATCAATCTACCTGCAAGAAGAAATGTCACAGTGTTAGATAAATGAGCGACAAGTATCATATATCATACTACTTACAATGAACAAGGCAAGATCAACAAGATACATCTCAAGTGTTCATCATCAAAAGCGATCACATCAAAGATATCACATACAGATGATACAATTTGGGAATATCCCCACAGAACAAATTGAATTAACAGTTGAAATCTACAAGTTTGCTGAGGTGGCATTATGTGGCATGTACACATCATCATCCAATTATAATTTGCCACATCATTCAACCACATTCAATGCATCTACAACAAACAAGAAGCCAAAGGGATGCCTATATGGAAGATGCTCTAAAAGATTTTATTTCATCCTTATCTTCTTGGAAAACGTGCCTTCATTGCCTCTCATATGTACTAAAAATAGCAAGTTGTAACAAACTGCTGAGGTGGCATGATCTGAGCCCTTGGCTACATGAATTGATCCTAGCCTTTCATTGTATTTCTGGACCACTATATAAAGGCCTTGTTGCCTCATTTGTAAATTCATTAGAGAAGATATTAGAAATTAGAGATTAGATTGTAGGCAAGTAGAGTAGAATAAAAGAGACTCGAGAAATTCTCTAAGAGTACTTGAAGTTGTAAATATTTCTCAAGATTAATGCAAAGACATTGGAACTTATTTGGTGTTTAAGTGTTATCTTGTGAAATAACATGGTTTATGGTATCTTAATGAAGTGGAGAGATGTTTCAAATTAGATTAGAAGTAGATTAGAAGCTCTTTGATGTAATGTATGTTTGTATTGAATATTTGATCAACTCCTAGCTCATGCTTTTAACATTCATCGCTGGTGAAGTGTTGTGTAAAGCTAGTTTGAGCCTTTTCATTTGCTTAAGTTCGATTGTGGATGCTTGTTTGAACTGCGCCATCCGATGGGTGCTTATATGAGCTTTCATGATTTGAAAACCTTTTGCTATCCTTAGGAGATTGCACCAACTCCATGTAGTTGTAGGCATCCTTGGCGAAGTGGAGTTAGGTCTATCAAGAAGTTTGTCTATTCACGCATCATCATTCCTTCATTGACCTTAGATTAGCCTTTCTGAACCCTTATCTTTTGCTTTTCTTTATTATTGATACATCATCCACACCGAAGGAGGAATAAGCTGAGGAAGTATGAAGAAGTCTAATGTAAGTCCCTTTGTGATTATTAGCAAGATCACATGTAATCACTCAGTTAACCCATCATGAATCATAAATAAGGAACCTTGGAGTTACTTCACTGGATCACATAGTTCAGCCTTTGAAGCGCTTTATTCAAGAGAGAGTTGGATACTCTAGTGTTTTACTCTATTGTTGACCTGTCTAAAAACAATCATCAATAGTCCTCTCTGATCGCCCACCTGGGAAGAAGCCCATTGGCTGCAAATGGGTGTATAAAGTTAAGTATAAGGCCGACGGAACCCTTGATAAGTATAAGGCTCGGTTGGTAGCCAAAGGATTCTCATAGAAAGAGGGCATTGACTATGAGGAGACTTTTGCTCCCACACCCAAGATGAGTACCATTTGGCTTGTCCTCGCTATTGCAACCCAGTTTGAATGGAAAGTCCATCAAATGGATGTCAAGAGTGCATTCCTCACTGGGGATTTGCAGGGAGAAGTCTACATGACACAACCTCCTGATTTCAAGGTTGCTGGTAAAGAACACCAGGTATGCAGACTGGTGAAAGCACTCTATGGCCTTAAACAGTCCATGGTCATGGTACATGAAAATTGATAAGTACCTAGTGGATCATGGTTTCCAGAGGAGTCCTGATTCTAATTTTTATGTCAAACGGTGTGGTGATGATATTCTTTTGCTCGTTATCTATGTTGATGACCTGATTATTACTGGCAGCTCGGGACATTTGATTGAGGAGATCAAACATAATCTCAGTCAAACATTTGACATGACAGATTTGGGACTTCTGCATTATTGCCTAGGTGTTGAGGTTTTGCAGACTCATGATAGCATCTTTATCTCTCAGTCCAAGTATGCTCGAAGTCTACTTGACAAGTTCCAGATGACAGATTGCAAACCTGCATCTACACCTATGGAGAAAGGGTTGAAGTTATCAGCCAAATCAAATTCACCTATGGAGAATGAATCAACATTCAGGCAACTAGTGGGCAGCCTCATTTATCTCACTACCACTAGACCTAATCTCAGTTTTGCAATGAGCTACATCTGCTTCATGATAGCCCCTAAATCTGAACATTGGGTTGTAGCGAAGCGTGTGCTGAGATATGTGAAAGGCACTTCTGACTTTGGCATTCTGTATGGCAAGTGCAAAGATCCTAAGCTGATTGGTTTTATAGACTCAGATTGGGCAGGTTCTGTTGATGACAGGAAGTCTACAACTGGGTATGTTTTCAGTTTGCGAACAGGTGCAGTTACATGGACCAGCAAAAAGCAATAGGCAGTGGCTCTTTCCTTGACTAAAGCTGAATATTGAGGAACTGTTAAAGCAGCGTGTGAGGCAGTTTGGCTTCGAAGGATGCTTTCTGACATGCAAATGTCTCAAGCAAGCCCTTCACCCTTGTACTGTGACAATCAAGGGGTGCTGAAACTTGCCAAGAATCCAATCTTCCATGAAAGGACAAAGCATGTTGAACTTCATTGTCATTTCATCCGCCAGCTTGTCAAAGATGGATCAGTGATGTTGCAATATGTTCCAACTGAGGATCAGACTGCAGATATTCTCACCAAGTCTCTAAGCCTGTAATGTGCTGCCCCTGTTTGGTCTTTTAGTTTATTATATTTTGTTATTTTTATTATTTTTGTGGTCTTTCAGACTAGACAGAAGTTGCAGAAGGGGTTTTTTTGTCGTGCATGTATTTGTTTTTGCAATATAACATAAAATATGAAGCATGCAATGAAACCTAGAAAAACTATGATAGATTGGCACAAAGTAGCAGTGACCCAGTTCGTAAAATCACACAAAATAAATTATCAACACATATCCATTTCAAGATCTTGGACTTCATACATCTGTTGTATGTGAACCAGCAATATGGATGCCGGAAAACTCCTCCAAAATGCATACAATGAATATCCTCCACTCAAACAATTGTAGAACAATGTTTAGAAACCCTAGGCGCCATGGTTGAAGGTAAGAGAAGCCATAAACTGAAAGAGAAACAGCTCCAAAATGACTCATGTCTCTCTAGATGAGGTACGGCCCAGCTGGTGGTGTCTAACAAAAATAAAACCACACAAAAAGTCCTTCAAACTGTATATATATATGTTGCAACTGATCTGCAGGTAGATGCAAGGGTTCTAATGCCAAAAACAAGTGAAGATTTCACCAGACAAAGCTCAAATGACTGCTATAAATGGTACGGCACAAGTCTGCAATGGTACGGCCAACAAGGAAAATAGAATGCAGTCTTAAACTCCCTCAATATCTAATCCAGTCTGCAACTAAAATATGTGCCTCTGTTGTTCACCAAAAATCTGCATAAATATATTCAATATCTCCCTCAAAATACCACCAAAATATATCAAATGAAGCACAATGCAAACACTGAGTGTATTTGCCTCTTCGAGCACCCGGGGATGATCTTTCACACCTGCAGAATGCTGTTACTAATGGAGGTTTTCGTCTCCAAAAGCCATGGTTTCAAATTTCTCCAAAACCCTCAAACTCTTTGTAGAGCCAAAGCCAAAGCAAATGAAATAATCAACATGCCAAATGAATTGCTTTTTCCCCTTTTTATAATTCCACTAAGGGGGTCAATTCACCTTTTTGGAGGGAATATTTAATTAAAGTCACTGTTTATAATCCCAAGGTGAGCGCTCAACATAAAGGCTATAGTGATTTGTTAATATTTCATTTTTTGACACTTAACCATTATAACCCAAAGTCCAGTATTAAATAAACATTAATAATTTACAGACTTTAAAACGGAGGCCCAAATGATCTCGAAATTCAGTGATCTATAGACCGTTGGAAAGGTCTCACCAAGACGCTTCATCTCCAACACTAAAAATCCCAAAACGAATAGAAACCCAAATTTGCCAAAAATAGTAAGTCCGGGCCTAAGCAAATCAAATCCACCTCAGAAAGTGCCAAACTGAAGATCACACCGAAACCATGCCAACATCCACTCAAATACTGACAAACCCATCCAAGTCAACGCCAACAGTGATTCCCTAACCAAGCCGGTTAGTCTACGGGAACTCAATAATAGACTAACTCTCCATCTATCTGCATGGGCTAAAAAGGGGACATTACAGAGCCGGTTAAGTTTGTCAAATTTAGGGGGCACCTTGGTGTAGTTGATAGATTGACCATTAAGGGAGGGTATTAAAATAAAATTAGATAGTTTATATTAATGGTCAATATTGTAACATATTAGATTGTTTCTATTCTCCTGTTTAGATTAGCTTTAATCTAATTTAGAAACATCTGTATTCTAGTATTTAGAAACTTCTATCTTGTAACTCTATATAGAGCTTTGCTCTTTTATTAATTTATTCATTCAGATTTTTACCAAAATAGACGGAAATCTGGTTGTTAGTTATCACAAAATACATATAATACCATTGGTTCAACGAGGCACAAGTATAGAACAAATAAAAAGTGGAGAAAAAATATTTTACATAAAGAAATCATAATTATCTCTCAATATAATTGAACTCTTTATAAATGGAGTGTTCAATAATTCAAAGATACTACCAAACAATCAACCAAGTTTTGTGTATTTGGTGCTACTACAGAATGAAGCACGGAATTCACCATTAAAATGTTGAATATGTGTAATCCCAAGTCCTATCCTCACCTAGCACCCATGTTCCTAGATATGCATATACCTACAATTCCTAGGTACATTCATATTGTTTATGAGTCTTAAATATTTTTGTTTGTTGAGGAAGTTGTACATTTATGTAGTAATATAGTGTATATGGTGATTAACAGAACTTGCTGACTTGTTGATCATTTTTGTATGCTGTTGTTTGTCTATTTTCCAATCATGTGAGGTCAAGGTAAAAGGTGAATATTTAAGGTATGGCTTAGTGAGCATGCCAATTTGGAATATGAGATCTCCCTTGTGGCAACAAGAAGACATTTTCACTTTATTTCACCTTAAATATTGCATTATCAAAAATGTATCATGGTAATGAGCCCACAGGGCAGATGGAGAATGGAAGCCAAGTGGATGTGGGTTTGGAGGAGATCAGTCATATTTCGAAAAGAAAGTTTCCTCGATTTGAGATGTTTGTTCTTAAATTATCATGGAATCTTGTCCACAATCTGATGGCAGTCAATACCACCATCCAAGGCACTCCTAGGGATACCCAAGAAGCAAGAGCACAAACTCCCTCAGCATGGAGGTATTGGCCCAGTTCTATGGCTTTTTGCCTTCTGGAGAGTCCCTCACACAAGTAATAGTGGATAATTCCTTTTAAATTTCAAAAACTTGGCTGGAAACTTTTCACCTATGCATGTGTTACTTTGTTAACATACAGTTCTGAATCAAAACTGTAAAATGTGCTGTAACTATACTCTGGGTGAAAATTCACAATTTTCTCAATGATCATGCCGTGTGGTTTAATTTTCTTTAAGTTTGAAGATATATTATTGATATTGTAATTTCCCTTACAAGGGTCTCAAGGGAGACTCAAAATATTGGAATTAAAAACATTACACAGTGGTATCCAGATACATGACATTATGTCTGACTGAAAATCTAAAATCTTTTATTTTTCATTCATCCATAATGCCAATTAGATTGTTGACCCAAAAACTTTCAGACTTCTTGATGGGCTTGATATATAGATCTGTTTTCTAGCATATATATAACAATTTCTCTTGCAGTGAAGTCCTGTTAAGTTTTCAATTTCCTTAGATATAGCAATCACAGTAGACAAGACACAAATTAAAATCCCCCTATTGAATAGGTTAATATGAAACACAGATGGTAGCAAATTCAGTATCAGTCAAAGCGTCTGATAAGAGGTTAAAAAACACTATGAAATTGACTAATCAATATACAGTGGGGATTTCTAATTCGTTCTTGAGTTTGAGTGCCCCCAACAGCTGTAAATTGTCCTTGTGGCATCATTATGGTGACATACACTACTTTTTCATGTCATTTCGTAGTTTATGACATGGCATACCAGATTCTACTCCAAAGCTGATATTTTTATGAATTGGCAATTAAAAAAAATTGTGTCCTTCCAACTTCAAAACCGTATTTTGGAAAATATGACACTTTTGCAGAAGAATTAATTTCTCAGAGGACATGTTTTTATTAGTTCTGGGCCTCAGAGTATAGCGGAGGCCTTGAAAATCACAATGTCCATATCAAATAATAGAAATTTTGCAATGATAACTATAAGCTAAGTTAATGGTTTGGTTCAGGGATTCAAGTGTGCCAGTACAGTAAAAACGGGGCTGGGTATGTTTTGGGTACATCCATACAAAAAACATATTAAAATCATAAATATATACATATTTTAGCCTAAAAACAAAAATTAGGTTCAGATAACCACATAACATGCATGTAGGGTTTCTGATTGAATTTTTTGCGGCAAGGGTTTCCAATTTCTGGCAGCTAGGGTTTCTAGTTTTTAGCGGCTCGAGTATCTACAGTTTTTATTTCTGGCGTCTAGGGTTTCTGATTACAACCCTACCATTCTACTGTGCCTGCCCTTCTGCTAATGCCTGTTTTTGCCTGCTAATTTTCTGTCTGTGCACACGACTAGGGTTTTCTACCAAAAATTTCAGAGTTTTCTGCACTCTGTTCTACATGCCATATACACACAACGAGGGTTTTCTAACACAAATTTCAGAGTTCTCTGTACTCTATTCTACATGCCACATGCACACGACTAAGGTTTTCTACCACAAATTTCATAATTTTCTGCACTTTGTTCTGCGCACCCTAGGGTTTCTGCACTTTCAGCACCCTCTGCCCACGGCTTTGCCCCTAGGGTTTCTAACTACTTCTCTACCCACACAAGTTTTGGTGCAATTTTCTGCCCTACTCACACTTCTTGTTTGCTGCAACAGTCAATACAATCAGCCTTCTACCACCCCTCATAGTCGTCACCTTCTGCAACAGTCAACCTTGACCGGTCAAACATGAGGATCAAAAAACAAAACAAAAAAATTTAAAATCCCACGAATTTGCCATGGGTTCATTCTGGGTTCGTGATTTGCAGCCCAGAATCAAATCCGAACTGCAAATCAAGAACCCTGTCTGCACCCACAAGGAACCAAACCACGTACCCATGTCCAGAGCAAATCGGACCAGAATCCAAGGCTGCAGGCAAGCTAACTGTTAACAGAGATTGATCAGACAGTCCACCTTCATGCACGACACAAATATAAGTTTGCAGAGGACTGCTTAAAGTGAACAATGCCCAAATTCAAGAATTTGAGACACCTACAGAGGACTGCTTGAAGTGATGAAGCCCAAATTTAAGCATAAGAGATATCCAAAGATGTGTTGCAATTTATATGTGAGCAGCCCCAAGGAAATTAGATATGGCGACACCCTAGGTAAAGAACAATCCAACAAAACAAGTTCAATCTTCAAACCAGTAAGCACAGATTGTGAGCACATTTGCAGAAACTGTATCAACTCACAGTTCGTACAATTTGACAGACAGATACGTATCAATCAGTTTTGGAGTGACAGTGCCAAAAAACTCTTAATAAATTTGCTGATGCAAACCTGTCCTGCAAGAAAATCAGAAGAACAAGGTGTAGTTTGCAGTGAATCATAGTTCTGGTTTACTTCTACAATCTGGTGTGAGACCAAAACAACATAGTTACATGCACAAGCCTCTTTGACAGATCTAGAGTGGAAATCCAATGTCAATTACAGGCATTTCAACCCCTAATAGTCAAAGTTGAACTGAAGGAATCGAAATTGAGTTTATCATCCTGCAATAGTAACCAGATGGTGTGTGCAGAATATTCTGAAAATCACAAGTTGCAGACATCTCAAAAAGGAGAGGGCAGACATAGGCTCTTCCAAGCGACCTTAAAAATTACAGGTTTGTTCTTTTTCAAGCAATTTGATTTTCAAGTTAAAAGAACTTAATTTCAAGTCCTTTCAAAGAAGTGCAATGTTGCCATTGAACCTTGTTGCAAGTTCAAATCTCTTTGAATGCATATCAGATGAGGTACAATGCAATCGAAATTTAGTTTATCATCCTGCAAGAGTAACCAGATGGTGTTTGCAAAATATTTCTGACAATCACAAGTTGCAGATATCTCAAAAAGGAGAAGAGACCTAGACTCTTCCAATCGACCTTAGAAATATCAGGGTTATTCTTCTTCAACCAATTTGATTTTCAAGTTTAGAAGAACTTAATTTCAAGTCCTTTCAAAGAAGTGGAACTATTGTCATTTACATGACTATAAAAATCTCAAATTTGTAAGTGGACACATCCAAAGAGAAAAATACTGATAAACCTGTAAAAGAGAAAAACTGCTGACAGAATCTTAAATGCGGCAGAAAGAAATAATGGCACGGTCACAATATAACAAAGAATTTACCTCGGTAAACCCCTTCGGGAAAAAACCCAGCAAAAACGGCACTCACTGTATTAACTCAACCACTCAATCCAATAAGATATTTCATACCTGTGCTTAACCCTAATCTATGTGCAAGTATTTATAGGCTTATCGATATAGGAATCCACTAAGCAATACTACAATACAATGGGTATAGAAATATAGGCTGAAAAACCACCTATAAGGGGCCAAAAACAAATTTCTCAAAGCCTCCCATTCCCAAACCCCCTGATGGGGGACTGTTGGCCCCCTATACCCCCTAGCTAGGGCAATTCCCCAGACCCCACTATTACGGACAGCTGATAGGTTGTTTGCAGAGATCATAGAGTGCAGGCCCGTTCCATAACCATTGGTCAAGAGTTTAGTAGTGAATTGGGAAGAATTTGAGAGAGCAATGGAAAACTCTGGTATTGAGAGACCAATTAAAGGCATTTGAATTGGAAGCTGGGATTTACCCGGTTGTTGGATTTCTCTAGGGAATATTGTTTGTATTTTTGAAATTGCAGGTTGAGTTTTCTAGGGTAAATGCTTTGTCTCTTGTGGGTTGTTTAATTCTAATTTTTAGACTTCCTTTATGCTCATTTTTCTGCAATTTGTACTTAAATGCACGGAGCTTACTTTGAATGGAGTAAAGATGTAATAAGACCAACACATCTCATATGAAGTGCAGAATAAGAATGAAAAATGAGATTGATATCTATGTGGAGAAGAACAAAGGATATTAATATACGAGTGATAATTATGAATATCTATGCACTAAAGAATAAATCTTAGAGATAGTATACATGCAAATAAGGGATAAGTGTGTATGATATAAACATAAATGTCATGCAAATAAAGGGAAAATTCGCATGATATAAATATTGAATATGTCATGTAAATAAAGGAAAAGTTTGCATGAATGCATATAGAATTTGCCTTGTTAAGAAACAAGGTTTAGTTGGTTTTAGGGAATTAGAAGAAATAAAGCCATTCAGAGGTTATAGATAGATTTGTTATAGGAATTTTTTAGATTGCTTTGTGATTAAGTAGAGATTAATTATTCCTAGATTGGTTTGTGTCTAAGTTGCTGGTTCCATATTGGGTATGGGTTTGGGGTTTAGGTATGGCTGTTTGCCCTTTTTTTACCCGAGTTTTGTATGGTTCGGGTATAGCCATAAAAAACATATAGACGAGGTTTAGTTCGTTTTAGGGAATTAGAACAAATAAAGCCATTCAAAGGTTATAGATAGATTTGTTACAGGAACTTTTTAGATTGCTTTGTGATTATGTAGAGATTAATTATTCCTAGATTGGTTTATGTCTCAGTTGCTGGTTTTGAATTGGGTATGGGTTTGGGGTTTAGGTATGGCTGTTCACCCATTCTTTTTAACCCGAGTTTTGTATGGCTCGGGTAAAGCCATAAAAAAACCTACATAAAATATTAAAAATATTTAAAAATAGCTATAACTTCCACAAAGTATACAGAACACAGTTCACAATTGATAATTGATAAGTCATTGTCGAATGTTAAATATAAATCAGATCCGTTTATATTTATGAAATATGTTCAAAATAGTTTAATAGAGCAATATTCAGTGATAAACTGTGCTACAACACATGGAAACTCCATACAAATCATCATATTACTTTTCATCATATCGCAATTGTTGTTTTCTTTTGTGTGTTAAGTTGTTAGTGTAGTTAGGTAGCTGCTTTTATGGTTAGATTAGGTTTCAACTTGTATTTTCTGTTTTTTCATTGAAAACAATTGCCTTTTTTGAGAAGCCTTGGGCACATGGGTTTTCCCTGGGTATGAATAGGGCCTTACAGTTCTTGCCTGGGTATGCCCAGGTAGGACCTGTTGATGATTGTTTTTAGACAGGTCAACAATAGAGTAAAACACTGAGTATTCAACTCTCTTTTGAGTAAAGTCTCTCAAAGGCTAAGCTATGTGATCCAGTGAGACAACTCCAAGGTTCCTTTTCTTATAATTTATAGTGGATGAACTCAGTGAATACATGTGATCTTGCTAATTATCACAAAGGGACTTACGTTGGATTCTTCTTCTTTCATTCAGTTTATTTCTCTCTTGAGTGTGGATGAAGTATTCACGATGTATCAATGATAAAAAAGGGAAAAAGGCTAAGGTTTAGTGAAACTAATCTAAGGTCAATGAAGCAATAACGATGCAAGAATAGACAAACTCCTGAATAATAACTTCTAACTTCTTTTGCAATGCTTCCAATTCATGATCTTCTAATAATATCTTTTGTACTTCTTGTAGCTCATTCTCAAGGATCTCTTGATGTAATGTAGATGTATACTCCTCAAGAAACTTGTTTTCATCGAATTCAGGTTGATGCCACAAGCTCGAACTTCTTTCTTCTTCAATTGCCGCTTCAAGTGCTCTAACATCTGCTAAACCCTGTGCTTCTATTTCTTCAGGATTGATAAACTCATATTCATATTCCTTCTCACTGGTACATTGCTTATCAAGATTCTTTGTAGTAAAGGCTTCTTCCTCAACAGGTACACCAACTTCAACTTCCTGCATGGCCTGATGAATTGCTTCCTAGCATTTCTCACAAGTATATTCCAAATGATCTGTATCATGCACCCTACACCAATTTCTAGAAAGCAATATGTCGTCTACACCCAAATCTCTGTCATTCTTTAATTCCTTTTTTATTTTCTCTTTAAGGTTCTTGAATGCTTCACCATCAACAGGAGTATTGGGATTTATCTTTGAAAATGCTACCGGCTCATGTACTTGTAAGAATGAAATTTTCTTTTGCACCGCTAAGTCCATTCTCGATAAGAATGTTATACAATCTGCTTCTCTATGATCATTTGTATTGTGAATACAGCATCCATATTTGCACTCGAAGTCCTTCAAACTCTTGCCACCAAAACACTCATTCAATGACCACCATAGTTGGAGAACAATTGGAGTCGAATTCACAGGGTCATACCCAACAACTTGCCGCATATTCAAACTTGAATCCAAGGTTGAGAACTCCATCTTCTGATTTTTGTATTTTTGATTTTTTGCTTTTTTTTTGGATTTTGAAATTTTCTACTTTTTTTGAATTTTTTGGAATATTCTACTTTTTTTGTATTTTCTTAACTATAAGAGATCTTGAAATCTCAAATCTTTTCTTGAAAGCTCACTTCAAACTTCAATCCACCACTTCGGAGTATCTTGTGCTCTACTTGAAATGAAGAATATCCACGTTCAGGCCCTCCTAGCGCCAAAAATGTTGATGATTTGAACATGTATAGGCGCCTAAGGTTTAATGTGGTGTTTACCTCCAAATTTCATGATCTTCAAACGTTGTATAAACTCCTATGAACTTGTTCAATTTCAATGCATTCATTATTAATTGATCTCAACTTGATTCCTCCTGTAGGTGCCAAAATGGACTTCTACCTGGGGAAACTAGCGCCTTAAGCTATGATGCTCAGTTGGATGCATTTACTCCATTAGGAAGCTCAAGATGACTCTTTCAACCCATCATATTCTTAGGCGCTCATTGAGGATGTTCATGTGATAGAATGCGCCTAACTCAAGATGAGTGAATTTTAGACTTTAGGGATATGCAAAGTGTCTTGGTATGTCAAACTCCTCAAGGCGCCACAATAAGAAGTGCTTTGAAACTTGTTTTCCTCTAGGCGCCAATGTGGATGGTGAAGACAAGAAAAGGCGCCTAGGCTTCTTTTGACGATTTTCAAAGTCTTCCTAAGTTATGTTATATTGACCCTTAGGCGCAAATCCAAGGTGATATCTTTCTAGGCGCAATCTTCACTAAGTTTAAACTTCACTTTACATCAAGGCGCCAAAATGAGGTTAAAGAGAGGCAAAAATGCGCCTAGAGGTATGATGCTTAGTTTGATGTGTTTGATCAACTTTGATAATCAAGATGAATTGCCTCCCTTAAGGCGCCCTCTCTTATACCTCGAAATATCCCTTCTATATCAAGTCGCCAAAATGAACTTCTACCTTAGGCGCGGATTTCTTATACTTTAAATATTTTTCAATATACCTTTCAGGATGTTTGAGATAGGTCTCGAATCCACCGGATTTAACATGTAGATTCTAGAATTTGAGGGATCCACCAGATTTCAAACTTAGCCAATTTTCAGGATTTTCAAGATATCAGACTTAGTCATTTTTCAGGATCTCAAAACATCAGGATCAGGATATTAGGACATCAGGGGACTCTTGGACTCAAAGACCACTGACTTCATCATGAAACAAACTTAAGACATCATCTAAGACTTAATGCAAAGCATCAGAACTCAAAAAAGGGGGGTCCCCATTTGCAGTGGGGCGATGTGTGATTTGGTCACAACAGGACCCACAATAAACAACATATTTACAGTGTACCCGTACTCGGACCATACTGGGACTGAGACTCGGTATGGGTATGCCTCTGCTTATAGCAGAACCTGGTATCAGAGATGCCCCAATAGCTTATGCAGTTATTTCTAAGCAAAGCATAGTTCTCTCCACAAATTATGGAGTCATTTCACGTGTTAGGTGTTGAATCATCAAGAAAATAAACAATAAGTAATTAGTTACCTCCCGGTAAAGAGATTCCTCTTTTTTGTCCTTGCACTCTAGCTACTTCTGAAAGGTAATTAAAGCCATTGGCTGCAATCACATAAGCATCAATTAGTGAATTCCAAAGGGAGGTTCTGCAAGCCCCTATGAATATAGGAACCCAAAGGTACTTGCTTGGGAGTTTGAAGTGCTCTTGTTATTTTGTCTTCGAGTCTTGGAGAGGAGTGGAAGACCACCTCTGATTTGTCTTCACTGATCTGTTGTCCTAAGACCTCAATGTAGGAGGAGAGGATGTGATTCATGTTTGAGGCCTCAGGTATGCTAGATTCCCCAAAAAGAATTGTATCATCTACAAATCAGAGATGGGTGAAATCTTCAATACCTCCAACTGTAACAATGCCTTTCCATCTTCTATTGGCCTAAGAATGTACAATGTATATGCCCAATGTGCTCGCCATTTGTATGTACAGATATAGTGACAATGGGTCTCCTTGTTTGAGACCCCGAGTAGCCTCAAAGAAGCCCACAAGACCCCTATTCAGGAGGATAGAGAATTGTGGAGTGGAGATGCATTCAAAATTCCATTCACACCATTACAAACAAAAACCAAATCTTTCTAGTATTTTCATTAGAAATCTTTGATTGACTCTATCATATGCCTTACTAATGTCCAACTTTACAATCATGCTTTTCAAATTTGAATTAGCTATGGAGTGAATAATCTCATGGGTAGTGATAATACCTTTCATGATAACTTGTTCAGGGATGAAGTTGCTTTGCTCTTGCAAAATGAGTGTGGGGAGGAGAGTCTTGAGCCCATTTGCCATTGATTTTGAAAGGATTATCAAGTAGGTAGTTGAATCCTAATTAAACAACACATAATTCGAAAGAATTAAGAATTTTGTAGATTGTATTGCATAAACCAATGGGCTTAAAATCTACAAAAGAAGATGTGAGGCAGATTTGGGAATGAGAGCAATATAAGTGCAATTGAGAGTTTTTATGATCTTCCTATGCCTTCTCACCTCATTGCAAACATCCACCACCTTTTCCACGATATGCCAACACTTCTAAATAAAGGCAATAGGGCAGACATCAGAGCTTGAAGCCTTGTCTGGGTGCATTTGTGAGATTGCCAATTTGATTTCTTCTTCCGTGAAAGGATCCATTAGCATTTGATTGTCCACATCTAAAACGCAACTTGGGATGACTTGTAAAAATTTTGCTTGTGCTCACAAATTAGAGACTTCCTCACATCTAAGGAGATTTTTGAAAAAAAAGACTCTGCTTCAACTTTTATGGACTCCAAGTTATCTAACATAATCTTGGAGATAGGTTTAATGGAGGAGATTCTATTGTGGAAGTCGCAAGCTTTAGTAGAGTTTAAAAAACCTTGTGTTCTTGTCCCCCTCTTTTAGCTAAATTTCTACCACCAATCAATTTCCTCTTTGGATTGAATGTCAATTAGTTCTGCGAGGATAGATTTTTCTTTTGATAGAGTGCTTGATCCATACCCGAGCTAATGGCAATTTCATTAAGAGTGAGTTGCTCCCTTTCAATTCATTTTTTTCCACAAATATGTTTCTAAAAGTATTTTTGTTCCACTACTTCAAGATAATCTTTAGGGCAAAGAGTTTTTTGACAAAGGAAAGCATCTTTGTGTCATTTATTTTTGGGAGGCCAGCCCACCAAGTCTTGACCCGATCTAAGAATGAAGCATCTTGAAACCATGTGTTCTCAAACCTGAAGGGGCATTTTGGGTTGGCAATCTTCCAAGATGTTAAATCGTAGAGGAAAGTGGTCAAAGCCAGAGCATGGAATAATCACACTTAGAAGTAACATCCAAATTCAACCATTTGGAGATAGGAAAGATCAGTCTAGAAGCTCTACGATGTTACAAAAACCAATTCTTCAATTTGTCTAGGTAAAAGATCCATTTTTGGGCGTGACATCCATTAATTTGTTTTGATTGATAACAAAGATAAAATCCAACTACGATGAGTAGGCTTCAAAATCCCCCCTATTTGTCACAAGAACTTATTATGGCATTGATGTCTCCACAAACAATGAAGATCTCTTCTTTGGTGGTTTCCAAAACATTAGAAATCACAGCCAATAACCCTTTTTTGAGAATTGGGCCAGTGAAGCCTTAAATATTCAACAGCAAGAATTTTAGATTAGAAATCAAGCTACTCACACAGCACATTTGCCAATTTGCGCCCTAAACTAAGATATCAATACAGACAAAATTGCCATACCATAAAATGCCTAGTCCACCAATTGCGCCCTCCACCTAAAAAAAAGTAGCCTTCCATTTGAACCATCTTTAAATCAAAGTGTCAACATCTGCAAGATCGAGTTTGGTTTCTTGTAGTAAAATGATATCCAATTTTTGTATGTCCAATTGACACTTGATTAAGTGTCCTTTGTTAGGGGCATTAAGGCCCCTTACATTCCAAGTCAGAAGCTTCATTGCAACTATGGGGGGCATTTCACCCCCTAAACTAACTTTGTGTATTTAAGGACAATTTGTGATCCAAACTTGATATCTTCATTTGTGATATCCACTACAAATTTCTTGCCTCTTTGATTTTTGGGTCCACTCTGAACTTTTGTGAATCCTATTGAGCAATTGTGACAACTTCATTTGTCACCAATATTGCATCATCCTCTAGGGAGGGCGACAATTATCCCATTTCCAATTCCAACTCATTGTGGCAATCATCCTCCGCTTTGTCACAAAGGAGAGCAAGAACCTAATCCAAAGGCTCCATATTTTTTATAACGACCGCCCCAATGACAGGATCAATGTAATTGGGACTTGTGCATGGAGATTCATTTATATCTGAGACAGAGTACATCCTATTATTTCCACCCAAATCTTCATTTGAATTCAATTTTGTGTCCACAACAATCTCTTGAGTGCCTTTTTCCTCTCAATTTGTGACCTTTTTGACCCATTTCCAAATATTTTTTGCCCTATTTTTGTGCAGTTTTTTCCTTGATGATTTCTTGATTTGCAATTGATGCAATAAATGACATTTTCTTCTAGTTCAATCAATTCTTTCCAAATTCCCACATCAGATTCCAAAAGAATGTGCTTAGGCATGGTGGCAGAGATGGCCTTTTGAATGCATATGCAAGCATAAACCCTAGAATCGCATTTGTGACATTGTCATTTGCACAATAGAAGTGGCCCAGTGAGTTCTCAATTTGTTCCAAGATCGTGGGATCCCAAT
This sequence comes from Cunninghamia lanceolata, assembly GCA_027924645.1. Classification (NCBI taxonomy): domain Eukaryota; kingdom Viridiplantae; phylum Streptophyta; class Pinopsida; order Cupressales; family Cupressaceae; genus Cunninghamia; species Cunninghamia lanceolata. The sequence continues at coordinate 7,644,389 of BSBN01000977.1, forward strand.
ATTCCTCTAGAAGATTGTAGAGCATGATCCAAACTAGAATATCCTAAATTTGACAAGGATCAAAATTGGGGCACCACTCCATGAGGTAGAGGCCAACACCATCCAACATCCAAGGCCCCCCATAGAGAATTTTTTCTTTTTCTTCTTTGTTTCCACATTCAACCAGAAAGAAACCCTTTGGAGAAATTTGATGCTATGGTTCTTTCCCAATTTGTGTCAATCTGTTTTTTATCACAACCCTAGCTTCATGCACACCGTGGAAACGCAACATGCATAACCCTCTGAAGATAGATCAGACACAAGCTCTCATGAAATGTGGCAAAGGTAAGTATCACTAGATTATGTAGATTGGTAGGACCTAAACAACACTAATTCTACAAAGGGGATAAAGGATAATATTAAAATAAAACATGATCATTTAACCATTTGTGACTGATGCCTATTTCATTGGGAAACAGAGTCAAAACTTCAAAGGAGGAAAGACATTCATATGAAGAACTAGTGCTACATTTAACCTCTCATATTTCATTTAAATGCAACACAGAGACTCGAGAAACATCACACAATCAAACGTTCTTTAACCATCCATGACTAGTCAAATAAATTCCATATGCTCTCATGAAAAGACTCTTCAAAGACTTTGAAGAAATTTTACAACTACTTGGATAGTTAATTGATCAAAAATAACAACAAATTAGCAAATTTAAACCCAAAGGCATATACATTGTCTCCTAAAATTCTCAATTAGTCATGGAGACATCCATATCGTGGAGAAGAATCCGCCAAACAACACATTCTCTATATTTCACACAAATCAATCCCTCAACCCTCTTCAACTATGACACGCATCATTTGATCACCCTAGAATACACTATAGGCAGCCATGTATAATTTGACCAAAATATATTTTCTCATAAAACAAACATGTATAAATAACCAACCATCATGCCCTAGATTTCATACTGATGACACTTGTTGCAATCTTCATCGTTGCAAGACATTTTTATTAAATTTGTTGCAACAACCTTTCTATTGAGGCATTGAATTTATTGAAGTGATGCTACACATTCAATCAGTTTTGATATTATTGTGTAAACAAGGGAAATCTTCCTCAGATACACCTGCAAGCACCTAATTCCATTGGTTTCTAGCTTCAATTGAAGGCTAGAAGGTAGCCCATGCTCAAACATGTCATCCTTCCTCAACAAATAGCATGGCACAAATTTGATCTTCATTTAATTCAATAGCTATCTCCTCAGGCACTTAAGACTTTGCTTTCACTCAGTCATGTTTTGTAGACACATTTAAATTCTTTTTCTAACCACTCAATTTGATATTGTATCATCTCTAGGGGCTACACCCATTGAAATTCCATCACATATCAACAACGTGAGCCTATCACTATTCAAATCAATGACAACATGCCATTGTGGGCTCAAGAAATGCCCGCAATTTTTCTAACCGCCTTTGCAGCCAATCAAAACACGCCAAATATCCACCTTCTATTTGTTTGAACACCTCCTTGCACTTTTGCTTTAGTCGCTAAACACCCACACTAATCAACGGTCCTCATTCACTACGGCCAATGATCCATCAACAGTTGTGGCAGGCTATAGGCAAATGTAAGCAAGTGAGCCACTCGATTGCCTATAATCCAAAATTGACTGTAACAAACCAAAAGCCACCACATAGCGCCTTGCTAAATAACCCCATTGAGTGCAAGATCAGTCCCACCAAGATATTCAACACATTGGTCTTTCAAACAATAGAAAACAATTATCGAGCCACATCTTCCTTTTAATTCATTTGCTCAAGCAAAGTCGTGCATCTATTTACCTTAGCCACATAGACTAAACGAATGTTGGGCCCACCAAGTGCCCCATGGCAATCCACCATTCACTATTGCACGGATGGCCGCCTTAGAAGTTTTGCACATTCGCCTCTTTAACCAAAAATAACCAGCCAACTATGTGTGTCAATGCTCCCCATAGCCCGTTTAAGCCAACACCTGTGGGCTGTAGGCAATTGGAACCAAGTGCCCGCCTTGATTACCCACGATTGGAAATCAGCCCTAGTCAACTAAGACCACCACATTGCCTCTCTTTGCAACTAAGCAAATGCACACCCCACCAAACATTGGCCACATAGCAAGCTTAGACTAGTCCTTTATGATGCAAACCCACATAAACACTCATGTATTTACCTCCCAACCAATAAAAAGTTGCCAAGTACTCCCAGATGTGCCTTAGAAGAACATACTCCACCTCAGCATCATCCATGTTTGCAGGATGCAGCCAAACACAAACAAAGGCCTAAGACAATTGCATGTAAACCAACTTTGCTCGCAATCAACCAAAAATGCCATGTCTGCCCTTCACTTCAATACACAACAAACATCTCTCCATGGGCCTATTGTGATGTAATCACACATCGCCCCATTGCAAATGGGGACCGCCTCTTTTTTCTTGCTTTTTGTCCTTGTTTTGCTTTAGGTTTAGTTTTCCTCTGAGCCTGTAGGATTTTGATAGTGTTGTATATCCAAGTCTCAATAGTTTCTTGCTAAAGGTCTATATGCCTTCATCCTGATGCATGTCACTGAGACCCTGAAAATGCCTAAGTCTAATATCCTGAAAATCCTAAAAAAATGACTAAGTCTGAAATCTGGTGGATCCTCAAAAATCTAGAATCTGCATGCTAAATCCTATGGATCCAGGACCTATCTCAAACATCCTGGAAATATTTTGATAAATATTTAAAGTATTATACTTAAACATATTTTCAATATACTTCCATTCAGGAAAATCCAAAATTTGACTAAGGCAAGAAATTCCTCACTCCATGTCTAAACCTGCCTAGCCTGGGCGGCCTTGGCATGAGCTCATGGATTCGATGTCCTGCACATGCACTTGTCCATACACTGCCTCCAAATCCGCCTTAGGGAGAGAATTTTCAAAGTTTAAAGGACAAAAGATAGAGAACTACAAGGAAATTTAAGATTTTGAGTGAGTTCAAGACAAAATCCAAGGGTGGTATCCCAACCCGCCCACAGCCTGGGCGGCTTCAAAGGGTGTTTATGGATGTCTCCACCAGGTAACATTCTCCAGACATCACTCTCCAACCCGCCCTAGGAATAAGTTGTCAAGTTTGCAGTGTTCTAAGCTCCACGTGCTTAGAGATGATGAAATTACGAGAGTTCATGCATTTGAAAGAGTTTGGGTGCATTTCAAAAAAGAATCCATGCCTCACCTCTAAACCCGCCCATCCTCGGCGGCCTCAAGATGGATTCATGGACTTTGTCTTGTTCCATGTGACATTCTCCAGACACCACCCTCAAACCCGCCCAAGGAGAAAGCTTACCAAGTTTACAATATTTTAAGTTCAAATGCAAGGAGATCATGAAGTTTTGATGAAAGTTCATAGGTTTGAAGGTATTTGAATGCATTTTGAGGAATAATCCAAGGGTCACCTCCAAACCCACCCTACCTTGGCAGCCTCAAGAGGTGCCCATGGACTCTGTCTCATCCACAACACACCCTCCAGACAACACTCCTAAAGCCGCTCAGGGGTGAAAACCATAAAATTTGCAAGCATAAATCAATGTAATAATGAAGATGAACATGTCAAAGGTGAGATGAGCAAGTTTAAAGGAGCGCAAAGTTGTTTAAGTTGAAAATTCCATGTGTCATCCTCCAGCCCGCCCTTCCTAGGCGGCTTTGACCCCTATGCTTGGACCTTATCATGTCTTTCACAACACACATTCCACACCAACCTTCTAACCCCGCCCATTCTAGGCGGTCTTGGCTACCTCACACAGACTCTTTCACATCATTGGCATCATTCATTCCATGCACTTCTTTCTAATCTGCCCATCCTTCTAGAGTTTTCCATAGCATTCAAGAAGGTCAAGTCATCATTGAAACAAGTGAAGAGGGTCTTACATTGTCAAAACCAAGCCAAAATGCCTAAGTCATGAAAAATCCACATACAACCTTCAATCCCGCCCTTCCTAGGCGGCCTTGAGCACTTCACCTGGACAATGTCATGTCATTCACAAGACACTCTCCGCCTATCACCTCTAAACCCGCTCAAGAAGAATGTTAGGAGAGTTTGCCAGTAGAAGGTAGCGAAAATGATGATGAAGTCAAGTTTCAAGCAAACATTAGAATAACTTGCAAGTTAAGGCAAAGAAGTGCATTTTTGAAAAAATCCAAGCCACATCTCCAAACACGCCCTTCTTGGGCGGCCTTGTAGGGTGAGCTTGGAATTGGATGTTGATCACTCCATACAAGCCTTATCAATCCGCCCATCCACTAGGGGCAAGTTGTAAAGTCAACCAATGAAGGAAGGTGGAATTTGATTAAGGGAAATGAGACAAGTTTCGAAATGTTATGAAGATCATTCCACACAACACCCTCTAGGCCGCCTAGCATGGGCGGATTTCACTATGTCATAAGGATTGTCCTTCATTCGCATTCCAAACTTGCCTGCTAACTTTGTATAAGTACTCCAAGATACTAAGTCATGCTAAGAGAGGAGTCATTTAGGTGAAGCTAAAATTGTCTAAGTCTAAAATTCCTTACCTACCCTTCAAACCCGCCCTACCTGGGCAACCTAGACCTTCTTGCCTGGAATTTTAGGATGTGCTCTCCAAACAACCTCTCCAACCCAGCCCAAGTCATGATACCTACCATAAAAGTTTCGAGAACGTCTCACAAGGGATCTAGAGTAAGAAATTATCAAGGCAAAGTCAATAAAGGGTGTCTGAGTGCAAAATCCATACTTCATCTCCAAGACCGCCTAGCCTGGGCGGCCTTGGCATCATCTCATGGAATCTCATATCATGTACTCCTCATCTCCCTTCTAACCATGCTCAAGCCAACGTATCTTACATGAAGATTCAAGGAATGTTTACAAGAGACTAAACAATGCATCAAAGTGAAGAGGAAGAGTTTTAAGTTGCCTAAGAGTGAAATCCACACCCTTCCTTCAAACCCGCCCAAGAAGGGTGGCCTAGACACTCAAGCATGGAATTTCACGTTCCACAGTCTAGACATGCCTTTCAAACCCGCTCAGGCAGGTCGGCCAAGAAGAGAGGTGAATTGTCAAGTGAATTCAAAGTGTAACTTTCCAAATTTGATTTTGACAAGTGATGGATGCTTTGGAATGTCATTGTTTTAATCCCACATGCATAAGAAGAATGTAATTTGTCATTGAAAATCTTTTTAAGTCCTAATTTGATGTGTTTCCTTGTGTAGGTAAGTGGTGGGAGTGCAAAGTAAGGAAGAGTGTTGCTTCAAGCTCATGAGGAAGACATCAACACCACGCAGAGGGGAGCTAGTCTAAGATGATCAAGGTTACAAATGTAGTTCATCATCAAGAGCATCATCCGTACGAGGCGAGGATCAATGGAAGGTTGTCACTTCACCATGCACATCTTGAAGGAGGTCATCATCCAAAAGCTCACATTTCATGCGCCAGACAAGAAGAACTCTCATCATGCACCGGTCTACTCCATGAGTCCATGCAACTGTCCAAAGCCAAAACCCTGCAAGAGTACATCACAAGATGAGAGATGAGCATGTATATCAAAGCGATCTATGAGTTACATCAAGACAACAAGAAGAAAATATTCTAAGTAAAGTGAACATGAGGTGAACCAAACCAACTTGCTTGAAGACGCTGAGGTGGCACATGCATGTCATCAAGCTAATCACATTCCGCCATGTCACCTGTCCACATTCAATGTATCTACATCAAACAAGTGGACAAAAAGGGCCCACCATGAAGATGCTCCAAAGATGCTTATCACATTGAAAAATGTGCCTTCATTGCCTCTCTCGTGTTCTAAAAATAGCAAATTATGTAACAAACTGCATTGTTGTCTCAATCTTGGCCGTTGATTGTCAAATCCATCCTGGCCATTCATGTAATTTGTGAAGTCTATAAAAGGCTCACTACTCTCATTTGTAAAGAGAATCATTAGAGGAAGATAGAGTAGGAGTAGATACTGTGGCAATAGGAGTAGAGTAGAAAGAACTCTTCAAAATCATTGAAGAGATATATGAGATTGTTGTAAACAAAACACTTCTTAAATCAATACAAGCTCATTGTTGTTGTTCGCATGGTGATCTTGTACGATCAAGGAATGTTCGCATGGTTTCTTATTCTCCAAGATGGTTGAGATGTGGTTCCAAGTAGCTTAGATAATAAAGTAGAGAGTTCATTGATGTAATGGATCTATGCAATGATATTTGATAAATTCCCATTGGTTCATACTTTTGATGGCTTGTCGATGGTAAGTCATCATGTAAAGTTAGCCTGGACCACATCTTGCAAATAGTTCGATTGTTGATGCTCCTTCGAGTTGCGCCAGCTGTGGGCACTTTGGAGTGTGTCAACAATATAAAAAACCTTGGTTTATCCTTTGGAGATTGCATCTATTTCATGTAGTTGTTGCTTGTCATGGCGAAGTGGAATTTGGTTTCTATGGGAATTTGTCTACCATAGCATCGTTCATCACGTCATTGTCCTTAGAATAGCCTTCTTAACCCCTTCTCTTTTTTTCATTTTCTTTTCATAGCTAATTAGAAAAGTTCCATTTCATAATAAGGAGGAATACATATCTGAAGGGAGTAAAGTATTAATTCTACGGAAGTCCCTTTGTGTAAACAACATTATCACATCATACCACCGAGGCTATCCGTTGCAAATCACGTACAAGGAACCTTGGAGTGTTCTTGTTTGATCACATAGTTTAGCATTCGAGACGCTTTGTTCAAGAGAGGATAGAGCACTTGGTGTTTTATTCTAATGTTGTTGTCAAGAAAACATCATCAACAGGGCCCACCACACATTATCTCAACAAATCATGCAACACTAACACAACTCTCAAGGAGCCTACCATGCCACATCAGACCATACGCAAATAGGAACAAGACACCTCATCCCTACTTCACAAAAACATCTCCACACAAATGCAACATAGATTAATGACATGCACCATCATGAGCTGCAACCAATGAACAGAAGACCAGCCAAGCTGATTACCCACAAGCATAAGTTTACTGCAAACCAAGTAATCAGTCACCAAGCAAATATAAAGGATCCACTTGAGTTGCCAGGCACCGCCAATCACAAGTCACAACACAAATAGAAATAAAGCACAGGGGCAAAGCAAGGAATTAGGCATTTGCTTGAACTAGAACACATGAACTAGTCCACCATATGGGTTTGAACAAAGGCACAAGCTGAGGTACATAACGATGAAAATCTTAACATGGCCATGGGTAAGATGATTCAACAAGCAAAATAAAGGTTGACTTAACTATAAAGTCCCACACCAAATTTATTTATTTTTTTTGCAATATATAAATGCAAATGCAAATCCAAAACTTTATGATCACCAAGATCCCAGTGTGGGCAAGGTGAGAGCATACGGTGTTTGGACAACACACAATGTATCTAGATGAATGCATTGCTGAAATGAAGAGGCGGCAAGCTGACCAGAAGCACACAAGCGGCGAAGCCAACCCAAATCTACACCTCTTCGGTAGACAAGTGTGCTTAGAGAATGCAGAGCCACTAGCAGATTACAACGAAATCCAATCAAGCCAAAATGGTTGATTACAATGCGGATCCAATCAATGCCAAAACGGGCTTGAAATGCAGAGAGGTCTAGCGGTGAACCGACCAAGACCTTCTATGTTGAAACACACATAATCAACGGTATACCATCTGATTTTACAACAACATGAGCATAAAATGCATGACTTCCGACAATACTATCATCTGGATTACAATTAAAATGCAAATTGCACTACAAAGGGAATATTGACAAACTAGTTAGCTGCAACACACTAGTAATATTATTCTGAACAAAAAATCAAAATGCTGCAAACACATAGATTAGTCCATAAATCAGAATATCAAGGGTGAACATGCTCTCATAGGTGGAGTATGCTGAGACACACTGATATCATCCTCTTTTGCTGAAGGAAACTGTCCACGTGTGACTGAAACTTACTCCAAACTCCAACAATCCTCTGAAACTACTGACACACAGATAAATCAGATCTGAACTGACATCAAAATACTCATTAAACTGATTGGAAACACTGACATTGCTGCACTACATGAAGTTTGATGATGTTCAGTCATCTACTACTGCTGGACAGCCTCCCAAGACTTGATAATGGACTGTTAACGTCCCTTCATGCTGCTGCAGACCTAGTCAAGACTGGTACGGCCCCCATAGACTGCAGTATGGCCTCCAAAACCATGTTAAGATAAGTGCAAAACAAAGATGGAAGTTACAGCAGTACCCTCAAAGGTGGCGGCCAGCAATACTATGCTGTTTGAGTTTCTTTAACATAGGCGACTTCACTCATAATGAACACGTCCCCCTCTAATAGCTGTATGGCCTGTCTAAGGCATAGTACGGCTGGGTTCTTTAAGAATCTCTGTCAAATAGCAGGCAGCCCAGTCACATCTGCAATACACCTCCCTTTCACATGAAAACAACTTGTTACCAGCAGCAATAAACAAGAAAAAACAGTACAGCCTGAGATATGAAGTTGGTACAGCCCTATCTCAGATGGTGCGGCATCAAAAAAACTTCACAAATATTGGCTCATCATCACTAGAAACTCAAATACTTGGAAATTGAACCCTAGAAACATACATGAAATCAAACCACATCAAAAATCTTCATTTTTAATAGCAAACTGGAAAAACTTCAACCTTTAACACAATGGTGATTTCTAGGTGAAATCACACGAACTAGCTAAGAGGGTTTTCATCCCCAAAACTGAATTCACCAAACGGTTTTTGTAGTGTCCCCTATTGAGCCATTGATGCAAAATGACAAGATATTTAAAAAATTGGCAAATAACTATTTTTCCTTAGCAAAACGAAAGTGGAATATGACTTAAGAGTATTTTTATGATATTTTTGGAGAAGTCAAAAATATTAAAATAATTTGCTAAGGATAGAAGCGAACCACTTGGAGAGTGGAAAAAAGGAGAAAATAAAGGAAAATGGAAAAATAAAGCAAATAATAAATAAAATAATATTTTATTTATTAAAATATTATATTTTTGCCAAAAAGGTGACCGCCCAAGTTTGTAGTGAAAAATAATAAAATATTATTATTTTATTGCCTCTATTTTGGCCGCCCAAGTTGAGGAAGGGAAAAGAAAATTAAAATAAAATAATATTTTATGACGGTGGACTTGAAAATAAAGTAAAATGTTTTGGATTTGGGCGCCCAAGTTGTGGGTTATAAAATATGGCATTTTAGAGTCATTTTCATGATATTGGATATTTGTCATTTGATACTTTGAGATTTTCTCTTTGGCTGTAACTGTGTTTCAGCGAGCTTCTAAAGACGAAAACCCTTAGAATTCGTGGTTTGGACGAAATCCACTCCACTTTGTGAGGTGGATCCATCTGGGATTCATCATTGGGCTTAATTGCAGGTTTACTTCATATTGAAGCTTCATATCAGCTAGGGTTTGATAGGAGATCATTATATCAGCTAGGGTTTGAAGCTTTTCTACCGGTTATAGGCGATTGTATGCAGATCGGAGAGCTTATGTGATATATTTTCATCAGCAATTCATCGCCTAGGGTTTTGGCATGATTGGCGCCACTATTGGGAGAGATTGAGATCATTGTTTGTCATCATTTTGCAATCAGGAAGTGTATCAGACCTCTGCAGAAATTTCTGATTTGAATTATCAGGGTTTTGTGGCAATTTCATCAATTGTTCACACCTAGAGTTCAAGCGCTCCATCCTAGGCTTGATCGCTGCCCTTTGGGAGGAAGTTGTGAGCATTAATTTGTGATCAGATTACATATCAGCTTCTGCAGTCATAACAGATCAGAAATCAGGGTTTGGAACAGCGTTTACATCATTCATTTGTCATTAACTATCAACCCATCATTGACGGCTACCATTTGGTGTCATCGCTTCATCTTTGTGAGAGTTTTGTGGCCACTGAGGACATCATTTACATGCATAATCAGTTCTGAAATTGTAATCAGATTTCATCTTAAATTTGAGTTATGTATCAGCTCTCATAAGTTGCATGATTGGTATCATATCATCCTCTTGTTATCCAGGTATGTTGTTGTAAAGAAAGTTCTTCAAATCTTCAATTTGAACAATCTAAATTGTTGTTCCTATCACTTTTTGTGGTCTGAGTTAAAATTTCAGTCATCCATGTATTTTGTTTCATGCATCAAATAGTTCTTATTTGATAACAAACATTGCAAAAACACTCATGCATTGAAACACATGAAAACCATTGAAAACAATCAAGAAACGCTAATCAGAAATTCAGATCAGCAATCAGTAAAACAGGGCAGAATAAGAAGGGGTTCTTACAGTTTTCGTCCTCAGGCAAATAGAACTCAAGTTCTCTCACAGAGCAAATTAGAAATGAATTTGACAGGAAGAAATTCTTCCATGTGTTGATGATGTTTTGTGACAACAACAATAGAATAAAACACTGAGTATTCTATTCTCTCTTGGATAAAGTCTCTCAAAGGCTAAGCTATGTGATCCAATGAGATAACTTCAAGGTTCCTTATTCGTGATTGCAATGGATAAACTCACTGATGTGATGTGATCTTGCTGGTAATCACAAAGGGACTTATGCAGACTTCTTCAGCTTATTTCTCCTTTCAGTGTGGATGATGCATGTGTTATATCTCGATAATAAAGAAAAGGAAAAGATAAGGGTTTAAAGAAACTAATCTAAGGTCAATGAGGCAATGATGATGCATGAATAGACAAACTCCTTAATCAACCTAACTCCACTTCGCCAAGAATGCCTACAACTACATGGAGTAGGTGCAATCTCCTAAGGATAGAGAATGGTTTTCAAATCATAAAAACTCATATAAGCACCCATTGGACGGCGCAGCTCAAACAAGCATCCACAACCAAACTTAAGCAAATTATGATGAAGCTCAAACTAGCTTTACACAACACTTCACCAACGATGAATGTCAAAAGCATGAGCTAGGAGTTGATCAAATATTCAATACATACATGCATTACATCAATGAGCTACTAATCTACTTCTAATCTACTTAGAAACATCACTCCATTTCATCAAGATACAAGAAACCATGTTATTCCACAAGACAACATTTAACACCAAGCGAGCTCCAATGTCTTTGCATTAATCTTGAGAAATATTTACAACAATTTTCAAGTACTTTCGGAGAATTTCTCGAGTCTTTTTCTACTCTACTACCAAAACTAACTACTATTTTTACAAATGAGGCAACAAGGCCTTTATATAGAGTTCCAGCATTACAATGAATGGCCTAGATCAATTCAAATAGCCAAGGGCCCAGATCATGCCATCTCAGTAAGTAGTTACAACAAATTGCTATTTTTACATAAGAGAGGCAATGAAGGCACGTTTTCCAAGAAGATAAGGATGATGTGACAACATTTGATTGGTGAAGATGATGCACATGCCACGTAGGTGCCACCTCAGCAACTCTTATGGATTCCAACAGTTAATTCAATCTGCTTTTGGCATATTCCCAAATTGCATCATCTGTGTGATGTCTTCGAATGTGATTGCTCTGAACTTGAATGTTTGGGAAGATATCCTTGCTGATCTCGCCTTGTTCTTTTGCAAGTCGGATGTGTATGATACATGTTGCTCATTTGACTAACTCTGTGATACCTTTTATCTTCTTGGCAAGATGTACGTTGATCTTCTTTGGATGCTTCTTCATAGAGAGTAGTGTAGATGATGATGCTTCTTTCATAACACAGAGTAGGAGACTTCTTTCAGAGACTTGAAGATGGAAGAGCTTGAAATTTGATAGATGAATGTCTCCTCTTGATGTAGATGATGAAGTGTTCCAGCATGATGATCTTGAAGTGTTCCCTTGGCAAAGCAGCATGATGCCTCCTCTACAGTGGCAACCTCTTGACTTTACTCCTTAGATGAAGGTGACTCCTAGCGCTTAGCTCCTCAGATGACTTCTTAGCTCCTGCAACACAAAGAAAGAAACAATATCAATCACTTGATAACACTAAGGAATCATCTTTAAACGTCTAAATAACCTTTTCAAAGTCTAGGCGCACATCAAGGTCTGTAGGGATGCAAAAGTGCGCCTAGCTTATTTAGCCTCATATTTGCCATTTCAACGATTACAAACAAGTGGAAATGACTTAGAATGATTCTCCTACTCAAGGCGCACATCCTCTAATGTTAATTCATGCTCTTTTCATGAGGCGTTGATTGAGGTTTCTACAGAGGCTAAAGTGCGCCCTGATCAAATTGGCCTTATATTTGACATTTTATGGTTTTAAACAATTGAAAATGCCTTGGAATGATCTTCTTTCTCAAGCGCTCACTTCATGATGTGAATTAATGTGATTATCCTTGAGGCGCAATTCTAGACTTGCATGGGTGGAGAAGTGTGCCTAACACATCTAATGCAAATCTATAACTTCAAATCATGTAGATGCTTAAAAATGCCTAGTTTTGACCCAGTATATACCATTCATCATTGATTCATGCCTTGTAGTTGAGGCACATTTTAAGGTTTGCATAGAGGCTAAAGTGCGCCTTCAAACACTTGGTTTAAACTTATAATCTCCAACCCTTCGTTGATACCTAAAATGCTTATCTCTGACAAAGGAAGATCCTTTCAACATTGATTTATCCATTTTTACTTAAGGCGCACATCTAGGTGTGTCCAGGTGCAGAAGTGCACCCAGGCTTACTTGGCTAGTTTTATGGCATTTAGTGATTTCAAACACTTGCTTAAATGCTCAGGGAACTCTTCATTACTAGGCGCCAAAATGATGCTCTACAAGTAACAAAGTGCGCCTAGCCTTACTTAAGCAATTTTAGCTCAGTCTAATGGTGTCAAGCAAGTGTATAGGCATTTAGAGGAGTTTTTGCTTCAAGGTAACATCAAATTTCATGACTTCAAGTCTCCTTATGCCTAGGCGCATATCTGTGATCCTCCAGGTGTGAATTTGCGCCTTGGTATAGATAGGTGTTTACTTTAACTTTTAACGATTCAAACTATTGTGCATGTTCAAGAAAGAGCCTTGGCACTTAAATTTCCTCACAATTCATGGAGACAACATACTTCTACTTAGGCGCACATTTTGACTCTCCAGAGGTTGAACTGTGCATTGCTTAAGATGAGCACTTTGTGAACTCAAATCAATCTTAGGAACTTCAAGAAGTCCATACCTCTTAAGGCACACTCATCTCATGGATTTATACTATCTCATTTCAAGGCACCCAAAGTGGACTCTGCAGATGGAAAAATGCGCCTAACACATTCCTTGACTCTTTTTAGCATTTTGGTGCTTCAAACGCATACTTAAACCTTCAGGAGACTCTCCCTCACTTAGGCGCCATCTTTATAACTTCATACACTCAACTTTCCAAGGCACCAAAACTGGTCTCTGGAGGTAGGAAAGTGCGCCTTGCTTACTTAGGTGATGATCATACTTCAACTCATAGTTTCAATTCAGTGCATAAGTGTATAGAAGGCTCCCTACCTCAAGGTGATATCAAATTCCAAAGTTCCAAGCATCCTTTTGTTTAGGCGCACTTTGGTGGTTGTCTAGATGTGAAATTGCGCCTAGCATATTGTTAGGTGTTCACTTCAACTTAAATGCATTCAAATCATTGCACAAGCTCGGGAGAAGCTCAAGACACTCGAACATCCTCACAATCCATGGAGTAAGGCATATTTGACTCAGGCACACATTTAGGTGTCTACATGAGCATACCTGCGCCTAAGGCCATTAGGCTATTTCCATGCAACATTTCCTAAGTTTAAGGTATCTTAAGGATCAAAACACCAATTTCCATCAAGGCGCCAAGGTTTAAGCTTGTCATTTGTCTTGATTTTGTCTAAGATTCCCCACTCGTTAAGAGTCATTCAGTAGTTTGAAGTGCAACTTACCTTGTCATTACCACTGACTTCATCATTAAACTATCTTAAAGACATCATCCAAGATCTAAGACAAAGCATCGGAGCTCAAAAGGGGGTCCCCATTTGCAATAGGGCGATGTGTGATTAGGTCACAACACCATGCACAAAAACCCTTTATATAGCCTTTTGAGAGAAAATAATGAATTTTTAATTACTTGTCCATTTTTCCCTCCACTAAGTGTCATAAAGTGTCATTACCTTTTGTACCTCACTCCTAACGACACTTTATAAACTCATTTTTTAAAAACAACATTTTTAATAATAAGTAGAAGTTGTTCTTTTTAAATATAACTTAAAGTTACTTTTTCGAACAACTTAAGTTTAATTATTAAAATATTTCCTTGATTCCACCCCTATACCTTATAGGAAATTAAAAAAGATAGGCTAAGGGTCTCTGAAAGGCTTACGTTCGAGAAGGGGACATGACATGTAATGTCCCTCTTTTATCAGTGATCAAAATTTGAAAATAAGTTAGCTTTTTTTCTATTTTCCCGGAAGCTAACTGTATTGCAAGGGAAAATGTTTTTTTTTAAGGCTATTCTATGTTTTTCTTGATGCATCAACTTAATCACATTTATTTAAACATAGACCTTTTAAATAAGTGCATGTGCTTTCTATAGTGAGCGTTGTTGAGGGTGGGCCCCTCTGTCAGTGTGAATCTTTTCTTGGCTGGGCGTTGCATAGTGGCACCAGTTTTAGTCAACTAATAGCTATTTGCTATTCTTATCTCTGGCGTGGTTGGCTGAGTGGGGGGCGCTCCTTTATGGAGAATTTATTGTGGCTTTTTGCATGAGCATTGAGGGAAGGAAGGTTTTATTGGAAGAATCGCTCATTCTTGAGGGACTAGATGCATTTTTTTTGGAGATTGAAGTTTCGGGGTTTTTCTGGACTGTGTTGTTGAGCAGGTCAAGGGTTGTTAGCTCTCTTTTTCACTAGCTCCGGTTGTGCAAGATCAACCCCAATTAGTATCTGTGCTTTCAAATCAAACATATCATCTTGGGCAAGCATGGAATTTGACATTTTTGGAATAGACTGTGAGGAATGTTGACTTGAGGTAGTTGGAGCAAAATGAAGATGTTTTTTCTGAGTGTTTGAATGTGTTTTCTTGCATGTCTTTGCTGAGTGTTACATAGCTGGGAATTTTCCCTGTGGGAGTTGTACATGTGCAGCCATACAGAAGGAGAGGAGATCGAATGCATAGAGGTTGATATATTATTTTTGAATGATATAAGGATTGCATCTTATCTGCCATGTCAAAACGTCATTTTCTGAGCAGATTACAATGATTGGGAAGCTGTTCACACAATCCTACCAACTGTCATACTACCTATAAGCTGTACTGGGAAACTTTGAGGATTTCTGAGCATAAACAGAGTTTTGAATTCTACAGCAAACCTCATTCAACCATCACTGAGGCATTCTGGGTATGAATTGAAACTATGGTTTTATAATATTTTGTTTTTGAGAATGTTACGAAGACAATATTGTTTGCATATGTGTTTGTTTGCTTGAATCTGGGTAGACCATTGCATGACATTAACACAATATGGAGCCCTATGAAATGGACAACCCAATTTTAAGCAAACAAACACATATGCAAGCAATAGTGTCTTCATGACATTCTCAAAACAAAATACGATAAAACCATAGTTTCAATTCATACCCAAAATGCCTCAATGATGGTTGTATGAGGTCTACTGTAGAATTCAAAACTCTGTTTATGCACAAAAAATACCTCAACACTGTCTAATACGGCCTATAGGTAGTATGATTGATATTAAGAATGAATGAATAGCTCCCCAAACCTTGTAATCTGCTCAGAAGGTGGAGTTTTGGCGCGGCAGAGATGTAGATATTCTTAAATCGTGCAAACAAAACCCTCAATCATATTGCATTCAATCTTGTCTACTTCTGTACAGCGCCCAATGGATGATTTTAACTGAAAAATTACCCAGATTTGTGATATTCAGGGATATCCATGCTAGGAAAGTTTATTTCAGACTCAGGAAAACGTATTCAATCTGCTCCAATGGACTTCATTCAACATTCCTCACAATCTGCTCCAAAAATATCGAATTCCATGCTTACCTAGACAGCAATGTTATGATTTAAACGCACAGAGACTAACTGGGGTTGATCTTTCACAACCGGAGCTAGTGTAACAGTGACTAACAGCCTTAGACTTGTTGAACAGCACAGTCAAGAAGACACAGAATACTCCAATCTCCAACAAAATATGCATAAGACCCCCAAGAATGAGCGATGCTTCCAATAAAACCTTCCTTCCCTCAACGCTCATGCAAAGGCCACAATAAATTCTCCATAAAGGAGCGCCTCCCACTCAGCCAGCCATGCCAGAGATAAGAATAGCAAATAGCTATTAGTTGGCTAGAACTGGCACCCTATGCAGCGCCCAGCCAAGAAAAGATTCCCACTGACAAAGGGGCCCACCTTCAATCAGCGCTAACCACCAACTATCTTGTCTTAGAAAAGGAGTTGGACAATAAAATGGGCCCACCAGTCCCAACGTGAAACAGCAAGAACTGACAACAATAAAAGGATAGATTTTGATATTTAAATTTTATATTACCCTTTTAAAGTTCTATTTTCCCTTAATGCTTAGTTAGCCTTTGGGAAAAGAGAAAGGCTAACATATCTCTAAGTTTTACTTACTGAAGAAAGAGGACATTACACCCTATTTAAGATTTCTCAGATCAGTTATCAACACAAAGGGTCACAAAACACCAAAGAGCCATATTTAGGTTATCTCAGATCAGGTGTCAACAAGCTCAAAGGAGTTATCAAGGAGAGTTTTCTTTAAAGGTCAAGTACGGAAAGGGCATCCAATCCAACTAGGACTAAGGATGGCATTCCATGGAAAATACAGTCTATCCTATTTTTCATGTGCCAATGATCCAACAAAACCTTTATATTGAGGAAACGGGAACAAAACAAATCTTTCCCCTAATTCAGTCAACTTGAGAGTTTCCGCAGACACTAAAGAGGAGGGCTGAATACTTACCACACCCACTCAAATAATTAGGGATATATTTTTTCTAAATGTCATCCTTGGTCTGGTGATTTTTCCCATAGATTTATACAAGTGATTTTGGATGGAATATTCTGAATAAATAATATTCTGGAGCCTGAAATTCCATGCATAAAACATGTTTACCTGCAAATTAAAATTTGAGATTTTCGTAGGTATACATAATATCATATGTCGGGATACAACTGTGTAATGGTTTTTGATTCTACATCTCTCAAAAATTGCTCTGAAATTCTCACAAGCACCTGGGAAAATCACAGTAGCCTCCACCCATGGGACCATTGCCTGATTGCTTTGTTTCCATTCTAAAAAGTGCATCTGATGATAGCGTCTCATTAATCTATGAACAAATTTAAGCAAACCCAACTAGTTACTTTTGGAAAGAAACGTTAAGCTATGAGTATGGAATTTTTTTCATTTTGAACTGATAAGGCTTGTGTATGGAATTTTTTCATTTTGAGCTTTGGGTTTGAAATTCTAATCCATGTGTGCATAAAAATATCTGAGTTCAGAGCACACTGCAGAGAAATTTGCCAGTATAAGTATGCAGTGAGGATTGAAAGCACCCGAAAATTATATCTCATTAAAATTTAAATTACCCTGGACCTGCAAACAGTTAAAAGTTTGAAGTTTTAAACCAAATACTCTCAACGGTGGGCACCTGGCAAGAGGGTTGCAACCCCCCTACCCCCAAGGTCCAGTTGTCTTTGAAATTCAAACAAAGCTGAAGTATCAATGTATCCATTTACTTGTGTAATACCATGTGGTAGAGAGGGCATTGCATGAAAAATCCACGAAATCAATGTAAATCTCTCCCATCCCCAGCACAACCCATTCAATCAAGAGATCTCTGTGTGATACAGAAATCTCACTCATTCCATTCCAGTCGAGGCCCCCTTTGGTTCATTCGACATAACATTTTCTCCCAAAATTAAAACCCAAGTGATCTTTTTACCCCAAATTCAAAAATAGAGTGCAGGTAGAAACATGTACCGGAACATAATGAACCTTGCGAGGAGGCGGCTCCTCGGCTGTGTCCTCCTTGGCCCCACCTGCACAATAATGAAGTGTAATCGATTTAAATGAAAAAATGGATGAATCGGCTAGGAGAGAAGAGAATAAGCAATAGTGCTACCATTGATAGAAGTCCATTTGTAGAGGCAAAGCCTGGAAGTGGGTGCTGAGGAGGAGGTAGAAGTGGTGGTGGAGGAAGAGGAGGAGGGATAAGGAATCCAACGTTTCTTCCACTTGCGAACAGGACCACTGAAAACAGAGGCGGGTCCGTAGCGTGTTGATGATCTGCTTCCCATGCGAGTGCCTCCGCTCTCCATTGTTTCCTGCTCTTCTCTGCTCTGCTCTTCCCTCCTAAATTTTCTCAATCATCCTCTTCTCTATGAATTTGAGACGCCTCTTTGAATGAAGAGAAGCGAATCAGAGTGGCTTTTACCGTCCGCTTCTTTTATAGCTATAAATTAATGTTGTCAATGAAATTAATATTCGAGAACACAACATTGATGAACTTTTCCACTAATGGAATCAAAATCATAACTAGTAATTGGACCCATAGGTTCAATGGCCCAGGGAATTGTAAAATTTGTTAGATATTTTTTTATTTATATGCATTGGAATTGTCTCACGCTTTGATTGTTCCTTATCAGCCTATTCCTTGAACCTCCTATGGGTGCAAGTGCTGTTTATAAGTTATTTAATCCACTAAATTATGTTATCTATTCTTCTTAAAATTCCATCACATTAAAGGTTGTCTTGTTTCACTTATTCTAGTAAATTTATTTTTATATTGTATATTGAGATGAACAAACATAGTTGAGTTTGAGTTTGATTTTTATGAAGTCCTAATTCATTGATGGCTACATGTTATTGAATTGAGTTAGACACATAAAATTATTATCATGTCAACTAGGTATATAGTTATTTTGTACTACACATTGCCCATACAAACCAGGGATAATTAAGATATTCTATGTCTCAGTAAAAGATACTCAATTTCAAGCCTGGTAATCCCCCTCTATTTTAACATCTAAATTGATATTCTACATCTGTGACAACACAATAAAAAAAGAACGGCATAAGCATGGATGGCTCATTTTTGTGATTTTGGTCAATTCTTGAGTGATATTGCTCAGTTTTGATAGATTCAATTTGTAGAGTTTCGTTAATCCCCCTCTATTTTAACCTCTAAATTTATATTCTACAGCACCATGAAAAAATATAGATGGCGTAATTTTTTGTTCTATGACAACATGATAAAAAAAGAATGGCATAAGCATGGATGGCTAATTTTTGTGATTTTGGTCAATTCTTGAGTGACATTGCTAAGTTTTGATAGATTCAATTTGTGGAGTTTCGTTATTTTTGCCTTTTTTTGGGGCCAAACCCGAGCCTAATATTAGCCTACTAAGTCCAAAGCTAATTCCAAGTTTCGATAGAGGTAGAAAAAATATCCATATGGGAATATGTGGGGCTACTATCTCAATGATTAGAATCATCAAATACCTTAGATCAAGGCAATTGTCAACCAATGAATTAAAACGTGCACTAATAGTTTTCAAAAGATATTGTAAAAGATAGTTTTCCCTTATAGTTTTATTATAAATTGTAGAATTTGTTAGATTTTTTTCTTATTTATAATTTTTTAAGTTATTTAATCCACTATTTTATGTTATCATTACTTTACATTCACTTCTTATGAAAGATCACTTATCCTTATACATCATTACAAAAATACGATTTTGAAAATTATACTACACCTTCTATGTGGTAAAATGTTATAACATAAAAAATAAAAAGTTTTAAATAGAAATAGTCAATCCACATCTAATTCTTAAACCACAAAATTCAAAACAAACAAAGTTTTGGGTATTGCTTTGGCATGTATATTTACTTGTTTTAGATTTTTAAAAAAAATCTTTCTTTAATAACATAGTTGACTAATAGACATAATTGTTTCAAATGACATGAGACAATAGAGTTATAAGATTAACATGCACACACAATCTTATGCATCAAGAAATAATAAAAGAAAATAATAACAAAAAAAAAGATTTTTAAAATTAAACTTTGGTGCTTTCTAATGGTCTTAATGACATGTTTTCAACATTTGACAATGGTGGGAGAGACCAATTGTTTGAGGAACTCATCCACAAAGAAGTGAAGGGGTCAATTTTCAACAGTCAGCTTGATCCACGGACACATCTAATATAGATTTCATGGATGTGAGGGATGATATTCCATTGCATAGACATTGTCTCTACAAAGTGGACAATGAAATAGTTGGTACTATATGAAGAAATACAAGGCCAAGCTCAAGCAGAGTTGGAGGCAATGATCTGGCGAGATAGATGTGTGCTAGACATTCAAAAACGTTTGCACTTGTAGGAGATGGTGAAAGAGAGTGTGAATGGATATTAGACGGTGAATATCAAGTGGTAGAAACGAATTGGGGGTGGTTATTTTTGCAAAGAAATAAATGTAACCCTTATATGCACTCATAGTATTTGCCATATCCTATTTGCCACACCACCCAATTCACAAACTCTTCCATCAAGAGCTTACTCTTTAAATTTTGATATTTAATCTCCTTACCTTGGGAGGTATAGCTAAGAATCGTATTAAACAAAAAAATCATGTAAGTTCACAAAACAATCTAAGTAGTGGAGGTTGAAAAAACCTTGTTTATCTTAAATCTATCATCACCTTTATTTAAGAGTATGTTGAACCTAGCAAGAAGTTCAATATAAGGGGTAATAAGTAGTTGATCATCATATTTCATTTTTTTTCTTATTATAAGACTTTTTGAGGTTGCCTTTGGAAAGTGGCTCATTTTAATAATTAATCATTTTGTACTTATTTCATTCATATTATGTGAAATACAATATTTTAACACACTTATCTATTATTACATGTAGAGGATAGTAACATCACTTGTTAAAAACAACTATTTAGAGCCTAACATTTTTTTAAAAAACTATTAAATAAAGAATATAGATCCAAAGTGACTGTGTACATAAAAACTAAAATATAGTTGACATATATTTGAGAAAAAAAATTAAAACTATAAAATAACTCTTGAGTAAAAAATAATAATAATAATTCTTAATTAGTTCTCAAGTAAAATAAAATAACTCTTAATAAATTAAAAAGCTATAAAATAACTCTTTAAACAACCTAAGTAATTAAATAGATCTAAAGTGAATTTTGGTCAATTGTTTCATGTCAACAATCCACATATGGCACGTTTCATGCCAACAATCCACATATGGCACGTTTCATGCCAACAATCCACATATGGCACATGTCCATGGGGAGAAAGTAAGAGAGAACATTTCAAATTATGGTTAACATTTGACATCAATGGTTGACATCATCCATAATGATGCAAGACAATAGAAATGATGGGCGCTGCTAGATCCATTCCTTTCTTGTGTTTGTGGACTGAATTTCTTGTTTTTTTATACTCATGTTCCCCCAAATTGAAGAGGCTAGAAAAAATAAGTATTGAAAATTATGGAAATTATTTCCCCCAAATTGAAGAGGTTAGAAAAAATAAGTATTGAAAATTATGGAAATTATTTTGGGGGGAGAGATAGAGAGAGAGATGGCGTAGATTGGTCGCTTATGTTAGAAATGATAAATTAATTAAATAAATGAGATTTATTAATTAATTTAAGAGGAAATGGTAAATTAAATAAATAAATAAAATTTATTTATTTAATATGGAAAAAATGGATAAATAAAAGAGAGATAAATTAATTAAATAATAAAATTATTTAATTAATTTAAAAGACATATTAGGATGCAAGGTGGTGTTAGGAATGTGTCATTTTTAGGTGTCTACAGAATAAATCTAAACCATTGATTTTTTAAAAGAAGTAATAAGTGATAAAAGATAAATTAAGACTTTTGTTCAAACATATAATGACAAAACCGTCAGTTTAAAGTTCTCATAGCCACCATCATAAACTATAACTTGAAGCGGACGAATATTCTATTAAATGAGGCAGAGCAGGCCAAGCTGGCAGACTTTGACGTTTGCAAGCTCATCGTCACCTACTTCGCGCACGTTACCACGAAAGTGAAGGGCCCCACCAAGTACTTGGAACCAGAGTATTTTCTTGACGGGCACTTGACCAAAGCCAATGACGTGTACAGCCTCGACGTGGTGTTATTGGAGCTCATTTCTGAGCAAATGGACATTATCAAGTGGATACATTTGGCCTTACAAGCCGAGAGACCTTCCATGGTGGAGGTGTTGACCGTGCTCACTGAAGCGTGGAACAAAGCCAATGACATTGCCTTATCACAAATTAACGATGTACAAGAGGACTGTCAACTTTAAATATGATCTATCATAATGCAAATTGTAAAATATTAGTTGATTGTAGTCAAGATTTAACCCGACTGGGGATAAGGTAGCCTAGATGGCCAAGTTTTCAAGGTTACAGTGAACATATCCATTTACCTGCAACTCCAAATGAGGCCAATATCTATCGGTCACCTTTACACTATGCCTTGGCTTGATAAGACATCTGCAACCACCAAGACATGAGATTTAATGCAAAATAAAAATCTAAATCGAACCCTCTTGCCATTTGCATTGGAAATTTTGTAGATGTATCGATATCTGACTTACATATTAAACTAGGAAATAAATGAAATTAATGCCATCAAGTTGGCAAATTTAGGAACCATCCCTTATTTATTGATCTCTTCGACCTTTCAAGATTGTGCAATGCAACAGAGTTACCTACTAGCAATCGCACCTTAGTGTGCAATTGATATGTTGATGAATGTTGTAGAACTTATTTCATTGCATGGGCAGATTATAGTATTTGACGTAGAAATTGTTCTTGTTAGGCTATGTAATATTTGGAACTTGACATGTTATTTGAACAATTAGGTGCGTTACTTGTGCAATAACAATAGAGAAGTTGTTAGAATGAGGAATAAAACAAGAAGATATTGTTCTTCACAAGCAATGTATTTTTTGATCTTCTGTTTAAGAACTGAATACGTTTTAATTAACTAGCATGGGTAACTTAATAGTTATGTCTTACAAATATAATATCCTCCATACCAAAAAGTTTGATGTAATATCTTCTCCTACTCAAATAATGGAGAACAACTCCTTCAAATATACATCCTAAACTTATATTTTAGAAGTATATAATTAAACACTTTTAAGACCCCTAAATAACACAGACATCAATTAATTTTAAAAGAACCCCTTAAACCATAAACAGGTGTCCAAATGAAGCCATTTTAACTTAAAACTAAAAGTGGGATGAAACTTTTTGCCTATTCAATAATAAACTTTTCACCTCTTCTATCTTTATTAAGCAAGAAGAGAACACCTGAAGAAAATAATTTGAGAAATAAATATATTTTGAAATCCTCTAAGCCCTCTAAAACCATATATTTCTTTGGCATCCCAGCTATTAGGTTCTTTGTATCAGATTTCTCCCAAATACTACGTTTGATGCCCTTTTAGACTCCCTAGTAAAACAAGAAGATTCTTGAGTTATGGGACCACACAAGAATTTGAAGACGTCGAACTAGGTAGGTTAAATTCCATTTCTGGCTGCTCAAGGTTGATAAATTGGGCTTTTTCCATTCAGAAAACTGGGATAGTTCCCATGGAGATTAGGTGTAATCCAAAAATACACATTCACATTATTATATACTGTAAAAATATCATATTTATAAAATAAAATATCTTTGTTTGTTATTTCATTTTGTTTGTCACAACATTTACTCTAAACCCAATCTAAAAAGGATTTATATCTTCAAATTTCTATCTATTTCTCAGCTGATTTAGATTGAGACCGACACTCGTCCCAGCCAAGCCTTTCGTTTACTCAAAAAAGAAAGATCTCTCAAAATTAATACTTATTATAAATGCATTCGGTTTACCTTAGACATCTCCATCCTCACTCTTTTACTCACAACTATAATCAACCATAGCTATAACTTTGTGTAGTGAAAATCTCTCTACATTCCTTGTTTATTTATAAGAGGAAGAATGACATGTCCCTGATAATATTCAATGTTAGGACATGTTCCAAAGTATTTATTTAATTCAAATATTTTGAGAGCATCCCTGCGAAATCCATTTTGTGCATATCCTGCAATCATTGCAGTCCATAAGATGACATCTCTTTGAGGCATTCTGTCAAATAGTTCATGTGCCTTATCTACAATTCCACATTTTGCATAAATGTCTACCAGAGCATTTCCAACTATGATATTTGACAAAAATCCCCATACCATTATGCTTTGATGGATGTCCATACCTTGTTCCAAAGCTCCTATTTTGGCATAGGCATGGAGGATGCTGGCAAAGCTTGTGGAGTCTGGCTTTACACCTGCTAATTGCATTTGCTTGAAAGTCTTTAAAGCCTTTTCAACAAATCCATTTTGTGCATATCCTACAATCATTGCAGTTCATGAGATGACATATGTTTAAGGCATTATGTCAAACAGTTCACATGCCTTACCTACTTGCCTTTCATGATTATTAAGCATTTAGGATTTGCAAATGTTTCTTTTTACTAATGAATATCAGTAACATATGTAGGACAAACTAGGTTTTGAGCTCTCTTATAAGTACAATCAAAATTAGTTAATCACTTTGTAAGGCTAAGGAATTTTTGATGAGAAATTATAGTAATTATATGTTAATAAAAATAAAAATAAAAATAAAAATGTCATGCATGCTGTCACACAAACATAAAAGTCTTTCAATTGGTGGAGGAACTTTCAGCCCCCTCCTACACCAGTTTAAAGTTTACACCTACATATATGAGGCTTTTGTTCAAAAATTTTCAATTAAAAATACAAATAAGAGACCAAATCCCTTCCATGGGACCTCATCATAAAAGCTCCTAAGTTGCTTAAGGATGATTCAGGTTTACATGGGATGTAGTTAACCTGCCTTGATAGATAGATAAAATTTGGAAGATTATTAGGAGACTTGGAGGATGAAACTATATATAAGAAAGTTGGGTTCCTTTTAAGGTCAATGATGCCATAACCTAACTGTGTTTAGTAAGGGATGCACACAATCTACACTATGAAATTCAAAGACAATCTTCATCTATGCAATCAAATATTTACAAGAACACAATAAACCAAAAAAAGAAAGGAATCAATAAAAATTCTAAAGAGGTAAAGCATGCCCCATAACATAAATTTGTAATAGCACAAGTATATAACGTGATAAAATGAATATGGCTACAATATTGGCTTGAAGCAAAGCAGTACTAAGAGTGAACTTTGAGCAAGGTAATGCTACATCCTCAAATTCAACCATCTTAGCAAACCCACGAGCCTTGCAAATTACCGTCCCAACTCAAAAGACAACATTCTTCTAACACACAGCAACATCATAGGGCAACACAACTACATAAAAACAATAGATAAACTAATTACTCACATTTGTGAATAAAAGAGGTTAAATTTAATGAAATTCTACAATAATGAATTACATTGTGGAGTTGTCTTTTACCAATAAAAATATTTAAATATAGTTATAAGGGAATCAATAGGTAATTATAGGAATGGTTGATAATTTACCAGCAAAATCAAGAGAAGTCATCATAGTTCTAACTAACAGGTCCATTTAATATAACTAAAAAAATTAGAGATCTCACCATACTTTCCAAAAGCTATCACCTCTAGATTGTGTTTCAGGTGGGGGTCCCCTTTGGGGAGCGTAACCCTATTGTGGATTTCTCTACTCATGGAGATGCTCAACCATTGGAGCCTAATAACTTCCACAATCAAAGGCACATATACACATGCAAGTTGGTGTATATATGTTTGCACAGTTGATGTCGGTCATTTGCAATCTGAGTAATTTGTTCTTCTCATGTGGGAGATCAATCAATTGAAGCCCAATAACTTCCACAATTCAAGGCACATATGAACATCGAATTTTTATGAAGTTGGAAATGTAAATGTATATTTTTAGCCTTCAAAACGGATCACATCAATGGTGCAAGTTTTCTCTGTACTTCTAGTGATGAGATATAGATAGCTATGCATGCAGAAGCAATTTACCCAACCAATATAGATTACAATAGTGCAGATTTCACTATAATTGTTGGAACAAATTTTCACAACTGATGTGGGTCATTTTGCAGGATGAATAAGTTTCTCTTCTAATGTTGATAATCAGTCAATAGAACCCAATAACTTCCACAATCAAAGATAAATATGAACATTCAATTTTTTGTGTGTGAGTGTATATCCAACTGGAGGATAGCCATGCAGTGGTGGAGGATAAGCTCGTGCATACCCAACTGGACAATAGCCCTGCGATGGTGATACCCAGCTGGAGACTACCATGTTTACATTAAAAGAATAAAGTACCATAAAACTACTAGGATTGGAAAAGATTGGAACATAAACAGTATGAAAATAGTGAAATTGCTATCAATAAATCATTAATAAAAATAGACGTCACTGGTCATCAAATGTTTAAAAAACCAAATGACAATGGAAAATATTTAACAAAAGAAACCCAAAAATTTGAGAATGAGAAATACCTTGTGAAGGAGCTCCAACAGGGGTGAGTGGTGATGGGTTTAAACATTGGCCTCTTTTATGTTGTTTTTATATGCTTTTAGACCTTTTCTATATGATCTTCCAAATACTTTTCAAACATCACCATCATGATATACTATCTTTTTATATACTTTACAAGACCTTGAATATATGTTGTTAATATGAAATATTTATCAATTGAATGATTTGAACATGAGTATGCATGCAATATAGATAGGATTCTATGGTTTAATTATGAAGGTTATTTGCATGCATATGTTTTGTGGATTAACCCCTGTTCAACAACAAGCACATGGCATCAAGAAGAGGAGAATTTGTAGCCAGTTGTAGAATAGGAGAATTAAAGGAAGTTGAAGTTAAGCCACCAAAAGTGCAGGCAGCTGGAGGCTGAACGTGAACCATTATGGAAAGGAATAAATGTAGAAGAAGTAGACTTGTTTCAAATGCAGCTTGTGTGTTTTTCATATGAGCCATTGCATAAGAATTCTTATTTGAATAAGATTCTCCTTCCTCTGTTCAATTAGAATTAATAAATCAATCTTAACCCTGTATCCTAATATCTAGGGAATAGATTAATGATTGTAGTTAGTTGGTAGTTGCGTAATACTCTCCTGTTTTTGTATAAGTTACATGGATGAGCTCAGTGTCAAGTTAGTTACTTTGTTATTCACTTACTCAGTTGTTGTTTTTATTCAATATTAGAAGTTCCAGACATGTTTTGTTAAAAATGCCACTATTAAATACAATTTGAAAGAGATTTTGTTTATGATATGAAATGAAGGGAATTATGTGTTATGTGGATGCATGAGTATCTGAATTAGATTTGATTTCCAACTAAGTGAGTCAGTCCCCTGAGCCGGCCACTCAAGGTATTGATCTTCACTTCATTTATTTTCTTACTCATTTGTGCATTCTTGTTAAAGTCGTTTCCATTAGATTATAAATGCATTATGAGTTAATTAGAATACTTTGATTGTTAATTACAGTAGTTGTGGTTTATGAACAAATGTATACTTTGTCTATTTTAAGTCCTCCAGATGTTAGCATTAGTTTTCTCATTATTTTGAATGGTTTTGGATTAGTTATGTAATTTCCTATTGTTAGCAGTTATCTATAGCTTATGCTGAAGGTACCCGTAGCCACTAGATTCTGTGACTATTTTTACTGTTCTTGCATTTATGTGAATTCCAAAAAAGTAGAATAATCTGAGTAGATTTGGATAAGATAGTCTAGCAGAATATGAGCCCTGAAGGCACATAAAGTATAGTGCCATCATAAGCTTACGCTCCTTGGTTGATAATTTAATGTGGGAGTACAATATAAAGTGGATTGTTCAGATATGTTTACCTTTGATTTATTTTAAGTCTACAATGCATATAGAATCACATGGAAGACAACTACAGGATTCACTCCTTATGAATTGGTTTATGGCAAGACAATAGTATTGTCTATAGAATTTGAATACAAAACTCTGAGGACAACAGTAGAATTAGGGATGGATTTTATAGAAGCTAAAAAAGAAAGGTTACAACATTTGAATGCTCTTGATGAAATTAGATTAGAAGCCATCCACCACACAGAGGTTATACAGAAACAAAGAATTAAATGGCATGATAAGTATATAAAGACTAAAGAATTCATTGTTGGTGACTGGGTCCTTCTCTATGATTCCAGATACAAAGATTTCAAGGGCAATCTTCAATCTTGATGGTTGGGACCATATGAGATTCAACAAGTATTCCCTAATAGTGCAGTCCAACTACAAACCATTGACGAGGTCTGATTTTCATTGCTGGTAAATGGACGTAGGTTGAAACTTTATAAGAAACCACTTTAGAAAGATGATTTTATTGTCTCTCTAACAAATCAGTATGGTGCTCACGATGCTATTGATGAAGGTTTTGAAACACACAATGATATACTGTCAGAAGATGATCCACCAATCCTATCTAGTGATGCAAAGATTGAGTTGCATGACTCAACCCCTGTCACCAAGACTTAATTTCTATTGCTTTGTAATTCACATGCACACACAACACACTACCCATGGTGAACACAGTTAGCTCCAAAGGGACCTATTCTTCACTCTCAATTGGGACCTGTTACAGTCGGGACCTGAAATAATGGATATGTAAACATTCAGTCATGACCTATACTGGAGGCACCCATAGCAACACTTGTCTGCAAATGTCTTCAACACTTTGGCAAAAAGTAAACCATTTTCCCACGCATTCCATTTCTTCTACACATGCTTCATTCATTTTGAAATAAATCAACCACCACTGCAAAAGTGTTCAACTCAATCTCACAAGTTGTTCAATCAAGCATTGCGAGATGTCACCTCACATCACTTCCAAAGTACCTACCGCCTTACCATTCACTCTCATGCATTTCATCTTGCTCACATCAAATAAAATGCCAAGTACGTGTTCTATAGTTCCAAGGCGCGCTGCTCATTTATTTCCATAATATATGTACATAAGGTAACTTTCAATTATTAACTTAGATTTCTTTCTATATTCATTATTACTCTTCATTTATTTCATGCATGCAAAAAAATATATCACCATTCCATTTCATAAATACTCTTCCTTTCATATCAATTCACACGTGAAGTGAGGTCACTTCACCCATTAGTTGGGGGGAGGGTTTAAATTTTTTTTTATTTTCACCACCCAAGTCTAGAATTCTATACCATTTTCCAAAGATAGTAAACCTACCCTATTTCACCCAACGTGTGAACTTGTTACCCTATGAGTAAGCTGAGAAAGTTACAGTTGGGAAGAATAAGAGAAGACAACAAATTGTAGGTTCTTCTGAAGGTGGTGGAATCGAAGTTGAGTAGAAATTGAAACTCTAAGAGGTTGCAGAACACAAAGATAATGGGAGGTGATGTGATAAGACAAGAACCATCTACGCATAAGGAAATATTAGAGGATGTGATGGTTCTGTCACTCTTCACCAAAGTAGGATGGCTAGACTACTTCTTGAAGTTAATAGAATATGATAATGAAATGGTGAAAGAATTTGCAGCTACATTATAGTTGAACGAGGCAACAATCAGGGGATTGGTTGTAGATGCTTCTGAAATGGCCATTGCCCAAGTTACAGGATTGCCACACATAGGGTCTGAATATCTAGCTCGTGTTGATGTAGCTACAACAAGGGAAGAATTCTATGAGCATAGAGAACACCTGGACTCAACATCACAAGGTACAAAGAGATTGTCCCTTCCATTCTTTTGGGTAAAATGTACTTCGTATATCATTAAATACTTTACCTGTGATGGTCAGCACAATTTGTTGTATACTGTGCATTTTAAGTTGCTAAATCACTTACGCCATGATAAGTTAGTCAATGTTCCCAATTTCCTCTATAACATGTTGAAAAGGATGGTATCCGAATATCATAAAAAGAAAACATACACCACGTTGTCCCATCACTACTTAATAGCCCTATTAGTTAAGAGAAGCCCGAGAATTCAACATCCATAGGTTGATTGGGATGCCTTTAAACAATGTATAGATATCACAACATTGTTAGAAGTACCTGAAGTAGAGAATGAACCTCAACATGAGCCTGAACCTAAGATTGAACCTGAGCAAGAAGAGCCACAGGAGGAAAATACTCTAGAAGATAGGTTGGTGGCCATAAAGGAACCCTCATCTTCTAACCCTAAAGCTATGAGAGGCACTGATTCAACACCTGTTAGGAAAAAGAGAAACATAAGAGCATCATGAAGGGAGAAGATGTAGGGGAAAAGAAGAAGAAGAGGAGTAAAGAGAAGAGGAAAAGTGAAGTCAAACAGGAAACTGTTACTCCCAGGTGCTTAGTAAGGTTGAAAAGGCAGAGTGTGAAAGAAAGAATTGTTGAGGAATAGGGGTAGGAGGAAAAAGGTGAAGGACAGCATCACCATGATCCAACGTTGCTAAATATAGACTCAGATAAAGAAGGAAATGCCCCTGAGGATGTCCCTACTAATGCTCATGAAAATGTTAATGTGTCTACCAAAAGGAGAAGGTATGTTTCTTCATCTTTTGATTCTGATTCAGAAGATATGTTTATTGCAAA
The DNA here is from genome assembly GCA_027924645.1 of Cunninghamia lanceolata. NCBI lineage: Eukaryota > Viridiplantae > Streptophyta > Pinopsida > Cupressales > Cupressaceae > Cunninghamia > Cunninghamia lanceolata. The sequence continues at coordinate 7,675,089 of BSBN01000977.1, forward strand.
GAAAATGGGAAAGTCAATTCCTAGTAGTTCTACTAAGGAAATTTTTTATATCACCAGGGATGATGATGATGAAGGTCTAAATTTTGAAAAGGAAAAAGAATTGTTAGAAGATAGGAATATAAGAAAAGAGATTCAAGAAGCTCTTGATAGGATAAAGCAATTGGAGGAGCAGGTGAAAGGATATGAGGAGAAGGACAAAGAAAAGGAGAAGAGAATACAGGAGTTGGAGGAGAGAATTCATACCTATGGCCATGGAACTAACTTGGATTTGTTAGCACAAATGGTTGCAAGTAAAACAAAAATTGAAGAAGATGAAGCATTAAATCCATAACCTCATGTTTCTAGGTCTCCAATGTATCACATCACTTTGTCTTTGGGTTTTGAATTAATGAAACTTACTCACAAATCCAAATAGGAAATATAAATCTGGGAGAAAGAAAAACAGACTCTCAATGCATCACTGGAAGGTAAGAATTTGGAGTTAAAAAGGTTGGAAGGTAAATTGATAGAGGTGATAGACAGAACCATTCAAATCATTGAATTTAGACCTACACTTAGGGTGTACGCATTGTTTCTAAAGGAAAAATTGCTTAGTTTTCAGTTCAATAGGTTCATTAATGATCAGCCTGCTTTACTTTCAAGGCACATTTTTCTCAGCTATTTCAAAGAAGTTAGTCTAGAGGAGCAAGATCAACTGTGTGAGTATTGTTTACACAACTATCTAATGGCAGAGGATACAGAATGAAACCCCTCAATTTATGTTGGGGATTTGTAGATTAGAGCACTATCATCATATTTCAAGAATGAACAGCTCAGAGGTGAATTAATGGACAAATATGAAGAACAAGAGAAAATAGTGGCACTGCAGATCAGAAAAGAAGCACTAAATCCTGATGTAATCCTTACTCAATGGTTGACACTCCTCTCACACAAGGGTCCAGGAAAAATAATCATGGATTTGAGACTTTAAGATCACAGAAGGATACAACAATTAACAGTACCTATGCTTCAAAATTGCCTAAGGTATGTACAGATGGAATAGTCTGACCCCAGCATTGCAAAGGAAAGAGCCTCACTCTTTCCATAATTTCATGAACATGTTTGAAAGATTGTGCAAGTACATCCAGATTTTAGAACAAATAGGAGTGGGATGGCTGCCACTTACTTATCATCCTCCTATTCTCCTCTATCCAGTACCACACTGAACAAGAGAAAAGAATGATGAATGTAGGAATGCAAAATCAGTCAAGATGGATAGGCTTGCATGTTATAATGGTTTCTATCTTAAGCAGTGGGAGGGAGTCAAAGAAGTAATGGACCTTAGGCAGATTACCTTGCACTACAATCTTTTCCTCTAGATGTTTAATTCAATGATTTTTCTTGAGGACAAGCAAAAGGATAGTTGGGGGGAATGATGGGTTTAAAGATTGGCCTCTCTTATGTTGTTTTTATATGCTTTTAGACCTTTTCCATATGATCTTCCAAATACTTTTCAAACATCACCATCATGATATACTGTCTTTTTATATACTTTGCAAGACCTTGAATCTATGTTGTTAGTATGGAATATGGTGATGATATTTATCAATTGAATGATTTGAACATGAGTATGCATGCAATATAGATAGGATTCTATGGTTTAGTTATGAAGGTTATTTACATGCATATGTTTTGTGGATTAACCCCTGTGTAGCAACAAACATGTGGCATCAAGGAGAGGAGAATTTGTAGCAAGTTGCAGAATAGGAGAATTAAAGGAAGTTGAAGTCAAGCCGCCAAAAGTGCAGGCAGATGGAGGCTAAACGTGAACCATTATGGGAAGGAATAAATGCAAAAGAAGTAGACTTGTTTCAAATGTAGCTTGTGTGTTTTTCATATGAGCCATTGCATAAGAATTATTATTTGAATAGGATTCTCCTTCCTCTGTTCAGTTAGAATTAATAAATCAATCTTAACCCTGTATCCTAATATATAGAGAATGGATTAATGATTGTACTTAGTTGGTAGTTGTGTAAGGCTCTCCCATTTTTGTATAAGTTATAGGGATGAGCTCAGTGTCAAGTTAGTTACTTTGTTATCCAATTACTCAGTTGTTATTTTTATTCAATATTAGAAGTTCCAGACATGTTTTGTTAAAAATGCTATTATTGAATACAATCTGAAAGAGATTATGTTTATGATATGAAATGAATGGAACTATGTGTTATGTGGATGCATGAGTATCTGAATTAGATTTGATTTCCAGCTAAGTGAGTTAGTCCCCTGAATTGGCCACTAAAGGTACTAATCTTCACTTCATTTATTTTCTTACTCATTTGTGCATTCTTGTTAGAGTTGTTTTCCATTAGTTTATAAATGAATTGTGAGTTATTAGAATACTTTGGTTGTTAATTGCAGTAGTTGTGGTTCATGAACAAATGTATACTTTATCTATTGTAAGTCCTCTAGAGGTTAGCATTAGTTTTGTCATTATTTTGAATGGTTTTGGATTAGATCTGTAATTTCCTATTGCTAGCAGTTATCTACAACTTATGCTAAAGGTACCCATAGCCACTAGATTCTGTAACTATTTTTACTGCTCTTGCATTTCTGTGAATTCGAGCAAAGTAGAATAGTCTGAGTAGGTTTGGATAAGATAGTTTAGGAGAATATGAGCCCTGAAGGCACATACAGTGCAGCGCCATCATAAGTTTACGCTCCTTGGTTGATAATTTAATGCGGGAGTACAATATCAAGTGGACTGTTCAGATAGGTTTACCCCTGAATTATGTTAAGTCTACAACGCATTAGTTTTCCTCTACAAGTGGCATTGGGGTTTATAGTACGGCCTTCCCCTACTACAACATAGCTCTAAAATTTGTCAGATCTGTGATCAGGAACATTATAGGCATCTTATTTGCCCTTGTTGACCGATGCTTGCTCACCTTCCCAGTTGCACTTAGACTGTTATTTCATTTAGATCCTCCTTTATATCTAGTCTCGAAGCTAGTGCTCAATTTACTTTTGCTACTATAATGGATGCGATGGGAGTGAGAGAGGTGTGAGAAAAAAAATGGAGTACTAGCCCAGTGACAATTTCATGAACACAAATTTGGCCTGTTTCTTGTAAAACTCTGGATCTCTCTACTTGAACTCTGACTTTCTCAACTCACGGCTGTCATCTAACCCGTTCGCTAAAGGAAGCCTATTGTTAACCCTTGCTATCATTGTCATCTTAACATAAACTTATATGACTGCCTTCATGCCGCCACCCTCTTCATAGCTCCTCCCTGCATTCACTAAAGAGAAAAAATAATAAAATAGGGCTTCATATGCTTATGAAAATTAAATAAAATCATATATGGGATGGATGAAAGTCTTGCATAAGTAGGAGAAGCTTCCAGCCTCTTTTTCTATGGTTTCCAACAGACGAGAGATTCCAATAAAAAATCAAATTTGTGTCAAAATGAAAACTCGCAACGTCATTCCAAATTCAATGGATAAGATCTTTTCGATCATAGTCCTTTCAATCCTTTCCATTCCTTTATACAATTCATGTAGTGCTTCTCGCTACAAGAATGCTTATCAACGTAATTATAATTATAAACTAGCAATTGGACCCATAGGTTCAATGGGCACGCTGATAACTTTAAGAAGAAATTGTAGAATTTGTTAAATATTTTTTATTACTTATTAATTTATAAGTTATTTAATCCATTAAATTATATTATCTATTCTTTTTGAAATGCCATCACATTAAAGGTTGTCTTCTTTCACTTATATTAGTAAATTCCTTTTACATTACATATTGAGATGAACAAACATAGTTAGGTTTGAGTTCGATTTCATGAAGTCCTAATTCATTCATGGCTCTATGTTATTGAAGTGAGTGAGACACATCAAAGTATTACCATGTCAATGCCCTGCCAGGTAAATAGTCCCTTTTGCGCTACATATTGCCCTTATAAAATAAGCATAGTTAAGACACCTTCTCTCAATTTCAAGTCAGGTACACCCGATAATGGGTCAAGTTGGCAGTGATAGACATCATAATAATTATGAGGGTGGCACGAGCATAGTAATTATGCCATGAGATGGAGGAGTTGGTAATCATAATTTATAGTCTTTCAATTGTTAACAAAAGTGAAATAAATAAGGCATCTTCGAATTTGTAATAGAGATGATTAATTAATATGATAGAATTGAAAATATACATGCATATAGTTTGAAATGATATTGTTGTAGCACTAAGTGATTCTGCTTTAAGACTTGCTAAAGGTATGTGATATGTTCTTTGCCCCAGTCAAATAGTGAAAACCATCTTGTTGGGTGCATATAAGTGAAACTATTGGGCTTTCATAATTCTTAGGCTAGGATGATGTCTCTTATGAGTAGATGTAATCCTGAGATCCCTAAGATTGTCTTGCCTTTGTTGACTAATGTGTACCTTCCCTAGGAAAATCAAATTTAATATATTTTTCAAAACTAATTTAATATAAAAACCATATATTATATTAAACATTGAAATATATATTTTATTTTATTGTCCATAAATATATTAGTATTAATAATATATTTTAATAAATTATAGTGTTATTATATTATACTATTTATTATATTATTACGTATATTAATATTTTATATTGATATAAATATATAATTGTAATATAATATGTAAACTATAATAATGCTATAAATAAATATATATTAATATATTATATAAATTACAATAATAATATAATTACGCCGAGAGGCATTCTACACTCACAGCAAGGGCTGAAAGATTTAGATTCCTGTAAACAATTAAGATTCAGACTCCATGTAAACAAAACTCGTAAAATGTGTAAATAAATAAATTCGTGGAATCCAAATCATTAGAAAAATAGAAAAACTTGGGCAGTTATGGAGTGAAATCTTTATCACATTAAACGTGGAAGCGAAATGGATAGAAAAATAGAAAAACATGGGCAGATATGGAATGAAATCTTTATTACATTTGAAGAATATGAAAAGTCTTGCAGGATAGTCTCTTTAAATTAACTCGTGTGACCATATCAAATATTCTAATTGCAAGTAATTTATAAATGCCAACAAATTGGAAGATATCTCTCAGCGTACTATAGATATATTTTTTTAAATATAAATATACTAGTTAAATTTATAATTAAAAATAAACTATTAAATTACTTATATATTCAATTTAAAGTATTATTTTCCCCATTTATGGGATGCTCAGAGTTGATCCTCCTATTAACCCTCGCAAAGACGTTAAATGGCGACCACCAGATGAGGGATGGGTTAAAGTAAATTTTGATGGGGCGTCTAAAGGAAACTCAGGTCCTTTAGGTGCGGGTTGCATCCTTCACGATCACTCAAGAAAACTTTTGGTGAAGGAAGCGAGATCACTTCCGATAGGGACAAATAATGAGGCGGAGGTCCAAGCTACATGGATGGGGGAGGAGGATGGGTTTTCAAAGGCTGCATCTAGAAGGGGACCCTTTGATAATCATTAATGCCATATGAAAAAAGGAGACGCCCAATTGGAATATTTAAAGTGTCATTAGAAGGGTTTGGGAGGACATTATCCTCCTAGATGATTTCAAAATCTCCCACATCTATAGGGAAGGTGACAGAGAGGCTGACAGACTTTCAAAACAAGCTTTGGAAATTAAGGATTCTCAAAGTCGAGATGAGGCTGTATGAGAAGAGAGCTTGCACGCGGGTAGGATGATGAAGTGAAATTGATGAGGGTGGCAACATTAATTATCTGTCAAGAGGTTTAATGCTGAGATCAATTGGCGGCGAGAGTATCATTAAAGACTAGTTTGGGCTTATTTTACAGACAATGGAGCTATCAACATAGATATCACCATTAGTTTGGAGGGCAAGGATAAACAAATGACCTTCAAGGGTGAGGTCTTAGACCAGCGCCTGAGGAAAATATTTAATATCAAAGATGTAGAGACAATGGAGGTGATTAAAGGTATTCTAGGCAAGCGGTTCCTGATTGCGAACAACAAATACAAGGTTACCAACGATGTTGCTCTAATGGCTCTATCATGGCTATTGTAGGTGAGGGAAGAGAGAGTGGTGGTGTGTTAGATGATGCAACACTAGGTGAAGTCTTGTTGGAGAATGGGGATGGAGAAAATTTTGGAGTGGGCAGTGTCGGGGTTGGGTTTGAATCCTCCCACTGAGGTGTGGCTAGCTCTGACGAGGAGCTACAGTAGGCCATGGATACCTTTCATAATCTAGAGTGTTGGGGAGGATATGGACACTAGGATGTAGGTGGTGAGGGGTCACATGGAATCTCTAAAGGAAATGTCTAGTTTTTTCAAGCTGTGGTGGATGTTGGGTTGCTGGCTCTCCCTGCGGTGTTAGGTGGAGAGGAGGATGGAAAGGAGGAAGGATTAGGTGGCGAAGCAGCTTGAAGATTCGATGGCAGATGCAAGTATGGTCTTTTTGATAGTCTTGTTTTGGCCTTTCCTAATATGTATTCATATTTAATTCAAACTTTGGTTATTTTTTGGTTCTGGGTATGGCCCCCTTAGTGCCATTTTAATGTATCACAAAAAATTTAAAGTATTATTTTACTCAAAAATTATTAACAGTAAAAAAATTCAAAAAACCCCCCATTATATAGAAATAACGGTGGTACTTTATTAAAAAAATATATAAATACTAAAATATAAACGAAGCTTTTCAGAAGGCGATTATTTTGTTTTATGTTCCTGCTCTGCTCGCCTGAGTTATTTGCTTTCAACCATTTTCCCTTTTCTTTTGCTTTGAAAAAAGAAAGAAATCCCAGGGTATCCGGTGTCAGATATTTAAACTACATGAGACTTCTTCTGACGTGTTTTTTTCCCAGCATGAGAACAACCGATGAGTTTAGAAAATTTTGCGATGTGAATGTAAATGCCGATCAGGCACGTGAACAAAAATTGATGACCGGCGATGGGGAACGAAAAACTAACAATGGGAAAAGCGACACACGGGATTGTTGTGGTTGCTATCAAATCACATAAAATATTGCGATGTCATCCCAAATTTAGTGGACACAATCTTTTTGATCGCAGTCCTTCTAATCTAGGCCCTTCGTGTATATAAGCAATCATGTGCTTCTCACATAAGGAATGCTTATCAGCGTAATTAGGTGTAGGAAATAAAATGAAATGTTGTAAAGCTTCGCAAGTCATGTAAAAAGCATTTAAACCAACTCAAAAGTAAATGAAGTAAATAATCCATTTAAATAAAACATGGCAATAACCAAAATAAAAAGATGTAAATAATCCACTTAGATACAACATTTCAAAGATACAAGATGTAATTAATCCGCTTAATCACAATATCTCAAATAAAAGATAATCTCATAAATATAAATCTTAATGTCACTAAATCTTACATAATCGTGTGCTTAATCCAGGTAACAAGCACTATAAAATAATATACATGAATCCATTGGCAAGCATGCCATAATACATCCAATCAAGTACAATAATCATGTACACAATAATAGATAAATCAATACACTCTCCAGTTGCACGAACCAAGTGGTTCACCACCTGCAAACCGAGAGATGGGAACATGGCTCAGGTGCTTTTCCACCCAACCATGAAGTATTTACACTTCCTCGGATCCCTTCCTGAAATGAAGGAAACCCAACCCTGCATGAAATGTCTAGCTATTTGGTAACAACTGTAGGAGGGAACACCTAATGCAACCCTGATGTCTAAATGTGCAATTCTAAGTAATGAAAAGCAAATTGTCTTATAATAGGATGTGGCAGAGATATCAATAAATAAGTTTGCTAGACAATAAACATCTATTTCAATGTCATTCAGATTAGATCTAGTTATTTATAAGTAACCTGGTTCAATTCCTAAAAAGAGGAAAAGCCATCTTTGAATATCCACATTCGGCATCCTAGTCCTAAAAGTAACCCAATAACATTTCCTAGATTAAAAATCTACTTCTTTCCCCAAGAAGCAAGAAAATAACAATAAAAAGAATCAAAGTTCATCAATAAATCAATAATAGTCCCATTCCCAAAACATCATTCAAGGAATTACACTTTTCCAGTCAAATCATTCATCTTTGTTTATATAATTGCACTCATAAGTACGTCAAAATAGATATATTATCTAATCCAAATTTTGATCACAATCTTCATATAAAAGTCATTCTAAGTAAAATTTCATCCTGTTGTCATAACAGTGACAGGAAGTATAAAACAATAAAATAGTCTATAGGTTTGTCAAATTGACATAAATCTATTCATCAAAAATTACTTTCAGCAATCAGTGACAGGAACTATCTAACCAAAAGTTCATGATGCAATCAAAAATAACTTTCTGTCCAAACTACGACAGGAAGTCCAAAAATAGTCAAACAGTCTTCCTGTCGCAACTATGATAAGAACTGTTAAAGAAAAATGAGAAAAGAATAGAGTTTAATACGATTTTGGTTTTGATTATAATGCAATAGGTTTTCAATATCAGCATTCATAGGAAAGTAATAATGTAGTCTACTGTCTCTTTTTTGAATCAACATATTATTTTAACAAGTTTTAGACAGAGCTACAAAAGTTATTTATTTAGCTACAGGATCCTTAGATTTCTGCTACAAGAAGATCATTTATTCTGCTACAGGAACTCATAAAGTTGACAATCATAAAGAAAGCTACATAAACTAATTTTTTAGTATGCAGAGTTAATAATGGAATTACTACAATAGAGTTATCTATATCCATCTGGAGATTTATAATAATTTTCAATCAGTTTAATAATCCAAATCAGAAAACAACGAGTAGGTTTTAGCATAGCACAGAGGTATTCACCATAATTACAGGCAGTCAACACAAAGGGTAAATGTTATGTTTTAAATTCATCAATCAGACCAGCCAAAAATCAGGTGACAACAAGAACCTATGGTCGATCCATACATGATCGACCAAAAACAACCAACGACCATAAAGAAATAGAGACAAGCGGCCAGAAAAGAGGGACGACCAGCCAAAACAAGGATCAACCAAAAACAATACAGTCGCCCTCCCAACAAGCAGATAAAACTGTCCTCTTTTACAGTCACAACCACGCCATTTAAATGCAACAAAAGAAAGAAGAAACCTAGTAATAATAGTCAATTTGATGAAGAATTTTCAGCTGTTGTCACTGCCTAACTCTTTCTCCTGTCGCAGCCTTACTCTTCTTTTTCCTTCCTTGCTACTGTCACTCCCAGAAATAAGTTATCTCTGCTATCAAAAAATGTGGGTTTCTTCTCCTTTCTTGATTGCTCAGAATGAAAATAATAACCCTTGCTACAAAAACGTGGGGTCTCCTCTATTGAGTGATTTGGCTCTTTTTAATAAATTTCTCCAACCCTTATTTTTGGCAGACTCATTAGGTTTTAGAACTGAAGTTCTTTTTCAGTTTGCATGAAAAATTGACTAATCAAAAGAAGCTCCATTCTATTGAAAATAAAATAATAGCTAATTTAATTAGCTTATTGTCACGTAAATGACAGTAACCAATATTTTAATTCTTTTATCAAAACTCTAAATATAATAATGTTATTTTTAATATTATTTAACTATTTTAGTTAAAACAAAACCATTTAAATAATCAAGAAGAGAAATGCAATACAATATATATATATATATTTTAAGGGACATATTGTCTTCCAAACATCTATAAACAATATTTTATTATTTAATTTAAAATACAATCATATATGTTTCCTTATTTAATTATAATTACACCATTCAAACATAATTTGAAAAGACATTAAATTTAAGTAATCACATCATGCATTTGAATACAATTAATAACTATGCATTAATGTAATAAAAGCCATTCAATAATGCATATGCAACTACGTGATGTGTGTGATTGCATCAAGATAATCCATCCATCAGTTCTTGCCAAGTGGCTAGAACACCTCTACCTCAACCATGCTCCCGTCTTTGACGAGTACCTGCATCCATTTGCACTCAACTCGATGTTAATAGGTTAGTGTCTCCAATAAACACTGCCGAGGAAAATCATTGTAATCATATCTACATTATCCAGTGTTTAAAACAATTTTCAATTTTTATCAATATAACTCATAATAATTACCTTCACGTATGCAATATTACTTAAGGTAAAGTCAATCACAGTAATTGTTCACTAAACTAGAATAATCATATTGTTCATAAAAATGAGACGTGACAAATGTCTTAAAGGATTCGAGAGTTCTAAAGGATTCTAGAGTTTATTTGGTTTTCATGTGTCATCATTTTTAATTGTTTTCATTGGTTGAGATGTTTGAATTGAAAATTGGAATTGTATTAGCATTAGGACTCTAAGATATCATTCAATTTTTTTTTATACTTGGGAGTAGGTTGCATTTGTGGTTTGGTCCCAGGACAATTTGCTCCTATGTGATTCTGTTCAATTTTGAATTCATCTTTGAGATTCATAGAACCTATTCACATATGTTTATACCTACATTTGAGAAATGAGTGGTGTTGAAAAACACCTTTGGGACCTAGTATAGATAGATGAAAGTGTTGAACACACCAAGATACTGAGAGGGGGGGTGAATCAATATCTAAACAAACTTTAAATCCTCTGTAGTAGATTAAAACTTAAGCATTACAACATCAACATAAACATGAAATATCAACACAATGCACATCAACACATAACACCATATATACGTGGAAAACCCAAGAGGGGAAACACCACAGTGAGGATTAACTCACAATATATGAAGCTCAAAATTACAACTTTGTTTTAGGGCTACAACCCAAGGAAGATACTACTCCCTGAAGACTTGGTTTTAGGGTCACTCCCAAGGAAGCTACAACTCCTTGCTGACTTTGTTTTAGGGCTACAACCCAAGGAAGCAACTATACCTTGAACTGAGAGTGAACTCGGTAAAGATTATAGCATAACAGTCCTATTGTCTGAAATTGATAATGAAGCTCACACCTTTGATGATTGCAATTCTACCTCTTCACACTTCTTTTGATGATTGGATAGTTAGGCACACTCTTCACTTCCCTCCTATCACAAAAATATCTTCAAGATGAATCAGGCTAGCCCTTGTTACTTCTGCTCTTTCTCCTCCAATCACACATCATAATGCATGTAATATTCATATTCTGCTCTTACATACTTACATTCACAATCATACCTCACCTATATCAACTAGGTTTATAATATATACATGACATTACATTGATTACATTACAAGTTAGCCAATACATTAAGAATATTACATTTTACAAGTCAGCCAAAGATCACACTACATGAAACATGCATAGGGCAAGCCCCATCATGAACTACACGCTACTCCATGAAGAGACACATGCTTGCACATCCCAACACATGCTTAGTCTGGTTCTAAATATCCTTCACAACAACATCCTTCAAAGAATAACATCTGCACACTTCACAAATTTCAATTAGGTCTCCCTTAATTAAGAACACATGAAGCTTGTAGGACAATAGTCATTTCAACTTAGCGGTACTCATGAAAGATCGAACATTGCTTGCACTTCTTCCAGATGAGGTGGCAGGACCTATACATCATCTCCAAATGCTCCTTGAACTCAACACAGTAAGAACTTTGTGGTGCACACCTTCAACCTTCTTTAGTTGTCTAGACAGAGGCATAACCTGGCAATATCATCATTCCAGACCTCAGCCAGTTCCAAAGAGAGCAGAGAAACACCTTGTGGAGCAACTGGAGACATCACAAGATCATCAGGACCATCTTTCATCTGTCAATGTACCATTTCATGCCACAACAAGTTGGCATAGATCATTAGCATATGTCCTGAGAATAACTAGGCATCCATAACTATTTGTATCACAACTGTCATTTGAAAACTAAACTTGCGGACCTCCAAACCACCTAAAACACATATGGATGCACTCATACATAGCTTTGAACATATCCTTAAAACTGCATGAGAAAATATTCATTTGTGAAGGAATGCAGAGTATTTCAATTAGCCTTCATCAACACTTTACTTTGCCAAAGCACAGACCGGAACTCAATTACTTGTAACTTTCACTGCGGAGGACAAAATGATCTGAAACTTTGGATTTATCACCTTTACAGTATACTAAACTTAACTTCTAAACCACATGACCATATTTTCAAATGTGGAGGAATGCAGAGTATTGTAATTAGCCTTCATTAACACTTTACTCTGCCATAGCACAGACCGGAACTCTGTCTCCCATAATTTTCACTGTGGAGGAGCAAATAATCTGAAACTTTGGATTTAGTATATTTACATCATACTAAACTTAACCTCTGAATTGCATGACCATATCTTCAAATACGAAGGAATGTAGAGCATTTTACTGAGCAGTCTTCCAAGTAGCTTCCTGTAGCAGAAACCTTCACTAACTTTCAGAGGCCAAAACCTACATATAGCAGCACATACATCCTTAGGAACAATAGGAAGGATCATACAACATGCCATAGGTCATCAGCAACATCTTTTCATCCTCAACATAATTTCTAATTCCCATCTTAATATATCATCATTCATCTTAGTGCTTCTAATTCTCATCTTAATATATTATCATGAAATCATCTCTGCGGACCACAAACATGCTCAAAACACCTTGTCTTGACATTAATCAAGGCATGACATCCAACTATGAACATCAACAACCCACTATGAACATCAGGAACATCAACAACCCTAAACATCAGCATCATCACTGTATTTCACTGCATCTTTGTTACCACATTAGTATATCATTGCATCAACCACATCAGACAACCATAAGGAGAGTGCATACATTACTTAGAGTGTTGACATCAATGACAACACATATTGCCAACAATCTCCCCCTTTGTCATTTGTAATGTCCCCTTTCTCTATACAGAGTTAGTCTATCATGGGGTTTTCATAGACTGACTATTATGATTAGGGAAACATGGTTGGTTGGACTTTGGATGGGTTAATCAATTGTGGGGAGGCTGGTTTTGGGTTCAGTTGGCGTATTTGGCACTTTCAGTGATGGTTTGGATGTTTTGGCCGGAATTGCTATTTTTAGTAAATCCAGAAATGGTGTCGTTTCAGGATTCTCAGATGTGGAATGGATTCATCTCGTCGAGACTTTTTTAGCGAGCTATAGAACTTTGGATTCTGAGTTTGTCTTGGCTTTCATTTTAAAGTTTAAGGATTCATTTAATTATTTTAATTGAGACTTTAGTAATATTTTATAAAGTGACTTGAATAAAGCAAAAATAAAAAAATGTCACTTAAAGTGACTTGGGCGCCCATCCTTAAGGGAATAAAGCAACTTAAAAATATTATTTTCCCTCCCAAAAGTGTAATGCCTCATTTGGAGGAAATAAAAGAGAAAAAAGTGAGTCGTTTGGTTATGCTTGAATATTATGAAATTGTTACTTTTGGCTCTGCTAGGGTTTCTTGAGGGTTTGAAGGGATTTGAACCTTAGTGGCTTATGGAGATGAAAACCTCCATTAGTGACAACATTCTACAGGCATGAAAGACTTGTGCTAGTTGGGCAAATGCATTCAGTGTTTGCAGTTGTGCTTCAATGGAGTTTGAGTTGAGGATTTGAGGGTTTTCATGATATTATCTTGCAAATTTTGAGGTTCTTTGTAGGTAGATTTTAGAGATCAGGTTGTAGTGCAGATTTGAGCTATGATAGAAGAGAGTTTAGGATTGTTATTTCCCTTTCCTTATTGGTCGTACTTCCTTGGACTGTCGTACCCTTTCATGGAGTGCATTTTTGGGTGACTTTTCTATGTTTCTTCACTTCATTCTTAGCGTCTAGGAGTATATAAGGAGTGGGTAGATATTTCTAGAAGATTGCATGCCTGGTTTGGAGGATTTATTGATGTGTATCTTCAGCCTTGGCCATACTAGCTTGCTTGGAGGGACGTTGGGGACCTTGGAACTCATTTCTCTTTGTTGGCAGCTATTCTATTTCACTTGTTGGGGGCGTCTAGGGCCTCTTTGACCATTGTAACCCTCTGTATGCATAATACTATCATTCATTGGTGATTTAGAGGGTTTCCCACACTACCCATTGTTAGTCCAACTACAACAGTTGTACAAAGTTGCTTATTTACACATGGGTATGTGATAGTAATTCATTATATGGTATTTTATGATCTGGGTATTTAATACTTTGCTCATATCTATTGTATCTTTTCTGGGTTTTCAATATATACTCCATATTGTATTGTTCCCACAAACACATCTCAAGAAAATTGAAACCCCATCTGCATCTTCTGTCTAGTCTGAAAAAAAACACTAAAATATAAAATAACACAAAAAATTTTCAAAAAGAACCAACAGGTATGACACATTACAACATTGATGGCAACACATACTCCCCCTTAGATGTATATTTCTCTCTCCCCCTTTGACATCAAGGACAAAGGGCAACTGCCTCTCTCCCTTAGGGCATAGACTCTCCCCCTAAGGTGCACAATTCCCTAACTTTCTCCTCCTTTGATGTTCATACATTCTTTCTTGAAGGAACTCACATACTCCCCCTATCAGCAACAACCATTACCTGCTCCCCCTGAGAGGTAGCCACCATCAGTTTAGGAAATAGATATAGCATGAACTCCCCCTGGACAGATGCACTACTATGCATCTAGCAAGAAGGAGGAGCAATTACCCCTAACTTATGCCAAAGATACTCAAAAGTATACTTTGCAAGAGCCTTTGTGAAAACATCTGCAATCTAATCCTTTGTTGGAACATATTCCAACTTCACTTCCTTATCTACAACCTTCTCTCTCAAAAAGTGGTATTTGATTGATATATGCTTGGTTCTAGAATTCATTACTGGATTCTTTGAAATGTTGATAGCACTTGTATTATCACACAAAATAGGAATAGGCTCATCATACAGTACCTCGATATCTTTCAATGTTTGCTTCATCCACAACACTTGTGTGCAATAGGATGCTACTGCAATATACTATGCTTCTGCAGTTGATAGAGACACTTAATCTTGTTTCTTGTTCTGCCATAAACCAACATGTTTCCTAAGAAGAATGCACCGCCACTTGTACTTTTTCTATCATCAACACAACCAACCCAATCAACATCAGTGTAAGCACTTAGATCAAATCCATTACCTCTAGGATACCATAAGCCATATTCTAGAGTTCCCTTTAAGTATTTGAATATTATTTTCACTGCTTTCTCATGTGTTTTCTTAGGATTATCTTGATATCTGGCAACCATACATATTGCATGGATAATATCAGATCTAGAAGTAATCAAGTACAACAATCCTCCAATCATAGATCTATAAAGAGTTTGATCAACCTCCGAAGACTCATCATTCTTTGTAAAGTCTGAAGATACTACTTACTAAAAGTAACCAACGAAAGCAACTCAATCCAAAAATAGAAAGTGAATCAATTCATTAATGGAATATCCATAAATGTTTAACATTTAGCGAGTTTCCATAACAAGCAAAGATCATTTACAAGTACAAGAAGGAAGTCATATTACATCTTTTATAATTGTTCCCACTACATCGATAATACATAATGAGAAGTACACAATTTACAGAATAACTAATAATCATCTTCAGGTTGTTCAGTTACCTACACCATTCGTATAATGCTTGTCTTTGCAATAGTAACCTGCACAAGTCTTTCAGCATGAATTAGATATAAACATTAGTCATGCAAAATCAATAAACAACATATTAGATATCTATGCACAAGATGATGAACCTATAGGCCCTAAGGGGTCCCTAATGCCTCGGGGGCTCATCCATGATGGCCTTGCCTACGTACGTGCAACACAGAGGCTTCGTAATTCAGGGTCACTTGTCTTGCAATCACAAGGTTGATTTAATACATTTGTTAAAAAAATGACAGCAAATAATTCTTAATCAAGTATTTACTAGAACAAGGCTCCAACTTCTAATTCAAGAAGAAAACAACCTCAAATGGGCAAGATTTCTTGACATTAATAGATGCTAAGACAAGGTCTTCACCACAGTTCTAACAGTAATTAATTGGTTCTCGATATTGAAAAGGTTATGCTCATTCTATAATCATGACCATTCTGAGTAGTTCAACCTATAGAACCATTATTTTGATGTAAAGAAAGAAAGCGGATAAAATAGCCACAAAGTCATACCTAAATGAACTAAACTGCTTAGACAAGATCTATCATATACCCATTCCATGTAATATCAACAATATGGTATAAAAGAATCTATCGTCATTAGTACCATCATGATAACAATACCAAGAAAAGGCATTTGCTTATAAACTCCACCAAATAAATAGACATTAAATAAAATTAAGATAGATTAACAAATTAAATTAAATAAAATATTTTTTTTCACATGGTACTCCAAATTTAAAGTAAAAATTTATATAATTTACTTTAGAACAAAACAATCAATTAATTTGATTACAATAAAAGAAATAACTAAATTAACATTAAACTAGTTTAATATGAAAAAATAAAACAAGCTTTATTACTAATATTAATTTCTTTCTTTTTGCTTTTCTTAAGTTTCTTTCTTTCTATCTTTCTAATTTACTTCTAAAATCATATTTTAATCCAAACTTTCCTTTTTTTTTTCTACGGATTTCTTTCTATTCTTAATATATCAATAATTTCAATAATTTAATCCATTTAATTCATATACTAAATTTGAAAGAATTTACCATATTTCATCTTAATGTAAATAAAATAAATAAATATGTAATACTATAATTTTTTAATTAAGAAAAAGGATATGACAATGATATTAAATGTTAAGAAAATCAGAACGAGTAGTAGAAAAACATTAATGTCTTCCTTATTTCTAAACAAAATTTAAAAATTCAAATGCGACGGAAAGCTAAAACATAGGGGAATAAAACCCAGAAGGGAATTAGAGAGATTCACTAACATGAAAAAGTTGTTCATGCCGAAAAACAAACTAATATCCTTCAAAAACGTGGAGAAAGAAAATAATATCTCAGTCATCACTTTGATATTTTGAGAATTGCATTTAGGCTTCACCTATATTACAAATCTTAAGGAAGTGATTCGATCATACTCCACACCATGTCCGGGGCTATGATCTTGGCTTGAATAACCAGAATCAAAACATTGGCCATCTTAATGCTTCATTCACTCCCCTATAAGACATAGAACAACCATTCTTTATAATAATATGCAGTGACAACTTCATTACTCTAAGCAGACATAATATATATATCTAATCTGCTCAAATTCATCAAAGAATGCTTTTAAGGAATAGAATAGATATGCAACAATAAGTTTAGCATTGATAATCGATAAACTAAGATCTATTTCCAAGGTCTAAATGAATCCCTTCCAATAACACTCCTTTTCCCCCAAAACTTACTATCTCCCCCTCCTCTTTTATTATTGTTTTGTTTCTATATTTTTATCTTTTTAATTTATTCCATTTTTGTTTTGTTTCCAATGTTGTTTGTTTTCATCATAATCTTTAAAAATTTATAATGTTATCTTTAAAAAATTTAACTCACCTAACAATAAGGTAGCTTATTTTCTATTTTCTTGCTTTTATTCTATCTTTTTATTTTGTTGCTTTTATTTCATGAAAACTTGCTGTTAAAAAAAAATATTAAATAAATATTACTTCTAATATTTATTTATTTAATTCTTTCTAATTTAGTTTATCTCTTTTGTTTATCTTCTATTTTTTTGATCTCTTTCCATCTTTTTGTGTATTTTTTTAATTCCAACTTTAAAATCTTGTTATTATCTCAATAAGGCTTAAAAAAATTTAGAAATATTATCACAAAAACAAATATATGTATCTATTTATTTTATCTTTTCTAATTTAACACAATTATAAAACAATCTTTTTAAGATGAAAATGCATCATTTTCTATTCTAAAACATATCAAATTATCTAAATAACTATTCCAAAATATTTCCATTAATTTATAACAGCTATTATCAACCAATCAAATGATTATTTTAATGAAATGCAATTTAGTGCGACTAATTATTTTCGTCTAATCAACTAGATTAATTATGAAATTATTTTCACACACACACACACACACACACACACACACACACACACACACACACACACACACACACACACACACACATATATATATATTGATGCAATTTAAACTACAAGAAACTATGTGGTGTGTGCTGATTCTCTTCACCACAAGTCGCCATCATTCGGCTAGACGCCCCCTTCTCGATGATACTCTCTTTCCGTCAAGAGAGTATTCATGAAACACACATAAGTCAAAATTAGTCAATGATCATTAAAATAGTAATATTTAAATTTAAAGTTAATTATTGAAATTAGGGGTTGTGACATTCTTGCTCAAGTGACAACCAGTGACCATAGGATTACTTACTGGTTTGGAGTCCTCCATACCAAGCTTCTTCAACATCTCTCTAACATACTTAGTCTAAGAAATAAAGATACCATCATCTAGAGCTGAGAAAATTTGAAGTCCAAGGAAGAAAGACATCTCACCAATCATAGACATCTCAAACTCCTTCTACATCTCCTTTGCAAACCTCGTACATATATCATCTCCACCAAAGATGATGTCATCAACATATACTACAACTATCAATATCATATCTCCTTCTTCCTTGATGTAAAGATTATTATCTGTGGTACATTTCTTGAATCCTTGTTGAAGTAAGTACTTATCCAACCTAGCATACCAAGCCCTAGGCGCTTGCTTGAGACCATACAAAGCTTTCTTGAGTCTACACACCATGTCTGGATCTTCTGATATCTGGAAACCATTTGGTTGCTCAATGTAGACTTCTTCTTCTAGATCAACATTCAAAAATGATGACTTGACATCCATCTGATAAACCTTGAAGTTCTTATGAGTAGCAAGGGTAAGAAACATCTTGATTGCCTCCATACTAGATAGCGGAGCAAAAGTTTCCTCAAAATCAATGCCGTCAACTTGAGAATAGCCTTTACACACCAATCTTGCTTTGTTCCTCACAACTTCACCATCTTCATTCAGCTTGTTTCAGAATACCCACTTTGTTCCTATGACATTCTTATTTGCTGGTCTAGGAACTAGTTCCCATTTCTGATTCTTCTCTATTTGATTCAATTCTTCTTCCATTGCCTTCAATCATCCATCATATTTTCTAGCATCAACAAAGGTTTTGGGCTTTACCTTTGATAGTAGACATAGATTCACCTGCTCACTTGTTTTTGCAAACCTTCTCCTAGTCAACACACCTTCCTTCTTATTTCCAATGATCTGACCTGCTGAATGGTTCTTCTGAACATACTTTGCTGGAGTCTTGGGGATCTGCTATAGTTCTTGTTCCTTCTCTTCTTTCTCCTCTTCTTCTTCTTCAATGCAGGGAAATACATCAGATCTAGAGTCCTCTGATTCTTGTGAGATCTGATACAAGTCTTCATCCACCTTGACAGTTGTGCTTTCAATCATCTTTCCCAACCTCTTGTTGTAGCATTTGTAGGCCTTGCTTCTAGTTGAGTAACTAAGAAAGATCCCTTCATCACTTCTTGAATCAAGTTTTCCTAGGTCTTCTTCATCTCTTCTAATATAGCATTTGCTGCCAAAGATCCTGAAGTATCTGATAGTGGGAGGTCTTCCATACCATAGCTCATAAGGGGTCTTAGTGCTACTAACCCTCAGTTATACTCTGTTAATTAGATAGATAGTAGTATGAACTGTTTCCTTCTAGTACATGTCAAGTAGATCTGCATCTTTCAACATTGCCCTAGCCATCACTTGCATAGTCTTATTCTTCCTTTCCACTACCCCATTTTGCTGAGGGGTCCTAGGAGATGATAGATGTCACCTAATACCATGATCTTCACAAAACTTTTTAAATTCATTTGAAGTAAACTCACTTCCTCTATTAGACCTCAAACACTTGATCTTAGCATCCATTTCATTCTCAACTGTAGCTTTGAAAATCTTAAACTTATCAAAGGCTTTTGATTTTTCTCTTAAGAAAGTAACCCAAGTCATTCTAGTATAATCATCAATAAGCAACATGAAATACCTTTCACCTTGTTGACTCTTTATCCTTGTAGGGACACATAGGTCAGTGCGGATTAGCTCCAATGGCATTGAAGAAGAATACTCCTTGTTCTTGAAATTTGTCTTTGTCTACTTTCCCATTTGACATTCCTTGCATAATGTGTTTGCAAGCTTGGTTATCTTGGGCATATCTTTCACCTCATGAATAGAGCTGATCTTTACCATATTATCAAAGTTGATGTGTCCCATTCTCTTGTGCCACAACCCACACTCACTAGATTGAGCAATAAATAGGTTCTCTATTTACCTCCTTTAGATGATAAATATCTCCATATGTCTTGATACTTTCTGCAACTAGTTTTCCTAACCCAACCTTTCTGATTTCACATCCTTTGGCGTGAAAAGTAAGATTGTATCCTTTACTGCACATCTGACTAACACTGAGAAGGTTATGCTTTAGCCCTTGACATAGAGGACATCCTCAGTCTTATTCTTACCATCAATAGTTATAGCACCCTTTCCACAGATTTGTGCTGACTCATCACCACCAAACTTAA
This sequence comes from Cunninghamia lanceolata, assembly GCA_027924645.1. Lineage (NCBI taxonomy): Eukaryota > Viridiplantae > Streptophyta > Pinopsida > Cupressales > Cupressaceae > Cunninghamia > Cunninghamia lanceolata. Next base: position 7,695,648 of record BSBN01000977.1, read on the forward strand.
CAACTCTGCCATTCCACTTCTCAAGGCTGATAAACTTCTCCTTATCACTAGTCATGTGGTTAGAGCGACCACTGTCAATTACCCAAGTATTGGCCACTTCTTCTTTTGCATGAAAGGCAGTCCATACAACAATTGATTTTTCATTGTCTTGATCATTCTATAACGTATCAAACTTTTCACAATTCCAAAAATCATACTTTTTGTCACCAACATTCAAGGCCATGATAAGAGTTTCATCATTTGAATCATCATGATCCTCAACTTCTGAAGAACAACCGCTCTCTATGGAATACAGGCTTCTTTTGAACTTGTCTCTTTTGTTACTACGCCTTGATTCTTTAAAATGATATTTAGAAGCAAAATTACCAATTTTTTGACAATTGAAACATTTTGAAAGGTAACTTACCTTTGTATTTTCCAGTTCGCTTATTCAATCTTCTTACAAAGTTTGCCTCTACCTCATCAAGGTCATCATCCTGATCAACTGCTTTATCTTTTGTCTTCTTACTTGCTTTGAATGTTGCTTCCTTCTTTGGAGCACCTTTGTCAAATTATCTCATTTCAAAGGTTGTGAGGGAGCCCAATAATTGATCTACTATATATGTATCCAAATCCTGAGTCTCCTCAATAGAAAATACCTTATGACTATAGGATTTAGGAAGATTTCTCAGTACCTTCTTCATAATCTCATCTTCTTTTACTTCACCACCAAGACCTGTGATGCCATTAACTATTTCATCCACTTGGAGCATATAAATGGAAATGTCTTCATCTTCTGTCATCCTCAGGGTCTCAAATTTGCTCTTGAAGATTTGCATCTTAGCCTGCTTTAGTTTACTATCTCCTTCATAAATTCTTTCAAGTTTTACCTAGACATCCTTAGCGGATTTGCATCTCATTATCTTTAGAAGTTCTAAATCAGCTAGCCCACTCATGATATAACTCTTTACCTTGGCATTGTTATCATACAACCTAATCTCATCAGCATCTGTAGGCTCAGAATCAGGAGCAGTGTAACCTTTCTTGACAGCTTACACCAAACCCTAGAGAAGATAGTTTTCCATCCTTAGCTTCTAAAAGGAATAATTTGTTCCATCAAACATAGGAGCCTTGTGAGATCCATTATGAGCCATCCTAGACCTTCCTCAAGTGGTTAAGCTTCTTCTGAGTAACTTGGCTCTGATACTAATTGTTGAACACACTAGGATACTGAGAAGGTGGGGTGAATCAATATCTGAACAAACTTCAAATCCTCTGGAGCAGATTAAAACTTAAGCATTACAACATCAACATAAACATGAAAGATCAACACAATTCACATCAACACATAACACTAGATATACGTGGACAACCTAAGAAGGGAAAAACCACGGTGAGGATTAACTCGTAATAGATGAAGCTCAAAATTACAACTTTGTTTTAGGGCTACAACCCAAGGAAGCTACTACTCCCTGCTAACTTTATTTTAGGGCTACAACCCAAGGAAGCCACTACTCCCTAAAGACTTGGTTTTAGGGTCACTCCCAAGAAAGCTACAACTCCTATTGACTTTGTTTTAGGGCTACAACCCAAGGAATCAACTACTCCCTGAACTGAGAGTGAACGCAATAAAGATTACAACATGATAATCCTTCTACTATCTGAAATTGACAATGAAGCTCACACCTTTGATGATAGCAATTCTGCCTCTTCACACTTCTTCTGATGATTGGATCAATTAGGCACACTCTTCACTTCCCTCCTGTCACAAAAATACCTTCAAGATGAATCAAGACAACCCTTGTTACTTCTACTCTTTCTCCTTCAGTTGCACATCATAATGCATGTAATATTCATATTCCGCTCTTACATACTTACATTCGCAATCATACCTCACCTAGATCAACTAGGTTTACAATGTATACGTGACATTACATTGATTACATTACAAGTCGGCTAATACAACAAGAATATTACATTTTACAAGTTAGTTAGAGATCACACTACATGAAACATGCATAGGGCAAGCCCCATCATGAACTACACACTACTCTAGGAACAAACACATGCTTATCCTGGTCATAAACATCCTTCACAACAACATCCTTCAAAGAATAACATTCGTACACTTCACAAATTTGAATTAGGTCACCGTTAAGCAAGAACACATGAAGCTTGTAGCAAAACGGTCATTTCAACTTGGTGGTACTCGTGAAAGATTGAACATTGCTTGCACTTCTTCTAGATGAGTTGGTAGGACCTATACATCATCTCTAAATGCTCCTTGAAATCTGCACAACAAGAACTTTGTGGCTCACACCTTTAACCTTCTTCAGTTGGCCAAGTAGAGGCATAGCCTGACAATATCATCATTTCAGACCTCATCCAATTCCAGAGAGAGTGCAGAGAAACACCTTGCGAAGCAACTAGAGACATCATGAGATCATTAGGACCATCTTTCATTAGTCAATGTACCATTTCATGCCACAACAAGTTGGCACACTTCATTAGCATATGTCCCGACAACTAGGCATCTAGAACTATCTGTATCACAATTGTCATTTGAAAACTAAACTTGCGGACCTCTAAACCACCAAAAACACATATGGATGCACTCATACACAACTCTGAACATATCCTCAAAACTACATGAGCAAATCTTCATTTTCGGAGGAATGTAGAGTATTTCAATTAGCCTTCATAAACACTTTACTCTACTAGAGCACAAACCATAACTCAATTACTTGTAACTTTCACTATGGAGGAGCAAATGATTTGAAACTTTGGATTTATCACCTTTACAACATACTGAACTTAACTTATGAACCGTATGACCATATCTTCAAATGCAGAGGAATGCAGAGTATTTCAATTAGCCTTCATCAACACTTTACTCTGCCAGAGCTATTGATGGCTAAAATTATGTAGGTTCTAACACCAACATGGGAAGTTTCAAGAATGTGGAACTTGCTACTTGAAACAACCTCCAGATTTTAAAGAAGATGGCTCTTCTCTATTTCTATTGGGTTTTGAGTAAAGGGTAAGAAACTAAAAGGATTACAGATACAATTAAGCAAATCTAACTATGGTGATGTGCTTGAGTAAAAGTATCCCTTCAATTTAAGCACAGTGAAACTATTCTCAAGATATAGTTATATTAAAGAGCAGATACTGCATGATTAATATAAATAGATAAAATGAATATTATCAAAGGCTCACAACCAGACACTTTGCAATGACATAGATGATATCAACCAAGGCACAGAACAGAGTTCTTCTCATTAATCTTCTAGCAACATAAAAGGCACATATACATTAACTTTCTTATCAAGAACAACAAAATAAAGGCAAAAATGACATAAACTGGTCACAGCAAAGTCTTCGACTTCTCTCCTAGATTTTTGAATAACTTATCAAAGATCTTTTAATCTATATGTTCGTGTGTATATCTATCTATTATAAATACTACATATTTATAATCATAGATCTAACTCTAGATTGTTTGTAACAACTGAATCCCCAACGACCCAAAGGAACTGAAGATCACTGGAAGTTCCTAGCAGTTACGATCCTCTGAATCTATAACGGCCATCCCTCCTGCACACTCATTGGCCGGGGCAAAATATACGTGGCACACCTCCTTCATTGAGACACAGACACATGGCGAGACCCGCGTGCATATAACTGAAAAGAAATATGACAGATGGCAGCGTCCGCATTGAAACCAGAAACTCCTTTGTCTTTATAGAAATCAACAGGAAAATGACACTTGTCGTGTTCCACAGCCTTCAAAACATGATACGTGTCTTCTCTCGCAGAACCTTTAAAACCTGTATCTTTATGCTCGGGCGACCTCCTTTTCTGACATCTGTCATAAGCCGCTTCATTTAAAATGAGACACAATAATGACGGGACCCACAGCCTTGGCGCTCACTACCCTCAAAGGGAGAAAACTAGGATAGATGGAAGCCTCCTTGCGCATGCTAGCTAACACGTGGCAACTTCCACAACGCTATTGAAACAAATAAAACTTTTGAAAGGTCCCCGCAGAAGCTGACACTTGGTGCAACCCGCACAAAACTGTGGAACAAAAAGTTTCTCACTGAAAGCGTCATGGATAAATTAACTCTTTCTCTGTGACCACCATGTGGCATCCTCCACAAGCTTAAAACTTGATACATTATTGTGGCCCACCATCTTTATCTTAGCATTGACATGACATAGAAAGAAACACGCGGCATTGTCTGTAGCAAACTTAAAAGACACATGGTGCTCTCCACACAAAACATAGAAACTTAAGAGACTGCCTCCGCATGTGACACATGGCGGCACCCACAGCCTTGCTGAAACAAAAAGTAACTATTGAAACTATCTACTACATGGCGCGCTCCGCACAAAACTTAATTTTTGAAACATTGCTATGATTATTGCCGTGGCTTTGACACTTGGCAAATTTTGGATAAAATAATTGAAATCTGCGCAATGATGTTTGAAACTCGCACAGAAACAAAAGAGACCTGCACTGCAACATTTGAAACCTGCGGACTAAGTAGCAACTAAAACAAAACATAGAGTCTTTGACACTCTACAGGTCTTGGCGACCATTAGGACTTTTGAGCCTGCTCTAAAAGAACCCCAAAACTAACAAAAAGATATGTATTGAAAATATAACTTTAAATCATAAATTTTGCAATGCTGTCTGATAAACAGACCATTTTGAATTAGAGAGTCCCTATCTACTCTGCAAATCTTGAAAAGTAAAATCAAGATTAATTATATCTTTATGAGAAAAGGTTTGCAAAATTTGTACCACAGCGTTTAATTGAAATTCTAGCTGGGCCATAGGTATCAACACAGTTTCAACTTTCTTGACTGATGATGAATCACTTAAACCCTAGGAAATTGTCTGATCATTTTGCTTAGTCAAGAGAAGAGCCTTGATGTCATCAATCATCAACACTATGTTACTATCTGGGAATGTTGAAGGAAGCCCTAGTTGCACCAAATCCTCTATATGTTTCTTCATATTTTTCACTCCTTTCACTGTATCCAAGAGCTCTTGACAATTTGTGGCTACAGAGTTACAACTCAAAACCTCATTAACCTTTTTAGCAGTAACCATTTGATCATTGATACTTGTTGTTGATAGTGTCTCATCTATTGTGTCATACAATTTCTTCAATAAAAGTTAAGAGTCAGAAACCCTCAATGAAATAGTGGACAAGGTGGCCTACACTGAAGTTTCTACTTTCTCACATAGCTACTGAGCTTTAACAGAAAAGTTAAAGATGGCTTTAGCTAGATAATCTCCTCAGAGATTCTCTTCCATACTGAAACATATAGCTCTTTTGCCAAAATATAGAACTCCAACATTTTGTGGCCTATTAGCTAACTCAATTGTCAGCTGCTTTGTTCTTTGTTTCTCAGCCATGAGTTGTGCCTGAACTGCACTATTAGCATTTTGCTCACTCAATAACTTCTGTTGCAAGTGTGTGGCCTCTTGCAACTTATCCAGATATTTCTTCTCTGAAGTGGCTTTCTCCTGTCTCAAAATAGTTATTGCAGCTTTTTCTTGTGCTAGCTCAAACTTAAGAGAAGCAATCTGGGCTTGTACAACCTGATGTATCTGCAAAGAAACAATATTTTGCAACTGTTTGTTCAGATTATCAATCTTATTTTTCTTAGATTGAATCTCGCCAACAAGATTGCTGCTTGAGCCAAATCATTTTCTACTTTCTGCAACTTCTTGGATACTTTCAAATAATCTGTTGCTACAGCAGATGCCGTTTCATTTAGAAGCTCAACCCTATCCTGTGGCTTGAAAAGAGACATATCCATGGCCACAACATTCATAGCATAATCCTGAGGCTACATCTGTTCATTTGGTTTCACCACATTTGGAGACAAATGTGTAACTGCCAATGATTGTTGAATGGGGTCATAAAGTGACCTCATGTGTGCCATAATAGGGCTCTTATTTTCCTTTTTCCTCTTTTTGTCAATTCTAGCCTCTCTAGCCCTTTTTGTTGTGTCTGATTGAGCTTGGAATGTAGGAGGGGATGCAATGTATCCTCTAGCAAAGGGATGACCTTGAGGTAGGCCATAGGGAGTAGCAGATAAATACTGGCTAGGAGAAACTTGAGGAGGGGCACGTTTAGGCACAGATGGAGAAAATAATGGTAGTGTAATGGCCTGTGAAGACATGGCCCGAATACTGGCAGCTGTGGAAAGGGTTGATGTAAGCACAACAAAAGTGGCAGGGGTTATGAATGCCTAGCTACTTGGGATTGCCACTCCTATAGTAGAAGAAAGAGAAATAGGAGAAAAGGGAGAAGAAGCACTTACTTGAGTGACAGAAGAGGTGACTGGCAGTTATTGCTGCTATGGTTCTATTTCTTCTTCCTCTTCCTCTTGTAGGTACAATCTCCTATGTTTCCTAGGCCTCTCTTCCATTTCCTCTATTTCTTTCTCTTCAATGTTTACCACCACTGGTGGTTGCAAAGGAACAATCCTGGAACTCCTAGATGCCGAAGTTGTTTGAGTCCCTAGAATTGGTGATGACACAACACCTTTTTGTTTCTCTAAGGTGATAAGGGATTGGGGCCATAAAGATGCAGGAGCAACAGATGATGACTGTCCTATTTCTTGCATTATTTGGGCCGACTCTGTTTCTTCTTCTGTCTCCTCACCCTTCTTCTGAATTCTACTTGTGTCTAGACTTGAGATTGGGGAGGGATGCCATTCATCCCAGATTGATTCCCATTTTTCATCACTCTCAACATTTCCAAATGAATGTGTAATCTCATAAATTTCTTGCCTATACTTCCAATAGGCTTCAATCTTTTCTGCTTTCCAATCTTGGGTTTTTAATGCTTTCCTTAGACCAGCAGTCATTCTCAACTTAGGGTCATATTCCTTCTCTTTGACATAGAAGGTTTCCCATGGCCTAGGACCCTTATAGGGCAAATAAGTTAATTCCACATACAGATCTGGGTTATCCTCTTTCAGATTCCTCCTGTCTTCCCAAAATGGACGACCCTCATGTACCATCTTGGCACGAACCTTATTATTTATAATCCAAGAGGCTAGAAAACTATCTGGGTCATATTTCCATTTATCCTCTATGATGAGGAAACCAAGGACAACTAACTTCCTTAACAAGAGGTTCTCTGCACCTCTAACTTCAAGTGTCATGTTTTTTTCTTGCCCATGGGACATCATACATCTTCTTCTTTCTTTTCTTGTGGCCAAAGTCATTATCAACCATAGATACCTATTGGGTCACCTCTAAGAATATGACCCTAGGGGTCAATACTTTAGGCAATAGCACAGGCTCCCCACTGAAACCACAGACTTTGATTATTGTATTATGTGCTCCAAAGAAGTAGTCACAAGGAATTGGGCAATTGGTTATAAAACCCCTTATACTTTGTGTCATCCTATGTTCTACAGGCTCAGGGCTTAACTGAATACTCGCCTTGTCTTGAAATTTGTAAGCTAATCAATCATGGCGGAAACAATTTGTTCTAAAAAATCAAGCTGGTACTCTTGCGATTTATCCACAGTTTTCATTCTAAAAATGATTGCCAGCTACCAGTCATGGACTATGTTATCCTCTGTCATTCCAAAAATGAAAGCTATCATTGAAAGTACCTCCTGAACATTTTGACTGAATTGTGTCTGCCCAGTGGGTAGTGTGGGCATCAGAGTATTATCCTCTCCCAACTAAATCTCTGAATTCAGGAATTTCAATTTGTTATGTATATTTGCCCATGTGTTTTGCATTTTGGCAACAGTTGGAAATGTGGCTGTTCTATCATACTGCAAGGCCATCATGTCCCTTATGGCCTTGGGCATAATATGCACTATGAAAGGGCCCTGTTGAATAGTATTTGATGGTGCATGAAACAGTTCTGCACATAACTCGATTAGCTCGGGGTACAGGTGGACATTTGGGACTAGGAACTATGCCAATTGAGAGGTACATATCCTCATACCAAAAGTCTCAGACTGCCTGTTGTTTGCTTAAAGAATGCACTTTTGATGTGCCCCCTCCCAGAGACTCTTGGTGTTCTTTTGAAAGGGCGTGTCATATATGCCATCTGCATAATCCTTCACCTGCTCTGGGTCAACAAAAAACCCTACTTTAGGAACCCTTGTTCTTGGATAGGTTTTCCTTGGTTGCGCAGGTGTTGAAGCATATGATTTGTTGTTCAATAGTTTGTCTATTGACTCATAAATTCCAAGTCCCTCTTGTGGTGACTGTGTCTCAGACATATCTGTATCTTTGTGAGGAGAACGTAGGAAGCTTTGACATAGAAAAGAAGAAACTATTTTATTAGAGTGATACTTAGCTGAAAGGCACTTGCTAGGGAAAGAGTTTGGATGCAACAATGATTCAAAGCAGAAAGATACAAACAAAGATGGTTATACTTAGGCTTTAAAACTTAGCTCATTGGGATTTATGAAGATAATAAATGATATATCTTATCTTATTAATGGCATTAATGCCGAGAAACAACTAGTGTATCTTTTTGAAATCCGCATGGAACGGAGTGTCAGATATGTTACGAGAATCTATCTTTCTGAAAAAGTGTGTACTTCCGGGGAATTTTAGAGATTTCTGAACAACCTTAATAAATGCTAGTCTAAAAGAGAAGGGGCTTTGCATTGTTGACACGTGTTCACCAAACACTTATTTGAAAGGGAAAGCGGGAAGAGGAAAGTGGGAAAACAAGAAAGCGAGAAAAGGAAACAAAACTAACTAACTATGATACATGACGAGCCCCTCCTTAATTGAAATGTTTCAGAAAGATCCCATTTATCAGAATCTCTTCAGGCTCTCCATTCATGGTTTCTAGCTTGAATGAATTTTGTTGCTTAAAGGAACAAATTTTATAAGGACCCATCCACAATGATTTGAATTTGCTGTGTCGACCTGGCTTTGCAGCTCTTTCATCCCATTTCAATACTAGAGAGCCAACCTCAAAAATGGGATTTGAAGTCTTCAAATCAAATCAGTTCTTAACCATTTTCTGATGTTTCATTGGTGACTCATGTGCCTTTTCTCTTTTCTCTTAGAATTCCAACAGTTCAGCAAGTCTGACTTGCATGGGGCTATTCTCTTCAATTTCTATCCGTTTTAACAATTGCAAAGCAGGGATCTCTAGACTTAGTGACATTATTGCAGGTTTACCATAAACTAACTCATAAGGAGACATTTTAGTGAGTTGCTTTGGTGTGATCCTGTCAGCCCACAGTGCTATATTAAGTAACTTATGCCACTCTCTGTGATAATTGGTCCCTATCCTTTTTATGAGTCTGATAAGGTTCTTGTTAGTGGACTCTGCCAGACCATTACCTTGAGGGTAATAGTTTGAAGAAGTCTTCAAATAAATCCCATTCCTTAATGCAAACTTAGATAATTTGGTTCCCAAAAATGCTTTAGCATTATCTAATATGATGGTACGAGGAGGACCAAACCGAGCAGTTATGCCTTCTAGAAATTCTAATATGACTTTTTCTGTTGCCTCTTTGAGTGGTACTACTTCACTCCACCTGGTAAAGTAATCTATTGCTGTGAGAATCCACTTGTGTCCCATACTTGACACTGGATTGATCATACCAATAAAATCTAGACCCCATTGAGTAAAGGGTTCATCTACAACTATGGGACTTAAAGGCATTGTTGCATTTCTCCTTTTGCCAGTATAAAACTGACAAGCTTGGCATTCTTTAACTAGTTGATGGCAATCTGTAAACAGAGTGGGCTAGAAATATCCTGCTTGTGTTACTTTGATTGCAGTGGTCCTTGCTGAAAAATGTCCACCTGAGGCTCCATGGTGTAATTCATGTAGTATTCTTTGAGCTTCATCCTTCTCTATACATCTAAAGAGTATACAATCAACATTCCTTCTGAATAAAATATGATCAACTAGTACAAAATGGGTCCCTTGATGTCTATAGTACCTTCTCTTATCATGGGAGAGCTCATTTGGGAAAATCCCATACTTCATAAACTGTATCCTATTTTAGACCCAAGAGTCTTGGTCAACCTCTTGGAGTTTCAACACATTTTCACTTTCTGTTTCTTCAGTCACTGTTCTTTCCATGTCTTGGGTCATGTATTGGCATAATCCCTTGCCTCTGACTAGCTTGGTGGGTCTTACTTCTACATCATATTCTAGGATCTTTGTTATCCAATCGGCTCTTTTCTCAGTGATCTCACCCTCCATAATATATTCTCTTACACTGGGGTGAGCCACTAATATTAGAATTTTATTTCCTGTTACCAAATGTCTAAATTTTTTAAGGGCTTTTACCATGGCATATGCTTGCTTCTCCACAAAATTATATCTAGCCTCATATTCCCTGAGAGTTTTGGAGAAAAAGGCTATTGGGTGCTCTCCTTCTTGTTGATCATCTTTCTAAGTTAGAACAACAACACTGAATTCTCCCCCATACACATACATTATAAAAACTTTAGAAAAATTTGGGTTTCTAAGTACTGGGGCTATTGAAATGACCCTCTTGACTTCTTCAAAAGCATGTCTTCCTTCTGTGGTCCATTTGAAAACTAGATCTTTTTTAAGCAATAGTGTCATTGGTCTAATTAGATCTGCAAAATCAGATATGAATCGGCTAACAAAGTTGATTTTTCCTAGAAAGGATTGAACTGCTTTCTTGTTGACTAGAAGAGATAGGTTCATTATGGCTGTGACCCTTTCTGGTTCAATAGAGACCCCTTCCTTTGACACTATATGCCCTAGAAGTTTACCTTGAGGTACAGTAAAGATACATTTCTTGGGATTCAAAGATATTCCAAACTCTTGACATTTCTTAAAAACAACCTCTAAATGGTCAAAATGATCCATAGCATTCTTAGAAAAAATAGTGAGGTCATCTAGATAGATTAGAATAATCTTATTTATAAGTTCCCCGAATGCTACATCCATTGCACGCTGAAAAGTAGTCCCAGCATTTGAAAGGCCAAAAGGCATTTTAGCATATGCAAATGTTCCCCACTTTGTAGTGAATGCAGTTTTATGCTGATCTTCATCTGCTAACAAAATCTAATTGTATCCTGAGAAACCATCCAGCAAGGAAAACCTTTCTGACCCAGCCACAGTCTGTAAAATCTATTCCATAGAGGGCAGGGGATAATGATCTTTCAAAGATGCTCTATTCATATCCCTAGAATCTACACAAAGTCTTATACCATTCTTCTTTCTTATAGGCACTAGGTTTGATACCCAAGTTGAATGCTTAATTGGAAAAATAATCTTTGATTCCAGGAGCTTTTGCAGCTCATCCACCATTAAAGGTTCAATTCTAGGATTCATTGGCCTTTGCTTCTGTTAGACTGGTTTAGATCCTTTAGTAAGCTCTATTATGTGTTGGATGATATCTCTATTATAGCCATGGAGGTCCTCATAGGTCCAAGCAATCACCCTATCATATTTATCACATAAATCAATCAGCCTTTCCCTTTCTTCTTGGGTTGTAGAATTTCCAATTTTTAACTTTCTTCCTTCACTAACTTGGATCTCAGAATAATCTTCCTTATTCGCCTGAAACCTCCTCTTCTCTAGGCTTGCATCTTTAGATCAAACAAGTTTTCTAAAGTAATCAGCGCTTTAAGGAGTTTATTTGATTTCAGCTGGATAATTTGATCACCATATGCTTCCTCAATTTTGGGGTGTAATTGATCAACAAATTTACCTGATTGCTGTAAGAATGAAAGTACTTGAAGATCAATATCAAAAACTTGCCAAGTTTGGTCATTATCTGGAATAGTTGATCTTACTATAACTTTAACTAACTCATTGTTAACTAAGAGATCAGTTGCTGGGTCAAACTGTGAACCAATTTATGCCATTCTATTTGCTTCAGAATTTTGGGCTCTGGGAACTACCTCAATATTGAAAGCCTCAAAACCATCTATCAGGTCCCAAATCTTGTGCTGATAGGATCTCATTCTTACATTTTTGGCTATTGCTTTCTCTCTGATTTATTTTACCACTAGTTATGAGTCTCTTTTTACTACTAGATTCTGTATTTCCTTTTTCTTTGCCAACATGAGTCCATGCACCAAAGATTCATATTCAACATCATTATTGGTACATGTGAAAAGAAAGTAAATGGCTCTTAGAATTTTCTCACTATTTGGGGCAGTAAGGCAAATTCCTGCTCCAACACCATTTTTACTCCTAGCCCCATCAAAATTTAGGGTCTAGATCTCTGAGTTTCTTTCAGCCTCTCCACTTTCTGATGTTTCTTTCCTTAAAACATTAGGGATTTCTTGGTCTTCTTCAAAAATGACATAAGTGCCTAGACCAGTAGAGTCATAGTTTCAATAGGGATCACTCTACATCATGGTCAATAGATGATTGTTCTCTTCTTCCTTTTGGTCATGTTCAGTCCAGTCACCTAACTCTTCAACAAAGACTCTCTCCTCCTTATTCAGCATGGCATGGGATGCTTCTAATTTTTGAGTTGGTTCATTTGTGATATGGTCTTTGGATAATGGTTCAGACAATATTTTCATCTTTGTCCCATAGTTGGTTCTCAGAATGAGGTGTGACCAATCTAGTGACATGTAACCTCCTATCTTGGCTATGAAAATCTCTAGACAAGCATAAACCAAATATAGGGGGAATATCTATGACTACAACATCCTGATTGACAATTATATTAGGGCAAGTATATAGTTGTAAGGGAAGTTATTTGACTTTTCCTATTGTTTGAACAACTTTACCATCCAACTGCATGACCCCTCTTGTAAGTGGTTCATATTTTATCTTTAAAGCATCTGCTATCTGCTTTGGCATTACTGTAGTACTGACCCCATAGTCTATCATTGCATTATGCAACAAATTTTTCCCAACTATTAGAGTCAAATAAAAGGGATCTAGTTTAGATTTACCTACCTTAGGTGCATTATTCAACAGAGCTATTGTTTGTAGAGATACAATATCTCTGGGCTGAAGTTTCCCTTTATCAATAGCTCCTTCCTTAGCACCAGTGTGTTTAGAGGCTTCTTTACCTTGCAGAGCTTCCTGTAACAGTGTCTTCTGCTTGGGAATAGCTAACATATCCTAGATTGATATGTGTGCTGGAGTTCTTTCAAGATGGTCTACCACATCTACAGGTCCTAATATTTGGGTCTTTGAATAATAAGGGTACCTTGTCTTTTCTAGAACCTGTCCCAAGGCTACTTGATTCTGCACAGGCTGAGGCATGTCTTGCCTAGAGACTGGATTGTGATGATTTGGAAATGGAGAAGTTTCGATGATTTCATTATTAGTAACTTCAGGCTGCTCCATCATTCTCCTCTTTGATCTGGTATAGTAGTCTGACTGCACCAATGGTTTCTTGGAAGTGGATGCCTCATTCAAGAACACTGAATCTTCCTCCTCAATCCATGAAAATAAGGCATGTTCGAGGGCTATTTCCTTTTCTTGTTGTATGGACATTCCTTGCATCTGGGCCACCAATACTACATTTTGAACACCAGGGGACTGATATGGTGGAGTGCTAGAAGTTGAGGATTGCCCTGCTAACCCTCTTTGTTCTGCTATCTTTTGCTGCAAATTACCTCTGGGACAGTCTCTGGGCATATGGGCATTGTTGCAGGGAAAGCACCAAGCATTTATGTCATCTGCTAAATTATTTTGCCCTGGAACTATTTCCCTGTTGGGATTATGAGGGACAATCTGTAAAGGTGTAGGGACTGAAACCAACTAGTTTGAAGGCTGAGGATTAGTTTGCCTTTAAGGGCCTTGATATTGATTTGGCTGAAAGGGAGGTCTATTTCCTTGGAAACCTTGATAAGGGGGCTTTGGATAGGGATTTTGTTGTCTTTTTAGATTAATTATCTCATTTGAAAAGGTCCTTAGAATGTTTTTGACATCATCCATTTCAGATGGTTGAGCAGAGGTAGTTGCCCTAGTAGGTTGTCGAGGTACTGGAAATGAATACATGGACATAGGTGGACCTGTAAGATTAGGAGCTTCTTATGGCAAAGGTAGGGTAATTTTTGGGAACATGGGCATAAGAGGCCTTGGGGCCAATTTTCCAGCATCTATCAAGTTATTTTCAGCCTTGACTGCCAACTCATATGCTTCTGGTAGTGTTTGACCTCCTAGAGACTGAATCATTACTGATATATTAGAGTTAAAAGCTTTGAGGTAAAACACGATAGCCATACCTGATAATGGTCTTGCTGTAGCAAGAATTCTATCCCAGGTATTTTGAAATCTTGAGTTGAAATCGGTCATGGATTCTTGTGGTGCCCTTTTGATAGTGATCAATTGTTGCAGTAAGGAAGATTTATCACCTTTCTCTTTAAATCTTGCAAAGAAAGCGTCCCCAAGCTGATCCCATGTAGATATTGTATTTGGAGTGAGAGATCTATACCAGTCCATAGCCTTTCCTTTGAAAGAAGCTGCTAGCAATCTTATTGCCACATTCTGTTGAGTAATAACATGTACTGCACACACATCAAATACAGATGCTCCCCAGGTGTCTTGAAATCTTCTCCACTAAACTTAGGTAGAGCCTTCAGAGCATTGGCTAGAATAGGATCCCAAGTTACTGGTGGTACTAGGAGGATGAGAAGGCTACCAATGTTCCAATTTACATAGTTCCTTGGAGGTATAGGTGCTCCCATATTTATCCTTTGTGCTACTGCAACCTGCTAATGGTGGTAAAAGAATGCCCGGATTAGCAGTAGACTGAGCTCTTGTAGTAGGTCCATAGCCTGGCTCCTTGTTACTCTCTGGCTCATACGATCTTGACAAAAACTTCAAGAAAGGTCCCACCAGGCGTGCCAAAAACTGTTGATGGCTAAAATTGTGCAGGTTCTAACACCAACATGGGAAGTTTCAAGAATGTGGAACTTGCTACTTGAAACGACCTCTAGATTTTAAAGAAGCTGGCTCTTCTCTATTTCTATTGGGTTTTGAGTAAAGGGTAAGAAACTAACATGATTACAGATACAATTAAGCAAATCTAACTATGGTGATGCGCCTGAGTAAAAGTATCCCTTCAATTTAAGCACAGTGAAACTATTCTCAAGATACAGTTATATTAATGAGCAGATATTGCATGATTGACATAAACAGATAAAATGAATATTATCAAAGGCTCACAACCAGACACTTTGCAATGACAGATGATATCAACCAAGGCACAAAACATAGTTCTTGTCATTAATCTTCCAGCAACATAAAAGGCACAGATACATACATAGATACATTAACTTTCTTATCAAGAACAACAAAATAAAGGCAAAATGACATAAAATGGTCACAACAAAGTCTCTGACTTCTCTCTAAGATTTTTGACTAACTTATCAAAGATATTTTAATCTATATGTCCATGTGTATATCTATCTATTACAAATACTACATATTTATAACCATAGATCTAACTCTAGATTGTCTGTAACAACCAAATCCCCAATGGCCCAACGAAACTAAAGATCACTAGAAGTTCCCGATAGTTACGATCCTCTAAATCTATAATGGCCATCCCTCCTACACGCTCATTTGCTGGGGCAAAATATATGTGGCACATCTCCTTCATTGAGACACAGACACATGGTGAGACCCGCATATAACTGAAAAGAAATATGACAGATGGCAGCGTCTACATTGAAACTAGAAACTCCTTTGTCTTTATAGAAATCAACAGGAAAACAATATTTGTTGCGTTCCGTAGCCTTCAAAACATGATACGTGTCTTCTCTCGCAGAACCTTTAAAACCTGTATCTTTATGCTTAGGCGACCTCCTTTTCTGACATCTGTTGCAACCTGCTTCATTTAAAATGAGACACAATAATGATGGGACTGTTAGGGTTAACCGATAGAAGATATCAATTAAATGCAAATAAAGATTAAACAGAGGAATGGAAATACACATAAATAATAACAACGAGAGTCAAGTTTTTAACATGGTTCACCCAAACTCGGGCTACATCCACAAATAGAGAGTCCAATATTATTATCTATTAAATCAAACTGATTACAACCAGCAATCCCTGCAACTCAATACTGTTGCAAATGCTACAATATAATATCAACCAAAACCCTAAACCTTAGCCACTTTTTTCAAGCCTTATGTTGGTTACAAAAAATAGGGTTTCTTATGTCGGTTACAAAAAAAGGGTTTTTTATGTTGGCTCTAAAAAAAATGGCTAGTGTATAGTACTTTCCTGATTAGTCGTCACCTACCAACAATCTCCCACTTGGAGACTAATCTTGGACAACATCGCTACCCCTGTAGATCCCACTGGAAATAAGCACCCTGGACTCTACTATTCTATTTTTGTTGTTTTCAATCTAGAAGACCAACTGAAGCTGAAGAGAAGCTCAGCTTCTCCCTTGTCACTGCTTTTGTAAACATATCTGCTGGATTTTCATCTGTATGTATCTTTTCCAACCTTAACTGTCCATTATCCAACATTGACCGAATAAAGTGATACCTCAACTGTATGTGTTTGGTCTTTGAATGCAAGGCAAAATTCTTTGCAAGATGTATGGCACTCTGACTGTCTGTATACAAAGAACTGTTAGCCAGTTGTTTGCCTAATTCTTCCATTAAAGATTGCAGCCATATCATCTCCTTGCTTGCCTCTGTTGCAGCTACATACTCTGCCTCTATGGTGGATAAAGCAACCACCTTTTACAACTGTGAGATCCAACTCACTGCTGTCCCACCTACAGTAAAGACATAACCTGTAGTACTCCACCTGGTATCAATATCCCCTACCAAATCTGAGTCTACATAACCTGCTAAATCAGTATTAGAGCCCAAAAAACATAAATTTTTATTGGATGTACCTCTCAAATATCTGAGAATCTATTTTACCGCATTCCAATGCTCCAATTCGGGATGACTCATATACTTGCTAACGACTCCTACAGCATGTGTAATATTCGATCGTGTTCATACCATGGCATACATTAAACTTCCTATAGATGAAGCATATGGTACCTTGGACATTTTCTCTTCCTCCTCTTGTGTCTTAGGACACATCTCCTTAGTCAATTTCAAATGACTAGGCAAAGGTGTGCTGACAGCTTTTGCATTATCCATATGGAATCTTTGCAACACCTTTTCAACATAATTAGCCTGAGATAGAGTCAATTTTCTGTTCTTCCTATCTCTGCAAATTTTCATACCAATGATTTGTTTTGCTGCCCCTAAATCCTTCATAGCAAATGATTGTGCAAGTTGCTATTTTAACTCTCTTATGTGATCCATGTTAGACCCAGCTACAGGCATGTCATCAAAATATAAATATAAAATAATGTAGCTGTCATTATCCAACTTCTTAAAATAAACACAATGGTTATAATTACATCGGCTATAGCCTTGCTCAGCCATAAAACTATCAAATTTCAGATACCATTGTCGAGGTGCTTGTTTCAGGCCATATAAACTCTTCTTCAATCTACACACTAGTTTTTCCTTACCATTGACCTCAAATCCTTGGGGCTGTTCCATGTATATCTCCTCCTCCAAATCACTATGGAGAAAGGCAGTTTTCACATCTAACTGTTCTAAATGCAAATCTTTAGAAGGCACAATACTTAAAATAGTATGAATAGAAATCATTTTGACAACCGGAGAAAATATCTCGTCAAAATCAATGCCCTTTTTCTGTGCAAATCATTTTACAACTAACCTAGCTTTAAATCTTTTCTTACCTCTATCTTCCTCTTTCAGCTGATAAACTCATTTGTTTGGTAAAGCCTTTTTACCTGCAGACAACTTACATAATTCCCAAGTCTGATTTTTCAACAAGGAGTCTATTTGTTCTTTCATAGCAAGCTCCCACTGAACCTGTGTATCCACCTACATAGCTTCATCATACCCTTCTGGTTCACTAGCATCTATTAACAAAATAGAATACAAAGAGGAAGAAAACCTTTTAGGAGGTCTACTTATCCTTGTTGACCGTCTAACATTCACTGGAGTTTGTGGTATTTCTGGTTGCTATTGCGGAGCATGAGGAACCACTGGAACATCACTATTTGGAGTATCATCCAACACCACATAATCTTTTTTTTTCTTCTCATGTTGTTGCAACTGATCTTTGTACAACACCATCTCATTGAATATAACATCCCTGCTTCTCACAATTTTCTAATTTTTAAAATCCCAAAGCCTATAACCAAATTCATCAATGCCATATCCAATGAAACTACATTTTTTTGATTTTACATCCAGCTTGGTTCTATTTTCGGAATCTACATGTGCAAATGCTTCACATCTGAAGGTTTTGAGAAAAGAATAACCCACCTTCTTACCTGTCCATGCTTCCTCTGGAATACCACAACCCAAAGGAACTGAAGGATCTCTATTAATTAAATATACAATAGTGTTGACAGCCTCTGCCCACATATTTAAAGGTAGCCCAGCATGCAATCTCATGGTCCTTGCATGCTCCATTATTGTCCTATTCATGCGTTCAGTCACTCCATTTTCCTATGGAGTCCCTAGAATCATTTTTTGCCTACGAATTCCATTAAAGATACAATAATCCTCAAATTCTTTGCTGCAATACTCACCACCATTATCAGATCTAAGACATTTTAATCTTTTACCCATCTCATTCTCAACCAAGCTTCTCCATTTCTTAAATGTTTCAAATACATTAGATTTCTGCCTAAGGAAATAAATCCATACCTTCCTAGTTGCATCATCTATGAATGTAACATAATACCGAGAGCCACCGAGAGAAGATACCTAAGCTGGTCTTCATACATCTGTATGCACAAGCTCCAAGTTTTCATTTTTCTTTTGCTTCCCATCCTTGAGAAAAATGACTCTCTTTTGTTTGCCATACACACAACTTTCATAGAAATCCATATTGATACATTTCAGACCTGGTAAAACTTTCTTAGAATGAAGTACGTTCATACCTTTTCACTCATATGCCCAAGTCTGTTATGCCACAGTGTTGTCTCAAAACCTGCAGCAACTTTTTCAGTCTCTTCCTGCAAACTTGCAGTAACTGTTCCTGAACCTGTTTGTTTTTTCTCTGCAATAGCTAAAGTAGAAGGAATAGTGTGACTTGTACCAAGATATAAGGTGCCTACTTTCACACCTTTTGCTACTATTAAGGCACCTTTTGAAACCTTCCATTTTTTGTCAGTAAATGTAACAATGCAACCTTCTTCAGCTAGCTGCCCTGTTGAAATTAAATTCCTACTGAGCCTTGGAATGTGCCTTACCTCTTGTAGTAGCCAATGATTCCCATTCTACAACTTAATCTTGATTCTTCCCTTTCCAACAATCTGACAGGGTTCGTTATCTCCCAAATAAACCAACCCAAAATCCCCTTGGACATAATCAAGAAAATAACTTCTATGGGGCGTAGCATGAAATGAGGCCCCTGAATCTAAAACCCATGAATCATCAACATTATCTATGGAAAGAATCAAAGCATCATCTTCAGATTTATTACTTACCACATTTGCCTCCTTATTGCCTTCTTGTTTGTCTCCTTTATTTTTCTGAGACCAGTAATCTTTCTTCAGATGACCTAGTTTCCCACAGTACCAACAATCCTTTTGTCCTCTAGTTTGGGATCTCTTATCCTTTGATTTTCCTCGCGACTTCCCATGACCGCCATAACCTTTTCCTCTCTCCTTTGATCTGCCCCTATTTTTTGCATTCAAAACACTACCTAATGTGGACCCACTTGAGCTTTTCCTATGAATTTCCTCACTTAGAATAACACCAACGACATCATCAAATTTTAGGGTATTTGAACCAGAAACAGAGTTACTAACTGCCATTACCAAACTATTCCAGCTTTTAGGCAATGAACATAATATCAAGAGAGCTCTAACTTCTTCATCAAATTTTACATTTACAGAAGTTAATTGACTGACAATCATATTAAATTCATTTAAATGATCTGTCACAAATCCACCTTCAACCATTTTAGATTAAACAGATGCTTCATGAGAGATACCTTATTTGAGGTTGAGGGTTTTTCATACAATTTTGCCAAAGCTTTCATCGGACCATTTGTTGTCTTCGTTTCCATTATATTGAATGCCAGCGATGGTGCCAGGCACAACCGAATGGTTCCCAGTGCCTTTTTGTCAAGAAGATTCCCATCCTCATCAGTCATTGTTGCTGGTTTCTTGGCTACTCCTTCCAATGACATCCATAAATCCTTTTGATAGAGGTAATCCTCCATCTACATCTTCCATAACTAATAGTTCCGCCCATTGAATTTATTGACTTTCAATTTACCCTCATTCGCCATTACTCCCACTCAACTGTGAGACCTTCCTGCAGACGATAGTCGAACACAACCCACTCTGATACCAATTGTTAGGGTTAGCCGACAGAAGATATCAATTAAATGCAAATAAAGATTAAATAGAGGAATGGAAATACACAGAAATAATAACAACGAGAGATAAGTTTTTAATGTGGTTCACCCAAACTTGGGCTACATCCACCAACAGAGAGTCCAATATTATTATCCAGTAAATCAAATTGATTACAACTAGCAATCCTTGCAACTCAATACCGTTGCAAATGCTACAATATAATATCAACCAAAACCCTAACCCTTAGCCACTTTTTTCAAGCCTTATGTCGGTTACAAAAAATAGGGTTTCTTATGTTGGTTACAAAAATAGGGTTTTTTATGTCGGCGAGGATACATGGCTAGTGTACAGTACTTTCTTGATCAATCGCCACCTACCAACAAGGACCCACAACCTTGGCGCTCACTACCCTCAAAGGGAGAAAACTGGGACAGATGGTAGCCTCTGCGCACACGCTAGCTAACACGTGGCAACTTCCACAATGCTACTGAAACAAATAAAACTTTTGAAAGGTTCCTGCGGAAGCTGACACTTGGCGCAACCCACACAAAATTGTGGAACAAAAAGTTTCTCACTGAAAGCATCATGAATAAAGTAACTCTTTCTTTGTGACCACCACGTGGCATCCTCCGCAAGCTTGAAACTTGAAACATTACTGTGGCCCACCATCTTTATCTTGGCATCGACATGACACGGAAAGAAACACGTGATATCATCTGTAGCAAACTTAAAAGACACATGGTGCTCTCCACACAAAACATAGAAACTTAAGAGACTGCCTTCGCATGCGACACATGGCGGCACCCGCAGCCTTACTGAAACAAAATGTAACTATTAAAACTATCTGCTATGTGGCGCGCTCCACACAAAACTTAATTTTTGAAACATTGCTGTGACTATTACTGTGGCTTTGACACTTGGCAAATTCTGCATAAAACATTTGAAACCTGCACATCGATATTTGAAACTCGCACAGAAACAAAAGAGACCCACACAACAACATTTGAAACCTACGGACTAAGTGGCAACTGAAACAAAACGTAGAGTCTTTGACACTCTACAAGAGCACAGACTGAAACTGTGTCTCCCATAATTTTCACTGCGGAGGAGTAAATGATCTGAAACTTTAGATTTAGCATCTTTACATCATACTAAACTTAACCTTTGAACTGCATGACCATATCTTCAAATATGAAGGAATGTGGAGCAATTTACTGAGCAGTCTTCCAAGCAGCTTCCTACAGCAGAAACCTTCACTAGAACTTCTGGAGGCCAAAGCCTACATATAGCAACATATACATCCTTAGGAACAACAGGAAGGATTATACAACATGCCATAGGTCATTAGCAACATATTTTCATCCTCAGCATAGTTTCTAATTCCCATCTTAATATATCATCATTCATCTTAGTGCTTCTAATTCCCGTCTTAAGATATTATCATGAAATCATCTATGCGGACCACAAACATGCTCAATACACCTTGTCTTAACATTAATCAAGGCATGACATCCAACCATGAACATCAGCAACCCACTATGAACATTAGGAACATCACTGAATATTAGTAACCCTGAACATCAACATCATCACTGTATTTCACTGCATCTCTGTTACCACATTAGTATATCATTCACATTAACCACATCAGACAACCATAAGGAGAGTGCAGACATTACTCAGAGTGTTGACATCAATGACAACACATATTACCAACAGAAAGACTGTTGAAATCCTTGATAGCAGCCAAGCCCAATAGCTAATATAACAAGATTGAGAACACACAAAATAGATGATGTTGATTATAATGCAACTAAGGTTAAGTAAATTGAGACGAAGACTACGATTGATGTTCTAAATGTGGATGCAAGAAGTTTTCTTTTTATTACCAAAAATGACCTAGGATGGTGTCCTTAAATAGAAGTCCTATACACATAACTCAAGATCTTTGGCATGCAAGTCAATGAGTAATAGTCATATTCCTAGAAAATTGACTTTAGAAGTAAGATATTTTTAGAACCCTATGGGTGGCCTAGTCTAAAGTGCAATTTTTTATAGAATTGGGCCAGTCCTATTCTACATGATGGATTTAGCATAGCAAAGTGATGATTCAGGATCAGGGTCAGTTGGTGCACCAAAAGAGTCAAATTGGGTATTAAGACCATTCATTTACAATATCCACACAAATTAGCACAAAATGATGGGGTAAAAGTGTAGGGTATGCACTTTTATCCTCTACATTTTACCCCCACTTGGTCTGCATACAAATCTATATGTGTAAACAAGCCAAAGTAGAGATGAAAGAAATAAATAGTCATAAAAAGAATTATTTTGGAGTATTGAATTTAAGGCACTACAACAAGCATGTGATCTATTTGTCTCTAATATGCAGTAGATGTCCATCAGGTCTTCCATACTATTAAAGGAAAAAAGAAAAAAAAAAACATATGAACCTACACATAAATTGAGATAAAATTAGTGATAATATGCCCATTAGAATTGTGTATAGTATGATAGAGTGCCAAGAAATCAAGGAAAAAAAAACAAAAATGAAATGTGAAAATTATGACTGAAACTAAAAATGATAAATACAAGAAACTAAATATATAATATGTGTTGAAAATTACATATCTATTAGAAGCTGCTACGAAAAATAACTTATTCTGAATCAATTCTAAATTTTCATTACAACCTTGATTACTTGTTACGAATAGAACTAAGGTGATTCTTTTATAAAAATTACAACCCAAAATACAACTGATAACTAAGACTAAACTTTCCTATGCAATTAGGTGATATGCTCTAAACTAGTGAGATTAAATCAAATCATATCACTTAAAATATAGCATCTAGAGTCCACAAAAAAACTATACTATAATGAACAACTAACCACCCAAAAATATACTTTTAAAAAGTAGTAACTACATCTATAATTAGGCTCCTAAACATAGTCATTTTTAAAAACAAGAAGTAATTTATAAATTTTATAAAAAATAGTCTCTAAAATTAGCAACCCAAAACTTAAAAATAGTTCTTTGAACTATTGAAAGTGGTGCTCCAAATCAGAATAGAATGTGTTATTTTTAACTGCACCCAAAACTAACTATGAAACTCTAGCAAACTATAGAATAAGACTTCATCAACAATAGTTTAACTTCGTCAGTACCTTTCTAGTTTAATGTCAGAATTTTCTATAAGGATCCCTATATATGCAACTTTGTCTTCAAATTTGAGTGTATTATTTTTTCTAGTCCTTTAAAATGATATTTGCCAACTATTATTTTGAATTATAAAACTAAATTTTAACTTTTGTGTCTTTTACCAACTCTCTTATGCAATGGTGCTTCAACTCTATGTGTTTTTCCCTTGCACAAACTACTAGATTTTACTCAATTGTATGGCTCCACCATTGTCACAAAATATTACTGTAGGATTTCTTTGTTATTCTCCTAGATCTTCTAAAACTCTTCTTAACCAAACTACATGTGTACATGTTGTTGTTAATGTGGCATAATCTATTTCTATATTGGATAATGTAATTGTATTCTATTTCTTTGAAGTCCATGCAATAAATCCACTACCTAATATAAAACAATGTCTTGGTGTGCACTCTTTCTAGAATCTAATGATCATGCCCAATTTATATCTAAAAAATCAACCAACTTTGAATCTTTGACTAAATAATAATGGATTCCATGATCTGTCATTCATTTCACATACCTTAGTATCATTTTTGTTGCTTGTAAATGTCTTTCTATAGTTGCACTCATCTACCTTGAAACCAATGATACTCTAAACATAATATTTGGCCTTGTAGTTGTCAAATACATTAAACTCCAAATAATACTTCAATGTTTCCTTTCATCTACTTTTAGTGATCCATTTTAATTCATTAAAGTTTCTCCATGTGTAATTGGTGCATTCACTCATTAACAATCTAGCATATTAAACTTCTTCAATGTATCTTGCACATACTTAGCTTGACCAATAAAGATCTTACCATGAGATTAGTGTACCTTCATGCCAAGAAAGTATCAAGCATCGATCCTAAATCAATCATTTCAAATTCTTTCATTATTAGCTCTCTTAATTATTTCTTCATCTTGTTTGAACTTCTTGTATAGATTAGGTCATCAGCATAAAGGCACACATAAATTGTTTCATTAACTTCCTTCTTGAAATACAGTGTAGGCTCATTATTGCTTCTCATATATGATCCATTGCTAATAATCATGTATCAATTCTTGAATACCATGCTATTGATGCTTGTTTCAAACCATAGAGTACTTTCTTCAATGCTTAAAGGTATCCTTCTTTGCCTTTTTCTTCAAATCCAATTGTGGTTGATCCACGCATACTTCCTCTTTAATGCATCCTTTTAAAAATACCCTCTTCACATATAGTTGGTATAATTTCAATCTTTTTTGTCTTTCTAATGATAATATTAATCTTATAGTGTCATGCCTTGCAACAAGTGCATAGGTCTCTTCATAGTTTGTGTCATGCCTTTAAGCATATCCTTTTGCAACTAGTCTAGATTTGTATCTTTAAACAATACCATCACTTTTGTACTTTATCTTGTAAATGTACATTTAGTTCTTATCACTTATTTGTATTTTGGTAGATTACAAGCTCCCAAGTTTTATTTATTTCAATAGCATTGATCTCTTCTTCCATTGTTGTAATCCATTCTTTCTTCTCAATTGTTTCTTTGAACTTAGTGGGTTTCACCTTAATATTTGAATAAAATGCATCTAGTTAACCAATTTTTTATCTTTATTGTTGTCTCTCACTTGACTTCTTGTTAGTCTTCTTTCAAAATTTTGATCTAATGTTAGATTTAGATGATGATTTTGCATTACCTTCTTAGTTTGTGTAACAACATTTATTGAACTTCATGTAGATCTTGAACTTTTAACTTTTTCTTCTTGATCCAAAATTATTCCTTGACTCACAATTTCTTTTTATTTCTTCAAATGACTTGTATAGACTTATCCTTCAACAAATATATCATCTTTGGAATTAAACTTGTAGGCTTTACTTTCTACACTACAACTTGTAAATATGCAAGCTTCACTCTTCACATCCAATTTATGTCTTTCCTCGTCATGTGTGTGAACGTAAGACAAACAACCAAATACTTTCAAGTGTGCCATTATAGGCTTTCTCCCATACCAATATTCATATTGTTTTCCTGTTTCTTATTGCAATAATTAGGCTCCTATTCATGATATAAACAAAAATATTAACTACTTCAAATCAAAACATTATGTCCATACTCTTTACTTCCAATATACTTCTTGTTGACTCTATTATTGTTTTGTTATTTCTTTTTTCCACTCTATTTTGTTGTGGTGTATAAAGTGTTGTTAGCCATCACTTGATTCCATTCCTTGCACAAAATTCATTAAATTCTTTTAAAAAAGTCACTTCCTCTATTTGTTCTTAAGCACTTTATGTATCTTCCACTTTCTTTTTCTACCATAGCCTTTAAACATTTTGAATGCTTCAAATACATCATTCTTATTCTTCAAAAAATAAACCCGTATGTATCTAATAAAATCATCAATGAATGTAATCATGTATAGTGCTTCATACCTATATTTTCCTTGCACATAGGACCACACAAATTTGAATGAATAAACTTCAATGGCTAATCTACTCTCCATGTTCTTTTGGAAAACCTATCCCATGGTGTTTTCCCCATGTTTTTCAAGTGCACAACCCTTGCACACTTCCTTGCCTCTTTCTTGAATCTTTGGTAACCCATGTGCTATATAATTTATTTGACACATGTGTAGTCCCTAAAACTGTAGGTGCCCATATCTTTGGCATCATAACCAACTTGCATCCTCAATGGTAGCATAACAAACCTTTGATTCACTTTCTTTGATTCTCAATGGAAACATTTGGTTCTTATTATCTTTGTTATAGCATTCATCTTTCTTCCTTGTCTCTTATCACAGATAGTACAAACTTTATCATTGAATACAAGTTTAAGTCCTTTCTCAACAATATGTCCAACACTCATCAAATTGTGCCTTAGCTATGGTGAGTGGTACACTTCGACAATTTCTACTTTTCTTTGTATAGTGTTTGTATCCAATTTTCCTTTTCTACAAACTTTAAGTACTTAATTGTCACCCAATCTTACTACACTTTTAAAATTTTCATCAATTTTTGAAAATACTTCTCTACAACTTATCATATGATTAGAGTAACCCGAATCTAAAAATCATACCTCATTACTTGTGTTTTCAACTTCACTAAATAAAAGAGAGTATTGTGGTGGATCTTCATCTTTACCTTGGTTTGGACCTTTATTTTCATTCCTTGTGTAATCTTGTGCATAGTTTGCTTTTCTTCCTTTATTTGAGTTCTTAAATTTGTAGTCTCTCTCTATATGATCAATTGCAACAGTAACATTGTACTGGCTACCTTCCTATATTGCCTCCACCTCTTGAGAAACCATGACATCTACTTTGTCCTCTTCCTCTAGATTTAGAACCAAACCCTTGATATGAGTTCTTCCCCTTATTGCCTTGAGGAAAACCAGTACTTTCTCCTTGATTATTAGTGATCTTTACCTTTGAAATAAGTGCTTGATTTTGAACACCCATACACTTTACCTTCTCTTTGTGAGTGAGTAATGATCCAATCATCTCTTCAACCTTTAAAATATTTATATATTTTCACTCTTCTAAAGTAATAATAATATGTATCCACTTGGGTGTAAGAGATCTCAAGATATTCTTCACAACCACATCATCTTTCACTATTTCACCATATGTTCTCATCTTATTCAATATATATGTTACTCTGACACAATAATCTTCAATTTTTTCACTGCCTTTCATTCTTAAGGTTTGAAACATTGTATCCCTTTCTTGATTTGTCCCTTGATATGAAATTTCTAAAGCTGTCCATGCTTCCTTTGATGTCTGTGTATGCTAAAATATGAAATGTAATGAGGAACAATGCATAAAAATAAAGAACCTATTTCATATCTAACAACACCTCAGATTTAAGCAAAGGGTTAACAAAAATCAATGAAAAATTAGAAAGCTCTGACCAACACCAACCCTTGTTGCACCAAATGGTGGTTGTGCTCAAAGATTTTTGTTGTTGAGATTGAATGTTGATTGCTCACACCAATAGTATAAATTTACATTCCAAGAGCTTGTTGCAAATGGATTAAAGGTGTGCTTGGATTTATAGATTGAGAGGATTAAAGATCAATGGATGAGATTTATTTAAGAGATCAAGGGTTAGGGATGCTTGAGAGGATTGCATGCATGCAGAGTGCAAGATTGTAGGATAATCATGGCTTAAATTGTGCAAGTGATTAGCTAATTAACTAATTATTTGTTTTATTTAACTAAATTTGATTGATTAGTTAACTAGGTTGATCACTTAGTTAACTCTTTTAATTGATCAGTTAACTAAATTGACTAATTAGTTAAATAATTTTGATTGAGAGCCAACTAATGATTGGGAGGGAAAATAGGAATTAAATAAATTTATTTAATTTTTGGAGTGGGAGTAATTAACTTAATTAAACAAATGTTGAATTTATTTAATTAAGGTTGTAATATAGAGGATTGATTGATTAATTAAATAAATTGTCTCGATTTATTTAATCAATGTTGGAAGAATAGTTAATTTAGTAATTAAATAATTAAAAAATACTTAATTAATGTGGGTAGACAAATTGGAATAATCAATTAAATAAATAGGATTTCTTTAATTAAGTTTGAAGGAATAATCAGGTGATGAGATAGGAACAATGGAAATGATGTGAGATGATTTCAGCTGTCTACAATGTCTTGCAACCCATAGTTCTTGGATAAATACTTAGATCTACTGCACTCTAAATACAAAAAATACTTGAACATCCTTTTTCTCATCTTCTTTCTTCTCTAACTTATCTTTTGAATTCAACGCATTCCAATCTTGCAATTCGACATGTACCCACTTGCTACTATATCCTATGGTCCTTTCCATATTAATATTCTTTTCAATTGATCCCCCTAATAATGAAAATTATCACCTTTAAACTATGGAACTAGCACTACACTATTGTTAGCTACCAGTATAGCAAACCAGAGTTGAGATTTTTCTCTCAAAGTCTCAAGTTCTCAAACTTTGGTAAAGGAGCTTTAAATCCAAACCTATCTAGTGTAATTCTCACTTGCACTAATAAACTCTTGTGCTAATCAAAACTTGCTCTGATACCAATATTAAAATTTATGTGTGTATTAGGGGTCATTGTGAAAAAATATTCTTTTATTTTGAATCATTTCTAAATTTTCATTACAAACTTAAACTATTTGTTACAAATGACACTAGGGAGATTCGTTTATATAATTTATAACCCAAAATATAATTAATAACTAAGACTAAACTTATCCCATGTAGCTAGATGAACTACTATAAACTAGATAGATTAAATCATTTTGTACCACTTAGAATATAGCATGTAATCTCCAAAAAAATATACTATAACAACTAATTGCCTAAAAATAATAGCAAACAAATACTTTTAAAAGCAATAACTAGATCTATAATCAAACTTCTAAACATAGACATTTAAAACAACTAATTTACAATATTTAAAAAACCTAAAATAGTCTCTAAAATCAACAACCCAAAATTGCATGAACTCGCCTACTTTGGAATCCTATAATAGTTCTCTAAATTCTTGAAAGTAGCTCTCTAAATTAGAATAGAATTTGTTATTTTTAGCTATGCCCAAAACTAACTATGAAACTCCAATGAACTTATTAAAGGACTTCATACTAATAGTTTAAGTTCATCAACATTATGTTGATTTAACACCAAATTTTTCTACAAGGTGTACCTAGTGTATACTTGTGCATAAAAATGGTGTGTTAAAAGTGTACAAAACATGCCTCTAATTTTACCCCCAATTGATCTAGGAGGATCTACCAACATTGGTTCCTACAGTAACAAAAAGAACATTCTCATAGACTATAATAAATTATGGTAACATTTCCATGGTCTAGGGTACATCAAAGTACCTCCCCGGTACTCATAATAATAGAAGGATCATCCATTAAACTTTTGTAGATGTCACACACATTCTAGTAGTGGAAAATTTCACTTTGCACAAGATCATGCTCCATGGTAACCATACTTTTGATGAACATTCTACAATATCTATCATGGATTTAGGAGGGTCCAACACACCTCTAGGCCAAACCACAAAGGCTAACTCACATTGCACATCACCACATTATTCCAAGAATTACACTTCAGACATAAAATAGTACATTCATCATGACATTCTAGGTGACACTCCTAAGGCTTGTGCTATGCTAGTTCATTTGCTAGCACATCATGCACATTACAACAAATGGTTACATCAACCAACCATCGGGAGATGATAAGTCACTTGGAAATGGTTCAACATCAATAACAACTTTCAACATTCATGACATGTTATATGCATACATACATACATATGTATGTGTGTGTGTGTGTGTGTGTGTGTGTGTGTGTGTATAGGGTAAAGAGATATAAAATAGAAACAATGAATGCATTCTTATTTATCTATTCACCCTGTACATGGAATACTCTCGAGAAAGATGTATGATCAAGCTATCTTCAACTATCTTCAGCTATCTTCCTATCTATTTATCTATCTTGTCTATCCATAGGCCTATATGCTATATTACACATGTATACATATATGTAAGATAGATAAATAGATAGAAAGATAGCTAAAGATAGTAATCATACATCTTTCTCAAGATCATGCCATGTACAGGATGAATAAATTAATAAAAATGCATTTATTGTTTATATTATATATCTCTCTTTACTCTATCTCACAAAAGATTCCCCATACACACATAACTTCATTTCAATCCTCATCTAGAGAGTTGTCCACCAAGATTATACCTAGGCCTCAAATCAATGGTATTAGGGTGGTTCACCTTCTTGCATGACCTAACAAATGTAATCAAGGTATCTAAGCCTTAGCATCAAGCCTTGAGAACCATCAAACTACCTTCTAGGTTGTTTCAACATCACCAAACCAACACAAACGGAGATACATGCAATGGTCAAGAATGAAATCAAGAAGCACTCATAGACCAAGAAAAATTCTTGTTCAACTAGTTTGCAAAAGTCCTTGAATAGGTAGTTCCATTAACTTTATCTTTAGGTAAAGATTTTGGTGGTTGAGTCCCCTAGGTTTCAAGTAAACCTAGATGTTCTTGTGTTTGGAGGTAAGATCAATGTAGATGCATTAGATAACTAATTAGATTAATTAGAATCCTATTTCTCCATGAATGACTTTTATAATGAAGAAAATATCAAGAATGCATTTCTTAAAGTTTTTTCACCCATCAAGAAGTGGTGACAAGCCCGTGCACTTTGGGAGGAAGACCAATAGGAGGAAAATCTAAGCCAACCTAGGATCAATTCCTAGAAGCCTTCAAGGATGACTACTATCCTAAATATGCCTATGATAATCACTACATGTCATGGTCATAATTATGGAAAGGACATGACGAGTCAATCCAAACGTACACTAATGCCTTCCATTATCTCTATGAAATACTAGGCTCATTCAAGTTAGAGAAGCATTGAGTCCTTAAGTACCACAATGGTTTACAACCATCCATTCAATTAAAAATGAAGCTAATTACAGTCAAAATGATGGGAGAAGCCTATCACTATGCAACAACCATTAAGGAAGAGTTAAAGAAGAAAGGCAAGTGAGAAATAATCTCCATGCCAAAGAAAACATTACCTTCAAACAATAAAAAATTGTCTGAGATGGGTAAATGGTGTGATAGACACAAAAGCAACAGTCACTCCAATGTAGAGTCTCATGCTCAAAATACTTTGCTTATGTAGACTAAAATAAAGGATGGTGATGTCAAAACCTCAAATGGAATCATTAACACATGTCCCAATATTATAGTCAACACTACATAAGCAACTCCCATAGTGCTAAAATCCAAAGTTGAGTGACTATTCCATTCACAAATTTGGGTGTAAGGGTAGTCATTGGACTTTTTGATCAATGGTGATAGCATGAACAACCTCATTGTTGTAGAAAATAAATTTACCAACTTTTCCTCATCCATAACTTTACAAACTAGGATGGCTCAGCTCCTGCAACACCCAAGGTATACACATTAATCTCCAATACACTTTTCATATTCTATTCATCCCTTTTAGGAGGCGTTAGTTTGTGTTGTGGTGCTAATGGAAGTTTATAATATACTCCTTGGATATTCATACATGCATAGTCCCAAGGGTATATACAACTCCAATCCTTAAAGCATAGTTGTATAAGTAGGAAGTAAGAGATACTAGATTCATGAAGTGATTCCATTCCCAACGCATGTCGTTCCAACTACAAAGAAGATTGTACCATATAATTATGCATACTCAACTTTTCACACTTCACTACCAATTGTTGCACAACTTATAGTAGTAAAGGCAAATTAGATTTTGGAAACCATTTTTTCACATAATTATTATATGCCCATGTATAAAGTTGTCAAAGTAGGTTAGATCCTACAACAAGCCAAATGGTTCAGTAAGTAACTAGAGGTCAAAGTGCTGCACCTACTTCATAGACTCGTTGTAATTAGAACTATTGGTTTACAAGGAGGGTGATTGATCTAAGAGTTTCTACCAACATTAGTTCATGCAATAATGCCACAACCATTCTCATAGCTTGTGATAGATATGGTAAAACTTCCATGGTTTGTGGTACACTAGACCACCTCCCATATGCTCATGTAGTAATGCAAGGATCATCCATCCAACTTTTGCAGATGTCACACACACTCCAATAGTGGCACAAAGCACTCTACACAAGATTGAGCTCCACTGTAACTATAACCATACTTTTGCTAAACCTTCTACAGTTTCTACCATGAATTTAGTAAGGTGTAACACACCTCTAAGATAAACTACAAAGGCTAACTCACACCACACATCACCATTCTATTTTGAGTGTTATGATTCAAACATTAGATACTGTAGTCATTGCAACAGTCCGAGTGACACTCCCAAGGCTCAAAATATACTAGGTTGTTCACCATCATGTCGCGCACCTTCCAATAAATGGTCCAACACTGATAAGAGATAATGAATCACATGGAAATGGGTCAACCTCCGTAATTATTCTCAACTTTTATTGCATATAATCTATATATACAAATATGTAACATAGTAGATAAGTGTATAGACAAACAAGATATAAAGATAAGAAGATGGTAATCATAAATATTTCTCAAGAGTACAACATGTACAAGATGAATAGATAAATAAAAATACATATACTATTTTAGTTCTATAACTCTCTTTTTACACTACTATGTCTCAAAAAACTTCTACACACACACGTAACTTCATCTAGATCTCCATCTAGAGAGTTGTTCACCAAGATTCTACCTGGGCCTCATATCACCAATAAGAGTAAGTATGAACATAAAGAATGTACAAGAAGAAAGGATACCTTGCCCCTCAAGTGGAAAGATAAAGTGAAAGCATAGAAAGAAGGTGATGGATACATATACTATAGTGATAAAGATACTGGCATTAGATAGTTATGTCTAATAAAAATCAAGTGATAAAGATAAAAAATAGGCTAACTAATAATATCGATCTACACAAGTGACAAAGAGTCAACATCAAGAAAGTCACAAAGTGTGTTATATAAATCAACGCCCCCGTGGAACTATCCTCTATAATGCCATGATGCATAAGTGGTGATGGTGATGATGTATGATCATAGTGTGTCCATTATGAACAAAAGTGGTGTACAAATTATGTGACAATTTTGATGTTATTTTTGGAGAATCAAGCTAAGATTTCCACTTGTATTAAATGTACTTTCTAAAGGGTATGTGCATGGAAATGGGGACCAAAAGGGGGTCATAAGTGGCCACTTTTTTTTTGAAATTAGAAAAAACTGATCTTAGATGAGAAATTGAAGATAGCCACGCTCAAAATTAGAAGATGTGATAAGAATAAGTTTTGTAGTGCTCCGAGTCTAGTTTCAAAACTACTATTTTTTTCTAAAAATGGTGGAGATAAGAGCTTGAATTGGGGGGAACACACAAAGTGCTTGTGTTTTTTCAGAAAAAAATATAACATAGTGTCTAGTGTGCTCCCCCTAAAATGTCATTTTTAAAAAGTATTAGACACATCTCTTCAATGAAAAATTAGCTAACACCATGTAGTTTATGTCTGTTTTTTTGTTAATTTTTTAATGGATATATGAATTTTCAAAGTGGGCACATCCTGAAAAATGAAAATGTGAGCACGCTCCCCCATAATTTTTTTGAAAACTAATCAAATTTTTTTTTTTCAGTGTGTATAGAATTGAGTCTAGAATCTAAAAATGTAATTTGTTTCAAATTTTGATAAACGTGTAAAAAATGACACCAAAAATACTAGACATAGGTTTTCTGAAAAAAGAACACATTAATAAAATAACTTGAAGATGGAAACCTTAATGTTTTCAATTTTTTTTAAAAAATACATGGTTAGAAAGCTAATAAAAAACTTGAAGTCACTCGAACATTTTTTCATATCGACATTGAAAAACGTGTAAACCATGAGGGAGAATGCATGATATTTGGTCAAATTTTCCAACTTTTGTAAAATATGTCCTTGGAGTCAAAAAGGTGCCTCCAACCCTTAGGGTTGGAATTTCCCAAAGCAATGAAAAACACATCACTTTTTAAAGCAGTTAAAATAAAATTTATGCATATATCTCTCTCCCTCTCTCTATCTTGTTTTCTTTATGGACCCTCTCTCTCTCTACAAGAGGATTATTTTCAAAAATACCCCAAATATAGTAGAATGAATTGACTTTCCTTCAAAAATCCATAAATAAGACTCATCTTCCCTCATTTTAAACACATGAATTGCAAATTTCTCACTTGATCACTATATTGTAGCTATTTTATCTAAATGATTAAGTATTTATAAGTCCATTGAAAGGAAGCTAGGTGTGCGGAAATCGCTTCCTACACTAATCTAATGAGGAGAGGGCTATGCAAATTCAAATTAATCCTTACAACTATAGCAACATAGAACATCTAAAAGAGATATTGCAGCAATACACATGAACCAGAAAGAAGACATAAGAAGAGAGACAAAGATATAACGTGGGGAAAACCCTTATCAGGTGAAAAACCCCACTCAGAAACCTGCACAATGTATTAATAAAACTGAATGTTGTTTACAATACACTTGCAATGCAAGCTTCAATGGTCTTTGACACTCGTATCTGGAGTCAATCCGGTAGAATAACAGTACGTATAAAACCTGTGATACATCTCCACCTCCAAGCACCTATTTATATAGAATATACAAGGCAATATTGGACCTATCTTGGAATGGGCGTCCAACTTGGCCTCATGGCCCAAAAACCATGCCTAAGGACACAAGGTAAACATTGTAGAATGTGCCTGACACTTGTCCAAAGCTCCCATCCCAAAGAGGTCACCTATTTCCAAAATGGGCTATGACAGATGCTCTTACGACACTTACGACCATCATGGAATCTGTCATAGCGGTTACAGCTTACACCTATAAGAAAATCTGTTATACACAGGCTATAAATAGCATATTCTCTTACAACATGTCATAGTCCACCTTGGGGCACCCAAATAAGCCTTTTTAAAAGATGATTCATGACACATGTCTTTACCTGTCTTACGTGCTTCTATTTTTGACTCTTACATGTCATAAATTTGTCATAGGAATCTGTCATAACCGTTTCGGTCAAACATTTCCTTACACAACATAAACGATTCCGACACATGGCAAAATGCTCCTACCACAAAGTGGCATGCCTATCTCCTTATGTGAGGACAAAATTACAAGTTGTCATCTTCCATGTAGGACACACCACCATGCCACATCCCACAATATGACAATATGGAATTTACAATTAATTTACAACATAGGCAATGAATTAATATATACAAACATAAATAATGCAAGGAATTACCAAGGTTGAGACACCTTAATTCCCAACATTCTCCCACTTGTCGAACACCTTGTAAGAGCCATTAGAATAACAGGATTTAACTGCTATAGGCTGAGAGGCCCATAGACTCCGAACACCATCTAAACTTCTCTGTGCCCATTGGTTTTGTCAATGCATTTGCAACATTCTTCAAAGTATCTACCTTCTCCAAAGTTACCTTTCCATCCTCAACCATGTCTCGCACGAAGTGAAACTGAACATCAATGTGCTTTGTTCTAGCATGGAAAGTTGGATTCTTTGCAAGGCAAATTGTACTCTGATTGTCACAACTGATCGTGATCTGACCTGCATCAACACCAATATTGGAACACAATATCTTAAGCCAAATGGCTTCCTTACAAGCATGAGTTACTGCCATATACTCAGCTTCTATTGTGGACAAAGCAACAACAGGTTGTCGCTTACTCATCCAACTAATAGCACCACCAAACAGTGTAAACACATAAGCACTGGTGGATCTCCTGCTGTCAATGTCACCTACCCAATCTGAATCCACAAATCCACAAATATCAACAGAATGCGGAGGTCCTGAGACATTACCATGATAGCATATGGAATACTCAGAAGTACCCCTCAAATATTTGAACACTCGCTTAACTGCATCCCAATGAACCCATGCAGGATTAGCTATAAATCGACTAAGTTATCCCACTGCTTGGGCAATGTCTGGTCTTGTGCAGACCATAGCATACATCAAACTGCCAACAACACTAGCATAAGGTACTCTGCTCATGTCTACCTCACTAGGAGATTTTGGACAATCCTCAATAGACAACTTTGTCCCTAAAGAAACAAGAACACACTATGGTCTACAATCTGCCATGTTGAACCTATCCAACACTGTCTTCTCATACTTACTCTGGCTTAACCAAAGTTTTTTGTTGGTTCTGTCTCTTCTGATTTCCATTCCTAGAATGTACCTGGCTGCCCCTAAATCTTTCATTTCAAACTGTGCTGACAACTAAGATTTGAAAATAGAAATCATATTCTTACCCTTCCCAATGAGCAACATATCATCAACATATAGTGCAACAATGAGAATACGATCACCATCAAACTTATAATACACATAGTGATCCGATTTTGATCTCACAAATCTAATAGACAACACAAAGGCATCAAACTTCAAGTACCATCTCCTAGGGGACTATTTCAAACCATACAAAGACTTCTTAAGCTTGCAAACTAAATTTTCTTTACCTTTCACCATGTAATGCTTTGGTTGTGACATGTAGATTTCTTCCTCCAAATCACCATGAAGGAAAGCTGTCTTCACATCCATCTGTTCTACCTCTAAGTCATAAGCTGCTGCAAGAGACAACAGGAATTGAATGGATGTCAGCTTTGTAATGGGAGAGATCTCACCATAATCTATACCCTCCACTTGTGGATACCCCTTGGCAACCAATCTGGCCTTATACTTCTCAACATTGCCATCTGTACCAAATTTCTTCTTGAACACCCATTTGCATCCAATGGGTTTCTGTCTAGGAGGCAAAGGCACCAAGTGCTAAGTTTGATTCTTTTCCAAAGAAACCATTTCATCCTCCATGGCCTCCTTCTAGGAACCTGCATCTTTCATGTCCATAGCCTCTGATACAATTCTAGGTTCATTAATGTTAGTAAGCAAAGCAAAAGCACAACTAGAATCAAGTAATGTAAAACCAAACCTTTCATGTTACTTTCTTATCTGTGTAGACCTCCTCAAGAGCTGAGGTTGAGGTTCAGCTTCTCCATTTGAGCTTTCAAAGCTGTCCTCATCATCAAATCCAACATTGTCTTTATGTTCAGTCTTCTCAGGGGTAGGAGGAAACTAAACAACATCCTCTTTCTTTTCTTTTTCTTCTGGCTGTAAAATCGTGGAAGAAGGTGTAAGCTCTCTAAAGATGACACTTTTGCTATACAACACTTTTTCAACCACACGGTCCCAAAGCTTGTATCCTTTCACACCGACACCATAGCTAATGAAGATACACTTAATAGCCTTGTTCTCTAATTTTGACCGCTTCTCCCTAGGCACATGTGCATATGCCTCACAACCAAAAACATGAAGATGCCTTATTGAAGGCTTTCTACCAAACCACACCTCGATGGGTGTCTTTCCAACAAGAGATGATGTAGGAGATCTATTTACAAGATAGCAAGCAGTGGCAACAGCTTTAGCCCAAAACTTTTGTTCTAGGCCAGCTCCACTAAGCATACTCCTAGCCTTCTCCATCAGTGTCCTGTTCATCCTCTTTGCAGCTCCATTTTGTTGCAGGGTGTACGGAGTTGTCTTATGTCTTTTAATCCCAAGTTCCTTGCAATATTTATCAAATTCTATAGAACAAAACTCACCACCATTGTCAGTTCTCAAACACTTAATCTTTTTAATAGTCTAATTTTTAGCAAAGGCCTTAAACTCCTTAAACTTACTATCGACTTCAAATTTGCTTCTGAGAAAATAAATCCATGTCCTTCTACTGTAGTCATCTATGAAAGGTACAAAGTATATAGATTTTGATAATGAAGGAACATTAACAGGACCAAATACATCAGAATGAACAAGGTCCAACACCCCAGAAGACTTGTGAGAACTTGAATAAAACTAAACACAGTTTTGTTTGCCATATATGCATTGTTCGCAAAATTCAAACTCAAGATTACAATTATCTAACCCCTTAATGAGGTTTTTATTTTTCAAGGTACACAGACCCTTCTCACCATTGTGGCCAAATCTCTTATGCCATAACATTGTCTTTTCAGCAGGAAGCTTAACTTCCAAGGCATGATTACAAACATTAGAACTAGAAACAATAGATTTCTTAGCTGCTTGTTCAGATAGTGGGGATGAAGTGAGTTCTGCCCTCTTCCTTGAGTCAGAAGAACTATTGCATTGTGTAATGCATGCCTCCAACTGAAACAGAGTACCTCTCCTAGTACCCTTAGTAAGCACCATAGCTCCTTTAGTCATCTTGCATCCTTCTTTCAACAAGACAACCTGCACACCTGCATCATTCAACATACTTACAGAAAGCAGGTTCTGTGCTAAGCTTGGGATGTGTATAACCCCAGAGATCCCCTTCACTCATCCATCAGGGAATCAGATAGAGAATCTTCCACAACCAACGATCTTCAGATGAGAGTCATCACCCAAGTACACCTTTCCACCATCAAACTCCTCATACTTAGTGGACTAGTCTCGATGCGAGTTCATGCGGAATGATGCACCAGAGTCGATCAACCACACATCATCATATGCATGGGTTGCTAGGGCTACGATGAAAGCATCACCATCATCTTGTGATTTGTCAGAATCTAGATCTGGGGTCTTCTTCTTCTTTTTCTTTTCTTCTTTGCATTCCTTTCAGAAATGCCCAGATTTACCATAGTTCCAATAGATAGCCTTGGACTTTCTAGGAGATTTGGATCTCCCACGAGATTTGGATCTACCCTTCTCAGCTTTCTTGTCCTTCTTTTTCCCTTTCTCCTTGGGTCTTCCAGGAACTGCAAGAGCCTCTTTAGCTGCATCAGAAGACTTTCTCTGCATCTCTTCAGATAACAACGAAGAAACCATTTCATCCATTTTGAATGTGGATGTGGTGCTTCCAATAGCCATGACAAGGTGATCCCATGAGTCCGGCAAAGAACAAAGTAGGGTCATACATCGATCCTCCTCCATATTTACACCAATAGATGTCAATTGTGCAACCAACATGTTAAAAGCATTCATGTGTTCGGCAATGGATCCTCTGTCCTCCATTCGAAGGGAATACAACTTTTTTCTCAGAAAAAGTTTGTTAACCAGGGATTTGGCTTGATACACATCTCCCAACTTCTTCCAAAGCAAGTTTACAGTTTTCTCCTCATGGATATTTAACAAGACTGAATCAACAAGACTAAGTCTTATGAGACCTCTAGCCTTCTGATCCTTGAGATCCCAGTAATCTTGTGACATTGTAGCTGGTTTAATTCCATTAACACTTTCCCAAAGGTCTCGGTCAACAAGCATGTCTTCCATCTTGAGCTTCCACAGCTCAAATTAGTGCCATTGAATTTCTCCACTTCAAATCTTTCGAATGTGCTTGCCATCTCCTTACTGCAATAGAATTTAGAATACTTTGCATAGACTCCCACTTAACTTAAGATTAGCTCAAAAAACCCTTACCCAACAGCTAAGACCAAAACTGGCCAGGCTCTGATACCAACTGAAAGGAAGTTAGGTGTGTGAAAATTGCTTCCTACACTAATCTAATGAGGAGAGGGCTATGCAAATTCAAATTAATCCTTACAACTATAGCAACATAGAACATCTAAAAGAGATATTGCAGCAATACACATGAACTAGAAAGAAGATAGAAGAAGAGAGACAAAGATATAACGTGGGGAAAACCCTTATTGGGTGAAAAACCCCACACTCAGAAACCTGCACAATGTATTAACAAAACTGAATGTTGTTTACAATACACTTGCAATGCAAGCTTCAATGGTCTTTGACACTCATATCTGGAGTTAATCCAGCAGAGTAATATAGTACCTGTAAAACTTGTGATACATCTCCACCTCCAAGCACCTGTTTATATAGAATATACAAGGCAATATTGGACCTATCTTGGAATGGGCGTCCAACTTGGCCTCATGGCCCAAAATCCACGCCTAAGGACACTTGGTCAACATTGTAGAATGTGCCTAACAATTGTCCACATCTCCCATCCCAAAGAGGTCACTGGTGCAGGAGCACCTTTACATCAGGGTTTATTTATGTTTGTTTTGTTTAATGAGGTCCTTGAGACCATTAAGTGGTTGTAATGAGGCTTGAAAGCCATGTTGTAATGGACTATGTCCAAATGTCAAAATAATCTTTTTGTTATGTTGCAAGTCCTAGTTAGGACAATCATGATTAGTTTATGTAAAGCCTTCATGAGGCATATAGGAAAGTTTATGTTAAATATTCATGTTTATAAAGCCTATAGAGGCATGTCAAGATTGGAAAGATGTTAAACACCTTGGCATAGGTTAAACCTTGTGTCAAAAAGCATGTTAAACCAAAACAATCAGTGGAGGAAAGACAGTTTAAAGGACAACAGTTACAAAAGCAAGAAAAGCCTGATGAATGGGCAGTTATCTTGGACCCCCAACGACTCCAAGCATTGAAGAAGGCTATTTGAAGCCAAATATGATTAATTGTATACATTTCATTCAGAGAAATTGAAGGAAAAGACAAAAAGATTACTGTTTACTGTGTTTTCTATTTTTTCTGCATTTTCCTTACTGTTCACCAGCTGTACCTGTGACTGTACGGATGCATTACTGCCCAAGTTTATAATGGATGGAAAGGGGATGGAAGTATCTTTGATTTAAGCTTGATTTGAGACCTTGACAGCAAACTAGGAGAAAGATATAGCGTGTTTTCCAAAACTGTGTTTTAATTGCTGTTTCCATAAGTTATTGCTATTTTCTTATGAAATCCGTACTTGTACGACCTGGAAATGGATGACGCTGGTGATGGCTGGTTAGGGTAGTGAGTTACCTATCCTGTGCATCTTGTTTGGGCTCTTGACACTACATTAGGAGGGAGAAATTGACTGTTTCCTATTGACTGTCCCAAAACTCTGAGTAGGGTATCTCTGAGTAGCTGATGAGTATTCCTTCTTTTTATTGATATTTTCTTATTTCTAATCAATCGAAGGAGATGTGAAGTAGTTTGTCCATAGACTTGTGAAGGTTACAGGGGCAGGAGATTGGGTATGGTGAGTGTGGCATGAGAAAGACCCCTTGCAGATTCATGTGTTAGAGGATGAGAGGAGGACAACAGTCATGTCAAGAAGGTAGTGAGTTTTGTTCATCATGTTTGTTTGTTTTGTCATTGAAGGCATTAGGGAGTTAGGCATGTGATTGGTTTGGTTATTGCAAAGAGATGGAGTTTGTATTGAAGAGATCATTCCAAGATGGACAAGGAGATAGCTTTTTACAATGGTGCAGAGATGTGTGACAGTCTAGGAGGCTGCTATCCTGCAGACCTTGTATAGTGGGTTGAATAAAAGTTTAGATGGAGTCTTGGTTGGAGTTAGGAGTCTTGGTGAGAGGTGTCCTGAAGTCCCTCACTTTGGTGTCAAGAAAATGTGTTGTTCTGAGTTAGAACCCTATTTTAAGAGAAGCTTAATCTTTGTCAAGAAGAAAACAATGAAAGGTTCCATTGAAGTTTTGAAACTTGAAATTGCTGACCATGATGCTCTGCATCATATTGGTATTAGAGCTAGCAAAAGCTCTAGGAGGAGATGTATTTGTTCCTATCACTGAGAAGGCAGGTAAAGCTGAAGATTGTGTTGGTGACCGTTATTGTTTTTGTTGCTGAGTTGTTTGGTTGTAGGTGCTTATCCATCTAGCTGCAGGAGGATGTTTTCTGAGGTTGTGTATGGGTAGACAAGAGAAGGTCTGTCATGACCATTCTCCAATAGAGATTTGGCTAGAGAAGGATGCAGAGAGAAACCACTGAGGAGAGAGTGGTAGGTGCATCACCAGGATCTGCTGTTGGGTGAGATGGTTTGGTGAGTTGGTGTTGTGAAGCAGTGAAAGAGGTGGATACCTGAAGAAGCACTTGATGTTGCAGCCTGAAGAATACTCCACTGATGGGAGTAGAAGGAGCCTGAGGATGCTCTGTGAAGATGGTAGTTTGTTCTATTGGTTGGTTGGTCACCTTCCCTATTAGTCTGAAGATTGGAAGATTGAAGCTGAGAAGATGAAGAGACAGACAGAGATGCAGGAAAGACTTTTGTTGTAGATACATTTCCAAGGGACTTGGAAATCTTGTTGGTTGGTTGTATGGTGCAGGAGCACCTTCACATCAGGGTTTATTTATGTTTGTTTTGTTTAATGAGGTCCTTGAGACCATTAAGTGGTTGTAATGAGGCTTGAAAGCCATGTTGTAATGGACTATGTCCAAATGTTGAAATAATCTTTTTGTTATGTTGCAAGTCCTAGTTAGGACAGTCATGATTAGTTTATGTAAAGCCTTCAT
This sequence comes from Cunninghamia lanceolata, assembly GCA_027924645.1. Classification (NCBI taxonomy): domain Eukaryota; kingdom Viridiplantae; phylum Streptophyta; class Pinopsida; order Cupressales; family Cupressaceae; genus Cunninghamia; species Cunninghamia lanceolata. Next base: position 7,738,037 of record BSBN01000977.1, read on the forward strand.
GAGGCATATAGGAAAGTTTATGTTAAATCTTCATGTTTATAAAGCCTATAGAGGCATGTCAAGATTGGAAAGATGTTAAACACCTTGGCATAGGTTAAACCTTGTGTCAAAAAGCATGTTAAACCAAAACAATCAATGGAGGAAAGACAGTTTCTATGTTAGTTTCTAAAGACAGTTTAAAGGATAGCAGTTACAAAAGCAAGAAAAGCCCGATGAATGGGTAGTTATCTTGGACCCCCAATGACTCCAAGCATTGAAGAAGGCTATTTGAAGCCAAATATGATTAATTGTATACATTCCATTCGGAGAAATTGAAGGAAAAGACAAAAAGATTACTATTTACTGTGTTTTCTATTTTTTCTGCATTTTCCTTACTGTTCACCAGCTGTACCCGTGACTGTACGGATGCATTACTGCCCAAGTTTATAATGGATGGAAAGGGGATGGAAGTATCTTTGATTTAAGCTTGATTTGAGACCTTGACAGCAAACTAGGAGAAAGATATAGCCGGTTTTCCAAAACTGTGTTTTAATTGTTGTTTCCATAAGTTATTTACTGTTTTCTTATGAAATCCATACCTGTACGGCCTGGAAATGGATGATGTTGGTGATGGCTAGTTAGGGTAGTGAGTTACCTATCTTGTGCATCTTGTTTGGGCTCTTGACACTACATTAGGAGGGAGAAATTGACTGTTTCCTATTGACTGTCCCAAAACTCTGAGTAGCTGATGAGTATTCCTTCTTTTTATAGATATTTTCTTGTTTCTAATCAATGGAAGGAGATGTGAAGTAGTTTGTCCATAGCCTTTTGAAGGTTGCAGGGGTAGGAGATTGGGTATGGTGAGTGTGGGCATGAGAAAGACCCCTGCAGATTCATGTGTTAGAGGATGAGAGGAGGACAACAGTCATGTCAAGAAGGTAGTGAGTTTTGTTCATCATGTTTGTTTGTTTTGTCATTGAAGGCATTAGGGAGTTAGGCATGTGATTGGTTTGGTTATTGCAAAGAGATGGAGTTTGTATTGAAGAGATCATTCCAAGATGGACATGGAGATAGCTTTTTACAATGGTGCAGAGATGTGTGACAGTCTAGGAGGCTGCTGTCCTGCAGACCCTGTATAGTGGGTTGAATAGAAGTTTAGATGAAGTCTTGGTTGGAGTTAGGAGTCTTGGTGAGAGGTGTCCTGAAGTCCCTCACTTTGGTGTCAAGAAAATGTGTTGTTCTGAGTTAGAACCCTACTTTAAGAGAAGCTTAATCTCTATCAAGAAGAAAACAGTGAAAGGTTCCATTGAAGTTTTGAAACTTGAAATTGCTGACCATGATGCTTTGCATCAGTCACCTATTTCCAAAATGGGCTATGACAGATGCTCTTATGACACTTACGATCGTCATAGAATCTGTCATATCAGTTACAACTTACAGCTGTAAGAGAATCTATCATACACATGCTATAAATAACATATTCTCTTACAACATGTCATAGTCCACCTTGGGGCACCCAAATAAGCCTTTTTCAAAGATGCTTCATAGCACATGTCTTTACCTATCTTACATGCTTCTATTTCTGACTCTTACGTGTCATAACTTTGTCATAGGAATCCATCATAACTGTTTCAGTCAAACATTCCCTTACACAACATAAAAGATGTCAACACATGGAAAAATGCTCCTACCACAAAGTGGGACACCTATCTCCTCATGTGAGGACAAAATTACAAGTTGTCATCTTCCATGTAGGATGACACATCACCATGCCACATCCCACAATATGACAATATGGAATTTACACTTAATTTACAACATAGGCAATGAATTAATATATACAAACATAAATAATGCAAGGAATTACCAAGGTTGAGACACCTTAATTCCCAACATCCATACTATATGAAATCATTATTGTTTCATCCCTTTAAATCTCTACAATAGTTTTCTTGAAGTTCATGGATAGGTAATTCTTTATCACTAGGAAGCTATTTTCTATAGTTCTTCTGCTATGTGGGCCTTTCCTTCTTTCAAATCCCATTAAGATTTAACCAAATTTCCCCTAATTTTTAGTTTTATGCCTCCCCTATCACTCATCTTCATCTCTTTGTGTCCATTTGACTTCTTTTTCCACCTTCTCACTCTCTTTTTCACCTCCTAACCCTAGCTTTCCTAGTTTTTCTTTTCCTTCCAATTTTCCTGTAGATCCGACTAATTTTCCCTATTTTACTATTTTCCACCTCTCCTATCATCATTCTTCCCATCTAATTAACTTTTGTTTTGTCTTGTTTCCATTTCATCCTCCCAATTTATATCCTCATCCCTCTTTACATGTCCTAGTTTTCTTGTTTCTATTTCCTTTGTCGATAAGGGAGAGGGAGAGGATGAGGGAGAGAGGGGGAGATAGGGAGATAGAGGAATAAATAGGGGAGAGAGAGAGGGGAGATATAGAGAGATAGGGAGAGATAGAGAGTGAGGGAGATGTCCAGAGACATAGGGAGGGAAATTGAGAGGTAGAGGGACGATAAAGATAGGGAGATAGAGGTTTAGGGAGAGATAATAAGAGAGAGAAAGAGATAGAGAGAGAGATTGAGAGGTAGAAGAATGATAGAGATAGGAAGATAGGGGAGAGATAGGGAGATAGAGGTTTAGGGTTGCTCAGGTTTAGGGTGAGAGAGAGAGAGAGAGAGAGAGAGAGAGAGAGAGAGAGAGAGAGAGAGAGAGAGAGAGCCCTATTTTTGTAACCGACAAAAAGCTTGATAAAAGTAGCTAAGGGTTAGGTTTTTGATTGATATATTATATTTTAGCATTTGCAACAGTATTGAGTTGCAGGGATTGCTGGTTGTAATCAGTTTGATTTACTGGATAATAATATTGGACTCTCTATTTGGTGGATGTAGCCCGAGTTTGGGTGAACCACATTAAAACTTGTCTCTCGCTGTTATTATTTCTGTGTATTTCCATTCCTCTGTTTAATCTTTATTTACATTTAATTGATATCTTCTGCTGGCTAACCCTAACAAGTGGTATCAGAGCTAGGCCCAGGCTGGGAGCCCCAAGCACATGAGAGGTGTGGCTTAAGGGGGGTGTTGGTGTTGGACATAAGCCACACCCAGACCGATGATGGACTGGTCCAAGAGGGGCCAGTAGCTCAGTGGTAGAGCACTCCAGCAGCGAATGGAAGGTCCTAGGTTTGAGTCCTAGCTAATCCATGTCTCAACATGGTATCAGAGTGGGTTGTGTTTGATTATCATCTACAGGAAGGTCTCATGGTTGAGTGGGAGCAATGGCGGATGAGGGTAAATTGAAGGTCGATAAATTAAATGGGTAGAACTATTAGTTATGGAAGATACAGATGGAGGATTACCTATATCAAAAGGATTTATGGATGTCGTTGGAAGGAGTAGCTAAGAAATAGGCAACAATGTTTGATGAGGATTGGAATCTTCTTGACAGAAAGGCACTGGGAACCATTTAGTTGTGCTTGGCACCATCGGTGGCATTCAATATAACAGAATCGAAGACAACGGATGGTCTAATGAAAGCTTTGGCTAAATTGTATGAAAAACCCTTAGCCTCAAATAAGGTATTTCTCATGAAGCACTTGTTTAATCTAAAAAATGGTTGAAGGTGGATCTGTGACAGATCATTTAAATGAATTTAATATGATTGTCAGTCAATTGATTTCTGTAAATGTAAAATTTGACGAAGAAGTTAGAGCTCTCTTGATATTATTTTCATTGCCTGAAAGCTGGGATAGTTTGGTAATGGCGGTTAGTAACTCTATTTCTAGTTCAAATACCTTGAAATTTGATGATATTGTTGGTGTTATTCTGAGTGAGGAAATTCGTAGGAAAAGCTCAGGTGGATCCACATTAGGCATTGTTTTGAATGCAGAAAGTAGGGGCAGATCAAAGGAGAGAGGAAAACGTTCTGGAGGTCATGAGAAGTCATGAGGAAAATCAAAGGATAAGAGATCCCAATCTAGAGGACAGAAAGATTGCTGGTACTATGGGAAACTAGGTCATCTGAAGAAAGATTGCTGGTCTCGGAAGAATAAAGGAGACAAACAAGAAGGCAATAAGGAGGCAAATGTGGTAAGTAATAAGTTTGAAGATGATGCTTTGATTCTTTCCATAGATAATGCTGATGATTCATGGGTTTTAGATTTAGGGGCCTCATTTCATGCTACACCCCATAGAAGTTATTTTCTTGATTATGTCTAAGGGGATTTTGGGCTGGTTTATTTGGGAGATAACAAACCCTGTCAGATTGTTGGAAAGGGAAGAATTAAGATTAAGTTGTAGAATGGGAATCATTGGCTACTACAAGAGGTAAGGCATGTTCCAAGGCTCAGTAGGAATTTAATTTCAACAGGTCAGCTAACTTAACAAGGTTGCATTGTTACATTTACTTATAAAAATTGGAAGGTTTCAAAAGGTGCCTTAGTAGTAGCAAAAGGTGTGAAAGTAGGCACCTTATATCTTTGTACAGGTCATACTGTTCCTTCTACTTTAGCTATTACAGAGAAAAAAAAAACAGGTTAAGGAACAGTTGCTGCAGGTTTGTAGGAAGAGACTGAAAAAGTTGCTGCAGGTTCTGAGACAACACTGTGGCATAACAGACTTGGGAATATGAGTGAAAAAGGTATGAAGATACTTCATTCTAAGAAAGTTTTACCAGGTCTGAAATGTATTAATATGGATTTCTGTGAAAGTTGTGTGTATGGAAAACAAAAGAGAGTTAGTTTTCTCAAGGATGGGAAGCAAAAGAAAAATGAAAAGTTGGAGCTTGTGTATAGAGATGTATGGGGACCAGCTCAGGTATCTTCTCTCGGTGGCTCTCAGCATTATGTTACATTCATAGATGATGCAACTAGGAAGGTCTAGATTTATTTCCTTAGATAGAAATCTGATGTATTTGAAACATTTAAGAAATGGAGAAGCTTGGTTGAGAATGAGACAGGTAAAAGATTAAAATGTCTCAGATCTGATAATGGTGGTGAGTATTGCAGCAAAGAATTTAAAGATTATTGTTCCTTTAATGGAATTCGTAGGCAGAAAATGGTTCTAGGGACTCCACAGGAAAATGGAGTGGCTAAATGCATGAATAGGACAATAATGGAGCGTGCAAGGACCATGAGATTGCATGCTGGGCTGCCTTTAAATATGTGGGCATAGGTTGTCAACACTGCTATATATTTATTTAACAGAGGTCCTTCAGTTCCTTTGGGTTGTGGTATTCCAGAGAAAGCATGGACAGGTAAGAAGGTGAGTTATTCTTTTCTCAAAACCTTCGGATGTGAAGCATTTGCACATGTAGATTCTAAAAATAGAACCAAGCTGGATGCAAAATCAAAAAAGTGTACCTTTGTTGGATATGGCATTGATGAATTTCGTTATAGGCTTTGGGATTTTGAAAATCAGAAAATTGTGAGAAGTAGGGATGTTATATTCAATGAGAAGGTGTTGTACAAAGATCAGTTGTAGCAGCATGAGAAGAAAGAAAAAGATTATGTGGTGCTGGATGATATTCTAAATAGTGATGTTCCAGTGGTTCCTCATGCTCTGCAACAACAATTAGAAACACCACAAACTCCAGTGAATGTTAGACGGTCGACAAGGCTAAGTAGACCTCCTGAAAAGTTCTCTCCCTCTTTGTATTTGATTTTGTTAACAGATGCTGGTGAACCAAAAGGGTATGATGAAGCTATGCAGGTGGATACACAGGTTCAGTGGGAGTTTGCTATGAAAGAAGAAATGGACTCCTTGCTGAAAAATTAGACTTGGGAATTATGTAAGTTACCTACAGGTAAAAAGGCTTTACCAAACAAATGGGTTTACAGGTTGAAAGAAGAAGATGGAGGTAAGAAAAGATTTAAGGCCAGGTTAGTTGTAAAAAGATTTGCACAGAAAAAAGGTATTGATTTTGATGAGATATTTTCTCCAGTTGTCAAGATGACTTCTATTCGTACTATTTTAAGTATTATGGCTGCTGAAGATTTGCATTTGGAATAGCTAGATGTGAAAACTACCTTTCTCCATGGTGATTTGGAGGAGGAGATATATATGGAACAGCCCCAAGGATTTGAGGTCAAAGGTAAGGAGAAACAGGTGTGTAGATTGAAGAAGAGTTTGTATGGCTTGAAACAAGCACCTCGGCAATGGTATTTGAAATTTGATAGTTTTATGGCTGAGCAAGGCTACAACAGGTGTAATTCTGACCATTGTGTTTATTTTAAGAGGTTGGATAATGACAGCTACATTATTTTATGTTTATATGTTGATGACATGCTTCTAGCTGGGTCTAACATGGATCACATAAGAGAGTTAAAACATCAGTTAGCATAGTCATTTGATATGAAGGATTTGGGGGCAGCAAGACAAATCCTTGGTATGAAAATTTGCAGAGATAGGAAGAACAGAAAATTGACTCCATCTTAGACTGCTTATGTTGAAAAGGTGTTGCAGCGATTCCATATGGAGAATGCAAAAGCTGTCAGCACACCTTTGCCTAGTCATTTGAAATTGACTAAGGAGATGTGTCCTAAGACACAAGAGGAGGAAGAAAAAATGTCCAAGGTACCATATGCTTCAACTGTAGTAAGTTTAATGTATGCCATGGTTTGCAAGAGACCAAATATTGCCCATGCTGTCGGAGTCGTTAGCAGGTATATGAGTCATCCCAGATTAGAGCATTGGAATGCGGTAAAATGGATTCTCAGATATTTGAGAGGTACATCCAATAAACACTTATGTTTTGAGGGCTCTAATATTGATTTAGTAGGTTATGTAGACTCAGATTTGGTAGGGGATATTGATACCAGGTAGAGTATTATAGGTTATGTCTTTACTGTAGGTGGGACAACGATGAGTTAGATCTCACGGTTGCAAAAGGTGGTTACTTTATCCACCACAGAGGCAGAATATGTAGTTGCAATAGAGGAAAGCAAGGAGATGATATGGCTACAATCTTTCATGGAAGAATTGGGCAAACAACAGGCTAACAGTTATTTGTATACGGATAGTCAGAGTGCCATACATCTTGCAAAGAATTCTGCCTTGCATTCAAAGACCAAACACATACAGTTGAGGTATCACTTCATTCAGTTAGTGTTGGATGATGGATAATTACAGTTGGAAAAGATACATACAGATGACAATCCAGCAGATATGTTTACAAAGGCAGTGACAAGGGAGAAGTTGAGCTCCTCTTCAGCTTCGATTGGTCTTCTAGACTGAAAATAACAAAAACAGAACAACAGAGTCTAGGGTGCTTATTTCCAGTGGGAGCTATAGGGTCAGTGGTGTTATGATCAGTCTCCAAGTGGGAGATTGTTGTTATATGGAGCCTAATTAGACTTGGAGGTTAATTTTTCTCTACTTTTATCGGCGCAGTTCCCCCCCAAATTCCTACAAGGTTAAGGGGTAGCGCCCCTGGCGCATTCCCTATTGCAATATAGGGCGGGGGCTCGGGGGCAGTGTCCCTGAAACCTCACATAGTTTTTTATTATTTTATAAAGGCACCAGGAGTTATTTTTTCATTGACCGACATAAGAAAACCCTATTTTTGTAACTGACAAAAAGCTTGATAAAAGTGGCTAAGGGTTAGGGTTTTGATTGATATATTGTATTGTAGCATTTGTAGCAATATTGAGTTGTAGGGATTGCTGGTTGTAATTGGTTTGATTTACTGGATAATAATATTGGACTCTCTATTTGGTGGATGTAGCTTGAGTTTGGGTGAACCACGTTAAAACTTGTCTCTCACTGTTATTATTTCTATGTATTTCCATTCCTCTGTTTAATCTTTATTTGCATTTAATTGATATCTTCTGCCGGCTAACCCTAACATAGATATGATTGTGATCTCAAGAGAAAAGTTCTAAAAAAGGTTGTATCTCTCAAATTAGAGAGCTATGCTTTCATAACGGTGGTATTGCAAAAGGATGACAGTGATAGATGACAAAGCAAGGGATAACAAATGATAGGGTGCAGAGATAAAGAGTTCATAACATCCATCTATATGAAAGTAATAGTGAGCCAAAAAAGTCATACTTTACCTTCCAAGAACTAACAAACTAATTTTAAGGAGCAACATTAAAAAAGAAAAGTTGAAAAGGGATCAAGAGCAGTCAATTGGTGGCAAATAGCAGTCATAGGAGTGTCAAATGAAAGAGAACAATCATGACAATATGGAGCAGTTACCATAAAGTTTAAAAGTCCAAAGACTAGATAATGTCATCATGATGCCTGCCATAGTCACCAACAAGAAAAAAAGAGACCTACAATAAGTTTGATACAATCATTGGTGTTTATCAAGGCTTGAGTTAAGACAGTGAAGGATATCTAGAGATATCTGAAATAGGTGCCAGCATATAAGTGGTTGTGAAAGCTTCATGAAGAGATCTAAAAATAACACAAGGACCAAAAACATACTGTAGGCATCATGAGGTTGCAAAATATAGTCCATCACTGAGAAGAGTAGTCACACAGAGCAATCTTTGCACAATGAAGACAACATGACAACAGTCATGTGATTTCATCATATCTCAAAAATTACGATCTACGTTCTTGAGACTTTTGGATTGAAATTAGGAAACAAGAAGCGAAAAAAACCCTTTAAATTTCTCACCAACCCAGTTTATGGTTTTTGAGAATGTTTCACCAGTCCTAAGGCAATATTTTCATTTCTGGATTGAAATCTCTGTTAAGAGAAGGGACAACCAACAAAACTATAAATGACACTAACCTTGCAAGAAGTTTGATTACTAAAGGTTTCTTTGATAATTCGATAGATAGAATTGTCTTGAAATAGTCTTAATGTTTGAAATAGAAGGCATTTAATTTATCACAAAAGTAGTTCAAATATTGAAGACAAAATTAGCTTGACAGTGTACTGTACAGTCTAAAGCAGTCCAACCAAAGACAATCCATTTCAGAAGGGACATCAAATCAATCATGGCATGATAACAAACAAATAGAATAAGCATTTACCACTTTTGTTGCGAATGAGCTACAAATTTTCTTGTTAAAGACCATTGAAATGGATGATAACAACAAGTTCTATATGCTGTAACAACAAGCTATATGTTCATAATAGTAGGTTCTATATGCAAGAATAGCATGCTATATGTTATAAAATGGAGGGTAATAGTATTTGCAATGATATATGGGACATTCACACCCACCATTAGTGATCAATCATAGAAGGAATCATGAGAGAAAACAACAGATGAGCAAGTAGTAATTATATAACATTATAAGCATCATAGAGTTATTGTAGGTTTCAGCCAACATGGCCTGTCAAATGATTGGGAATATTGTGGTAGAAATCTATTACTAATTCAAAAGACTAGCCCAACAATGAAGAAGATATATCCTTGTGTAAAGGCCCTAGTCTTGTACAGTGAAAGGGTGCAGTCTTGAGAACTCTCTTTAGGGATAAAATACAGTCATTTCACCATTTTCATAAAGAAGAAATCACAATAGAGAGGTTGCTTTCAACCACTTTGTCATTATCCAAAGCAGAGCTGCCATATAGAATAAAGGGAGTGTTACCACCATTATATATAGGAAAGAGCCAAAGTAACCTCAATGGAGGGCGGTTTGCATTATAAGAAAGGAGATAATTATCATATGAAAGATTAAAACCACTTTTAGTGCCAAATAGGAGAACCCACAAGATTAAAACAAAAGGGTATCATGCAACTTCGGTATTGCAGAGTGTTTTCTTCAAAGGAAATTAAACTAGAATTTTTTTTGGCTATTTATCCAACAATAAAATCATACACAGAAGATATCCATAGAACAACAAACCTTCAAGAACACATTTCATGTTTTATAGCATAAATGAAAGTAAGGATTTTTCATTGTGTTGGAGACAAAGAAGCAGAGAAGCACAAGAGCACCATGCATACAAAAATAGAAAAGAGCTGTCAAAATAAAGTTTCTTTACAAACTTTTTCATAAACATTACAGATTTCCTTCATCAAAATGAGAAGTATCATAGATAGAACGAAGCACTAACACTATTCATCTATAGAACTTCAACATAGTGAAGGAAAAACTTACCAGAAGCAGCAATGAAACCTTCTAGATGTCTCAGGAGAACCTTCAAAGCCTCCAAACCCCCTCATGGCGGCACCCTCCAACGTGCAGAGCCAAAAGATAAAGAGTCAAAATGAGGTGTTTTTAGGGTTTCACAATATTTTACCACTTTTTGCCCTAGCCTGAATTGCATCAAGTCTTTTGACTAGTGTTTTTTTTTTAAAATCAAATACGTAAAATGTATGTCGAGGTCAACACTTTATGTGTTGATAATTCCTAGCAGAGCCAAAGGGGGACCCGTGCCCATTCCAGACATCATCATCATAACCTTTGAAATTTTCAAGTGCTGGCTGATGAAATAATAAGGTAATGATATACCTTATTTTTGACTTAGGAAATTAAGGGAAGGTGATGATTATTGTAGGGAGTCATAAGGCTGAGAGGAGATAAAGGCTCATGCCTTTATTTATTTTTGCTTTTAGCTAAATATAGTTTTATTTAAATATTATTAAAACAAATAATATTAATTGTTTTAATAATAGCTAAATAAAACTATTAAAAATATAATGCTAAAAATAGTGCATGAGGAGGTTTAATTTGAATATTCAATTATGAATGTTATTATTAACCATGCATTATGCTATAAAGCAAAAAAATTAAGGAGGATAGGTGATGATTTTTTTGACTTGTGCATGGAAGAGATAAGGAGTAAAATTAAATATTCATTTTTTGAATATTTATTCAAATCATGCATTAAGTCAAATGGGAAAGCAGAACTTTTAGTTTACTATCCTTATCACCTTTTTGAGGAGTCTTTGGAGGAGTTTTTAGCAGGTTAACATGGAGATGAACACCTTATATCACTTATGCATAGAGGAGAGACAGTTTGACCACATGATGCCACTTTTTTTTAGCAGTTTTGAGACACTTTTTGCATGCTTTTCAAGCTTGCACAAGAATCAGTTTGTCCATCACATGTGTTTTTTTGGAGATAACTGATGTTGATTTCTAGTTATCTAGAGTTCATTTTTGATCCTCTTCTCTATATATTGTAAAACTTCATTCTTTATGAAGTTAGTTCTTGTTTCCTCACTCACTTTTTGAGGTGAAGATTTTGTAACTCATTTTACACAGATTTTAATATAGTAGTAGCATGTTTCACAGGTTATATCAGTCCATTCTTTGCATTGTTTTCCTTCAATTTCTTGTAGAAAGTTAGTGTTTTCCTTCACAGATTCAGGAGTCTTGCATAATCATTTGATGTAGATTTAATGTGTTTTGAACATGGAAACCTTTAAATTTATGTCTAGTTATTGAGTGCATGTATTCAATTTTGAGTTTAGTCATAGGTCATTGATTGTGCAGTAGATATATCAATCCTTTTAAGTTGTGAAATTATCTTTTCCTTCATAAAAGATAGATTATCAAGCCTTTCCTTGGGATAATTTTGTGTTTGATCTCTTCAATTTGAGTTGTGAAAATAGTTTTCAATAAGAGAAAGTTGTGAAGTATCCTACAAGTTTTGGTCAAAATTTTCATTACAGGTGCATCACCATCCAAATTTTACAGTTTTATTTCTTGATAAGTTTCCTTCTTCCCATTTTTCAAAATAGAAAATCATAGTTTCAAATAGAATATTTTAAGGGAACTAGCCCATAATTTGGAGGTTCAAACTCACTATAGGTCACCCACAGCCTGAGTTTGTCCCCATGTTTTGAAGGATTGTAGAGTTTCACGACTTTGCATAAGAGTGCAATCCTCATCGACAACAACTCCAAAACACTTGAAAGAAGAAAGGGGGAAAACCATCTGGGCTTGGGGCCTTGTTCCCTTCACAAGAGAAGACCGCCATACGAATTTCTTCCTCTATGGGGCTGCAAGTTAACCTTTTATTATCCTCCAACAAAAGAACATTGGGAATGACCTCAAGCACATTATCTTCCAGATCCTAGGGAGGGGTTGATTTGCCTTAAGCATGCTTGAATAAAAGCCCATGGCCGCTTGTTGAATCTCCTTCTCATCTTTTATTTCAATGCCATTAGTATGGATGATCCTTATCTTATTAGCTGTTCTGTGCTTCAGGGTGGATAAATGGAAGAATTTTGTATTCTAATCTTTGCTTTTGAGCTAGACCGCCCTAGACCTTTGTTTCCAAAATTCTTCCTCTTTAGAGACGAGGTCATGTAGATTGGCTAAGAGGTCATTTTCTTAATTTTGTAAAGCTCTATCCATACCTTCCATCTAAATCTGTTGTTGGATTGCATCTAGTTTACTCTTGATAGATTCCTTATTTTTGAAGATATGTCTGAAGGATTTTTTATTCCATTTTTGAATGTTGGTCTTAACATTGGCCAACTTCTTAGTCACTCTAAACATAGCCGATACTTGAACAAGAATCTACCACTATTCCCTTATTCTATTTTGCAAATCTAGATGTGTAAGCCACATCTTTTCAAATTTGAACGGAAACCTCTTCTTCTTGCCAATTTTATCCGCCAAAAAGGAGATGGGGCAGTGGTCCAAACCTAATCTAGTTTGGGTTGTTAAGGACATAGAATAATCCTTACACCAATCCAACAAGATGATGGCCCAATCAAGTTTCACTTGAATAAGGTCTTCCCCCACTCTCCGATTGGACCAGGTGTACTTAGCTACTTGAAGTTCCACATCAAATAAAGCTTGATTATCAATAAACTCTCTCAGATCCATTCTGCTATCCTCCAAAGATTGGGATCCTACGCTTTTTTTCATTCTCATGGAGTGGCATGTTGAAGTCACCCATCAACATCTCACTTTGGTATACCTATTTTTAAACCTATCCAACTTATTCCACAGCTTTTTCCTCGCAGCTTTGATATTTAAAGCATAAACATTAGAGATTATCCAAGATGATCCATCTCTAATATGGATAAATCAAGTGGAAACATGATTAGTATCCTCCACGAGAGCTTCTCCTTTCACATAATGAGGATTCTAGAAAGTGGCAATCCCTTCAGAGTCCCCCTCAGCACTAGACCCTTGGAAGCCGCAATCCTTAAACAATTTGTTTTTCATAATCAACAACTTATCAACTTGCATTTTCATTTCTTGAATCAGTAGTATGTCTTGTTTACGATCTATCCCCATATTCGTCAGGAGGTCTTGTTTGTGAGAGTTATTCATCCCCCTAATATTCCATGAGATAATCTTCATGTTAACTAGTTGGGGGTGCTCCTTGGGCACATGTCAAATAGAATTTTTTGCACTCCTCCTACAATATCTCTTTTACTTTCTCTTTCCCTAATTTTAGTTAGAGATAGTCTCCTCTAAGTTTTTTGTGTTGAGCCACAATCAACTTTTATCTTATTCCTTGTAGTCATTCTTTGGTTGGCAATCATGGATTTCTTCTTCTTTTTCCCTTTTACTAGGACAAAGGGCTCCTCTGCGTCGTCCTTTATGCATGATTCTGATTCCTTCCCCTTGCTTCCATAGCCTAGGGTTGGAGAGACCCGGGATACCTCGTCCATTCCCTTTGGTGGAGAAGCAATGGTTTGAGGTGGGTCCACTTCCTTGTATTTTTTAGTTTCTAGGGGGGTTCCCTCTAGCGGTTGGTCAGATGATTCCATCACCAATCTTTCCTCCTAAATCTCTTCCTCTTCACCTTCTGAGATGGGCATCTTTGGTTCTATAACCCTTCTGCTTTCCTGACCCCCATTGTGACTAAGATTGACTACATGACCAAAGTTTCCATCCCTGGTACCTCATCATTTGAGGCATTTAGGGTTTCCTCCACAGTGGGATTGTTCAAGAATCTTTTTTCTCCCTCCAAACACTCTGCACAACTTTCTTGAATTTGAGAGCACACTGCTTCGCCCAATTTCTAGCCTTCTTACAGTGAAAGCAAGCAAAAGGAATGGATTCAAATTCAACTGATTGAACCCATTCACTAAATTTGGAGATAAGCTTAATAGATGTGGGTAGATTCACATTCTGGTCCACACACATAGAGATCCTAGGATAAACCATATGCCTTCTATTAACCATCATAGAGTCGATGGTGAGGAGCTAACCAAATGCACTCACTATGCCCTTAAACACCTCTTCATCCTAAAATTCCATGGGAAGGCCATGCAGCTAAACCCATACCGGGGCAACAGTGAAGGAACTCTTAGAAGCATCAAAACTAGGTTCCCACTTCTTCAGAGCAAGGGTAGATTTACCAAACAGCCAAGGCCCTACTGCAAGAACATTACAGAGATCTTCTTCATAGGAAAAGGAGAAAGAGAAGAACCCTTTAGCTAAAGAAACATTGTCGACTTGCCCTTTATTTCACCATTTCTTAATGGCCAAAGACCTAACCATCTTAATATTTGGTCTTGGCCCCAAAAGCTTACCCACTAAGGTCACCTCCATAAGAGAGTCTCCTTTCTCTACTACATTATTAGGAACAGAAAGAGAGCACTCACCTGATAAAGGATCCAAAGAGAGTTGGGTTATCTCTGAGGTACCTTTACCTTTGGGATGAGTTCCAAAAAGCGCAGTCCAACGGTTGTTCTGCTTCTTGGAGAATAGGTCCTCTATTAGGTTGTTTGCTTCCTTATGACCCTTCTTACCGAGCTCTGGGTCACTAACCTTGGATTTCTCACCTATTGATGTACCACCTGGGTCCGGGGGATTATCCTCTCCCCCTGTCCCATCCTAAACTGCATTGGCAACTGGGTCCTTTTTATTTGACTACTTCCTGTTAGCTAGACGACCTTCCATTAGGACCCCACCTACATCATGCCTGTCATTTTCCTATAGACTGCTACTACCCACCATGCTCATGTTCATCACATGTCATGTTGCTCAAGAAAGTGCTATATAAATGGGAAGGTTATTATGACAATAATATTAACATTAACTAGTATAGATATCTTAAATAAATCTATCTACAAAATGCCATCAATTCAAAGTTATTTTATTTACTTCTAGTTATTTTATTTTACAATATAACTATTTTATTTACTATATACATGTATACATTAATTTTATTGTAAAAATTATAGTTTAATTATAAAATTCTATTTGTGTTTGTTGATTTGTACTTATTATTAAATATTAATATTTTCACATATAAATGACTATCAAATTTAAGGTAAGAGCAATTGTAGACTACTTCTTGCTTGACTAGAACTAAGTGAGAAGCAATACCCTAAAGTAGACTTGTGATCATGATAATCACCTACCCAATTTGAATATAGGTATGGATGAGCACTAATCAACTCCTCGAAGGAAGGAAAAGATGAGAAATGATAAAATAACACCTTTATAGAAGACATATCACTAGCCTTAACATAACACGTCATAAGAATATCCATTATTGAAGTGTCCTAAAATAACTAAACTATCAAGTAGGGAATTTAGAGAGATATCTTGTTTTCCACTCCAATATCTCACATTTCTTTGTAGACTTAATTCAATTTATGTTGTGTAATATATATATTAATATAATATTGATATTACAATATTTTAATATTTATATTTATACATAAAAGAATATAATGGTGATACATGAATTATAATATTGATATTTTAAATTTAAATACCAATAAAATAATATAGTTAATTCTATTTTTATAATAACATTTATTATAACATAGTAAAATGAAATATTCATATATATTTTTTATAAAAAATTAAATATTAATATATTATAGTGATGGAAATATTAATTCAACGAGCTGAAATTTATCAAACCCATAATGTCTCTGAGTCTATGAAGTAGAAACCCAACATAAAATTTAAAATGATGATATGCCCCATACTTTTATGCATCCGAGTATATTAACTTCAACACAGGGGAGTTTTCTTGCACTGAAGGGCATGCATGCTTATTATCATACTAGAAAATTACTTTTTTCTAATGAAAACTTTAAATCTTGAACAATATGGAATATTTACGCCATGAAATCTTTAAATCTTGAACTGAATGGCATATTATTAATGCCATGAAAGAAAATGTGAGAAACAAAATGAGATAAGTATACTATGAAGTCTATCACCCAATGTTGAAAAAGGAACACAATAATGTATGTCCTATAAGCGCACAACTTCTGGTAAAATGTTTTACTTGTTATTCATCTATCTTCGTTTTAAGTTTTTTTCCTCCTTTAAAACATGTAAATAATTAAATAAGAAGTTAAATAGTACTAGTAAACAAAGAAGTTAGTTAAATATTACTAGTAAACAAATAAGTTAAATAGTACTAATAAACAAGCATAAAGAGGTCACAAAATTTGTTGTGCTTCTACACTTGAATTCTTAGCTCTCTATTCATAACAATTTGTTTTAAATAATTTCTTAATGTCAAAAAGATAATTAACTTTAAACCATTTTGTTCTTACTCTTAACATAGCTTAAAAAATATCAGACTCCTTCGTCTTGTTTATATTAGATTGCTAGTACAAATATAACAATAACAAAGTAATGTTAAAAATAAACAATTATGTGTTCCATAGATCTTATTTCCTACTGCAAATATTTTATTAACAATATTTTCTTTTACTACAATATAACATACATATAAATATATTATAAATTTCTATAATCAACAATTTAATCAAATATAGAAATACCAAAGTAATGTCAAAATGAAATGATTATGTGTTTCATAGATCTCATTTTCCAGTGCAAATATTTTATTAACAATATTTCATTTTACTGGCTCTAAGAATGGTCAATATAACATTATAGATGGTTACAGGATGATAGAAAAGGGTAGGCAGCAAGTTAGTTCAGAGATACCTTCACATCTGTGTTGGAACAATCTTTGTCTCCCTAAAGCGAGGGTCTTTTCTTGGGCTACAATTTAGGGTAAAATTCTAAGGACAGATAGGTTCAAGAAAATGGGTTTCCAGGGTCCATCTAGATGAATTCTTTGCAGGGTAGCAGAAGAATCAATGGATCATCTATTACTAGGATGTCCATTCTCCCAGGCCTGTTGGAGATGGCTTTGCACAAAGCTAGGCTAGATCTCAGCCCTTCCAAAAGATATTAAGAGTTTGTTTTTGTCCTAGCCTATTTTAAACAAAACGACTCTTTATAGATGTCTCTAGTATGCTAGTCTATCTATCCTTATATGGGAAACATGGAAAGAATGGAACCGAAGGTTGTTTCAAGGAAATCAAATGTCATTGTCTTCCCTCTTGAACAAAATTGAGGCGGTCATAATGGAGGTTGTTAATAGCAAATCCTTTATTCACAACAAAAAAAGAACTAGATTTTTAGAGTGGGATGGTCAGATCAGGTTTCATTGGCAGGGGTTGAGAATGCCTCCCTTTGTTGGATCGGGTGGAAAATAATTAGAAGATTTGAGGGTCAAGGCAGTATGGGTTCCCCCTCAGAGTAGCTGGTTGAAATTGATCTTTGATGGTGCTTCTAGAGGAAACCCAGATGATTCAAGAGTAGGGTGTATAGTGAGGAATGGGGAAGGTGTAGTGGTTGGCAGCCTGACCAAACTCTTACCCAGAGGAACTAATAATGAAGCTAAATTTGGTGTTGTTATTAGGATTAAATATTTGCAAGGATGTTAGAGTAGTAAAATTAGAGATAGAAGGGGACTCAACCTTTGTAATCAATGCAGTCAAGGAGGGTTGGTCCACAAATTGGAAATTCAAAGCTATTATTGAGAGGGTGTTAGAAGCTCTCAAGTCTTGGGAAACCTACACCATCAACCATGTGTATAGGGAGTCTAAGGGAGAGGCAGATATGTTGGCTAACCTGGCGGTGGAAGGAAATTATTTTAGGATTGTGGGCCCACAGGAGGAAGGTAGGGATTCTTCACAGAATTAGAGGATCACCTGTCAAATGGGTTGAGTGGTGTATTGCTTGAGGGAGATTCGAGCTGAGAATGAGGCTTTGGCTTGGGGGTCTAATGAACCTCTCTTTGAATTCTTTGTCTTAGTTGGGAGAGGAATTGGCATTGCTATAGAACGAGACTCACCCTAAGGGGTTCTGAATAGGTTTTCTATGGTAAGGTTGGTCAATTTTATTTCATTGGTCAAATGCTTGGGTGGAAATTTTGTGGGCTTTTGAAGTAGGATCTACTGAATTGTTTAAAAAGGATTAGTTAAAAGATAAAAGTTAATAATCTTCTCTTAATACTGCATGAGCTTGCTCAGAACAAAGGGTCGAGAGGATGATGCACATTCATTGTGGATTTTAAGAATATTAATATAGGCTTGTGTGAGTGGTTTTTTAAGGGGCAAGATGGTATTGATTTTCAAGACAACTTAATTTCAAGATAATGGAGACCTCGATCAGATTAGAGAGCTCGAAGCATGAAATGGCTTTCTTGGGGCTCATTTCAAATCAAAGGTTAGCCGCACAGTGTTCATAAGACCCTTAAGCTTGGTCTTGGAAGTGATCAAAATGGTGTTGGGGAGGAAATTTCTTTGCTCGATAGACAGCTATAGGGTTAATTTTGAGATTTCCTCCCATTTTTTGGCCTCCCTCCTAGATTTGGGGGAAGAAAAGGCTTTAGCTTTGGCTTTATGCAGAGTGCTGATAAAACTAATTTTTTTGGTGAATGATATGGATACAGTGATTTTCATGCAATCTGGGATAGGAATCCCCTAGCCACGGGACCTTCACAAGCTTTTAATTCTAGGCAAGGTGGTTGATTTCCATCCTTTTTTATTGGATTTGAATCAAGAAGAGTTAGGGAGACATCGGTTGTGGGCAGGAAGAGGCTGTAACTTTTTAAAGAAGGTAGCAGGCTTGGAGCATGGAGAAAACTTGGAATGGTTTCATGAATTTGCGCGTTGGGTTTCAGAGGATGCTTTTTTCCAGGAGCAGGCTTAGTGTCAAGGTTTTGTTTTTTGTGAAGGGTGGTGGTTTTGGTTGGTGTTCACGAGGAAGGTGAGAGTTTTTTGGCTTTGGGGTTTGGAGGGGCTTTGGTGGGTCTTGGTGCTGATGCCTAGTTGGCGGTGTCTTTCATTTTGACAGCGGTATCTACAAAGGACATTTCTACTGGTTCAAGCTTCTGATGGCAGTTTTTGTTGTCACTTGATTGACACAGGTCAAGGCCAATTTGTAATGTTTTGTAATTTTGTTATGGGTTGAGTGGTAGGGTGCAATCATTGACTCCCTTTGCTCCCCTTTTTTGTAATTTCTAATATTTAATATATTTTCCACAACCTCAGTTACACTTTACTGATAAAAAAATAATATTTCATTTTACTATAATATAACATAAATATAAATACATTATAAATTTGTATAATCAACAATTTAATATAATTTTTATTCATTAATATATATATTTTTGAATAAAAATTAAATAATTTTCATAAGGCTGAATATTATATTAATATGAATATTGCAGAATAAAATAAATTAATATTTAGATCGCTATAATACATATATATATATATATGTTATAATTACAATGAAGAAAAATTAAATAATCATAATCATATGAATATTACACAATATAATATATTAATATTTAGATCACTAAAATATATTAATATTTAATACTTATACCCAAATATATATCAATATTTCATTTTACTATAATATAACATAAATATAAATACATTATAATGATAATTTCATTTATTTGTATAATCCATAAATTTAATATAAATATTATTATTAATTATTTTATTCTATTGATATTTAAAATAAGAATTTTATAATGATTATCCATGTGCACGAAAAGAGAGAAAAAATGGTGAATGACGTTCTGCTCTTGCGTGGGCTAGGGGAAACCCTAGCCGCCTTTTATTCTACCTAGTGTGCATGCATACGGGGGTTTGTGGGGTCAGTTGCTGTGGCATTTGTGTGGGTGGGGGCGTTCTTTTTTCTGGTGTTGTGAGCTTTTTTCTTTAGATTGCATTGCCGGCATTTGGGTCCTCTTTCTGCTGGCTCCTATGCAACTGTGTGGGAGTTGATTCATTCTTTTACTATTTTTGGAGGCTCTTCCCTATGCCTTGGACTATGGGAGGTATGGATCTTATTGATCCATCCATGCAAGAAAAATCCATGAAGAATCTAAACATGCCTTCGACTAGTGAAGGCTCCTCTTCGGAGAAAGGTTTTTCGCGAATAAAAAAAGTGAATGGATGCTTGGAGAGAAGCCATGTAGAGTCCTATGCCCAGAAGGTTTGTAATCCAGAGGATGAGATGGAGATAAAGTTAGCAGCTAACAATTATTTCATTGTTGTGTTTACATGCATGTCAGACTACAATAGGGCTTTTTGAGGGCGGGCCTTATTTTTTCAATCAGATTGGAGTATTCATGAAATCTTGGCATGTCGGCTTCAATTTGGTTGAGGAGCTTCCTACGCGTGTTCCAGTTTGAGTTCGTCTTCGTCGACTCCTCCAAAATTCTAAGGGGAGTCAAGGAAGACTTTGGATCACTTCAGACCTATTGCTCTTTGTAATGTGGTCTACAAAATCATTACCAAATTGATTGTGGAAAGACTTAAGCCATGGCTTCATTCTTTGATATCTAAGGAACATGGTGGATTTATTGTTGGTGGGCAAATCCTGGATGGGGTTGTGGTTGCTACTGAGGCCTATTCATTCTATGGTGAACTCGAAGGAGAAATCCATGTTCATCAAGATTGAGATGGATAAGGCTTATGACAGGGTTAGATGGGCCTTCTTATAGAAAGTTCTTCAAGCCTTTGGATTTGGCAGAGTGTGGATTGATTGGGTCATGAGTTGTGTTACCTCACCCTCTTTTTCAATCCTTAAAGTATTAATGGGGAGCCTTCAGAGTTGTTCAGTGCTTCCAGGGGACTCTACCAATGGGATCCTCTCTCTCCCTACCTGTTTATTATTATGGCTGAGGGGCTGGGAAGGTTTATCAAATCTCAAGTTAACCAAGGATTGATATAGAGTTGGAGCTGGGAGGGCAGGGTGCCTCCTCATTCTCACTTGTAGTTTATGGATGACACAGCTTTGATGGGCTTGAATAGGATTCAGGAGGTAGTGAATTTAAGGAAGACTCTAGACATTTACTTGGCTACTTCTGGCCAAAAGATC
The DNA here is from genome assembly GCA_027924645.1 of Cunninghamia lanceolata. NCBI lineage: Eukaryota > Viridiplantae > Streptophyta > Pinopsida > Cupressales > Cupressaceae > Cunninghamia > Cunninghamia lanceolata. Next base: position 7,759,084 of record BSBN01000977.1, read on the forward strand.
AATGAGGGTAAGTCCTCTATTTTCTTTTTTAATACTCTGCATCTTATTCAAAATAGGATTGCTTAGATTCTCTAGTTTTAGATTGGTTCTCTCCAGCTGTCTTATCTTGGGGTCCCCATCTCAGTGGGGGCTTCCCACTGTGAGCTTTAGTAGGATGTTTTGGACAAGCTTCATAGTAGGGTTTGCCATTGGACTTATCGATTGCTTTCGTTGACTGGTCGGGTGACTCTTTTGAAGTCAGTTAATCAGGCCCTTCCTATTTACAAATGTTTTGTTCGGATTGCCCTTTTGAGCTTTGTTAAGAAGTTTGATGCCCTTGCTCGTCAATTTTTGTGGATCGACAATTTAGCTTCCTCAAAATGGAGCCTTGTAAAGTGGGATTTAGTGTGCAGACCAAAGCAAGAAGGTGGTCTTGGTATTAAACCTGCGGGTTTGAGTGGGTAGGCCTTGGCTGCCAAACTCTATTGGTGTTGGTGTAATTGTCAGGATCAAGACTAGGCTCAAATTCTCACCCTCAGGAATCTTCCTGGTGTGAGTTCTGCGGAGGTCCCTCGATATAACCTTTTAGGAAAGGGGTCCATGATTTGGGAGACTCTTAAAAGAGGGGCAAAACTTATTAAATAGGGTCTCTTTTGGATTTACAATAGGGGCTCTAAAGCTCTCTTCTAGCATGATTCTTGGGATGGACATCCCCCCATCTTGGCAGTTTTCCCTCATTTATAGCCTCTATGTGACAATTTTCTTGCTGTTGGTTGGAGTAAAGTGGAGGATTTTAAAATGACTCAAGGTTTGGGTCAGATGGAGGTGATGCATTGGAAGGTTCCATAGGAATGGCCGCTAGGTGGCACTGAGGAGGCTTGTTAGGAGCTTGCTAGGATTTTGGCTAACAGATTGTGTAACTCTCTTCTTGGGAAGGACATTCTGGCTTGGGGCTCTGATCTGAAAGGACAATTTTCTATTGCTTCAGGCTACTTGGAGTTGGATGGAAAGATATATGGGAGGGCTGATGTTCCTTGGTGGAAACAGGTTTGGAACAAATTTTCCTGGCCTAAATGTAATTTCTTCTTATGGATAGTGGTCTAGAATAGATGCCTAACTTGGGATAATTTGAGGAGAGGCTTCCAAGGCCCTTCTATGTGTGTTCTTTGTAGGAGTAGTGAGGAGGGCTCCGCTCATTTATTCTTTCAGTTCCCTTTTGCTTGGGTGATTTGGCACCATTGGTGGGAGGCTTGGAACCATCCTTGTGTTCATGCCTCTTCTTTGGTTGACTTTTGGGCTAGTTTGGGTAGACCTCCTGCTCAGACCTCTTTTCTTAAGGTTGCTTGGATCACTTGCCCAAATTTTATTCTCTAGAACTTGTGGCTGGAAAGGAATCGTAGGATTTTCCAGGATGAGTGTATGGTGGTGGCCCAGTTATGGAATAAGATTCTTAGCAGGGTCCAGGAGACCATTTTTGTGAAATGTGACTTATCTAATATTGTGGATCCTAGTGATGTGAGGATCATAATGAACTTGAGGCTGGAGGTTAGAGGGCTGGGAGTCCCTACTGGTCGAAGATCTTGTCATACTAAGCAGAAAATTTAGAGGGATGGTAGGTGGATGCACCCTCTCGGTGGTATCTTGAAAGTGAATATTGATGGTTCCTTTAGGGGGAATCCTGGATATGTAGGGATTGGCGGTATTGGAAGGGATAGTGGAGGTGGCATGGTTTTTCTCTTTTCTATGTATAAAGGGCAGTAGACCAATAATTTTATGGAGGCTTTGGCTATTCTTCATGTAGTGGAAAGAGGGAGCTCATTGGGTTGGAGGTGGATTATTTGTGAATCTGATTCACAGATTTTTGTGGATGTGTTAAAGGATTAGAGGCTGGAGGGAGCTAGTTGGCATTTGGCTCTGGTGGTTAAGCAGATTTTGAGCTTGTGCAGTTATTTGGAGTTTATCTCCTTTCATCATATTCCTAGGGAATGGAATAGAGCAACAAATTGCCTAGCCAAGTGGGCTTCAGAATAGGAGGGGTGGGATGCCAGTGATTGGGGTCACTTTCCTCCTGATTCTATGGAGGCTTTGGAAAAGATTGTTTTGGAGGACAATATTAATATGTAATTGGTTTGGCACGGGGCTCTTTTGGGGTTCCCTTGGTGCCTTTTAGTTTTCTTCTATAACTTTCTTATTTCTTCAATAAATTTTTACCCCCTTTTATAAAAAAAAGAATTTTATAATTAATATATATACAATGAATAAAAATTAAATATTAATATGAATATTACACAATATAATATATTAATATTTAGATGAGTATAATATTTCACTATTTAATATTTATAACACATATATATTAATATTTCATTTTACTATAATATAAAATATTTATATTTATGTTATATTAAAAATATAAATACATTATAATGATAATTCTATAATTTATATATTCAATAATTTAATACACATTCTATTATTAATGTATAATTTTTTTTGATAGGTAAGCATAGATTTATATTATATAATCAAAACAACTATACAGAGTTTAAAGTATGAGCTCCATGAGAAAAGACCATTAACCATGACTACCACCCTTACAATGATTGTCAAAATGCCCCTCAAAATGTCCTCCATGGGACAGAGCTACTAGTATTTACATTTAACATAGTAGACTATTTACATGTTAACCCATACTACCAGACCACTAACAAACTATATTAGAAAACATAATTATAGACTTACTAACACCCAGTAGCAGCACAAGTAGATCTAGACCTAAGCCATCAAATCTCCCCTTCGGCGAAGAGATAATCCTTGAATTCACCAACCCACTCAAAGCCTTCAACTGGAGTTATACTCAGCAATTTATTTAGAAAGTCTCAACCTCTGCGAGTCCTGACCCTGTGAGCAACTAGCTCTTCTCCTTTAATATTCAGAATAAAATGAAAGAATTTAATGACTTCATGTGGTTGGTTTACCCTGGCCAAATCCTTCAGCCTGGGAAGCCCAACACCTCTTTCTGTAGCCTCCAACACTTCATCGAGCCCCTCTGGTAGATTCTGTTTGAACAGGTGCTTCACTATCACCCGGACTTCCTCCTTTGTTGTCAGCACGTCTAACAAAGACGCCACCACCCGAGAGGAGATATCAGTATCTACCTGGTATCTTTCTCTGTCGCTAATGAAAGCTTTGCCAAGAATGATCTTTACTGCACCAACTACGAAGGCATTGTTTTGGCGGAGCATCCTCTGTAGCCTTTTCTCAGTCACCTTGCCTTTAAATACCATTTGCCTAACCCTACTGGTTAGGCAGATAGGCGACTCCATTCCTCCACACCTTAGATGCTTAGCCGGGAGATGGAAAATGATAATCGGTGAAGGGTCATTTTCCATACGCAACACTGCAACAAAAAACTCAAAGCTCTGCAATAAAAAGGAAAGAAACTTACCTAAAAATGATGCCGAAGATCATGCGAATTGGGGTGATAATCCTCTGCCAACTCATACCCACCGCCACTTTCTATCCCAAGGAGGTCGGTCGGCCATCACCATTTAGTGGGATGATTTAATGCTATCCTTTACACGTGAGAGTGCTCGAATCCTGCTACCACTCGCCGCTCCAAATGTGCAAAATGTATAATTGAAAGGAGAGCCTTCTGCAAATTCTCCCATGTTGCATACAGCTACTGACAGCCTCCAGCTCGACCCCTTCTACCGCTGCCAAGATGGCCACCTCAGCTTTGTGAGGTGGCGCCGACCCTACCACCCACATTATTAATGTATAATTAATTATATTATTTCATTAATATTTAAAATGTCAAATTTATAAATAATATATACAATGAATCAAAATTAAATAATTGCATTAATACGAATATTATATTAACATAAATATTAAATGTTTATTTGTTATAATATTTGCAGACTTAAATAAAAAAATATTATTTGCTTAACATTAAAAAACTATTATTTATTTAATATCCAAATTCCCCGCAAGAATTTAGTCACTGAGAATTTAATTAAACAAATTAATCTATTAGTATTGCTATCTCCTGGCTTCATTACATTCCATATTATGAATATGAAAAAAAAATTATAAAACTTTTCTAGCTATACTATTTTTCTATAGTTTTAAAAAAGTTGAATGAAAACAAAATAATTTATTTATTTTGTCAAACACTTGTACAACTAGCATACCTATCTTTAGCAAAATCTATGTAAAATATGCCCACAAAATATCATTTATGAGGCATCTATTTCATTAAGTCATAGATCCACTTAAAAATAGGTGCCTTGAAAATGATATCAATATCTTTTACATAGATTTTTCTAAACATAGGTATGTTAGTTTTACTTTAACTAGCATATTTATATTAAATATAATATATCTAAAGTATGCCGGGAGATATCCTTTTGAAGGCACCTAATGTTAGGATTAGTGATTAAAAAAATAGGTCCTGAAGAAGGATATCTCTTGGTGTACTTTAGATATATTAAATATTTAATATAAATATGCTAGTGCATTCAAAGCATATATTATATTTAATATAAATGTAATCATAACCGTAACACTAACCCTAACCCTAAATGTGACCCTGATTGTAATCTTGACCCTAATTAATGTTAATTAAATACTAATTATAATAATATTATTAATTAAATTAATATATAATTATATGGTATAATAAGACATTCATATATAATTAATTTCGTATTACATTATTAAGTATAATGATATTATATTTATATTTATAGAATTATTATAAACCCTAATTATTTTAAACCATAATCCAAATTATTTATCAATAAATTAAAATATTTTTTATAATTTCTTTAAATTATACTTAAAAAATACTAAAAAAATATATCTAAATTTTTAAAAAATATATTTAATAATTTTTAATAATTTCTTTAATTGTTAAGTGGTATGCCTATACTTAACTAAACTATATAAGTTGAATACAATATATTTAGGGTTAAGGTTATGAGCATATATTTAATTATATGCATCTTCAAGAGGTACAATGGGTTAGATTTAGAATTAGGGTTAGGGTTAGCATTAGTGTTAGGATACAGGTGAGGGTTATGGTTACAATTATAATTACGACTTGAATTAGTGTTTGGATTAGGGTTGGAATTAGGGCTAGGCTTAGTATTATAGTTAGGGAAAGAATTAGGGTTAGAATTATGATTAGAATTATATAGGGTTAAGCTTAGAATTAGGGTTGAGGTTAGAATTAGGGTTAGGGTTAGAATTAAGGTTGGGTTAGGGTTAAAATAATAAAGTCAAGGTTAGGGATAGAATTAGAATTATTGTAATCATAATTCTATATCTAACGCTAACTCTATATCTAAATCTGACTTTAATTATGACTTGAGTTGTGCTAGCATTACATTTAGCATATATTTCTATGAACATAACCATAACCCTAATTAGATAAAAACCATAATCCTAATATTATATAATTAATGTATAATTAATTTCGTATTACATTATTAAATATAATAATATTATATTTATATTTATAGAATTATTATAAACCCTAATCCAAATTATTTTATACCCTAAATATATTTAAACCTTAACCCTAATTATTTAAACCGTTAAACCCTAACTCTATAATATATTCTATAATTTATTTATTTTGTCAAACACTTGTTCAACTAGCATACCTATATTTAGAAAAATCTATATAAAACAAGCCCACAAAATATCATTTGTGAGGCATCTATTTCATTAAGGCATAGATCCACTTAAAAATAGGTGCCTTGAAAATGATATCAATGTCTTTTACATAGATTTTTCTATACATAGGTATGTTAGTTTTACTTTAATTATTTTTATTTATTTACATTGTTGTTTCTTGATTTTTACTATTATAATTACTAAAAACATTTATTGAAACATAGATTTTTAGCTTTGAAGAGTTATTTTTAGTATTATAGTAACTAAAACATAAAATTTTCTAAACATAGGTATTTTCTATTAAAGAATTATTATATTTATTTACATTGTTTTTGATAAGATAAGGTGGCTAAGACAAGGGGCCAAACCCTTACAAAACAACAAAAAGGAACCCCAGAGGCATTAGCACAAAAGAGCCTCGAAACAGACACAACATAACCCTCTAAACCAACATAAACAACATAGATAGCATAACTAGCCTAAAGACAATATATACGAAACAACAAAGTATCAACAACATAAAGGAAGCTAGAACTAAGGAGAAAGATTCTCCCATCTTTTAGCCATGGATTCAAAAAATTCATCCGAATTTTTGAAGTTCTCATCTTTGTCAGCAGCAACAGTAGCTCCAAGATCCTGCAACATAGAAAGATTAAGTAAAACAATGCTCCTGTGCATGGTGGAAAAGACTGCTCCAGCTTCTCAACACGGCCCCTCAGGACAACAATGTCATTCCTGTAACCAGCATCCTCCTCCGTTTCATCAGTAGCTTCCTCCACAAACATCTTACCCCCTTCGTCAACATTATCCTCAAAATCAACAGCACCACTAGAAACCTCCATCGGTTTATCCCCAATCTTATCCTCAGCATCATTGGAAATCTCTTGAACTTCCATAACCTTGGCCTCATCACCTTGAGTGGACTCTTCAGACGCACTCTCAGAATAATCTATAAGTTTAGCTTTGGGCATAGGTTTGCCAGCAATCCTCCTTGACCTCCTAACCCCAGAGGAACAACCCTCCTTCGTATCCTTAGTAGATTTACTGCCCGGTCCCACAGCGGTACTACAAAGATTTTTAGGGGTCCCCACGGCAGCCCCCACAGTTTCCTCTTCCACCCCCCTTATTTTCCTCTTCTTACTCTTGGCACTACCTTTAGAAACCAAAGTGTTGGTAGCGGTCACCATAGGAATCTCCTCATTAGACAGAGAAAATGAAACCCCTTTTGACTTAGGAGAAACAGGGGAAGGGCAAGGCTCTTCAGAAACGGTAGTATCATCTGGGTTGACAGATATATCACCACTGTGAGTTTGGATAGGCTTAGGTGGCTCCAAAGCAAGGTGGAAATTATATAAGCAGAGGATGAGGCCTTGGTGTAGGGGAATGGGTTTCTTGGAGGGTTTTTTAGCCAACTTAGCCCTAACCCTAAAAACTGAATGCTCAAGGGAAGACAGTAAATAAAATGGGAAGCTAATATGAGAATTTCATCTAAAATGATTTAGAAGAGGTAGATGATAATTGTAGAACCTAGTAAAACGCCCCTCCAGAGTGAAGTACTTCATTAGGAGGAAACACATCTCGTCCCACGGCTCCGACAGCTTAGCGCGTTCGAACCCACCCTGGTAGGGAACAAGTTCTTCACCTTCCCCAAGGATAATCTTCTGGTTAGAATGGTCCACCACTTTGTCTTTCCTCTGTAGTTTGGTTCCCTTGGTCGACAAGCCTGACGCCATAGCAATAACTTTCTCAGAAATCTCGAACCCAATTCTCCCCACAGTAACCCTACGATTTTGCCAAGACCTAGCAAATTGTTCAGACAAATTTTTATCATAACCATTAAGACATTCCAAATAAGGGCTGATACCTCCTTCCTTATAGTAGTGCCAAACCACATCATTATCTTTAAATTCACAATAGGAAATAGGCTCCATTCAGATCCTATCACCACCCATTGTAGGCTTCTAGACAAAAGCACAGAATCCCCAAAACCAAAAATTCTCAGAGTTATTGTGCAAGGTAGGATTAACCTCTTGGCAGGGGATTATGATAAAGATAATGAATCTGCACGCATTATCATAAATGAGAGCTGCCTTACAGAAGGCTAATTGATGCCTACTCTTCCCATGCTCAAACATAATTATTTGGCATTCTCTATGATTAGCAGGTAAGCAACTCGCCTTAACCCAAGGCAATAATAAGGTAGAAATGACGTTGAGCAAAGAAGTACAAAAAATTGCATACTTCAAGATGCACGTCAGCATCTTCCAACGAAGCCGACAAAAAAGACTATCTTTCCTAGTAGACTGACACATCATTAACAGGTCATCTCCTTTTGAATTAAGTCCCTTATGTTTAAAGGCATGTGATTAATTTGGCGCCAACAACGCCAATTTGAAAATTGTTGGCCAAGGTCAGCGAGAGCATCCGTGACCCCGTTGCCCTCTCTGTATATATGAGAAAAATCCACTATGGGAATCCGCTGCAGAAGGATCTGAATATCCACTATGATATATTTCAATTTCTAGCCACAAGTCGACACATTATTAACAACATCGATAACCATTTTGGAATCCCCCTGAACATACAATTGACTAATATCGAGAGAAATAGCCAGTTTTACCCCCCATTGGAGAGCAGAGGCTTCAACATAATTATTGTTTTGACAGCCAAGCCCACCAGCATAAGCAACAACCATCCACCCTTTGTCGTCCCTTATAATCCCCCCACCACTGGCCTTACCATCTGCCTTAGATACCCCATTGAAGTTTAGTTTGAGCCAATAGGGCTTCGGGGGAATCCATCTTGTATTTAATCTCTGCAACTGTTTGGAATTATTATGAGCCAGAATTTGGTTTAGAATTCTCTAATTAGCTGCAATTTGCTCCTCTTCATGAGAAAGAGGTTTCTCCACAATTTTAATGTGGGAATTGGCCACGCTTTCCATAAGAATCTTAGAAAAGGAATGAAGAACTTGAGAAGTATCCCTAGCAGCATCCCTAAATAATCTATTATTACGTTCTTTCCATAAAGTCCAACCAAGACAGGGCAGATTTTGGTTCTAGATCTCAACAAGCCATGGATGAGAGAAGGTAGGGCACCAATTGGCAATGACTTCCCTAACCTCAGAGTTACAAACCCATTGAATGCCAAAATTCCTTAAAATAATATTCTAGATTTCCCTGGCAAAATCAGAGTGGATAATTAAATGAGACTGTTTCCTTTTTCTCTAGGCACAGAAAGCACCTATTGACCAAAGTGAATCCCCTTCTTTGTAAGTTATCTTGAGTGAGAATTTTGTTATGAACAACAGCCCACCAGAACATGTTTATTTTAGGTATAAGTTTATGATTCCAAACTTTCCTCCAAATCTCATTTTTATGCACCTCAGGGACTAGCAGATGGTAAGCAAACTTAACAGAAAAATGCCCTTTCTTATCCGGCCACCAATACAGCTCATCTTCCCTAGGGAAAAGAGGAATTTTGACCCCCTGCATCAAATGTTGAACAGACCGCAACCTAGGAGTGAGTTCAGGGCGATGAGTACAACAATCCATGAGGTTTTTCCAGATCCTAATACCATTAATATTATGAATATAATGGCAAACTTTATTCCCAAAAAACTGTGTAGCAATGCCAACAATAACTCCATAATCTCCTTGAGTAACCAGGGCCTTATCATTCATCCAAATATCTTCCTAGAAGTTGATAGAATTTCCATTCCCCAGTTTCCATCTAAGTCCATGTTTGAGAAGACTCCTGGACTTCAACATTTTGTTCCAGATAACAGATCCCTGGGGGATCCCTTCCTATTGGAGAAAACTGAAGTGATTAGTTCCATGAAGATACTTGGCTTGCATAATGTCCCCCCACTCTTTATAGTTGTAAATCAAATTCTAGTCTATTTTGGAAAGGAGGGCTTTATTCATATTCCTGATAGATCTAATGTTAAGACCTCCATGAGATTTGGGAAGGCAAACCTTCTCCCAACTAACCAAAGACATTCTCTGTTTGTCTTCCATCCCAGTCCATAAGAATTTTCTTTGAATCTGCTCCAGTTTGTCAACAAAAAGCTTAGGCATTTTAAAAAGGGAAAGGAAGTAAGTAGGAATACCTTGCAAAGAAGCCTGTAAAAGCTGTAATTTGCCCGCACTACTGAGTAATTTCCCCTTCCAACCAACCAACTTCTTCTAAGTTCTCTTGAGAATTCCATTCCAAAATCCTTAAGATACTTCCTTGATCGTAAGAGAGAGGCCAAGATAAATAGCAGGAAGATCAGCTTTAGCATAGCCAATAATATTTATGATTTTTTGCTGGAGATCATCTGAAGTATTAAAAAAATAGACATTGCTCTTCTGAAAGTTTATGTTTTGACCAGAAGATTTGGCATAATCATTTAAAATATTCTTGCAACTATGAGCTTTGGTCACAGAAGAGATACCAAAGAGGATGGTATCATCCACAAACTGCTGCATAGACATAGGAGGAAGGGAAGAGGCTGGTTTAATACCCACAATTTATTTAGAGGTAATCATAGAGTGAATATATCTTCTGAGGGCCTCCGCCATTATGATAAATAAGTAAGGTGAGAGAGGATCCCCCTGTCTGATCCCCCTCGAGGAAGAGAAAAAACCCCTAGGGACCCCATTGACCAGAATCCAGAATTTAGCAGTAGAAACAGCCTCACGAATGAGAAGGGAGATTTTATCATTAAAGCCAAACTTTTTAATGATTTCAAAAAGGAATTTCCATGAAATTCTATCATAGGCCTTGGAGATATCTAACTTTAGAACCATGCTAGGGATTCTGCTCTTAGACAGAGAATGGATAGTTTCATGAGTGGAAATCACAGCATCAAGAATTTGACGACTAGGGACAAAGCCTTTCTGAGAAGGGGAAATAATTTTATCCAAAAAAGGTTGAAATCTCATGACAATCACTTTAGTGCACATCTTATAGATGGTATTACACAAGCTAATGGGTCTGAAATCAGAAAGATGATTAGGCTTCAGCTTTTTAGGGACAAGGACAATAAAAGTATTATTAATCTGCTTTAGAAGTTTACCAGTTTTGAAAAAATCCCTAACAGCAGCAGTGACATCAGCACCCACAGTATCCCAATATTCCTTTAAGAATATTGGAGGAAAGCCATCAGGGCCAGGAGCTTTGAAAGGACCCATAGAAAATAAGACAGCATGAACTTCCTCCTCAGAAATAGGTTTTAGCATTTTAGAGTTGTCTTCTTCAGTTATCAGACAGGGGATCTTATCAATGAATTGGTCCATAACCCTTCCATTCTCAGCATTGTTAGCTTGCTCCGACAGTAAATTCTGAAAAAATAACACAGCTTGGTCTCCAATTTGAGTGTCCTCAGTGATAGTAGTACCATTTTCCAAACATAATTTAGATATGGAGTTAGCCTTCCTATGTCTCATGGCTGAGAGATGAAAAAACCTAGTATCCCTATCTCCTTCGTTTAACCACTGAACCCTGGACTTCTATTTCCAGAAAATCTCTTCTTTGCTCATAAGATTCTTCCGGTCCAAAATCAGATCACCTTCCTCCTGAATAATGTCCTCTTGAACATCTCAATTTATTTACATTGTTGTTTCTTTATTTGGAAGAGCTATTTTTATAGTAAATAGTTATGTAGTTCAATTAAAAAAATTATAATAAGTGATTTATATTTTTGAAATAATTATTTATTTTAACTTTTATTTAAGAGTTATTTTATTTTTCAATAGTAATACAATAAATCATTAAAAAATATTTTAAGTTTTAAAAATTAATAAATAAAAAATTACTTTAATTTTTACTTTTAATTATTTTATTTTTCTATATGATTATAGTTTTTAATAGCTATCCTAAACAATGTTTACTTCATAGTTTTATCTAAATGATATTTATTTTTATATTGTTTTATTTTATTTTTTAATTTAAGAGTTATTTCTACTTAGTTTATTTACTTAAGGGTTATTTTATTTTATTTTATAATATAGATTGGCTATGTTTTAGTTTTTATTATTTTGTATGTCGGTTCTTTAATAGTTTTTGTTAACACATTCATGACAATTTTTAATAGACCATGGCAATGGTGAACCATAGTTTAAATGTATTCTAATTTTGTTTATTTTTTTTATTAAGCTGAGAGGCATTCCTATAGTCACAACACATATGGAGAATAAGAGATGAAAGATTCATAAACATTAAAGATTTTAGATTCGATGAAATTTTATAAGATTATGATAAAAAATATACATGGTCACAACACATATTGTGATGCCCCGTCATGCAATCCTAGAGTGTTGGACAACAAAAGACAAAAATACAGAAATATTTAAAAAATAATAATAAAATAAGCATTATGCATTGAAATACAACATTAATACAACTTTAAATGCTATGCACAGCTAACACCTCTAGGGCACAAAACTACATCAGTTAGAATAATAACCATACAAGTGCTATGCAACACCATGCAATATAAGGATAATACTTTATACATTTGTAGAGATAAATGATTACAAGATTCCATACAAGGTTACAAGGCCGATTACATCAGTAACAAATGATACAATAGAGAATGATTACATCAACTTAGAAAGTGTAAAACAAATATGGAACTGGAACACTTCTGCACTGGACTCAAACTGAACCTCTAAGAAGACCAATGGATAGCTCTACCACCCAACCATGTGGAACCCTGAGGTCCACCCCTTCAAGCTAGGAGATAACATTGAGGCTCCATTAGGCCAAAGTTTCAACAATGAATACAACAACAAGATACAGACTCCGTGCAGGCAAACAGGATAGCAAAGCTGCACAGACAAGAAAGTACTTGCCAAAACAAGACAATCAAATCATCAAGATAGGATCAACCATCAAGACAAGTCTATACTCCAGAGGTAACAACAAAGATAAAACAGGAAGAAACTACGCTACAGTAGGGAGAGTGTCATCGCATGGTCCTATCATGGGTTTTCCAGGCTATCTCTCACTAGAAGCTGACCCCCATCTATGGTTTTCCTGGTGACCTCTCTATAGGCACTGGCCCCATAGGGCGACACATGCGGAGTCAACACTTCCTCTCATGGAGATGAGGAAGTCAACCTTGCCAACCAGGCCTTCTCATCCCATCCTTAGCCTGTGAAAGCACTCAAGGCATGGGAGAGGCATCATACTTATCTTGTTATATGGATTACTACACAACCCACCTAAATCAATTATTTAGTTATCACTTGCTTACCACTTCCATGGGGTTTTCCAGGCAGCCACTTTGGGCACCGGCCCCACCATGGAAGCCACTTCCCCACATACAACTAGCACTCCTAATCAATATCCAAAACAAAACATACAAGAGCAAAGGAACTGATAACATCTAACTTTTACAATCCAACACTTCCAATTCCCATTTCAGCAATAAAACTTTTTCCTTACCCATAAAACCACTCAAATCAAGGATCATCAGGACAAAATGACAACAATATTGATTGAAGACCCAAAAGGTCTAACCTCTGGAGTTGGTAATTGCACACAAGGTCACTTACATAAATCTGTCTCACAACATAAAATGAGGATATAGATGATTCACGACATGTCTTCTAACAATATGACTCAAGACAAATATAACACAATAACCCGATTGCATCAATGCAAAATTCGATACAAAATAAATAAGAAATTTTGACCATACTATAATAACAACAAAAGATGGTATAAACTGACAATCGGCTCAAGTTTTTTTACTCTCTCTAAAATAAAGTTAAATAACATATACTATGATATCAACCATTCACGTAGTACATAATAATATATTACAAGCATGACTAGCAAATTAATATTTAACAAGGTATCAATACTTGATTAGCACAATATTGTTACCTCATGAAACTAGAAACAATAAATCAAATTACTCTAAAATTTCTATCTCTATACTTATTTATTAAAATAATGTATCATGGAAATGACTACCCTATATACATCATTACTCCCAACAAGGAATTTTCCAAACAAGACCATATTAAAAATTTGACTCAACATAACACCCATGAGTGACATAGATCGGCAACATAGAAGGACAAAATAACCTATATTGTTTCATCTATTATAGTTGTTACCATAGAATCTAGCATGCTTAAATCGAACACACAAAAACTTAAACTAATTATTTATTTACTTACTAACATTTACAACTAGCATATTCCAATACATAACTAACAAGTTTAAAATTAACAAGATGGCAAAAGTGTAACCAATATTTAATGACCATATGAGTCTAGTATAAAAAATTCAAATAACTCTAACTCATTATTTACTTCCAAAAAAAAAGAATAACATATCACAGGATAACAATTAACAAAATTATATTTAATAAAATGAGCACAACTTAATTATTTAATCTACTTGCATATACCAAAAAAACAACATTAATTAAATAAATTTAATTCTAAAAGGATACACTTCTTATCTTACTATCATATGAACATTCTACTATTAACTTCTCTCTAATAATCTAATATTAACTTCTCTCTAATATTCTAATATTAACTTAATAAATCAAAACTACACTCAAAAACTAAAGTTAATGAGTTGTTCACAAAGTTAACTAAAAGCTTCCTAAAAGTAAGATTTCCTCCAAGCATTCTAATTAAATTTAATAACAACAATTAACTATTCTACGAACTCAATTTAAAATTTTGGTTGCAAAAGAAGCACATTCTACCATTTTTTTTTTAATTTGGAGAATTAAAAGAAAAGTTATAGATATGGTAATGAAAATCATTTGAGGTCTAGACTGAGAATAACTAGAGTATTTTAATTGACTGGCAGAGGAGAACTGACTCAAGCTTCAGAGGAAAACAGAGATGTCATAGGTAAGACAAGATTTCATAAATATTATTTTTATTAAATAAATTTCAGGTAGCAAATCAAAATACAGAGAGCTGAGAAGAGTCCAACAATTACTCAGAAAGTGCAAACTTGAAGCAATTTTGAGAGGCTGAAGAAATTCATTTAAAGAAATTTTGAGATACAAAAAAAATTCATTCAAAGAAATTTTGAGATACAGAGGAAATTCATTCAAAGAAATTTTGAGATACAGAGAAAATTCATTCAAAGAAATTTTGAGATACAGAGAAAATTCATTTAAAGAAATCCTTGTGAAGGCTGTATGGCGGCCGTACAACGTCCCAAAGAGAGGGCAGAAAATCTTCAAAAAGAAAATTGCACTAGATTTCCCCCATGCCGTATGGTCAACAAGGAGGAAGGATAGAAATTTAGCCAAAAGAAAAAATGCAGATGGGAGTCACACATAGTACGGTCAAAGGCAAAATCTAAGGTATTTCACCATCTTCAGCAGCATGTAATACGGTGGTTTCTATAGCTGAGGTAAAAGTTTGCAAAAATTTACCATATGATTAAATCATTTTCTAAAGAACAGAGCCAGAGCTTCAAATCTTGGTAAAATTTCTGAGAAACAAGGTTGGATGAGGCCTTACTACGGCACTGAGAGTAGCTGAGGAAAAGAATGAGGTAAGAACTAGAAGAATGATACATATGGGTTATTTGCTTTTTAATTTGAGTCACTTTGCAAGATTTACAAATGATTGGACTCCAAGATTTCAAGAAGGATTTAATAAAGAGTAAACCAAAAGAAGAGTAAATTTGGAAGTAGCAACAGAGGTTAAAACATTGATAGACATCAAAGTGCAATTCCCAAGATGAAGGTGTGGTCAGGGGCAACTACATTCAATCACACAACGCACAGAGTGATACAAGCTACAATAGGATTAAATTCCAAGCCACAGAATGCAAATTTCACACTCAAGCACAGAACAATCATACTACAATAAAATTTAAATTCCAATCTACAGAAATACAAATTTCACACACAGAGAGTCAACATAAACCTACCCGAATTTCAATCCCCTTCAGATCTTCTCTGTTTCTCACAACCAATTCTTTATTTTTTTCCAAATTTCTGTCTCCCCCCCTTTTCCACAACAACCCTTGGGTACCATTAAAACCCATAGCCACAAACATGCATTCATTACCAAAATCCCCACTCCTGGGAATTTTAAACTTTTTACTAATAATAGAGATTTCACAAATCTGAGAATTCACATTCGACAACTCACCACCATAAATTATTTACTAATAATATTCTTTAATCAACTATATACTCATCACCTGAACCAACAACTTATGATACAATAATCTTAAATTAGCAAATTGATTAATTTGAATCTATTTTAAAATTTTACTAAGGTGTTATTTCAAGTTCTAGGCTAAACAATATACTATCCAATAAAACATAATAAAAGCATTATTATTTTAATAATAATTCATTAAAGTATTACCAAACCACACATAGGCACAACTAAGACAAAACTCGACAATACTCCACAACACATGACGACCAAAAAGGACCACGCATCACATCATGACATATGACTACAACAGAAGACTGGGACTGACCTAGAAGAATAAACCTTGTGTTATCTCCCATCATTGATATCCATTGATGCAAGAGCCCGCTCAAACCTGCTATATCAGGTGGAGTCGAGGCTCGGTACCTGCAGCCTGCATTAGAACAATAGGTTGAATATGATCAAAAGCATATATGTCTACACACATAGAGTCAGAGAGTCACAGCGTAGTAGGGTGCTCGAAGCGAGTAGTACTACACTATCCCTGCTCCTAAAACACAACTATAACCACTTTTACTTGAATTCATATATCAACAGATCGAATGAAACATGATAACATTAAACCATTACTAATCATGTCAAGCTCATCATAACTGGAGTAATAATAATAATAATGTCTTCATAAACTCATAACACATGTCTAAGCTATATCAGTCGAACATAGTCCATCAAGATCAAACATAAACCATAAGTCTACTAATCCAAAAGTCTCAGAACTGTATAAATGCAATGAAAGACTAGCAACTATCACAGACTTACAAAGAGCAATGCAAAACTACCACTATCACAAGCCAAAAATGAGGGGGCATTACACATATGAAGAATCATAAACATTAAAGATTCTAGATTCGATGAAATTTTATAATATTTTGATAAAAAAATATACATGCCAATCACTGCAAATATTGATTTGGTGGATTTAAAAAAATAAATTCCATTACAAAACTCTTGGATTTCTTCACGCCATCTGCAAGTCAAAAACTAATAATAAAAATAATAAAAACAATAAAAACCTCAATGCCACTCTCTTTTAAAGAAAATTGATTTTGTGGATTTTAAAAAACTAAATTTATGGTGGCCGTTACAAAACTCTTGGATTTCTTCACACCATCCTGCAAGAAAACAAAATAAAAATATTGATGTCCCATTTTCAAGACCCATCCATAGTGGTGCAGTAGCATCTCTATATATGTTGCACCTCCTATTCAATTCTACAGATAATTTAAATTGATTCATGTTTTTGCATTGAAGAATCTCCGTTCTCACAGTGTTCCTGCCAAGCGTTGAGGAGGATTACAAAACTAAATTTATGGTGGCCATTACAAAACTGTTGGATTTCTTCACACCATCCTGCAAGAAAACAAAATAAAAATATTGATGTCCCATTTTCAAGACCCATCCATAGTGGTGCAGTAGCATCTCTATATATGTTGCACCTCTCGTTCAATTCTACAGATAATTTAAATTGATTCATGTTTTTGCATTGAAGAATCTCCATTCTCATAGTGGTCTTACCAAGCATTGAGGAAGAAAATATAGTGATAAGGTGAATTTTCTCTTGTGAAATGTGATATCTCTCTATATATATTGATTTCTCAGTTTCCAGTAAAGATTCTAAGCATTTGCAATATGTAATAACGTTCTCTATTTTACAAAAAATGAAGGTTAGTTTATTCTAAACTTTATCAAACTCTGATTTGTCTTTGCGATAATAAACAGCTAGTCAATTTTTTTCTTAAATGCTACTTTAATTTCTACAACCTCTGCTGGAAAAATAGAGATTTCTTCTCCCTCTTGCTTTGCCCACAAAATTGTAGAAAAACTCAAATAATGTGACCGTATGCTCAAAATTGTGACTTCGGTTGCCTGGGGTTGTTGGGTCAGATTTCGGCACGCACACAGACCCTTCTGTCCTTGCCATGGGGTGATCCACCACGTCACTCTTGCTCTCATGGAAGTAACCAGTCAAGAGGAGGTGAGACACGATAGGGGTTTGGCTCGTTGGAGAGCTGGACTTCACAGAGAGGGGTTGGCAAGTTCTGTGGCCTTTGTTGTTGTATGCTAAGTTAAATGTTTCATTTGATGGAAGTTGTTGTAGAGATAACCCTATGACCTGAAGGGTCACTAGTTTCTCTCCTCTTGTTGGGGTTTCTTCTATTCCACCTTTGTGTGGGTAAGCAGTTACTTTCGTTTATGTCCTCTTGTCTTTCAATCAGTTGAATGAGTTCTCGTTATATTTGAAGTTGTCTATGTTCTATCAATAGGAGAACAAATGGATCTTGTTGTGGTAACATAAACATCTACTGTTGTTGTCATGGATTGATTTCCCCAATCTTGTTGAGGATAGCCCTTTCCCACTCACCTCTCACTCCTAGGCACATTCGTGAGCCAAGATAAAGATAAATGTCTAATGACCAACCTTAACTAGATTTAGGGTTTTGACCTAGGGTTTAGTTGACCTAAGGTTTAGTTATGCTTTGACTTGTGTTTACCTTGTGATGTAATCAAAGGTTTGATTGAATGATAAATCGTGGTTTACCTCGTGATGATATTGAGGGTTTTCAAGTTATCTATATTTTTTAGGATTTCTATATGCATGCAAAGCTAAATGAAATGCAAACTTGTTTTTTGTGCTTTTTTAGTATTTTATGGAAATAAAGATGCTTTTTCTATTCTAATAATTGAAATATGAAATGCAAGCTAATATGACTTTTCTTAATGCAATTTTAATCTATGTTTTTGGGTTTTTGATTGTTTTGAAATAATCTAATCTAGGAAGGGAAATTGCTTCTACAAATAGTCTAGATCTAGGAATTTGAAAACAATTATTCTAACATGCAAGATCTAATCTATCATGGAAAAAACAAAGATTTACTATTCCCAGGAGCAATTTTGATTTTCTAATTACTATCAATTGAATAAAGCAATAGAGGAACCTGAAAGAATGAAGATTTGTGTGACTCCACGACCCTCAGAAATTCTTGATGTTGGCAACCTCGAATCCTCTTGAAGTAGCAGGAAGACATCTTGATGACAAGCTGACACAAAGAAGCAAAAAGAAGCTTGTTGAAGCTTGAAAGAGCTCAATGAGAGCTTTGAATGAGGACAATGGCATTGATTGAAGCAGTGTAACGACGCTTGATTGAACAATGAATGAAATAAAAGGCACCTTCATTCTGTGAGAACATTAGAATGTTGATTTGGAGAGCAAAAAACTAGCAAGAGCTATGTGCACAATGAATTTGTCTCCCTTTGTGCTTGAGGGAGGGGTGTATTTATAGGTTGGAAGAATGGGATTGATTGAGAAGTTAACTCAATTGATTGATGAGTTAACAAGGATTGATTAGAGAGTGAACTAGATTAATTACCCAGTGAACACATCTAACTAAGGAGTGATAAATCAATAATAGCTTATCACTGAAGAAGAATTGGAGTTGGAAGGATGCATGAAATTGATTGAGTTCTTAATTTTAGATCAAATGGAGTTAATTATGCACATGTGGGTACATGAAATAATCAACTTCGTATTAGGCATCAAAAATCATGTGAACTGGAAGAAAAATGGGTGAAAATAGAGTTTTTTTGAGTGAAAAAATTAAGTTTTTCCACAGCTGGAAACACGACAGGGTCACCCCTTTTGCTAGTAGGGTTACCCCTAGGCAACCCTAGGTCTCTTGGGGGAGATCCAGGCAAAAAAGGGTTTTTGGGGGAACTGCATGATGGGAGATGGTAGAAGAGAGAAAAAGGAGGTGTTCTGCATTTAGAAATAGGTCAATCATGTGCAAGAATCCAAATCTCCACTTGCACCGTAGGGTCTCCTGGGGGAGATCTAGAAATAATAGGGGGAGATTTGGATTGGTTGAGTGAAACTAAAAACTGAAAGTTGGAGATGGAAAGGGGGGACCTCTAGAAGGCTTCTAGGGGGTGCAGAGGATGAAAAACATAGGGGAAAGGTGAAAACTCACCTACAAGATGCTCACAAGACCTAGGAATAGGGTCAAAAGCTCAGAAAACACAAATTGACAAGTGTCACAAAAGTGTCGAAAAGTGTTAAAAAAGGGGAGAGAGAGAAAACGACAAAGAGGAAACAACACAAGACAAGAAAGAAGACATGTCATCAAGAGGTTTGCTGTTTAGAGGACATTATTTCATGCTTACATGTACATGAAAAGGATTAAAATCATCATAGGGGTCCTTGTGGAGGCTGTGCGTGATTTTTGTGCTTACATATTTGCCCCCTCGGGGGGGGGGGTAGTCTACATGAAAGGTAGGTACCGTTCCCGAACTAGGCCTTACCTATTGCCGATTTTCCCACAATTGTACCTACAACAACTAGTATTAGTCTGTCATTTTGAATGTATCAAAACGAATAATGAAAACTGAAATGACAAATTTACCATGGATCGTTTGAGTTTGACTAGTTGTTTGCCTTTGTCGGTTAGATCTGTAGGAATGAATACTCTCAAAATGACGCACGAAAGAGATGCATAAAAGCAAAGTAATAATCTAAAAATACACAAATGAAACTAAGCTAAGGGCAAACAAAGCAAGTCAAATTGTGAGATCAGAGCGAAACAGTGACAAAATTGATCGTGTGAGCAGTCGTTGGAAATATATCGTCAAGGAGATCGCAAAGATGGCTGCCTCTTCTTCAGCCATGGAGAATCAGGTACACAAACAATGAAAAACCCTTCTCTAAACCCTAGTTTGAAGTTTGTGAAAAATCTCTTGAAATTGTTTGTTTTTGTCAATTCTTCTTGTTGCATTGTCTCTGTTTTGTCGTTTAGAGCATGATAGGTCTTTCATTTTCTAAAATCAGCTGAGGAATGAAGTTTTTAGAGCGGTTTTAATTCAAGGGATCTCCCTCTAGGGTGGTCCCTTTTGTTAGGTAGGTCACCGGGGGGAGATCCTGTCTAACAGTAGGGTCACCCGGGGGAGTTCCTACAATCTGTTGGGTCGCCCGGGGGCGACCCTGTTGGGTTGATTTTGCCTAAAATTTTATGTTTTCTGACATTTGTTTCACTCTGATCTGACTTGTTTTGGCTACTATATTCACCAGTTTATTGCAATTTTGAGGGGTTATATGCAAGTCTTTTTTTTGTGTAAGGTTTTCTGTAATTTTACGATTTTTAGGAGTTTACAAGATCTAATCTAAAGTTCTTTTCTATCTTGTAGGATATGCATATCCGATGGAATGCCTATTGAGAGAAGGGGTGGCTCTCAGGGATGTTTACTTCACTGAGTAATGAGAACCATGCTATTTTGAGGAGAGCAGGTCTAGCTAGAGTTTTTCATGTGCCTGTTATTCACCCTATGTCTCACATATGCTATGGCATTTTGACCTACTGGGATGTAGATAGGAACAATTTCAGGTTCCCACAGGTCTTTGGAGAGTGGACCATCACTCTTTTTGATGTCTACCATATTCTTGGAGTTCCTGTGAGAGGACATCCTCTCATCCTTCCTACTAGTGAGTCCTTTGAGGACAAGGCATCCTAGGTAGAGTTCATGGGTGTTAGTCACCCTGGGGATCAGATAGGAGTCCAGCTCACTTCTGTGCCTTGACTTCACATCCCACTTCTAATGAGATTCTTGATTGGTTTGATTGCATTGAGGCCGTCAGAAGACAAGGCCTTGACTCGTTTAAGATGGTATTGGGCACCCATCATTTGTGGTATTGAGGAGGGCACGGTCTATGCTTGGAGACCAAATTTTTTGGCCATGGTCTACAGGGACTTCTATCATATTTCACAATGAGGGGCTCTAGCTTTTAGCCACTCTTCTTTGGTTATGACATGGATATTTGAGCACATAAATCCCTATCAGAAGCTTATTCCGATTCCAGATAGACATTTTCTGAGAGGAGCTAAATGGATGCATATGGGTCACTTTGATGCTTCCTTACCCACTATTGCTACTCTTACAGATGAGGATATGATCTTTGGTCCGTATCGAGACATTGAGGGATTCTGGGCTCATGATGGCGAGGTCAGAGAGTATTGTTGTGGAGTATTTGAGATTTTAGATTGTAACGGTCTAGTTGAAGCCCATCATGTTGAGCATGTTTCACAGCAGTTTAGTGAGGACTTCCCTGAGGAGTTGCCCCCAGTGTCCACTTGATACAGGACTGTTCAAGAGATGGGTGAGTTTGGATAGAGGTTAGTTGTTTGGACTCCTTTGACTCTTGGAGTGTTCATTACTAGAGTTCCTAGAGGAGGACAGAGGGGAGGGAAAGGGACTCCTTCCTGATCTCTCATTGTAGATGTGGATTCAGAGTCTACTGACGAGGACTATATTCTTGATGGTGATGATTCGTCAGATGAGGGCTTACCTGAGGATGCGCAAGATGAGGGTCTTGATGCTACTGATGATGCATATGATGCAACTGAGATCCCTGAGGGTCCTCATGTTATGCCTTGACCTCCTCATTCAGATGAGGTGATGTGAAAAACTTGACCCTGAGGGCAACTGGGTGATCCACGTGAGTTTTGTTTGTTTTAATGTTTTTTGCACTTTTGTCCTTTCTCTTTTCATGGGGAACTAACATGTCTTTCTCTTTCAATTCTCTTTTTCAGGTAATGTCAAAGAGTGGAGGGCTTTTGTTTGTGAGATTAATATTGGCATGGCTTCTCCCTGCACTAGGATGACTCGAGACTATCTTTTAGATGATCTTGGAATGCCCCCTACTGCTAGGTGACACAAACATTTTTGCTCCTATCTACCATGGATGCTAGGTGAATGCTGACTTGAAGGCCGAGATTCACACCCTTAAGGGTGAGAATCAGGTGCTCTGAGAGATGGCTCATCTTAGTTTTGGATGATGAGATGCTAGTATGGCGGGACCTTCACAGTCACATGCTCATAGTAGAGTGCCTCACTCCCACAGGTCTCATGGAGCAATGAGTGGTATTCATAGACAAAGGAGCCAAAGTCTTGAGGGTTCTGTTGGAGGGAATCAACCTTGACTTCCTTTCTTGAAACACATGCCCCCTTGCATGGGGAGCCTCTACTTCCTTTAAGAGCATTTTGTCCTAGCTCTTTGATACTCTTGTATATGTAAACTTTAGATGTATCTATGAAAGTTTATCCTTTTATGGTTTTCACCTATCAGATTTGTATTCATCTCTTGTGCATGTTTTGGAGGATTTGGAACTTTTTTATTATGTTTTTTGACCTTTTCAACTCTTTTAACGATGCGTGTATGATAACGATGACATGTTTTTGTAATTTTTAAGGCATATGTATGAGATGCAGTTTACAATATGATAATGCAGGAACATAAGAAATGCTGAAATGAAACATTTACCTCTACTAAATGTCATGAGATGTGACATTTGACTTTATTGCTTTGAGACTCTTTTTCTAATTTTGGCATGAATACAATGTGGAACAAACAATGTGACTACTCTTTTAATATGATTTTCAATCCAAGGGATTGCAAGTTGTCCTAATATAAGAGATCTAATCAAGGCCGTGAGATAGGATTTTAAAACTCAAGCAGGGAGCAGGAATGAAAATGGAGCGTTTCTAATTTTAGGCTTTGCTAAAGGCTAAACACTGATCCTTATTTAGATGAGACAATCTAACAAGCTTTCAACTTTAGATAAGTAACAAATTCTATAGGTGTTCTCTAGACTTAGATCATAGATGGCAAGCAAGGTAGACCTGGGTAAAGGATAAAATAGGAAAGAACAAGGGTCCCTAGGTAGAAGATGATCCTAGAGACCACTAGACTCTTAGCTTTGCTCAGCTAGTGCGTGTGTGTGCTTTGTACCTTTCTTTTTACTTTCTCTATTAGAAGGTCAACCTTGAGGCTTCAAGCTTAGACTAATCTCCACCCAAGAGTACGAACATTCAACAATCTTCTCTCTTTCACTCTTTTTTTTTGTATCTCTCATTTTTTGCTTTTTCCACTTTTTTTGTATTTTCTAGAATGCCTCACTTGATTTTTCTCATTTTTTTTTGGATTTTTTTGACTTTTCAAGAAATGAATGCCTTTCAAACTTTGATATGCAATAATTTGATCTCTCAATACTCTTATTTTGATCACTCATTTTTTATTCACTCAAATTTTAGATTGCTTCCTTCAGAGTTTTGATCCTCCTGACATTTTTGGCTAGGAAAGATAAGGGGCTGAGCGCCACCTAAAGTTTTTGTAATTTGGTCGGACTTCTCTACTACTAGGCAAGAATTAGGAAGGTCTACTTACAAGCTTCCTTTGAACACTATAGGTTTGAATACTAACTTTGTTTAGACCTAACATCTTGACTCATTAAGACTGGGATCAGTGTAAAGCTAAGAGCTAGGCTTTGATTAGAATCACTGGGAATGAAAAGGGGATAATGGTGATTGTGAAAAATGGGGAATCTCTAGGTCCTGAAAGGATGGTGTGTATCTAGGCAACATTACACTCCTTACTAAAAAGGAAATAGTATAAGAGCAAGTCACCGACTATAATGCAAGATGAATAGAATGATACTGAAATGCAAAAAAAAAATTATTTTTGACATTTTTTATTTTTATAATTGTATACACCTAAAAATGCCTTGTGTCGAATTAAATAAATATTTTAATATTTATTTTGATTCTTATTTCATCTATCAATTAAATAAATATTCTAATTTATTTAATTGGTTCATTATCCCAGAAATTAAATAAAAATCAATTTATTTAATTAAATCATCTAAATTCCTCTAATGTCTCATCTAATTAAATAATCCCAAATTATTTAATTAATCATCTATCCTAAGTCTTAAATTCATAAATTCACATCACTTTCCACCTCACTTTACACCTCACCATGTTGCACACATAATTAAATATTTTTACAATTTAATTAGCTAATTACCCTCACCCACATGTCCTATTTATCCTCTAGTCATCCCTATTTCTTCTCCACATGTGTCCTATTATCTCTCAATCACCTTTATGCTCAAAGACACTTGTCTTTCTAATTCTAGTTCATCTCTCACATTCCCACCAGTCAAGAGTCCTTCCACAATCTCCTCAAAGACTTCCACCTTTAACTCATAGGTCTTTTGTGATCACAATGACATGTGGCTAATGGATCCACTTATTCCTCTACCTTGTAAACATAGTAGGAACATTTCCCATGATTATCTCCCTCAACTCCATCTCAACCGTACACATCAAAGATAATTCCTCCAGTCATGGATCTATTGACACTTGGATCTTAGCCTCCTCAAGCCTATAAAATAAAGGCTCTCACACTCATTTTCATATCTCAAGCTTTAGTAATCTTACTCTGCAGAAATCCTACTAGCATGCCTTTGGAAAAGCATCCTTATTTGCATTTGCATAATCTCATTATCATCACAATCATCCAACCATGTCTCCATATCTCCATTATCCATCATCATAGAGTTACATTGTTAGTTTAGTCTTCATTGCTCAATCCAATCATAGCCATTCTCCTATTGTCATCTTCAACAACAAGGAAGTACAACTTCTGAGAGCTCAAATCATACATAAGATCAATATGAGATAGGAAACAATGGAAGTTACGAGGTGAATAGGTCTATGAAGGTAATATCTTTGTTTATTGTATTTGAATCAATTTCATTGATTTATTAGATAATAAGTAGTTTAATATTGTTCATATTTCCTCTAACATTTTGGCGCCCGCCATGGGGCCTAGCCCTATTTTTAATCTCCATTTGAGTGTTTTTGTGAAGCTACTATCATGAATGTCATCATTTTCTTCTGTATTTTTTCCTATCAAGCCACCTCTGGTTAATTATTTTTGGATTTGAGCTTCTGTTTTATTATTTTTGGCGAGAAGATTTCCAAGTTTGTTGCAAATTCTGGTCGCAAGCTTTTAGTTGCCTTTGTTTGACATTTTTTTAAAGATTCTTCTACAGTTTTTTGTGTCTCTATAGGTCAGCATTTATATCTGTCAACATTCAAATCATTTTCAAAGTCTTCAATAGCCACAAGTTGAGGTTTCTACATCATTCACAGCACATCGACCTTTCAACACTCTTGTTCATTGTTCTTAAAGATTTGGCATCTTTTTTTGGGAGACTTCAATGCTAATGCCATCCTAACTTCATCAAACTTTGCCATGCTTTGGCCCTTTCCAGCTCACTTTGCATCTAGACTTTTATCTGCTCTCTGAAGTCACGGGCTTCTTCCCTTCTATGGATCTAAATATCTTCACGAGTTGATGCCTTCCAATAACGGTTTCCTTGTTTGCCTCTGCATAGCAATTGCCATTTGCTTCAGAAATCACAGTCCAAACCATATCTAATTTTACCAATTTGCTCACGATGAAGTAGTTCTTGGGAGGTCTACTCACTCTGCTCCTCACATCACCGCTAATACCAAGCCTCTAACGGTCATATACATCACGTGGTTTCCAATTCTCAGTGGCGGTTGCTGTGTGGTATGTGCCCAATGACAACAAAAGGCCATGGTTTTCAAACATTCTATCACCATTTGCTTCTGCTGCTAGTCGAATCTTCACCAATGAGTCAAGGCTTCCATCAAGTATCCTCATCGTCGTTTGCATCTACAAGTCACTATTTTGTTCATGTACTCATTATTTGTATCTACAAGTGACATCCACATTTAGATCAATAGTCTCTGTGGGATTTCTGGTCTTCATCTTCTGGTATTCCTGGCCGAAGTCCACAATCAAGTTATTTCATCATTTCATCATTGGTATTGATGCAGTGTTTCATCAAATCATGCAGATTCATGTCTCTACATTGAGCACAAAATCTGGCTCCAAACCAGCTAGTTCACCCCCCACATTCGCAGTCAAGTTTGGCTCATCAATCACATGAAGGACGTTGACGGGTCGACTCTGCAGGTGACTCACCCACAATTTGGCATTGGTTCTTTCCTTGCATCTGGCCAGTAGGCATCATATCTAGTTTACCAGGCATCTATTCCAATCCATGCTAGCCACGATCACCCCACTAAGAGTCAAAATCAGCCAACACTCAACAAATTGGCCACAAACTCTCAGAAAAAACTTTTAAAATCAACCACAAGCTGGCAGACAGTTGTGTTGTTTTACAAAGATTTTTTGTACTAATTCTTCTTGCAGGTTTAGGAGTGGGTTTAGGCATTTTTAGTTGTATCTTACATATAAGGCCTTCATCTAGTTCTAATTAGGAAGAAGTAAATCATTGTTCATGCAACTTGCATACAATTTTCATCTAGTTCTAATTAAGAAGAAGTAAATAATTGTTCATGCAACTTGCATACAATTCTCATTTAGCTCTAATTAGGAAGAAGTAAATCATTATTCATGCAACTTGCATACAACTCTCATCTAGATTTTAATTAGGAGGAAGTAAATCGTTGTTCATGCAACTTGCATACAAACTCTCATTTAGCTTAAATAGGGGAAAGAAATTGGATCAAATCTTCAACAACAATCTTCACATAGTTTGTTTAGGAGGCTAAAATCAACAACCTTTTTCATGTTTATGCTATCATGTCAATTTCATGTTTGGTAGATTAGATCACATTTTGATTAAATCTAAAAGTTTAAAGAACCAGTGTCTTTTGTGCTTGAAAACAGTGATAGGACTATGCTCTCCCCTTTTTGGGTGATCAAAATGCCAAACTCATCATTTTATTTGTGTAACCTTTAGAAGAGGCCTGTGCTTGGGATTGCGTTTCTTCCAAGTGGGACGACCTCGAGCAGTAATTGTCTAAAGCCAAGCCACTTCCAAGCCGCTTTAAATAAATTGTGTTTGTGACGAAAGTCATAAACAACGGGTGCTGTTGTGTTATACCGACAAATGTTTCCCCTAGTACCCTTGTGGTGCGTTTAAATCTGTTGAGACTAACCTCTTTAGACTGGGAAGCCTCCATTATGGAGTGAATTGCCACATGTATAACCACCTGAATGGATGCCCAAACTAAAAAGACAATTGTTTTAGAAAGCCAAAAACCCCTATTTGTTGACGTAGGAGGTCGGACCTCTAAAGCCATCCAACGTCATACAATCATCTAGTTTGGAGATAGAAAATCCAACTATTTAGAGGGATTGTAACTTGGTATGCGTGAGAAGTGTGTGCACTGTAAGGGGGAGCCAGTGCTACCAAGTTACCAATTGTCTGCCTTTATGTAAGTGGCTGGAGTAAAATCCAAGTTGGAATTCGATAAATATTGCCCTTGCCATCCTTAGGATTGTACTTGTTTGTTTTTATATTTTACCAAAAATTGTATTAAAAAAAAAAATCATGACAACTTCTTGTTTACTGTGTTTTCTAGCAATAACTTGAGTCAAAAACAATACCACAAACTTTAGAGCATCCTAGGAAAACTTGCACAAACAAGCCAAAAACTGACAAACTGAAACAAAAAGCAAAATATCTGTAGTCCTGCGCATTAACAATAGAGAGTTGTTCCATACATTTTGAGACAAAAGTGAAACCATTTCTGGATACCCTTTTTGCTCTAGTATACACTTGGAAAATAGCTTCAACCTTGTAGACTCACCTTCATACCATTTTCACAACATCACCTTTGCATACCACTATCTTGCTATCCAAACCAAACCAAGATTTTCATCTAGGCATTATTGAGACTCTACCAAATTCAAACAAAATCTAGTTAGTTTCATAATAGGATCAATCATCCTTCACCTCAAAACTGTTCTAGTGTAATCTTGATAAAAGAATAGTCTATATCAATAGTGGTGATCAACTATCCCTATTTTGACTAACTTTTAGCTCAAGAGCACATTGTTTGGACAACATAGATCAATATAAAACCTTAGAAAAATCTTATCAAAAATATATCCAACCAAATTCACCCTCAAATCATTTCATACCAAAACATCAAACCAAGTCCACCAAGTCTCACAATCCAACTTCACCCACATCTCAAAGTTGCATGGTTCAAATTACGTCCCAAGTAAAACAAAAGCAAAAAATGGGTTCCATTCACAATAGTGGACACAATTCTGATGAAGAGGAAATAAACCAAGAGGAAATCCTTAAACACCTCCAAGATCCAATATTTCAAAAGATAATGGATAGGGTCATTGCCACAGATCCTCATAAATATTTTCTTATGCTAGCTAAACAAGGACCTAAGTTGCCCTCAGATTTTGATGTCTCAAATCTAAGAGAGAACAATTCCTCAAATGAAGCCGAGTCTTCGAAAGATGGCTCCAAAATGACAAAAATGCCTCCAAAACTGACAAAGATGCTTCTAAATTGGAAAAGGCTAAGGATACACTCAATCCCTTGGACACATTAACAATACAAATCCAAGCCTTACAAAAATAGTTGGTGGACATCCAAAGTGGGACAACCACAAAACACTACTCCCTTGAGATCTCACCTTATCCATTTGATAAATCTTTGCTCATGATACCTTTTTCCTCAAGATTTGAGGTTCCAAAACTTGACAAATATGGAGGAAAAGGTGATCCAAGAGATCATATAAGGGAATTTAGTGCTGCATGTCTAGAAGTCGCACACAACGAAACATATCTTATGCAACTATTCCCAAGAAGCTTAGGAGGACAAGCTATGGATTGGTTCTCTCGCCTACCTCCTGGCATCCGCACTTTTGATGAACTAGTGGATAAATTTGTCACACATTTCTCCTACAATATCAAACATGAAATCTCCATTTTGGACCTTTGTAATAACAAGCAAAAAGGAGGAGAATCCTTCACCTCTTTCGTACAAAGATGGAGACAACTTGCAAGCAAGTGTCCCTACCACATACCAAAGAAGTAAATGATAGAAATGTTTGTTCACAATCTATCCACATAACTAAGTTATAAAATCCAAAACAACCAATCTTTAATCTATCAAACCCACAAAACAACACACCATCGAACAAACCTCAAAACAATGAACCATGATCCACAAGCTTTCCTCCTCGTCAAAAGTTTACACCATTAGGGGAATCAATTAAATTGGCCCTACGGAAGCTCATATCAAACAATCTCATAATGCTTCCAATGGTGTGGGATTATGAACTAAAATTTAAACCCTCTTGGTGGAAAGATTCAAACTTTTACGAATATCATAGGAGCAAAGGTCACTAAACCAATGATTTCTAAAGACTAAAGAATATCATTCAAGACTTGATTGATCAAAAATTAATAAAAATTGATGGACACATATCCAATGATGACCATTTGGCATTCAAGAATCTATTCCCCAACTATGAGAAAGGAGGGTCTTCAAATCAAAACAATAACAGTGATAACAGCACCAACTATACAAATGTGTCATATGATTATGTTGTTAACCACATATCTAAGAGTGACTCACATATAAATGTGATCACTATAAATAAAAAGCCTAATTGTAACGTAACCACTCATGGTGGAAAGGTTACTCTCCAAGGGGCTCTGTCCAAACCATCTTCCACATCCAACCAATACAACGTCCTTGACCAACTCCATAAAACACCAACCCATATATCCATTTTGGAAATCTTGCATCTATCTCCATCTCACAAAGACATCCTCGAAAAGGCTATCTTAGAAACTACCATCCCAACCAATCTAACTGAAGAGCAATTTTAGGCCATGGTAGGTCATCTAGGTACACCCCATTTCTCATCCTTCACAGAAAAAGATGATACATATATCACCCAACTGCACAATGTGTCCCTCCATATTGAAGCCTTCATCCATAAACATAAAATAAAATAGGTCCTAATAGATGGAGGGGCGGGTTTAAATATCTGCACTTTAAAACTAATCCTTGCATTGGGGTTTTCAAAGAACATCATTGATCCTAAAAAGAAAATTACCATCAAGGCTTACGATGAAGAAGAAAGGACATCAAAAGAAACCATTGTTTTACCAATTAGAGTGGGACCGGTAGTGAAATATGTGGTGTGTCAAGTGCTTGACATGGAACTAGCATAAAATATTCTTCTTGGATGACCTTGGATACACACAATGAAAGTCGTGCCATCCACCTACCACCAGTGTATAAAATTTCCTCATAATGGCCAAGAAATCACTATCCAAGGTGATCCTAATCCATTACAGTATTGCAATTCCATCCAATCCAAACTCGAAGTTATAATCCCCACCAATTGTGTAGCTTCACCCTCTGTAGCCAATGTTGACCCAAGTTCAATACCTTCTACATCAAAATCCGCGGAACAAAAATCCAAGATCAAGGATAAAGGTGTAGGAGAGTATTCCATTGAGAAAACATTTTATCTCACACAATTGCCTCATTCACCCAAATCCACCCATCCATTACATCATTCATCTACCCATACACCTACAAAGGATGTGATCCAAGGACTACTAGCAAGGAGTCAACCATGTCACCAAATTTCTATTCTTGAACCTACAAGAAACTCTTTCAATGCCATGTCCAATCCTACAACCCCATCATATAGTCCACAACCCCTTGAGCCTATTGAAGAATCTCCCCCAATGAATCCAAGTCAAGATCCATCATCCCCTCATGATGATAACCCTCAAGAGCATGTCAACTCTATCCAAGAGCCTTCCACTTCTATTCAAACAACCCAAGAGGCATGTCAATAACCTAATCCTAAGCATGTAGAAATAACAAACCCCCATCCTAATCAAGATCAAATTACTTTCCTTCCACCCATCCATTACATTTATCTTTTCCATAATCAAGATATTACCTATGAAGAAGCTATCCATGAGCAACTTGATCCTATACCTATACATGAGAAAGAAATCCAAATCCAACCCATCCATAACCTATATCTTTTCTATGATCAAGCTATTATTGTTGATAAAGAACCTATACACGAGAAAATTGATCCCATCCATATCACACTTAATCCTATCTATGATCAAGATCCCATCTATGATCAAGATCCCATCTATGATCAAGATCCCATCTATGATCGAGTGAACCATGATGATCCTCTTATCCAACTTTATGCATTCCATGGTCATGAGCTTATTACCCCATCTATCCATAATCCCATAACCATCCATGAGTAAGAAACCTCCATTACTCCTATCCATCCTCCACCTAGTCCTATCCATGATCCAACAACACACACTTTCCTTGATGAGACACTTACTTCCCAAGTGCACATAGATGATCAAACCAATAACTTGGATCTTAGTGAACATAATGATAATGAAGATCCTAATTATCCTCCACCATCCATTATCGACCATGTTGCAAATCCATTATCCTATCCCCTTGGTCTCACTACCTTCATCTAGGAATGTTCTTCCTTACGAGAGAAATAACCATTATCTACCACTTCACCTTCCATATCAAATATTGAGATCACATATAGCGTCCAAATCACCCATAATCCCATTGTCCACCGTATACTCCAAAATATGAACTATCAAGGTAAAGTCTTAGGCCTTCATGAACAAGGTATTTTGGAGCCTATCCATGTCAAAGTCCCTCCACCTTCTTATGACCTTGGTTATACTCCCCAAGAAAAGCAATCTCATGATGTTGGTCCTTCCTCCATTCTTTCTAAATCCACTCATTCCCATCGCAAACCCTATCATATTCCTAGGACATATGTCACCATTCCACCTCCATCATCCTACAAGTGTCAAAAGCATGTGACCATACACCTTCCACCATCTAATTTGCCTCCACTCCTACCAACTTCTAATATCTTTCCATACACTTTACCTTCATTGCTTCCAACACCTAACACTCCTATCATTCATAAATGCCCTTACATTCCTAATCATGACCAACAAATGCACACATGAAGCTTCCACTCATTCAACCTACCACATGGGATTCAAAAATAAAAAATTAGATGCCTTCACACATAAAGTCAAAAATCTTAAGGGTCCTAATACCTTAAGATATCAATTCAAAGAATCAAAGAAAAATACATTAAAAAATCCATCCAAGCCCATACTTCCAAAAAAAAGTCAACAACTAAAATGGTATGGGTCCCTAAGCAAAAAATAAAGTCAAATGAGGCATCCACCTCTCACAAATCCCAAACATCCTTTTCCATCCATTCCATTCCAAAATCTCACATCCCTTCAACCCACAAGTCAAGCAAAAATAAAAAAAAATACTAAGTCCATGTGGGTTCCTAAATGCTTAACTCACCCATCTCCTAAGCAAACATCGCCATTGCTTCCTACACCACATTCCAATCACAAGCTTCCATGTTTGTCACAGTGTGTGTAACTGTTGGTCATGATTCCTTTTCACACCTCCATCACCCCATCATTCAACCATTATCCTACTTATCTACCCTATCACCGTCCTATGGTCCATGCTTTTGCATAAATATTTCATCCATCTTCCTTGCATAAGTCCTACATAATCCATATCATAATCCACTATCTTCCCTACATAATCCATTATTTATCTTATCCATTTCACTTTCATGAAATCCCCTACCAACATCTATGAGCATAATGTCACTTGACTTGGTCCATGTGATGACATCCATCTCTAGTGGAACTACCACCTTTCAGGAAACTAGATATTTGAGTCCCTCTCATCCATATTCCACCTATCCAAATATTCAAAAGAAAAAAAGAAGAAAAATCCCTTCATCCAATGGTGAAAACTACCCTTGGTGGTGCCTTGGATAAGAACCATGATGAAAACCTAGCAAACAGGCATCATGTGTAGGTTGATCTTCTATGTCATTTACCCTTGGGAGCACATTATCTCATAGACCCTATCATTTTCCATCCTATCTTACATACCATCCTATCATCCTTATCCTACATATACCTATCATAGCGAGTCCATTCATCCTCCATTCCTCTTTTGATCTTGATAAAGATATGGGGGAAAAATGTCGAAACATGCTTTAGAAAAACTCTTGATATACCTTATCTTTTTCAAAACAATCCAATCCTATCATCCTCCTTCATCATAAGCATTGTCATGTCAAATCCTAAGTTATTCCTATGCGACATAGTCCTTGGAGATCACATCCTTATTTTCTTCCATGTGCATCCATTCTATCCCTTATCGCCCATCCTTTTATCTAATCATCAATCCTACAAACTCCAATGCAAGGGAATAAAAAACAATGTCAGTAATAAACCACTTCCTCCATCTTTTAGGATCTTAGTCCTCATTCATCTTTTCCTTCCACATCCATCAAATCACATAAGGATACCTATCATGACTTGTTGTTTTCTCACCCTTATCACCTTGTCACATCAGGTTGTCCATCCCTTCCTTTGTACATCTTGTCGTCCGTTATAACTCCATCATTGCTACCATTGTCAAACTATGTCACCTCTAAGTTATCACATAGGCAAGGCCATCATTGATGAGCCCCCGAGGCTTCCCATCCATTCCATCCCTTATCACCCATCCTTTTGTCCATCCAATTCCGTGCCATTTTCCCATCGCCTAGTTCTTAGGTCCACCTGGTCCACACCCCAAACTACGTTGCCTCTGCATCATCACATAGGCAAGGCCATTTATCAATGAGCCCCTGAGGCACTAGGTCAATCCCTTAGGGCTCGTTTCTTCATGTCTATTCCATCAGTTCATCCATAATAAATCGATCCTTTACTTGACTGGGGGCATAGTCCTCGACCTAGTTGGAGAATTGGATTCTTGAATGTCACAACTTAGAGGATAACATATCGGATCATGGTTTTATCACTAGACAGCAAGCAACACAACAACCAAAATTTAAACATCATCTTGACAAGAAGACATCAAACTAAACTTGACAACACCAACCTGCCTAAAACTATCAAACATGACTCTATCAGTTATTGCAAGAAAAGTATATCTATGGCAAGAAGGTTTAATGGTTGTTTTAAGTCGTATATCATGATTTTTGTTATTATGTCTTTTTATGATACTCAAGGATGTCAAAAACTAGAGAAGATACGATGGCGACATAATTATTTTATTTGTTTGATGTTTGTAGGTTTATCTTTAGTAATGTGAAGCCTTGTTTAAAGACATGATCAACATAATGATCATTGAGGACATTAGAGGTCTAAACATGAAATAGGTGTAATCCTTGTCTGTTGATATGCAACCAATACTCAGGTCATCTTGGTTCAATTATACTTAGATGCTTGTATTAACTTGCTAAATAAAAATCCATGTAAGTAACAATCAGGTCATCATGGTTTAATTATACCTAGATGCTTGTATTTTCTTACAATATTTTAAAAGCTCAATGATGAAACAAAGTACTTCAAAAACTTGTACAAGAAGATGAAAAAATCCACTATCATACATACCAAACTGCATTTCATTTCATCTATAAGCATTCCATACATATCATTTTCTAAGTGGTTTAAGATCCAAGTCCTTTCTTTATCTACATCTCTTTATTTACTCACCCTTTTCTCTCTTTTCATTTTGAGAGCACACCAATTGTACTCCCGAGGGGGCGTCATCATCATCATTCATCTTTTTTGCTAACTTACCATTATCTTTCCTTTTCACCCTCACTCTTGAGTGACTGGGGCCTCACCAATCATTAATCCAAGCATCAATCTAATCATCAAATCAATCCAATCAATCCTAGCAATGATCCAAATGCAATTCCATCTTTAATCCATACCAATCGAGTAAATCAATCTTGTCAAATTATCCGATTGCAATCATTGATCTTGATCCTAATCTTGTTGTAAACAAACTCAATTAATCAATCAATCGTCATCATCAGTGGGATGTCTTTCCTGCATCTTTGTGTTTATCTAGGGATATATCTTTCCCTGTAATGAAAAACACTATCATCAATAATTATCAATTAATCATTGGTTTACAACTTGAAAGGGGCAATACCTTGTTTGTTCTTGTATCATTTGTGCATACTTGCTAGCTTGCTTGTGTGTGTTATCATTTTATCTTGCATAACATGTCATTCAACTCTTTCATCCATTCCTTATCTTGCATCCTCCATTTTCTTGGCCATCCTTTATCATTCTTGTTCATTGTGACATCATCCATCATCTTGTCATCACATTCTTCCCATCCAATCTCCCGAGGGGGCATCCTATCATCATTAAACCTGTACCAAGGGCAAATTGGGGCACGTGTCATAACTAGAAATTTTTTATTCTTTGAAGCAATGTGATAAAACACATTGCATCAAAGAGGGGCAAAATGTATACACCTAAAAATGCCTTGTGTTGAATTAAATAAATATTTTAATATTTATTTTAATTCTTATTTCATCTATCAATTAAATAAATATTCTAATTTATTTAATTGGTTCATTATCCAAAAAATTAAATAAAAATCAATTTGTTTAATGAAATCATCTAAATTTCTCTAATGTCTCATCTAATTAAATAATCCCAAATTATTTAATTAATCATCTATCCTAAGTCTTAAATTCATAAAGTCAAATCACTTTCCACCTCACTTTACACCTCACCATGTTGCACACATAATTAAATATTTTTAATATTTAATTAGCTAATTACCCTCACCCACATGTCCTATTTATCCTCTAGTCATCCCTATTTCTTCTCCAAATGTGTCCTATTATCTCTCAATCACCTTTATTCTCAAAGACACTTGTCTTTCTAATTCTAGTTCATCTCTCACATTCCCACAAGTCAGGAGTCCTTCTTCCACAATCTCCTCAAAGACTTCCACCTTTAACTCACAGGTCATTTGTGAGCACAATGACATGTGGCTCATGGATCCACTTATTCCTCTACCTTGTAAACATAGTAGGAACATTTCTCATGATCATCTTGCTCAACTTCATCTCAACCATACACATCACAGATAATTCCTCCAGTAATGGATCTATTGACACTTGGATCTTGGCCTCCTCAAGCCTATAAAAGCAAGGCTCTCACACTCATTTTCATATCTCAAGCTTTAGTAATCTTACTCTGTAGAAATCCTACTAGTGTACCTTTGGAAAAGCATCCTCATTTGCATTTGCATAGTCTCATTATCATCACAATCATCCAACCATGTCTCCATATCTCCATTATCTATCATCATAGAGTTGCATTGTTAGTTTAGTCTCCATTGCACAATCTAATCATAGTCATTCTCCTACTATCATCTTCAACAACAAGGAAGTACAACTTCTAAGAGCTCAAATCATACATAAGATCAATACAAGATAGGAAACAATGGAAGTTATGAGGTGAATATGTCTACAAAGGTAATATCTTTGTTTATTGTATTTGCATCAATTTCATTGAGTTATTGGATAATAAGTAGTTTAATATTGTTGTTCATATTTCCTCTAACAATAATTTTTTTGTATTTTTATGTTTTTATGATTTTTTTAGTTTTTAGACATAGTATTTCTTGAGGTGAAAGGCATTGACCATTTTTCCAAATTCCTCTCCCTCCATTGTGCACAAGAGATAGGCACTATTTATGACATCTTCTTTGACCATGTAAGGACCTATCCAATTGGGTTTGAATTTACGTCCTTCACCAGTTCTTTTATGGATCAAGTTGTCTATCCTAAGCACTAGGTCTACCACTTGAAAAGGTTTTGGGAAAACCTTTTTGTTATATTGCTTTTTCATCCTTGCTAGATAAGAATCATGTCTTTGAATGGCTCTCAAGCATGTTTCATCCATCATTTCTAATTCGGCCAATCTTACTACTCTATATTCTTCGTTGTCCAATAATTATTGTAATGACACTCTTAGGCTAGGTAACTCTACTTCTAATGATAATACCACCTCTAACCCAAAAGTGAGGGCATAAGGGGTGGTTCCAATTGGAGTCTTGATGCTTGTTCTGTAAGACCATAGAGCTAGATATAGTTGTAAATGCCAATCTCTTTTAGAGTCTTTCACGATCTTGACTAGTATTGACTTCAAAGTTTTGTTTGTAGCTTCTGCTTGTCTGTTTCCTTGAGGATAGTAGATTGAGGGAGAGTTGTGATTGATGTGGAATCTCACATAACTCTCTTACTTGCAAATTTTTGAATGATGAGGCTTTATCTGTTACAC
This sequence comes from Cunninghamia lanceolata, assembly GCA_027924645.1. Taxonomy (NCBI): domain Eukaryota; kingdom Viridiplantae; phylum Streptophyta; class Pinopsida; order Cupressales; family Cupressaceae; genus Cunninghamia; species Cunninghamia lanceolata. Next base: position 7,796,839 of record BSBN01000977.1, read on the forward strand.
AAATGATTTGATTCAATATGAATTTAGCGATTATGGGTCCTTGAAACTGTAGTGAGAGGCATGACATCCAACCATTTTGTGAAATATTTTGTCATGGTAATGATGAACAAATGTCCATTCATTAATGGGGGAGATATCTTTCCCACCAGATCTAACCCTTAGGTGGAAAAGAGCCAAGAGGTAATGATCAATTGTGAATCTCTTGTTGGCGTGTGGTGAACATGAGTGTAAACTTGACATTTCAGGCACCTATTTACGAATTTAATTGCATTTCCTTGTAAACATGGCTAGAAGTATCCCAATCTGTGTATTTTCCTTGCCATGGCATGACCACCAAAGTGTCCTCCGTAGATTCCACTAGGACACTCCTCTAAGATCTTACGTGCTTCTTCTTTATCAATACATCAGAGCAACATTCCATCCAAGGCTCTTTGGTAGAGCACATCATCTATTAAAACATATCTTTCCGTGAGGACATATAATCATCTTTTCCCAAAGGGGTCATGTTTTCTGGGTAAGTCTTGTTTGCAAGATAGTTCACAATATCCATGTACCAATATGAAGCGGCATACTTCTCGAGATCAACCACACAAATTTCTTCATCAGGGAAATCTTCGTTCACAGGCTCCTCTTAGGGAACCAAATTGTTTGCTAACCAATATGCTTTTACCTATCCTTTGACTGATTTTTGATTGACGTAGGTTAGCTCTAATTCACTCAGTAATTTTATGAATCGATTAGCTCTCCTTAATAGCATGGGTTGATTAAGGAAAGTTCTCAAATTCTTAGATTGTATCATAACCTTAGTTTCTTGATTCAACATGTAATGTCACAACCTTTAGGTTGCAAAGACTATGGATAGACATTCTTTGTCAGCTTGGGTGTAGTTCTTCTCATATTCCAACAAGGTTCAACTTATAAAATAGATGGCTCTTTCTCTCCCACCTTAATCTTCTTGAGCTAGCATGCATGCTATGGAGATATCGATTGCTCTGAAGTATAAGATGAAGGGATTGTCATGTTTTGGTGCCATCAACGTGGGTAGGGTTAGCAAGAATTTCTTCACTTTCTCAAATGTGTTTTAACAATTTACCGTCCAAGTTATGCCAACTTGCTTTTTGAATAACTGATTGATTGGATGAATTTTTAAAGTCATGTCTGGTATGAATTGTCTGATCACGTCTAACTGTCCTAAAAAGCTCTTACTATTGTCTCACTCATCGGTGGGGTTGCATTTAAGATTTCTTTGACCTTAGCTGGGTTGATGTCTATTCCTCTTTGCGAGACAATGAATCCCAACAACTTTCTTGCCATGACTTTGAAAACACATTTTTCAGGATTCAACCTTACTTTATACTCTCAAAGTCTATTGAAGATTTTGTGAAGGTCTTCCACATGTCTTGACCTTTGTTTAGACTTACCCAGAAGATCATCAACGTAAGTTTCAACTATCTTGTGGATATCATTGTGGAAGATATGTGTCATTGCCCTTTGGTAGGTTGCTCCTGCGTTCTTCAACCCAAATGGCATGACTATGTAACATAAAGTTCCCCAAGGGGTGGTGAATGTTATTTTGTTTTGGTTAGCTTCTACAATCTTGATCTGGTTATATACTAAAAATCCATCCATGAGAGAGAGGATCTCGTATCCTGTCATTGAATCGACAATTTGATCATTGGATGGTAAAGGGAAATCATCTTTTGGGAAAGCTTGATTGATGTCTCTAAAATCGAGGCATATATGAATCTTTCCATTCTTCTTTATAACTGGGACAATGTTTGACACCTAATTTGAATAGTCTACTAGTTTGATGAAGCCAACGTTTAATAATTTTATAATTCCTCCTTCACCATTTCAGCCACTTGTGGCATTATGGGCCTTGGTTTTTGTTTCACGGGTTTTGCATCTAGTTTTGTCACTAAATTGTGTACCACAGCTTTTGGATCTAACCTTGGCATGTCTGAATATGCCCATGTGAATATGTTAGAATATTCGATGAGGAATTCTATGTACTCTAGTTCTTCGTCATTTAGTTCTCCTCCTAGTTTTAACAACCTAGGTTTTTTGGGTGTTCCAACGTTGATGTCAATCATATCTCCAGTTAGGGATGGGTGTCCTTCCTCAAACTTTTGAGGAACAGGTGGTAAATCTGAGTTTTATCTAGAGGATTTCTCTCTCGTTCCCAAAATAGTCCTTTGGGTGAGGGAGGAGCATGTATCTTTTCTTGTGGTGCACTCTTGGAAGTCCATCATAAGCATGTAAATACTTGAGGATGGCTTTGTCATTCTCATCTTAGTCTCAGGTTGGTCTCTCTTCTTGACCCATGGCATAATTCAAAGTATTTGGTAATTCTTCACTTTCCAACAACAACTCTCCACATATTGACACAATGTATTCTAAATTTTTTAATTGAACATGTGGCAAAAATAACATGGTGGACGTAGCCATTGAGTCTGTCACTTGATTTTCTTCTATGGGTATGGTTTTTATGGAGAACTTGAAGAATTGCACCAACTTCTTGATGGTTTATTTATAAGGTCGTAATCATTCTGATTTTGTCTTGTAATTTTTTGCAACTTGGTTGATTATTAATTGAGAATCTCCAAAGGCAGAGATTTTCTTGACCCCCATTCTCATGGATAGAATGATTCCTAGGGATAGGGCTTCATACTCAACGATGTTTTTTGTGCAAAAGAAGTCTAGTCTGAAGGCGAAGGGGAGGACTTTCCCTTTGAGAGATGTCAATATTATCCCCATCCTTGCCCCAGTTTTGCAACAAGCTCCGTCAAAATGTAGGGTCCATAAAATTTGTTGGTTTTGTGATTGAGATGTTTCACCAAACTCATAAGTGGAAGTCTATTTTTCACCTTTTTCCTCTCCTTCTTCGATGACTTCGATTGTTCCAATCAAGAGGTTTTTAATATCCCATTCGTCGATACATGGAATGGCTACTAGGCTAAATGATGCATGGGACTTGGTGGTATGTGGATCAAAGGGGAATTCTCTAAGATCATCCATTCTTTGATAAGATATGTTGTGAGTGCTTGTATTTGTTTGGATATCATGAGCTTCTTCTTTTGGTTTCTCTTGCATCTTTAACTTTTTGTCTTTTTCTTCCTGTTCCTTTCTATAAATACTGAAAGGATCAGGGTTTGCTTTGACGATGGTGACTTTTCCCAGATGATGGAAATGGATTTCTTGGAACAAAGTGGAGGTGATGGCCTTCATGGCATGAATCCAAGGTCTTTTGAGGATCATATTATAATTGGTTTCTCTGTTGATAACATAGAAATCTGCGGAGATGGTTTTACCCATCAAAGTGAGTGGTAGGTTGATTCTTCCAATTGTTTGAATGTCACGACTGTTGTATATCCTCAATGTTCTAGTTTGTTGTTTGATTCCTATTTTTCTATATCCCGTTATTCGTAAGAATGATATCGGTAGAAAGTTGACTGTCGATCCTTCGTCCACCACTACTCTTTTTATAGTGACCTCTTCGACTTGAATTTGTATGTATATAGGTGAATCCTTTTTATTACTTCCTTCATTTTGGGGGAGTTTGGAAACATCAAATGTGAGAGGAGGTGGTTCCTCCTGTGTTGAACATCCTACTTCTAACACTTCCAAGAATGTCTTGCAGTGTGAGGGAGAGGCTCTTAACAAATTTATCACCTATGAGAAGACATTCTCAATTTGATCTATTTGTTCTTCTTCGTGGATCACAAACACTTCTTGGTTTAATTCTACATGATTGGAATTGTTTTGATTGGCCTTCCCTTTCTTAGTTTGAGGTTCCTTCTCCTTTCTTTGGGATTGGAGGAGTTTGAGGAAGTTTTGCTGTTGATCTGGAGTAAGTTTGGAGATAGCTTTATTGTATACATAACAAGTCTTTGTTTCATGACACTTTGTTATGTGGAACCAACAATAAGCATTGGGGTCATATGAGGATCGGTTTGATCGATTTCCTTTTTGTCACCATTTGTCATTGCTAGGATTGATTTTTATGACATTAACATCTCTCTCTTGAGGCACATTGGATGTGGTCTTCTCTGTTCCTTTGTATGTCCTAAGTTTTTCATTGGTATTGTAAGTCTTCCGACCACTATTGATGGCGGCTTGGTCAATCCTCAAAGCACTTTCCAATGCTTCTTCATAGGATTTGTATGGCAATTTTTGAACATCTTCTCTCATGTCCTTGTTTAGGGCATGTAAGAAGAGGTCGCATAGTTCTTGGTGATTCATTTTTGGAGCACTAGTCGAGGAGTAAAGGACTTGCCTCCATCGAGTGACAAAGTGGGATACAGATTCATTTGGCTCCTATTTCATTGTGAGGAATTCTCCGATCCCTATTTTAATGAGTTTGTTTATGTTGAATGCCATGATAAACTCTCCAATTAATTATTTGAACGAGTGAATTGAAACTTTTGGTAAGCGATAGTACCAATCCAGAGCTATGCCTTCAAGAGTTTTTGGAAAGAATTTTTCTACAACCCCACTAAGGGAGGAGTTCTCTTATCGCCATGGTGTAGGCTTTAATGTGGGAGTTTGGATCTCCTTCTTCCTTGAACCTTAGGAGATCTAGCAATGGTCAAGGTAGCTACACGCTCCTTATGTTTTGATCAAGAGGCTCCTTCAAGTACTTAAGATATGTTCTGAGAAAGGTACTTTGAGATTGTGGGGTTCATAGTAATAACCCTGTAGGTGGGTTCTGATAACCCATTGTCAGATTTCTTTGGTTGTTTTGAATAGGAGGATTTGCATTCAGACATGTATCATTACTAGCATTTCATGAATAGTAGTTGAGGTAGGAGGATTTTGAGATGCCCACTGGTCCTGTTCATGAGATTTTTGCCTTCTTTCAGGAGCAACTTACTCTACTTCCAAGGTTCTAATCCTTTGCATTAGAGTCGTGATTAAGTATGCAGGAGTAGCAGCTCTAGGTGTTTCCTTGTTTCTAGGATTTTCTCTTCAAGTATTTTCATGGTGGTATGCTTCTTCTCATGCAACATTTTCTCTTTGTTCTTCTCACAAGGCAATCCTTAATGCTTCTTGAGCATCTTTTGCTTCTTGCAGATGTTTTTCTAATCATTTGACTTCCTCATCAAGATGAGTACTTGATGTGCTTGTGGACGGTTGGTCAGGTCAATGGATTTCTAACCTCATCCTTCTAGTTTTATGTGGTGCATTTGGTATGGCCGGATTGTTTTCCCAAGCTAGATTGTTGAAAGATAGAGAATGCATGGATTCTCTTTGATCTTGTTCATAATCAAAATCTTCCTAGTCATAGAAATTGGTGATTGGTGCATCAGGATGTGGTGGCACATACCTATCGAAGGAAGGAGTTTTTGGTTCTCTTGAGAGAATATTCCCTTGGTTTAAATCAGGTTTTGTCATATTCAGGGGTGCCATAAACACCATAGAACAAATGGAATGGATGATGGTGAAGGAAAAAGAAGCTGAAGTGGTGGAAGCGGCTATGAAGAATAGAGTGAAAATGTTTTGAAGCTTATGCTAAATGTTTTTGAAGCGTTGAAATGGAAACACAAACTACAAAACCAAAATATTTTGTAATTCATGTTGGCTTCACCAAAATATGTATGCTCAAAACTGTGACTCCAGTTGCCTGGGGTTATCGGCTTAGATTTCGGCATGCACATGGACCCTTCGCTCCGTGCCACGGGGTGATTCACCATGTCACTCTCGCTCTCATGGAAGTAGCCAGTCAAGAGGAGGCGAGACACGGTGGGGGTCTGCCTCATTGGAGAGCTGGACTTCATGGAGAGGGGTCGACAAGTTATGTGGCCTTTGTTATTATGTGCTAAGTTGAATGTTTAGTTCGATGGCAGTTGTTGTAGAGATAACCCTATGACCCGAAGGGTCACTAGTTTCTCTTCTCTTGTTGGGGTTTATTCTATTCCATCTTTGTGTGGGTAAGCGGTTACTTTCATTTATATCCTCTTGTCTTTCAATTCATTGAACGAGTTCTCGTTGTATTTGAAGTTGTCTATGTTCTTCTATCAATAGGAGGACAAATGCATCTTGTTGTGGTAACGTAAATGTTTCCTGCTGTTGTCATGGATTAATTTCCTCAATCTCTTGAGGATAGCCCTTACCCACTCACCTCTCACTCCTAGGAACATTTGTGAGCCAAGATATAGATAAATGTGTAATGACCAACCTTAACTAGATTTAGGGTTTTGACCTAGGGTTTAGTTGACCTAGGGTTTAGTTATTCTTTGACTTGTGTCTACCTTGTGATGTGATCAAGGGTTTGATTGAATTGTAAATCATGGTTTACCTCGTGATGATATCGAGGGTTTGCAAGTTATCTATGTTTTCTAGGATTTCTATATGCATGCAAAGCTAAATGAAATGCAAACTTGTTTTTTGTGTGCTTTTTTAGTATTTTATGGAAATAAAGATGCTTTTTCTACTCTCATAATTGAAATATGAAATGCAAGCTAATATGACTTTTCCTAATGCAATTTTAATCTATGTTTTTGGGTTTTTGATTATTTTGAAATAATCTAATCCAGGAAGGGAAATTTCTTCTACAAATAGTATAGATTTAAGATTTGAAAACAATTATTCTAACAAGCAAGATCTAATCTATCAAGGAAAAAGTAAAGATTTACTATTCCCAAGAGTAATTTTGATTTTCTAATTAATGTCAATTGAATAAAGCAACAGAGGAATCTGAAAGAATAAAGATTTGCATGATTCCACTACCCTCAGAAATCCTTGATGTTGGGAACCTTGAATCCTCTTGAAGCAACAGGAAGACCTCTTGACAACAAGATGACACAAAGAAGCAAAACAAAGTTTGTTGAAACTTGAAAGAGCTCAATGAGAGCTTTGGATGAGCACAATGAAGTTTATTGAAGCAGCGCAACAATGCTTGATTGAACAATGAATGAAATAAAAGGCACCTTCGTCCTTTGAGAGAATTAGAATGCTGATTTGGAGAGCAAAAAAATGGCAAGAGCTATGTGCACAATGAATTTCCCTCCCTTTGTGCTTGAGGGAGGGGGTATTTATAGGTTGGAAGAATGGGATTGATTGAGAATGTTGGCATATGCCATGGAACCCACAATCACCAACTGCAGATAAAACCTTCACATATGCAAGAAATACTTCACCAGAGATGAAAAGTTTATTGAGATGTTAAAAGTAATATACAAGTGCCTATTTAAAGGCAAGATATGAGTTGGTAAGAGAAATAACTGACACAACTATCAAAACTAAAATGCACATAACTATGCATTATGATGCATTAAATGTTGGCTTCCTAAGTTAAACTTAAGCATGTGAAATGGTAAAAACTATTTACTCCAACACCCCCCTTAAGTGCAACTTAGGGAGATTATTATGCAATATGACTATGGGTCCCAGCTACACAACCATGTTAGGTACCCATTTACAATGCAAAAAATAAATCTCTCACAAACGGAGAAAAGGAGAAAAACCCTGTGGGAAAAAACCCCTCTCCAAAAGAGAGAAAAAATGATGCATGGATGGAGGACTCACTAGTACCCCCCAAGGACTACATACATCATGTATATACAATCAAGAATCCCTCCATAAGAAGCAAAAAGAGAGACATGATATCCCTCCCATAGTGAAGAAGCTCCAATGCTGATGAAGTATGCCTGGAAACAAAAGATGATCCAATGCCTACAAGCAATACTTCTCCCCTTAGGAAGAAATATATCCACCAAATGATGTAGAAGCCACTCCATGTCCAACTGAAATGAGGAGGAAGTAAGTCTCCAAATAGAAGTCTATAAAGATTGAATAGGAGTCTCCAAGTATGAATAATCCATCACATAATCATGATCAAACACAACCAAGAAATGTGAAAAATCAAGTGAAAACTCATTAATGTCAATCTTCAAAGAAGATGCAGCTGTAACAACATCCATGCTGGAACTATCATCAAAGAGGAGAGAAATCCCCTCAAGTATGTCTCCCAAATCTGCAAGATGAGACTCTACAAACAAGTCTAAAATACCTGCTAGATACTCATCCAATAAAGCAAGATCTAAAAAACTATGATCAATCTGCTCAAGAGTAAGACCCAAATTTGGAAAAGTAGAAGATCTAGGAGGAGAAGTAGGCTTAACACTAGTCTCTAGAACACCAAGATTCAAATGTCCAAATTTCTTCTCACAAATATGATTCACCCTTGATGGAAGGGTGTGAACATCAGCCAAAGGAATATCATCATCAGGAGCAAAATGAGAAAAATAATACAAATGAGATGCATGATCCACAACTCCTGTAGCAATGATCTCTCTAGTTTCTATGTCCCGAATGTAAACATGATCAGGTGTTAACTCAACTGTCTTACCTTCTGCACCATGAGTAATTTGATAAACTGAAAGGAGATTAGTGGTCAAGGAGGGTACACAAAGAACATCATTAAAAGATCCTTCACCCACATTACTAGAACATTTCCCACAAACCTTCATGTATGTATTATTACCCATCAAAATATTAGATGAACTACAAGGCTCAAAAGAAGAGAACATATCCATAGAAGATGCCATATGATGAGAGGCACCTGAATCAAGAAGCCATCTCCCATTTTTAGGAATAGTGGAATCTAAGAGTGCTTTACCTTTCATCCCATTAGCAAATCCTGTATTCCCTGATTGTGTAGATGCAGATGTTGCCGATTGTGATGTGGAAGAAGAAGAAGAAGAAGACTCTGATGAGGGCAGCATGATGTTGTTCTTTTGGAGAAGATGAGTAAGCTCACCAATCTTCTTAGTATAACATCTATTCTCATCATGTCTAGATTTCTTGCAATAAGCACATTTGATCTTCTTCTTTTATGATGTTTCCTCTTTAGAAGAGGTCTTGTTCTCAGGAGGAGGTTGTGAAGGAGGATCCTTATCTTTCTCTTTAGACTTAAAATTCTTATTCTACTTCTTGTCCTTGCCACTTGAAGTCTTAGAATCTTTTGCAAGAAGTGCTTGAGCCTTCGTAAGTGTCAACATGCCCATTTGTGCCAACTTTGCTTGTTCCCTTGTGAGTTGCACTGCAAAACCATCAAGAGAAGGCATTTTGTGTGCACTACCTAGAGCATCCATGTTAGCATAAAATGTAGAGACAAATACATAATAATCAGGACTTAGCTTAGAGAAAGTAGATATAATCAACTACTCATCATCCTTTTTAACCCCACAATCAGTCCACTACAATTTGAGAGAATTAAGCTCGGTAAAAAAGTCCTAAATATTATCAAAATGTCTAGGATCTAGATTCATTAGTTCATTCTCCAAATGATATTTCCTCATCTTATTTGGCTTACCAAAAAGATTCTCTAAGGTAGTCCAAATTTCATTAGGATGCTTACAAGATGTCACATGATATCTCAAATCAGGAGAAATGGACATAATGAGTGTACCAAGAGCTTCATCTCTTCGATCAAACCATTTTCTCTTTTCTGCAGCACTAGTGGGTTCAGGATCTTGATTATATGTTATTCTTTGCAAATTCAATTTTAACAACAAAATCTCCATATTAGACTTCCATTTTTGATAATTTGTTGTAGTTAGAAGTTCAATTTTAGGCAAATCCATGATGAAACAAGAAAATGTAGCAAATATCCTTCACAATATAAATAACCAACTCCTTTGTTCTCAAGAAATGTGCAGAACCAATATCAAACTTCAATGGACAAAAAAGAGCATCAAATAGCAAATTATCTAAAAAATGCCTTTTCCACTATGTAGGTGATGAAAATACCTTTTCGTCGATATCTGGTTTGCAAAAAATGGCCTCCATTTGCAAAAGAAATGGAAAAATGAAAAAAAACTTTATAAGAGGCTCTTTGGAAAGACCAGGGAACTTAATTTTAGTTGCCCATGTAACCGCGTCCTTCTGTGGAGGCAAAAAAGGGGGCCATTAAGGCTGATTGAATTTCAATATCCAAAGTGGCGGGTGACCCGCACCACGTAGCCTGCTAGTGCAAGGATGGAGTGCCCAAGCCAACTGAAAGAGAGACAAAATAGCCTTCATGTGAGCCTTGGTCACATTCAGTGATGGAGTCTGTGGCTATTTCAATTGCTAAAAAGCTCTTACCACTAGCAATGTGGGATATATATCCCAAAATAGCTTCAAAACCGCACGGGCCCACACGGATTTTGTGTGCAAGCTGAATTGTGGTGGATGCCGAGAATGGACTAGGGAGTCCCAAAAAAGTGCATAATGAATGAAGTGTGGTGAGGAGTATGTAAGCCTGCATGGGAGACTCTATCCTTGTGAGGCTATTGCATAGTGGTTTGCGCCTCTGCAAAAATTAAAGCCAAGGGCACATACATAGTAACATGTTCCTCTTAACACAAAAATGCCTCTGTATAAAGCAAAATCAGGGCATAAATTAGTAACACACCCCTACACACACTTGTGGTTACAAATTCAAAGCAAAATGCCTTTGTAAAAGGCCACCAATTCCACTTTTTACGACTCTAGTCGCCTCAAGATATTGAAGAAGACGCTTCAAGGAGAGACCCTACTCGCCTGTTTGTGATAATATTTATCCATCATTGATAGAATGAAGTATCCTTAGACCAAAATATCAATCAGGATCTCAAAAATCTTTTGATGAAAAACTCTTAATGGAAGGAGGGCAGAATGGGAGGCTCTGATACCATGTTGGTGTATGCCACATAACCCATGATCACCAACTGTAGATAAACCCTTCACATATGTGAGAAATACTTCACCAGAGATTAAAAATATATTGAGATGATAAAAATAATATACAAGTGCCTATTTAAATGCAAGATATGAATCGGTAAGAGAAATAGCCGACACAACTATCAAAACTAAAATGCACCTAACTATGCATTATGATGCATTAAATGTTGGTTACCTAAGTTAAACTTAAGCATGTGAAATGGTAAAAACCATTTACTCCAACAGAGAAGTTAACTCAATTGATTGATGAGAACAAGGATTGATTAGAGAGTGAACTAGATTGATTACCCAGTGAACTCAGCTAACTAAGGAGTGATACATCAATAATAGCTTATCACTAAAGAAGAATTAGAGTTGGAAGGATGCATGAGATTGATTGAGTTATTAATTTTGGATCAAATGGAGTTAATTATGCAAGTGTGGGTGCATGAAATAGTCAACTCCATATTAAGCATAAAAAATCATGTGAATTGGAAGAAAAACGGGTGAAAACAAAGCTTTTTTGAGTGAAAAACTCAAGTTTTTCTGTGGTTGGAAATGCGACAGGGCCCGTTTTTCTAGTAGGGTCACCCTTGGGTGACCCTAGGTTTCTTGGGGGGGCGACCCTAGGTCACCTAGGGGAGATCTGGGCAAAAAAGGGTTTTTGGAGGAATTGCATGATGGGAGATGGTAGAAGAGAGAAGAAGGAGGTGTTCTGCCTTCAGAAATAGGTCAATCATGTGCAAGAATCCAAATCTCCACTTGCACCATAGGATCTCCTAGGGGAGATCTGGAAATAATAGGGGGAGATTTGGATTGGTTGAGTGAAACTGAAAACTGAAAGTTGGAGATGGAAAGGGGAGACCTCTAGAAGGCTTCTAGGGGATGCAGGGGATGAAAAACATAGGGGAAAGGTGAAAAATCTCCTACAAGATGCTTACAAGGCCTAAGAATAGGGTCGAAAGATCATAAAATGCAAATTGACAAGTGTCGCAAAAGTGTCAAAAAGCATCGAAAATGGGGCTCGAGAGAGAAAACGACAAAGAGGAAACAACACAAGAAAATAAAGAAGACACGTCATCAAGAGGTTTGCTTCTTAGAGGACATTATTTCATGCTTACATGTACATGACAAGGATTAAAATCATCATAGGGGTCCTTATGGAGGCTGTGTGTGATTTTTGTGCTTACAGTGACATAAAAATATCAAAAGGAAACACCTCTTACATGATTAATACTTTCACTGAATAATTAAAAATAAAAAATTAATTAGAAATAAATTCCCAGCTAAGCTCTAATAGAAAAAAAAAGGTGGATGCAAACTTTGATGTAGAAGATGTTCCAATTGAGATTTGATGACGAAGGTAGCATGCAGTCAACCAAGGTAAACAACTTTCATTGGATCATTTCACACAATGGATTTTAAGTTTAGAAAATCTAGGGTTTATTCAAGAAATGATAAATATTAACAAATGGCTAAATTATATATTTAAATAATATTAAATTATAATTTTTTAACATGCATTTTAATAAATTTGTTAAAGTTGGGCTTCCATTTTAATAAATCAATTTTAGCCTTTAGTTAATATTTTATCTTGTCAAAATTTGTTTTGTTTGGTGAAGTTATATTTGTATTGGTACATGCTATGTTAAGATGATTACAACGTGGACTGTAACAGACATGGCATGCAAACATCAAACCTATGTTAATGTGATTGTCTCTATACATTTTTATTTAGTTTCATATGATTATTTTCAATACTCTTCACAGCTAACCTTTTACTACTTTTTTACATTCAGTTTCATTTAAAATCAGTTCATTACTCAATTTAGGATAAATTCTATTTGAAATAAAGATTCACAATAGAAAAAATTTGGGAAAGATTTAATTTAAAGATAGAATTAGTTTTAAAGTTAGCTTATTAATGGTGTTATACATTCTTTGATCTAATTATACAAGAAAAAAAAAATGTATTCAGTGTTTTTCCTATTTTGAAACGTTCACTACATCTCTCTAGTTTGCATGTTGATACAAAATCATTTGCATGTCACTATAGAAGACTCCAATTTGCATGATCTACTTGTAGAGGTGTCATGAAATCTCTAAAAACTTGTAAATCTAAAAAAGGCAAGGCATGCAAAACTGTTATAGCAAGGTAGGGTTTGTAAAATTAAGAGATAGAAAATTAAAAAAATTCATGAAAATAACAATATGGAAAAAAAATGCAACTATGACTTAGAAAAAAATAGAGATTGCAAGAAAGGATGGCTGGAGATAGAAATCATCCCATGTCTTCTTCTACAAAATCCTCCATTTCTTCTTCCTCTTGTAGCTTATAGAAAAAGAAAAAAAAATAAAATAAAGAGGGAAGAAAAATTGCAAACCTATATGTGAAACAAAAAAAAGTAAAAACAGAGAATGTTTTTTTATAAATACTTTTTATGGCCCTAAATGAAATCCTATTTAAATGCCTTTAATTATGCCTTTAATTAGGGTCAAAACTATATAATATAAAGTATTATTTAGGATTAGTGATCCTAACATTCATTATATATATTTTTTATAATGTTGACATATAAGTCAAACATGTGATTATAAAAACACATGTATTGTTTAAAAACTTGGTTATAGTTAGAAATATTCATATGCTAGGATTAGTGATGCTACTAGCATAATTACTTATTATATGTTTATATTCTAATTATGAAACTTACAAGAGGGTAATTCTAGGATAATTAAATACATTTTTAGCCTATTTTAATAATCTTAAAAATATGCTAGAATGAAACCCTTCTATATATATATATATGTATATACATACATATATATATATATGTATATACATACATATATATATATGTATATACATACATATATATATATGTATATATATATGTATACATACATACATATATATACATATATATATGTATGTATGTATACATATATATATATATGTATATATACATATATATGTATACATACATATATATATCTATATATATGTATATATAGATATCTATATGTATACATATATATATATATATATATACATATATATATATATATATATATATATATATATATATATATATATATATATATATATATATATATATATATATATATATATGCTTCGTTCACCAATTACACAGTCAGTCGTTGTTTGTTTCCGCCGATCATGAATAACCCCCCTGGAGGGACCCTATCTTCTACCTCCCACCCACCCCGGACCTGGGAGGACCCTATGAAGATTTCTCCCTACAGTTCAGCTGTGGAATGCCATGTTTAACCACCGGTAGACAAACCATTCGGTGAACGGGGGTGGCATATATATATATATATGAAAATGTGATCAAAAGGGGATCACGCTCGTATACATGGTGCAATCAACAAGTGATCAAATAGAGATCATGCCCATAACATAATATAGGCTCAGCCGCACAACCAAGACAAAGAGACCAATCAAATCTATCAGTATTCTTGCCCCAGATCCCAAACCTTCCAGTCAAATGCCTCCCAACATCCATATTAATGGCTTGATTAGCCAGTCTATCAGCTTCTTGGTTGCCTTCCTGCATTGCATGAGAGATTCTCAACTCTCTGAAGTCTGTGAGTGCCAGACAAATGTGAGAAATCCATTTTTTAAACTTCCAGTTGGGGCAATCCTTTTGTCTAAGTGCATTAATGACAATATGTGAATCACCCTCCAGGTGAGTCTGATCATAGCAGCTTGATTTGCATGCCTGGACACCTAACCAAGAAGCTTGGAATTCAACAATGTTATTGGTAGTCTCCCCAAGCTTCAAGGCCTCAAGCTTCAAGATCTTACCTTCTACATCTCTGACTATACAACTCGTCCCTGATGGACCCGAGTTACCCTGACATGCACCATCAAAATTTACTTTGGTCCACCCTTCATCAGGAGGCACCCATCGAGTATCTTCCCTTCGTTTATCTTTCTATTCAATCCGGTTGGTTCCATAGACAGGAGGAACCTTTAATCCAGGTCAATTCCGTGTCATTCTATCATCCCAGCTCATAAAGGTGCTTTTGTGGAGGGATGGATTGCGGGCAACATTATTTGCTACTTCCTTGATTGCATTTTCAATTTCCATCACTAAAATCTCAATTGACGTTTCCTTATTCTAGAAAATATGATGATTTATTTCTTTCTAGATTTCCCAGATTACTATCGAATGACTAATTATCTAGAGGCTTCCAAAAATTGTACCTTTGTTTAAGACTGGCCAGCAATTGAACATTGCAAGAAGATCCCAGGGTGTAGGAGCAGACCATCCTAATCTTTCCATCACACTCTTCCAACATTGATTTGCAATTTCACATTGAAGCAGGAGGTGGTTGACCGTTTTAGCTTGATTCTTGTAAAGCAGGCAGCAGAAGGGGCCTTGAAAACTGAATCTGCATAACATATCTCTATTAAGGATTCACTACTGGAGAGCTACCTTTGGTAGGAAAGCCTTATGCCAGATCAGGTGGATGGGTCAATCTTCTTTCCTTAATGTATCCTCCTTGAGCATATATCCCATCCTTACTTTGTTATTTCCTGATTTATCTGCACACCACCGCACTTGATCCTCCCTGTCTGAGTAGACAATCTTCCTCCCAGCTAAGATACTTTCTAAAGCTTTAATTTTCTCTAGCAGAGCCTCTATCCCCTACAACGACCACCAATGCTTCTTCATAGACCCTTCATGCTCATGAAGTTCTACATAATTAGATACTCATGTACCCTAATGAGTGCTAAGCCAATTTATAATCGCTCCAAGGCTTTGATTGTTAGCCAAGGCTAACAATCCTTCCAAGGAATCCAACCAAAAGTCTGTCCTCTCGCCATTTCCAATGTCCCAAGTTACATGATTTATAATGATATCTCTGCAAGCACATATAAAGTTCCAGGTTGACGAACCTGAGATAGGATTCTCAATCAAAAAAATTATGTGGGATCTTGGGAGTCTAGGTACTTGCTATGTAATACCCTAGCCCACTTTTGGTCTAATTTGCTATATAAGTTCCATGATACCAACTTAATACCAAGGGCTAAGTTCATTATTGACCATTTCTTGAGACCTACCCCACTGACCTCTCTTGGGTGGTAAATCTTTTCCCAAGCCACTAGGGGTATTTTATGATGTTCCTCGGTGTCGTCCCAGAAGAAGGAGCACATCCTTTAGGTTAATAGATCAATTTTTTTTGGGGCAGCTTCATATAAGACATTACATTAATGGGGAGAGCTGAAACCACTAGGAGAGCTACTTTCCCTTCCATGAATCCATTTTTAACTTACAATTGAATAGAATACCATCCCACAAATTAAGCTTATTTTCCCTGACAAAAAGGGGGAGCCCTAAAAACTTGCCTGGAAGTTTACCGATTTCAAAACCTAGCAGTTTGGCAATGTCAGGATGCTTCCGTATGTCTTTGTTGAAAAAGAATATTTCTGACTTCTTCTAGTTAATGCTTTGCCCTGAGATGCTACAATATTTATCCAAAGTGACCTTAATTATTTGGGCTTCTCTTTTGCTTGCCACCCCAAATAGCATCGTATCATTGGCAATCTATAAGTTAGGGGTTTGACCCCAGGAGCAACTTTGATTGCCATCCATCATTGTGAAAGATGTTTTGCTATAATTTTCCTACCTAAGGCCTCTGCCATGATAATAAAGATGAAAGGGGAGAGTGGGTCCCCTTGTCATATGTCTTGAGATGAGTAGAAGAAACCATGTGGACTCCCATTGACTAAAATTGAGAAGCGGGGGCCCGAGATGTAGCTCCTAATCCACTAAATCCATTCCTTACAGAAACCAAACTGCTCCATTACCTCCAAAAGAAACCCCCGATCCACCTCATCGTAGGCTTTGCTAATGTCAAGTTTCATAATCATCCTCTCCACCTTTACTTTCCTCATAGTGTGAATCATCTCATGAGCTAATATAACAACTTCAGCTATGGATCTCATAGGTGCGAATCCACTTTGTTCTTTTGAAATGATTAAAGGGGAATCACTTTTAACCTGTTTGCCATGACCTTGGTTATAATTTTATAAACTATGTTGCACAAAGAGATAGTGTGAAAGTCACTCATCACCTCCACCTTCCCTTTCTTTGGGATGAGGGAAATGAAGGTGTTATTTAAATCCTTCAACATGATGCCAATGAGTCTTGATTCTTCCACTGTTACTACAATGTCCCCCTTGACTAGGCTCTAAAAATGTTGGAGAAAGCATGCAGGAAATCCATCCAGTCTAGGGGCCTTATTTAGGCCTAGTTGGAAAGTTTCCACCTTGACTTCATCCTCCAAGATGGGGTGCATGAGCTGTTCACTTAGAGAATTGCCAATCAAAGTTGGAATGTTCCCAAGAACCTCTACTCTCACACCATCATCTACTACAACATTTGCATTCAAAAGGGATTGAAAGAAGTTGATAGCCTCATCATCAATCTCCTTCGTCAATTGACGGAGGACTCCATTACCATCCTTGATTTCACTGATCCAATTTTTGTTCCTCTTCATAATCGCCGAGCAGTGGAAAAATTTAGTGTTTCTATCCCCAACCTTAAGCCAGCAATCCTGAGACTTTTGGCACCAAAAGATCTCCTCCCGCCTCAAAACCTCTGAGTACTTCTCTATCAGAACTTTCTCCAGCTAAAATTCCTCCAAACCCATCCCATCTTGAATGACCTTCTCATTTAGATCTGCTAACTTGGCATCAATCTTGTGCTTCTCCTCAAAGATGTTTTTAAAATGGTATTTATATTCCATTCCTTCAGTTTGAGCTTAATAATGATGAGTTTCTTGTGGAGAGAAAACAACTTTGTACCTTCTACAGTTGGTGCCTCATGCCACCATTGGGTCATCTTATCATCTAAAGTGAGATCTCAAAGCCACATGCACTTGAATTTGAAGGGGCATCATTCTAGGACAGCATCCAGCCTGAGGTCAAGCAACACCAGGAACTGATCCGACCCTGAAATTGTTAGAATGGTTGAATCGTAGGAAACATGCATGTCATTCCAATTCCCAGCAAGGAAAAACCTATCCAGCCTTTCCGCAATACCCATAAACCCAATCCGTCTATTGGTCCAAGTGAAACACTATTTTTCAAAAGTACATCCAACAACTAATTTTGACTTACAAAGTGTTGAAAATCCATCTGAATTTGCAATAGTCTTCTAACTCCTCCCCGCTTCTCTAAGCTGTCCAAAGTTGCATTGAAATCACCCCCTAAGATCACATTACCATCACCTAGTCCAACAAGTATGTTTGTAATTTTGGACCAAACATTCTTCTTACAGTTGTTTGTCATTGGTCTATACACATTTATTAGGTGGACTAGCCTTGGGAGATTGCCAGCTGAGATTTCTAGCAACATCCAATGAGCATCCTTATCCACAAATGATGCCTACACCCTCCTTGGGTTCCACAACACACACAGTCCACCTGAGGCCCCAAAAACATCAACAAAGTAGCTTTTCCATTACCTCCATTTGTCCATAAACTTGTTCACTTTCTCTAAATTTAACTTCATCTCTTGAATCAACACTATATCTACTTTCGCTTGGCCAATCTGCTACTTGATCAAACGTCTCTTGTTAGGGGCATTAATGCCCCTAACATTCTAGGTTAGGAAACTCATTGCGACCTGGGGAGGACCAAGCCCTTCCTTGATCTTAATTTCATCTAGCCCTTAGCATTGCTAGCTATTTCCAACTTCACCTTGTTTGGTTTACGACCTCTCTGCACTTTTTCCCCGAGCCTTGGTTTCACTAGTATTGACTAGATTTGATTGATCATCCTTGGCTTTAGAATATCCATTTCTTCCTCCTCACAATCAAATTCCTCCCCATATTCTAATTCCTAGTCAGTCTCAGCCTCCAAATGGTTAGGTTGAGTTTGTTCACAAGTTTCTATGTTTGCTTGCATTATCATCAGGGGTATAGTAGCTATTTCCTTAATCCTTCTTAGAGGTTCCTCTTTCCCATCACTTTTAGGGGTTTCATTTCTTGCCTCGGGTGCTACATCCACCATCGCTCCTTGGCCTAGATCTTCCTTCTGAAGCTTGTGCTCTTGTTCCCATACTATATGCATAACAATTGTAAAATCTCTATCATCAACCCGAGAAGATTCAAGCTCCCGAGTTGCATGCAGATTGCCTTCTTCCCTATTCCCCTATTTGTCCTCAGCATGTTCTATTGGAGATAATGCTTCCACCTTATCAGAGGTTTCCCCTCCCTCCATTTTATCCTCTATCTCGACTTTGTTTATCTAAGTGTGTGCTTGCTTGCCAGATGGGTTCATCCATTCCTTACCTTCTACTCTTATATTCTATCTCCACACCCCTTTATTAGAGCGCAACTCCAAAGATTTAGGAATTGGAGTAAGGGTTTTAGCCATACTATGCAAATCCTAGCATACACATTTTGATCTTCCTCTTCAATTGATTCATCAGATTCAACAAAAGACCCTAGCTTGTTGCCAATAGCTTTTAGTGTCTCCTCTACCTAATATATTGATGGGAGGTTATCCAATCTTATCCATACCTCCATCTCTGGGATCTCCTCCCTGCATGAATCAAAATTTAGCACCCATTCTTTGAGATAGAAATCTCTCCCATCCATCAAATAAGGTTCCTCCTCCAATATCTTCTTTTTCATCCTAATAGAAGGGCA
The DNA here is from genome assembly GCA_027924645.1 of Cunninghamia lanceolata. NCBI lineage: Eukaryota > Viridiplantae > Streptophyta > Pinopsida > Cupressales > Cupressaceae > Cunninghamia > Cunninghamia lanceolata. Next base: position 7,816,215 of record BSBN01000977.1, read on the forward strand.
TACCACCAAGGAGAAGCCATTTGGGAGAGGCTTCAATTTGATTGAGTTGTCCCAATTTTTATCGCACCACTGTGAGATCCTAGCCATGTGTAAAGTAACTAAATTCCATCACATAACCAACTAAAATAAAAGTTAAACTACAATTATACTATCAAGGAAAAGAGAGAGTTTTAGTAATAATTGACAACACAAGATTTGATTAATTGAAATGGTAAATAATAATGTTACAATTCATCATACAAAAGTACAATTATAGAGCTCCATGAATTAATGTGTACATGTTTCAATATTGGATTAAGTTCGTTACAATTCATTCCAATACAATGAAGTAATACCAATGTTAGCATATACAAGTAGAATCCATAATACATAGATCAATCCTCGACCGCCATTGACTGTTTGGTCATCTACTACATCAAAGGACAAGAACATGATTCAGGTGTTTTTCCACCCAACCACAAAGCTTACGCTTCCTTGGTATTCTTCAGACTTGAAGAATACCCGACCCTGCACGAAGGGCCTAGCAACCTGTAAACAGTTGGCAGGGTGGAATCTGGTGCATGCCTATTAACCTGCATGCATCCCTAACTTGAATGTAGTATCACATTAACAAGATATGGGAAAGAATAAAATAAATAACTAGGCATAACAATCGATCTAGATTTCAATGGATCATTCGTCTATTTCAACGTCACAATTTAACTTTGGCCAAAGTATGAAACCATTTAACAGTGTGTAGACCTTGAAAAAGAAGACCCACTTCTCTATTTTACCCATATTCAGCACCCATCTTGGAAGGTAACTTTCCCAAACAGATAATGCATAATAAACAAAAATATGTATTTCCATTTCCTTTGCAAGCACATTAAAATAATGATAATAAATCAATTCTTCAAGCAATAAATAGTAGCAATGAATCTTTCTGTTATAAAATTAGTATCTCCTTTTTTCCATATGTACCTAGTTTTATTAGAATGTTTGATTAGTGTTTTGCTAGCACATTTTACGATTTCAGCTCATGATTTTGACTTTCCTATGCTATTTTGCAGGGTATAATACGGTAATTTCAGTCATAAAGCAATTGGAATATCTCAGCATGTGTTTCTACAGTAGGTATAAATATACCCATATATAAAAATGGTTTATATCTATATGTACCAATAATGACGAATTTCATCTTTAAAGAGAGGTAGTAATGAAAAGATTTCACTATTCTATATAAATTTTCACATAAATAACTAGTGGTTCACTAAATTCATGCTAGAACAGTGATAAATATAACAGTAAAACTTAGATTTGGATCAATATTCATGCAGGAACAACAAATACATGCCAGAACAATGAAAAGTACATATAGTAATACTCAGATTTGGATCAATATTCATGCCAAAACAACAAATGCATGCTAGAACAACAAAAATATGAAGAATAACTCACATTTTGATTTGAAATTCAAACCAGAACAACAATGTGTATGAAGTCAAACTTAGATTTTGTTTATTCTCATGCTAGAATAGTAGTATGTATGAAGTAAAACTCAAATTTTGTTTATTCTCATGCCAAAATAGTAGTATGTATGAAGTCAAACTCAGATTTTGTTTATTCCCATGCCAGAACAACAGTATGTATGAAGTCAATCTCAAATTTTGTTTATTCTCCTAATGATGGATCACAGAGTGTGATCCGAAACGTTGAGGGAAATAATTGATCACAGTCAAATCCAGAAGCATTCATTTCACAACACTATGGATTGTGGAAAACTAATGAATTCAATATGTATGAAGTCAAACTTAGATTTTGTTTATTCTTATGCCAGAATAGTAGTATGTATGATGTCAAACTCAGATTTTGTTTATTCTTATGCCAAAACAATAGTCTATATGTAACGTCAGAATATGTCCCCTTGGGGGCTTTTCCCTCATAAGGTTTAGCTCCTGAGTCTGTAGTGTGCATTTAGGACATCTTACTTCATAATTTGGCATCCTGATGGAATGAGCCCTAGGTAACATGACAAATGGGACCTAGGAGGACCCCTTGAACTTGACCTTGCCCAAAATAGGGGGGAGGACTTGGGCGCCCACACCCTAGTCTTGCCCTATTTTGGGGCAGTCCCAATTTTTGGGTATCGGCTTGTGACCATTACTTGGGTCCTATGCCGACATGGTAAGTTTGAATTTACGAAATCTTGGCGGGAGTGTTTGTAGTTGCATGTAAAAGCATGTTTAGGCATTCATTTCTAAACTAGAGAGGGCAATTAGATTTCAACTAGCTATCAACTTTTGATTCAAGGATTTCATTGTGTTGCAAGAGTAGAATTGTGTGGTTTATGTGTTTGTGTTTGCAGATTTGAGCAGGCATTTCATCATGGAATGAAGTGCATCATCCTCCCATGAGATCTTCACTACAAGGTGACATTATGATGTGTTTTCATCATCATTTCCTTTGGTTTTTGCCTCTGCCTCACAAGGGGATGCACTCTCTATCTGACAATGGTGTTCGGAGACTTAAGTGTCCTCCAGGGCTTGACTGAGGCAAGCCTCTAAACATCACAACCCCCTCCCAAAGTTTTGTGATTGCAGTTTATAGGTGTCACATCTGGAAAAAGTGGAGTTGTAGGAAGGATCAGTAGATATCAAGGATTCAGGATCTGAAGAGAAGCAAGACATTGGATCCTTTTCGAGACTTGGGCGCTAGTCCCTTTGTCCTTTGCAGTTGAATTTTTAGCAACAAAAGTTACAGTGCATATCAGTGTCAGAAGGAGGTTAGGATCCCGCAAAGAAATTGGTATCTTGGACTTGGGCACCTACTCCTTAGTCCCTAAATTTTTCATCTCGGAGCCCCAAAAATAGGTACTCTGTGATTTGATATTTTACTTCCCTCTGCAAGAGCTTTTTCTGTTATTCTTCCGTTTATAGTCGTATTTGCGAAATTAGGGTTTTAATGGTTAATTACGCATAGGAGAAGGAAAATTGATAATTAAACACCCTAATCCAAGCTTCCCTACATCTCACAATGACCTAGGGTATGATAGTGCCTGGCCACTCGACCCTAGATCCTTGAATGTTAAAGGTGAAAGGAGGATTCAAACATCTAACAACTAAAACAATTACATGAATCTAATTTTCACCTAAACATTTTGGTGAACCCATGTTTTTGGACTTAAATTGTAACTTGCTGAGTGTGTGTCTTCAAATTTGGATTGATTTCATTCATTCATATATCCTTTCATCTTATTGCATTGAGAAAATCACAAAAAAATTGAAAAATTTGCAAAATTTTGAAAACCCTAGCTTGCATTTTCATATAGATTACTAAATTGCATCAATTCTTTCTAATTTTCCATAATTCATGATTTTTGCATCAAATCTAATATAAATTACAGAAAAAAAAAAATTCAATAATTTGCATTGCATTTTCATCATTAATTTGCTAGGCTTTTGTAGAAATTTTGATAATTTTCATTAAACCTAGTAATTCCAAAATCTAGGGTTAGTAGGAAAAATCTTTTTTCAGATTTTTATACTGATTTTAGAGGCTCATTAAAATTATAATTTGGCTTTAGTCTTGCATTTTAGTGTAAATTTGCATTTAGATTCAAAATATTTGCATTTTTGCATAGAAAATTTAAAAAAAAAACTAACAATTTTCATGCATTCTCATTAGCTTTGCATTGACATTTTGCATATTAAAGCTTGTAATTCATTTTCAGATCTGAGAGTAATTAATTTTAACCATAAATTAGACTTCAAAACATTCATATAGTATTTTGTGCCAAAATCTAAAACCTAGAGCTTCAAAAACAATGATTTTTACTAAATTTGGCCTTATCGTCTCTCTAAACTTGCACCATAGGCATATTGTGAAGGATATTTTTTAATTAATTGACTTTTATTAGGGTAATCATTTGCTTCCCCTCCTAAAAATCTTCACAACACCCTTTAACGGGCTTTTGTATTGAAAAATTGGTGAAAAACTACACATTTTGACTATTTTTGCCCTAGGGTTTGACCTAGTTTGAACTCCAAGCATGTTGTGATCAATTTTATGGATTGAGGTGACTGATATAATTGATTTTATTTGTTTCACCTCCTGAAATTCATTACAGGACCCCTTTTTTCTAGGTCTTGGAATTGAAAAACCGTGAAAAATAGCCTATTTTTGCTATATTTTCACTAGGGTCTTACCTTAAGTGGCACTAAAAGTGTGTTGTGTTGGGCATTTTGAAATTAAGTGGCTGTTATTACTGATATAATATTATTTCCATCATCACTTTCCTCATAACACCCTTTGTTATGCTCTTTTTGCATTGAGTTTTGCTGAAAAAGTGCCTATTTTGACATATCTTCACTATAGTTTGACTTGGCATTATCTTGGATTTGCATCAAGAGTGTGTTGAGAAGGATAATATTGCTATTTTGGACTGATATCATACATATAACTTGCTTCCCCTGATCAAAATCCTTACAACACCATTTGTTTCACTTATCTGCATTGGAAAAAGTACAAAAAACCAAGCATTTTTGGCCTTCAATCATATCCTTCTCTTCAGATTTGTTCTCTTAGTTTGTGAGTTGTGTGTTGTATGCTTTTGTATAAGGTTTATGACATTCTGTCCTAAAAATAATATCCCTTTGTGAAGAAGTAAAAGGTTAATGGGACCTAGTGCTCTTGAAGAAAACAACATTCCTACCTCTAATAATCCTTTGAACACCTTCTTTACAAAGGGAGAAACTCAAATTGCGCAAGATATTATACATCCTCCAACTACAATGGAAGAACAAAATTTTTAGGATGTTGATGATACTATTGAGGTGACATGATATGTATCTGATGAGCAAATAGAAAAATTAGATAAAGAGCTAGCCGAATTTCAATCATTTATGGAAATGAGAGAATAGACGAAGAAGCTGTCCCTACGATTCATAATATAAGAGAATTAATAAAAGAGGAACAAGATGGTGTTAATGCAATTCACGGTCTAGCACATATTGTACAAACCAATATCATGCCAGTGACTAAATGTGCACAAGTGATAAATAACATTTTATCACCATCGCATACTCAAGTATCCATACCTATACTGACTACGAGAATATCAAACTTTACATCAACAATCTTAACAACTGATGCGAATGCTTGTAGTAATGCTACCATTGGTATTGGAGTATCTAATGGCACTAATTACAAAGATGTGGGATTTGATTATCAGAAATTAGTTTCTATGGGGACCTCCTCTACGCATAATTGTTCTCAACCACCTATCTATTCCACTCATTTTCAGCCACCTGTTACCTACTAACAACCATCTTCCACCTATCATTATGTCCAACCACCGTTGACATATTCTCAGCCTCCACCTATCATATCTCAAGCTCATTCATCTCCTCACTTTGGTTCCAATTGCTCACAACAAACCGCATCTCCAAATGATACCATCCTAAACCAACTTTTATAGGGCATGACTGCTTTACAACAAAAGGTAACAAACTAGACAAATTCTTTGCAGCCTAGTCTACCAACATATCATGCCCGTAATCCCATTTCCTATGCAATCTTGAGAACTCCTATGCCTAAGGGGTTTGAGACTCCTCTCTTTGAAAAGTATGGTGGAAAAGGTGATCCTAATATTCATGTGGCAGCATTTACAACTATGTGTAGTGATTTTTATTTTGAAGAGGATTTGTTGGAAAAACTTTTCTTGCGATCTCTCAAAGACACTGTTTTAGAATGGTTTTACTCTTTGCCTCTGAATTCAATACACTCCTTTTCGCAGTTGATTGATCAATTTTTACAACATTTTCAAGCAAATATTAGACCCCAAGTTACTCTAATTGACTTGGTTCAATGCAAATAAGGTCTGAAAGAGAAGTTAACTGAATTCATTAGTCGATATCAAGGGATTTATGCACAAATTTAGTATCAAATGAAAGATGAGGATGTTCAGAAGATATTTATTACAAATCTACAACCTAATATTCGTTATAAGATCCTCTTGATGAAGTATAACTCCTTTCAACATTTATGCACCACCCTTCATGATTATCAATTTCGTCTAGTTAGTATGAAAACCAACACTCATAGGCTCAGGTTGGTCAATCTACGGGTGGATAATCACAAAACAACTTTAAGAGGAATAATAATAATAGGAGCTTCATCAAGATTAATGGACTGAATATGAACAACTTTTCGAATGTTTCAGCTATCACCAATTTGAAGAAAGCATCATATCAACCAAGAAAATTCACTCTGATATCTGAGTCTTATCATTCCATCATGAACCAAGCTATGAGTAATAACATTCTAAAGCTTCTCCCAATCAAGCCTGTTGATCCTAGTAAACAAGGACCTTACTTTGATGCTAATGCCTTTTGTTGTCATTATCATCAAATGTAAGGACATGACACTGAATGATGTATGCATCTTAAACATGAGATATAGGACCTTATTGATTCAAATGTCATCTAGGTATCGGGTGTGAATGATAATGGAAATAAGTCATTTTCTCCACTGAATCAAAACTTACAAATCTTCACTAATCCTTTCCCTAAGCATACTGAAAATAATATGGTGGAACAAGGTTTAGTGGAAGTAGATGAGGATGATTACTTAGACTATGATAGCATCGTGGGAATGATTGAAGTAGATAAGAAACAAGTGGACAATCCACCTCATCCACAAAGAAATGGAATTTATGCTAAGGTTCCTCCTCTGCTATCCTTATATGGATCAAGAGATAATCAAAATACATCTGAAAAGCAAGAACAACTGATACAAACAAGTAAGATGGTACATGATGATTCCTGTTACCGTTCTAGAAAGATTCAACAAAGAAAACTTTATAGAAATTGGAATAGAGTTAAACGATTGTCAACAGTTGGAGAAAAAAGTGTTTCCCCTCCTCATAAGCAACAAAAAGTTAGATTTACACAAGGATTTACAAAACAAGTATCACACGATAATCAACAAAACTCTCATAAGAACCACTCAAATTTTGCACTTAAAATGATTAAATACCTCTCTAAGAGGTTTGCAAGTTCCAAAATCTAATACAAAGATCCTACAAGTAAGTATCCCTAACCCTTTATCTCTCTCATGATGTGCTTCTCCCATGATGTGTTACACTTATTTCTCCTCTCTTATTTATTGTTTCCCTTCCTCTAGTGTTTCCACCTAGTGGGTGGATGACGAAAAACATTTATATTGATGTGGACCTAGTGTCCCTTTCGAGAACAATAAAAAATTGGACTTAGTTCCTAATATGACGATGGAGTTGTATATCTTATCTGACGCTTGGCTAGTGGAAGCACTCGTGCTTTCCGCGTAGTGAATTTCATGATGTCTTTATCTCATTTACAAACCTTAACAATACTGTTGCTCTGTGCACCTTTGTTTGTCTTTAAATCTAGCCTTGGCGGTACTTGATTTAGAGAGCTTTGTGATATAGCCCTACGATTATCCTCTAACTCCAAATTCATAGTATAACCTTGGCTCTTTGTGTGGTTAATCATATGCATCGATGTTGTTGTTTATCATGATCTTGTAGACACTAACATGTTTCTTGCAGGGATGTGTTTGTGGGAACAATTGACGATCATGAAGCACATGTCACCTCTGGGGGGGCATGGGCTTTGCAAGAGCTTTTGTTCCCTTGTGTATTTTCTTCCTACTTTAACGTGCTTGATATCAATGCATGATATCAACCACCTTAAGGTGGGGGTATATAAGGTAAGCTATCTGTTGTAGATGTTAGCTATGTGCTTGTCCTTAGATGCAGTTTAAAGACTAGCTCGATGAGTGCTTCTTGCATCCTGAGTTTGTTTGCAATCAATCAATTAATCATGTAAGCCCTCTGTGGAGGCACGATATCACGTATATCCTTTTTATTTTAAGCCCTCTACGGGGGTAGGGATGGTGTATTTCTTGGAGAAGATTGCATCATCCTGTCATTTTTAAAAGTCCTCTGCAGACCCTTAAGTGTATTTTCAGTGATTGTTGTGGCGAAGCACAATCATCGGTGTGTGCCTGTAATGTGCCTCAGATGGTGTCTGTAATGTGCCTCAGATGGTGTTGAGCTTAGAAATAGGGAACACACCATCGCTTGTCTATCATGTTTTCTCCATGTCTTTAAGTGTGTGTGTTTGGCATGTTTGTTGCCCCATATGCAGTCTAAAGACTAGCTTGATGAGTGCTTCCTACATTTTGGGACATTTTGCATGTCTTGCGTGTGTGTTGCCCCATATGCAGTCTAAAGACTAGCTCGATGAGTGCTTCCTGCATTATGGGAGGTTTGTTTACTTTCCAATGCTTGCATTTGCATTTCATATATATGAGAAAAAGAAAAGAAAAGATATCATTTATGTCTTCCATGCATTATTGTGTCTTCTATGCATTTACTATCTTCTTCATGTTCTGCGTGACTGTAACTGTCTTCTCTGTGTTTTGCGTGCCAGTTACTGTCTTCTATGTGATTGGTGTGTCTTCTCCATGCTTGGCGTGTTTGCTACGTTTATGACTTTACTTTAATGCTTGTATTGGCCTTGTGTTTATACATACATTAAAGTGGGGGCTAAATGTAACGTCAGAAAATGTCCCCTTGGGGGCTTTTCCCTCATAAGGTTTAGCTCTCGGGTCTGTAGTGTACATTTAGGACATCTTACTTCATAATTTGGCATCCCGATGGAATGAGCCCTAGGTAACATGACAAATGGGACCTAGGAGGACCCCTTGAACTTGACCCTACCCAAAATAGGGGGGAGGACTTGGGCACCTATGCCCTAGTCCTGCCATATTTTTGGGCAGTCCCAATTTTTGGGTATCGACTTGTGACTGTTACATGGGTCCTATGCCGACATAGTAAGTTTGAATTTACGAAATCTTGGCGGGAGTGTTTGTAGTTGTATATAAAAGCATGTTTAGGCATTCATTTGTAAACTAGAGAGAGCAATTATATTTCAACTAGCTATCAACTTGTGATTCAAGGCTTTCATTGTGTTGCAAGAGAAGAATTGTGTGGTTTATGTGTTTGTGTTTGCAGATTTGAGCATCCATTTCATCATGGAATGAAGGGCATCTTCCTCCCATGAGATCTTCACTACAAGGTTACATTATATTATGTTTTCATCATCATTTCCGTTGGTTTTTGCCTCTGCCTCACAAGGGCATGCACTCTCTATCTGACAACAGTGTTTAGAGACTTAGGTGTCCTCTGGGGCTTGACTGAGGCAAGCCTCTAAACACCACAACCCCCTCCCAAAGTTTTGTGATTGTAGGTTATAGGTGTCGCATCTAGAAAAAGTGGAGTTGTAGGAAGGATCAACATACATCAAGGATTCAGGATCTGAAGAGAAGCAAGACACTGAAGCTTTTTCAAGACTTGGGCGCTAGTCCCTATGTCCTCCATAGTTGAATTTTTAGAAACAGAAGTTACAGTGTAGATCAGTGTCGGAAGGAGGTCAGGATCCCACAAAGAAAATGGTACCTTGGACTTGGGCACCCGCTCCTTAGTCCTCGACTTTTCCATCCTAGAGCCCTGAAAATAGGTACTCTATGATTTGATAATTTACTTCCCTCTGCAAGAGCTTTTTATGTTATTCTTCTGTTTACAGTGGTATTTGCAAAATTAGGGTTTTAATGGTTAATTGAGCATAGGAGAAGGAAAATTAATAATTAAACACCCTAATCCAAGCTTCCCTTCGTCTCACAGTGACCTGGGGTATGATAGTGCCTGGCCACTCGACCCTAGATCCTTGAATGTTAAAGGTGAAAAAAGGATTCAAACATCTAACAACTAAAACAATTAAACAAATCCAATTTTCACCTAAATAATATAGAAAGAATAACTCATATTTGTATTGGAATTCAAGCTAGAACAACAATACATAGAAAGAATAACTCAGATTTGTTTTGGAATTCAAGCCAGAATAACAATACATAGAAAGAATAACTTAGATTTGTGTTGGAATTCAAGCCAGAACAACAATACATAGAAATAATAACTCAGTTTTGTTTTGGAATTCAAGCCAGAACAACAATACATAGATTTCTCAAAAAAAATCAAACAAACCACACAATCTTTGCCACAGGCAAAAGAATGGAATTTCAATTGCACAAAGAATGGAGAAGAAAACCTAGAATAGTCAGAGAAGTTGTTCAATCTGTGATGCCTTTAATCCTCTGCTGCATTCCAGTTTACCCTTATGCTATTCGTGCCTCTTACTCTTTTCCTTTCCTCTATATTTATCTCTTTTATTTTTCTAGGGCAACTCTTATTTTCGCTGTCACTTTTTGGTTCGTCCCAATTCATGCAAAACTTTAGTTTTAGGTTAAATTTTATTTTTTTTCAAATTAAAACCCACGCACGCTTGTCTTTATTAAATACATACATACATACATACATACATACATACATACATACATACATACATATATATATATATATTTGTTTTATTAAATAAGGATTTTTTTTTAATAATTCTTAATAAAATTTATTTATATATGAATATATATACAAAGATGGACACAATTTAATTCACAAATAATATATTTATATATATGTATACAAATATAATCATTTTTAATTTTGTAATTAATACAATATATATATATATATATATATATATATATATATATATATATATAAGATAGGCTTCTTTAATTTAATGATTCAGGCATCAAAAATCATGCATATAAACATTTGCAAGAAAAACAACAGTCACATACATATGTATACCATGAAGAACATTAAATAGATAGTCATCAATGCAAGGAATATGATTCTATGTGAGTGTGTGATAGGGCACCAGACAAAACCCATCCAATTGTTGACAAATGACTAGGTCCTCTTGTTGGCAAGAGACACTGTTCTGATGAATGATTGAATGTTGTCATTGATCACAACAAGGCAAAGAGATTTCATTGGCATAGCAAAGAGACTTTACTCCAGTAGACCAATTTGGTTTGGCAACAAGGCATAAAAGGATTCCGGTCCAGAAGGCTAAAATGACTAAGTATGGGCAGTATACAGAGTAAGTGACATAAATTGGGTCAGTATGTCTCTGCAGTAGAAGATCATCATATGCAGTTCAGGTATGTTGTTCATAGCTACCTAGTGATCATACATTCTAGTTTTCAAGTTTTGAATTCCTCTAGAAGTCATATGGTGAAATGTCCAAGTTTGGGTGAACAGAGTTAAGATAGGGACAGTGTTCAGTACCAGAGAAAAAAGGTCTGCATTCCTCCACTGTTGCATATTTTGTCTTGCGGTTCTAAGTAAAGATACTTATTATGATCACCCAAAGCTAGAGTTATAACCTCTAAATTTCTTTTGATCACATTATACAAGTTGTTCTTTATTGGCTTGCAGTCTGACAATGTTTCATAGTGACAAAGTAACAGTTTTGAGATCTGCATTTATCAGTAGTTGAATACTATGTTTTGCGGTTCTAAAGGTATGACAAGTGAAATACAATGGATATTGGATATGATTTCTAGAGTCTCATATGGTCTCCATTTGAAGTTATGATGTGATAGTTGAACTGGTCCAATATGTACTTAAGGGATAAGTCGATAGACATATTAGATCTATATGCGGTGAAGATATACTATTTGGACAATCAATCTAAGTGGTTAATTGATTGTTCCTGATCTATATGAAGACTATTGTATATTTGGTTGGGTTTGCATTGTGTTTGTGCACAAGATCAAGGGGACAAGGTATAACATTTGTATACACGTTTCATGCTTGGCTTGCCGACCTGATTATGAGATAAATCTTGTTGCGGATATATATACTTGATGGATTTCGGTGTTAAATGTATGATGAAGTGGGAAGAAAGTGCAAATAAAATGTGTGTGTGGTCTAAGGCAGTTTTGTGATTAGAAAATGTTAGTAAAAGCAGAAAGGCAGAGCATATGTGAGACAGAGTAGAAAAGCAGGACATACAATGTGAAGTCCTTTGAATATGTATACTGAGCAAATTGGTACACCTATAGCAAACATCTCCTGGCAGTGAGCCACTTCTTTCTATATTCTTCTCTCTTCTATTTGGCAGTGAGCCTATTGCTGTTGGGAATTAAAGTGTCTCAACCTTGGTAATTCCTTGTATTATTTCATTGTATTTATTTATTTATTGCCTATTATATAATTTTGGATGCAAATCCTATGTTGTCATATTGTGGGAATTGGCACGGTGATGTGTCATCCTACATGGCATATGACCACATGTAATTTTGTCCTGACATGAGGAGATAGGCATACCACTTAGTGGTAGGAATATTTTTCCATGTGTCAGCATCTTGGATGTTGGTAAGGGAATGTTGAAGATTCCTATGATGAAGTTATGACATGTAAGAGTCAAAAATAGAAGCTTGTAAGACAGGTGAAGACGTGTTGAGAAGCATCTTTGAAAAAGGCATCTTTGGGAACCCCAAGGTGGACTATGACATGTTGTAAGAGAATATACTATTTATAGCCTGTGTATGACAAATTCTCTTACAATTGTAAGTTATAACTGCTATGATAGATTTTATGATGGTCGTAAGAGTCATAAGAGCATCTATCATAGCCCATTTTGGAAATAGACAACCTCTTTAGGATGGGGTGTGTGGACAAGTGTCAGAAGCATCTTACAATGTTGACCAAGTGTCCATAGGCATGGGTTTTGGGCCATGAGGCCAAGTTGGACGTCCATTCCAAGATAGATGCTATTTTGCCTTGTATTTTCTATACAAACAGGTGCTTTGAGGAGGAGTTGCATTATGTGATTGACTCTAGACATGAGTATCGAAGACTATTGAGATCTTACATTAAAAGTGTATTGTAAACCATATTCAGTTTTGATAATACATTGTGCAGGTTTTTGAGTGTGGGGTTTTTTCAGCCGATAAGGGTTTTCCCCATGTTATATCTTGTCTCTCTTCTTCTGTCTTCTTTCTGGTTCTATGTGTATTGCTGGAATATCTCTATTATATGTTTCATGTTACTATAATTGTAAAGATTAAATTGAATTTGCATAGCCCTCTCCTCATTAGATTAGTGTAGGAAGCGATTTCTGTACACCTAGCTTCCTTTCAGTTGGTATCAGAGCTTGATCACCTTTGGTCCTAGTTGTTGGGTAGGGTTTTTTTGAGCTGATTTTAAGTTGAGTGAGAGTCTATGCAGAGTATTCTGAATCTTATTGCAACAAGGAGATGGCAAGCACATCCAGAAGGATAAAGGTGGAGAAATTCAATGGCACTAATTTCAAGCCGTGGAAGCTCAAGATGGAAGACATGCTTGTTGATAGAGACCTTTGGGAAACTATTAGAGGCACAAAACCAGCTACTATGGCACAAGTTGATTGGGATCTCAAGGATTGGAAGGCTAAGGGTCTCATAAGACTTAGTCTTGTTGATTCTATCCTGTTAAATGTCCATGAGGAGAAAACTACAAACTTGCTTTGGAAGAATTTGGGAGATGTGTATCAGGTCAAGTCCCTTGTGAATAAAATTTTTCTGAGAAAGAAGTTGTATTATCTGAAGATGGAGGATGGAGGATCTATTGCAGATCACCTGAATGCCTTTAACATGTTAAATGCACAATTGACATCAGTTGGTGTGATTATGGAGGAGGATCATTGCATGACCTTGTTTTGTTCTTTTCTGGACTCGTGGAATCATCTTGTGATGGCTATCGTGAGAACCACATCCACTTTCACAATGGATGAAGTGGTATCTTCACTGTTATCTGAAGAGATGTAGAGAAAGTCTTTTGAGGCAGCCAAAGAGGCTCTTGCGGTTCATGGAAGACCCAAGGAGAAAGGGAAAAAGAAAGACAAGAAAGCTGATAAGGGTAGATCCAAATCTCCTGGAAAGTCCAAGGCTCTCTGTTGGAACTGTGGTAAATTTGGCCATTTTTGAAAGGAATGCAAAGAGGAAAAGAAAAAGAAGAAGAAGAACCCAGATTCAGATTCTGACAAGTCACAAGATGATGGTGATGTTTTCATCGCAATCCTAGCAACCCATGCATCTGATGATGTGTGGCTGATTGATTCTGGTGCATCATTCCACATGACCTCGCATTGAGACTGGTTTACTAATTATGAGGAGTTCAATAGTAGAAGGGTGTACCTGGGTGACGACTCTCATTTGAAGATTGTTGATCATGGAAGAGTCTCTATCTGATTCCCTGATGGACGAGTGAAGGGGATCTCTTGGGTTATGCACATCCCAAGCTTAGCACGGAACCTACTTTCTGTAAGTATGTTGAATGATGCAGGTGTGTAGGTTGTCTTTTCAAAAGAAGGATGCAAGATGACTAGAGGAGCTATGGTGCTTGCTAATGGTACTAGGATAGGTACTCTATTTCAGCTAGAGGCATGCTTTTCACAATGTAATAGTTCTTCTGACGCAAGGAAGAGGGCAGCAATCACTTCATCCCCACCATCTAAACTATCAATGAAGAAATCTGTTGTATCTAGTCCTGATGGTTGTATTCATGCTTTAGAAGTTAAGCTTCATGCTGAAAAGACAATGTTATGGCATAAGAGATTTGGCCACATTGGTGAGAAGGGTCTTAGAACCTTGAAAAATAAAAGCCTCGTTGAGGGGTTAGATGATTGTAACCTTGAGTTCAACTTTTGCGAACATTGCATTTATGGAAAACAAAACCGTGTTTAGTTTTATTCAAGTTCTCATAAGTCTTCTGGTGTGTTGGACCTTGTTCATTCTGATGTATTTGGTCCTGTTAATGTTCCTTCATTATCAAAATATGTATATTTTGTATGTTTCATAGATGACTACATTAGAAGGACATGGATTTATTTTCTTAGAAGCAAATCTGAAGTCTATAGTAAGTTTAAGGAGTTTAAAGCCTTTGCTGAAAATCAGACTGGTAAAAGTATTAAATGATTGAGAACTGACAACGATGGTGAGTTTTGTTCTATAGAATTTGATAAATATTGCAAGGAACTTGGGATTGAAAGACATAAGACAACTCCATATATCCCGTAGCAAAATGGAGTTGCAGAGAGGATGAATAGGACACTGATGGAGAAGGCTAGGAGTATACTTAGTGGAGCTGGTCTAGAACAAAAGTTTTGGGCTGAAGCTATTGCCACTACTTGCTATCTGGTAAACAGATCTCCTACATCAGCTCTTGTTGGTAAGACACCCATGGAGGTGTGGTTTGGTAGAAAGCCTTTAATAAGGCATCTTTGTGTTTTTGGTTGTGAGGCATATGCACATGTCCCTAGGGAGAAGCGGTCAAAATTAGAGAATAAGGCTATTAAGTGTATCTTCATTGGCTATGGTGTTGGTGTGAAAGGATACAAGCTTTGGGATCATGTGGCTGAAAAAGTGTTGTATAGCAGAAGTGTCATCATCAGAGAGTTAACACCTTCTTCCACTATTTTACAACTAGAAGAAAAAGAAAAGAAAGAGGATGTTGTTTAGTTTCCTTCTACCCCTGAGAAGACTGAATAGAAAGATATCTTGGACCTGAAAATGAGGAGAGCTCCAGCAGTTCTAAAAGTTTAGAAAATGGAGTAGAATCTCCACCTCAGCCTTTGAGGAAGTCCACACGAATCAAGAAGCAACCTGAGAGGTTTGGTTATACATTGCTTGATTCTAGTTGTGCTTTTGCTTTGCTTACTAACAGTGATGAACCTAGAATAGTGTCAGAGGGTATGGATGTGAAAGATATAGGTTCCTGGAAGGAGGCCATGGAGGATGAGATGGTTTCTTTGGAAAAGAATCAAGCTTGGGACTTGGTGCCTTTGCCTCCTGGATAGAAACCCATTGGATGCAAATGGGTGTTCAAGAAGAAATTTGGTGCAGATGGCAGTGTTGAGAAGTATAAGGCTAGATTGGTTGTGAAGGGGTATTCACAAATGGAGGGTATAGATTATGGTGAGATCTTCTCTTCTATTACAAAGCTGACATCCATTCATTTCCTGTTATCTCTTGCAACAACTTATGACTTAGAGGTGGAGTAGATGGATGTGAAGACAACTTTCCTTCATGGTGATTTGGAGGAAGAGATTTACATGTCATAGCGAGAGAATTACATGGTGAAAGGTAAAGAAAATTTGGTTTGCAAGTTAAAGAAGTCTTTGTATGGATTGAAGTAGTCTCCTAGGATGTGGTACTTGAAGTTTGATGCCTTTGTGTTGTCAATTAGATTTGTGAGATCGAAATCATATCACTGTTTGTATTATAAGTATGATGGTGATCGTATTCTCATTTTTGCATTATATGTTGATGATATGTTGCTCATTGGGAAGGGTAAGAATATGATTTCTAATTTTAAGTCTCAGTTGGCAGCACAATTTGAAATGAAATATTTAGGGGTAGCTACATACATTCTTGGAATGGAAATTAGAAGAGACATAACTAACAAAAAACTTTGGTTAATCCAGAGTAATTATGTGAAGACCGTGTTGGATAGAGTCAGCATGGCAGATTGTAGACCATTGTGTGTTCCTGTTTCTTTGGGGACAAAGTTGTCTGTTAGTGATTGTCTAAAATCTCCTAGTGAGGTGGACGACATGAGCATAGTACCTTATGCTAGTGTTGTTGGCAGTTTGATGTATGCTATGGTATGCACAAGACTAGACATTGCCCAAGCAGTGTGAGTCCTTAGTCGATTTATGGCTAATCCTGGACGGGTAAATTGGGATGTAGTTAAGTGAGTGTTCAGATATTTGAGGGGTACTTCTGAGTATTCCATATGCTATCATGGTATTGTTATTGGACCTTCACATTCTATTGATATTCATGGATTTGTGGATTCAGATTAGGCAGGTGACATTGATAGCAGGAGATCCACTAGTGCTTATGTGTTTACACTATTTGGTGGTGCTATTAGTTGGATGAGTAAGTGACAACCTGTGGTTGCTTTGTCCATGACAGAAGATGAGTACATGGCAGCAAATCATGCTTGTAAGGAATCCATTTGGCTTAAGAGATTGTATTAAGATAATGGTGTTGATGTAGGTCAGATTACAATTTGTTGTGACAGTCAGAGTGCGATTTGCCTTGCGAAGAATCTAACTTTCCATGCTAGAACAAAGCATATTGATGTACAGTTTCACTTCGTACGAGATATGGTAGAGGATGGGAAGGTAAATTTGGAGAAGGTAGATACTTTGAAGAATGTTGCAAATGCATTGACGAAGCCAGTGGGCATAGAGAAGTTCAGATGGTGTTCGGAGTCTATGGGCCTCTCAGCCTATAGCAGTTAAATCCTGTTATTCTATTGTCTCTTACAATGTGTTCGACAAGTGGGAGAATGTTGGGAATTAAGGTGTCTCAACCTTGGTAATTCCTTGTATTATTTAATTGTATTTATTTATTTATTGCCTCTTGTATAATTTTAGATGCAAATCCTATGTTGTCATATTGTGGGAGTTGACACAGTGATGTGTCATCCTACATGGCATATGACCACATGTAATTTTGTCCTCACATTAGGAGATAGGCATCCCACTTAGTGGTAGGAATATTTTTCCATGTGTTAGCATCTTGGATGTTGTGTAAGTGAATGTTGACCGAAACGGTTATGACAAATTCCTATGACAAAGTTATGAGATGTAAGAGTCAGAAATAGAAGCTTGTAAGACAGGTGAAGACATGTGTCGAGAAGCATATTTGAAAATAGCATCTTTGGGTGCCCCAAGGTGGACTATGACATGTTTTAAGAGAATATGCTATTTATAGCATGTGTATGATAGATTCTCTTACAGCTGTAAGTTGTAACTGATATGACAGATTATATGACGGTCATAAGAATCGTAAGAGCATCTGCCATATTCCATTTTGGAAATAGGCGACCTCTTTGGGATGGGGTGTGTGGATAAGTGTCAGAAGCATCTTACAATGTTGACTAAGTGTCCATAGGCGTGGGTTTTGGGCCATGAGGCCAATTTGGATGCCCATTCCAAGATAGAGGTTATTTTGTCTTGTATTTTCTATATAAACAGGTGCTTTGAGGAGGAGTTGTATTATGTGATTGACAGTTATTGTTATGCTTCCGGATTGACTCTAGACATGAGTGTCAAAAACTATTGAGAGCTTGCATTGCAAGTGTATTGTAAACCATATTCAGTTTTGATAATACATTGTGTAGGTTTTTGAGTGGGGTTTTTTCACCTGATAAGGGTTTTCCCCACGTTATATCTTATCTCTCTTCTTTCTGGTTTTATGTGTATTTCTACAATATCTATGTTAGATGTTTCATGTTGCTATAATTATAAAGATTAAATTGAATTTACATAGCCTTCTCCTCATTAGATTAGTGTAGGAAGCAATTTCCGCACACCTAGCTTCCTTTCAATTGTAGTGAGCACTTCTTTGGATAGTTGGGAAGTAAGCCCTAAGGCATTGAGCCTTCATGTAATTCGATATTTCTATCATAATATATTGTGAGCTAACACTCACCATGGTTTTTCCCTTTTTGGGTTTTCCATGTAAAATCTTGGTGTTAATGTGTTATGAATTTGTGGTTGCTCTTCTTGTGTTTACTTTGCTTTCATGTTATTGAATTTGGTAAATGGATTAATACATGTGTGAATGAAAAGTTTATCAAAATACTGATTCACCCCCCTCCCCCCCCTCTCAGTATTATTTGTATTCAATAATTGGTATTGGAGCAAGGTTCCTTGGAAGAGGCTTAATAGCTTGAGGAAGATCTGGGACAGTGTACTCATGGCAACAAGAAAATTTGGGAATTACTCATATGATAGCAATGATGAACTAAAAGTAGCTCTTATTGATCTTGAAAAATCTGAAGCAAAAATTAGAGATTTGAAGGCTAATGTCCAATAAGCTGATGAATGCATCCTAAAGCTAAGGAAGCAAGTCAAGAAGTTTAAAGAGAAAAGAAAGAAGTTAAGTGATCAATTGAATGAAGTACATGAAACTCTAAATAATTTAACATTGGAAGTTGAAGAGAAAGAGGAGATTGAAAGGCATCTGAATCAAGTTGTAAAGGATAAGTCTGAGGAATGTGAAAAATTGGGTAAACATGTGTTACTTTTGAAATTTGATCTAGAAATAGCTAATAACTATAAAGAAAAGTTTAAAATAAGCTCTACAAAGGTTGATGAGTTGCTTGACAACTAGAAAAATCTAGATGACAAGAAAGGTTTGGGATTTGAAAAAGGAGAGAGTTCTAAATCAAGTCAAGAGAACGTTGAGTTGAGGAAAAACAAAGGCAATTAGTTTAGGAATAAGAGAAGAAGACCTAGAAGACCGCCGGTCAGACAACCAAATGCTCAAAGGTACCTATCTTTTAATGGCTATTGTTTTAATTGAAATAAGTTTGGTCATAAGGCTACTTAGTGTAGGAGTACAATACATCAAAATATTCCATCTTTCTCTGGTCAATGTTTCAATTGCAAGAAAATTGGTCATAGATCAAATGAATGCATAAGTTTGGTAAGGAATGGTTTTAACAATACAAGGAATACTCAATCCTTCAATGGAAAGTGTTTTGCATGCAATAGATTTGGGCATATGGCTAACCAATCCATAACAAGAATGAATCCAATCAATAGAAGAAATTAGGGATAGAGAAATGTGGTATGCTACAATTGCAATAAGTTTGGACATGTTGCAAGATTCTACAAATCCAAGAATGAGAAAAGAGACTATCCTACAGAGAAGAGGAAAATAGAGCAGAGAGAAGATAAAGGTAAGAACAAAATTGATCTAGTGGAAATCAAGAAGGAAATGAGCATGGTTTGGATTAAGAAGGATGTTAATGATGTCATGGATGGATCCACACCAGTCGCTGGTGTAGATACTTCCTCTGGGAAGTAAATTGGAAGCTCTGGCTTAGGGGGAGCTATATTGAAAATCCAAATCCCCTAGCCAAATATTCAGTGCTGGGATCTGGCACGAAGATATGATGCGAAGTTTCATATGATAGATCTTTTGAAAGTAATTATGGAAGAAAAGAATCAAATGCGGAACATTGCAATCTAGATAGCCTGTACTCAACAGAGAAGGGTTTGAAAGCTTTTTGAAGGACAACATTTATGGCGAATTACGTTTTCATATCAAGGGTTAAAAAGAAACTCATTCAACATACAATTCAATTTGCATTCAAGCTATCAAGTTGAAGAAGAATCCTAAGTGACATCAAAGATTTCTAAAGATTCAAAACAACTCAAAGAGATTTCATGAGAAGGAAAACCTAGTTTGGCAAAAGAGGTATTTACAACTTGAAAAACCTACTGTGAAGTTTGAATTATTCTGGGAAAATGTTTACTCCTCAAGTAATCGAGATAACTGAAAAGCCTCGCCCCAAATTCAAGAAACATTTCTTCAAATCATTGGAAAATGATCATGCTAGTGCATTCTCAAATACTCCACATGGATTATGCATATGGAAGATGTTAGGGCATATATTCATGTCAATCTAGAGGAATATGATCACATGAATCTAGGAAAGCTATACTTGGATGAACTAACTACTGTTGATGTTGTTTTGAAAGATGAATATAAAGTTCTAGGAGAAAATAAATTAGAAACCTGGTTGGATTTTCTCGCGATCCCGAAAAATACATGGGTTAGGTATATTCTAAGCAGAATTCATGATGAGTTTCTAGGGCTTGATGAACCATACATGATAACAAAGGAAGCTATCAAGGTTGTAACTAGTATGAGTTCTTCTGGAAGGATTCTAGGTTTGAAGAAGATAAAGAACAATGTGGTAATGCAGCTTACAAGATCCAAATTTGACCAGAAAGCTCTCACCGTAAATAATATTAAGGACCTAGCTGTCAAATTTGCATCAATGGTTATTAGATACAAAATATACTTTTTTAGCTGTGAAAATTCTGTGTCAGCACCAGCTATATACACAGCATATGACATAATAAAAAAAATATAGATTATGACCTATGTAAATTGCTCTGGAGTGAACTAATGGAGAACTTGAAAAGAACAAAAGAAACTAATCATCCTTTCAAATATGGAACATTGATCACCTGTCTACTCTTCTACTTCCTAAGAGAGCTACCTGGCTTGGGAAACATTGTCTGGCTTGATCACATACCCGTGGATAATCAAATAAGAAACCACTTGCATAGTTTGGAAAATATAGACAAGCAAAATGAAATCTTATGGGAATACTTCAAGGACTTTAAAAGGAAAATGTCATGCAGGGTCTAAATACTTGAAAATGTCGTAATGAAGTATGAAAAGAACATTGTATTCATGGTGGACAAAGATAAATGCTTCATGGAATCCATGGAACCAAGAACTGTATGGGTTCCTGCATTAGGGTATGAAGCTACATAAGATGTTTTAACTAAACTAGCTGATGTACTACTGAGTAAACCAAAAGATCTCAAAGAAGATAAATTTGGAACATTCAAAGAATTATCCTCCAAAATGTCTATAGAGCATGAGAAATCAGAGAAAATATCAAATGAACAAATAAGTGAGGCAATAACCAAAGTAGAAGGATCAAAAGATGCAAGTGCTCCGGTAGAATGGACATCAAATACTGTAGAAAGGTAAGATGAGAGATCTGAAAAGGAAAAGCCTGTATCTAGCCCCAGAAAAAGAACAAGGACCTCATCTACGGAAATAGAGAAAGAAAAGCTAGTAGAAGAGAACAAAAGAATGAAAGTTATACTCAGTGAGGTAAAAGAAGAAGAAGTGGCAAGAGACACTGCTGCAACTCAGATTGCCTATGCTAGAAAACTTTTGAAAGAGCAGGAGAGGACACAAATCTTAGATTTACTTGAGGTACTAAAAGGTCCAATCAACTTGGACTCAATGTCTCCTTTACAAAAGTTAAATTTTGGGAAAATCATACAAGCAAAAGCTCAAGAAGAGATGTTAAGAACACACATACAAGACAAAGAACTTATTGATGCAGCATCTGATATTTTAGAAAAGTTGGTGGCCTCATAACAAGGATACATCTGTGTCATCAACTGATCAACTCAAAGGTCTGATAAATTATGTAAGTACTCATTTTGAATCCTTTGAAAAATCTATTGACATTAAGATTAGAGAGGAATTTGAAGATAAAATATTAGCAGAGTTGAAAACCAAGTTAGACAGTGATAAAATGTTGTTAGAAAGTAGCATCAAGAATATGGAGAATGCATTCAAGGAAGCCTGTGATATATATAAGCTTTGTTTGTGATGGCCTAAGACCACCAAGGAAATAGAAGAGAAAGTAAAAAACATGGAGCTTAAACTAGCAAATATCTCCAAGACCTATGATCCAACAGTTGACTCCATCAACAACGTGGAAATACAAGTTACAATTACTCAAAACAACATAAGTAGTCTGCTCAATAGAAAGGAAGAAATGAAAAGCAAAATGTGCCAGTTGAGAAGATTGATAAGCCCTAAAATTGAGTCCATGACAAGTCTAATTGCAGAAGCCTTAAAGGTTCAGGCAATAATTGACATGCCTATCAATGTACAAAAGGCAGAGGATCTGGTGTTCCAAGTAAATGAAAATGTCCAAATTTTGAATAATGAAAAGAAGAGTTGGGATGGAGAGCTGGCTCAAATCAAGAACATTTTCAATGACATCCTACAACCCACATCAAATTAATTTGAAGATTGTATTTGTACATTTGTGATAGTATATGATAGTTTTTGTTGTCTTGACACAATTTTGACTCTTGTACATACACCTTTGCCATTGATGTCAAAGGGGGAGAAAAAAACCAGTGAAAAATGGGCAAACACCTAAGGGGGAGAAGAAAAATAGGGTGCATATAGTAAGGGGGAGCAGACAATCATTTTTCAATAAGTGTTGCCATCAATACCAAAAGGGGAGATTGTTGGCAAGAGACATGTTCTGATGAATGATTGAATGTTGTCATTGATGGCAACAAGGCAAAGAGCTTTCACTAACATGGAAAAGATACTTTACTCTGGTAGATCAATTTGGTTTGGCAACAAGGCATAAAAGGATTCTGGTCCGAACGGCTAAAATGACTAAGTATGGGCAGTATACAGAGTAAGTGATAGAAATTGGGTCAGTATGTCTCCCTAGTAGAAGATCATCATATGCGGTTTAGGTATGTTGTTCATAGCTACCTAGTGATCATATATTCCAGTGTTCAAGTCCTAACTTCCTACGAAAGTCATATGGTGAAATGTCCAAGTCCGGGTGAACAGAGTTAAGACAAGGATAGTGTTCAATACCAGAGAAAAAGGGTTCGCATTCCTCCATTCTTGCATATTTTGTCTTACGGTTTTGAGGAAGTAAAGATACTTATTATGATCACCCAAATCCAGAGTTATAACCTCTGAAGTTCTTTTGATCACATTATACAAGTTGTTCTTTATCGACTTGTAGTCTGACAGTGTTTCATAGTGACAAAGTGACAGTTCTGAGATCCACATTTATCAGTAGTTGAATACTATGTTATATGGTTCTAAAGGTATGACAAGTGAACTACATGGATATTGGATATGATTTCTAGAGTTTCATATGGTCCCCATTTGATGTTATGATGTGACATTTGAATTGGTCTAGTATGTACTTAAGGGATAAGCCGACAAACATATTAGATCTATATGCAATGAAGATATACTATTTGAACAATCACTCTAAGTGGTTGATTGATTGGTCCCATTCTATATGAAGACTATTGTATGTTTGGTTGGGTCTGCATTGTTGTTTGTGCACAAGATCAAGCCGACAAGGTATAACATTTGTATACACATTTCATGCTTGTCTTGCCGACCTGATTATGAGATGAATTTTGTTGCGGATATATATATTTGATGGATTTCAGTGTTAGCGGTATGATGAAGTGGAAAGAAAGTGTAAATAAAATATGTGTGCAATCTAAGATAGTTTTGTGATTAGAAAAGGTTAGTAAAAGAAGAAAGACAGAGCATATGTGAGATAGAGCAAAAAAGTAGGGTAGACAATATGATGTCCTTTGAATCTGTATATTGAATAAATTGGTACTGCACCACAACATTTTGTAGATGTACCTGTAGCAGTCCTCTCTTGGCAGTGAGCCACTTCTTTCTATATTCTTCTCTCTTCTATTTGGCAGTGAGCCTATTGCAGTGAGCACGTCTTTGGAAAGTGAGTCCTTAGCCAGTGAGCCCTAAGGCAGTGAGCCTTCATGTAATTTGGTATTGCTATCATAATATATTGTGAGATAACACTCACCATGGTTTTTCCCTTTTTAGGTTTTCCACGTAAAATCTTGGTGTCTATGTGTTATGAATTTGTGGCTGCTCTTCTTGTGTTTGCTTTCATGTTATTGAATTTGGTATATAGATTAATAAATGTGTGAATGAAAAGTTTATCAGAATATTGATTCACCCCCCCTCTCAATATTCTTTGTATTCAACACCCCTCTACCTGAAACATGTTCTTGCCTTCGACAATACCTACAACTAATCCCACTCATTTTCCACCATCAATAGGATCCATAAAAACATAGTTGAAGTGACATAAAATAACCGAATTATAAGCTCAATAGTGTATCATCATTATATTTATCTATAATCAAGCATTAAGTAGAATTCAATAGTTTTCCATGTGGTGGTACCCTCAAATTTTGTTAATTTGATGTGCCAATTTTCATTCTAAGTGTCGACAGAGGCTTGGTCGACAAGCTGCTCAACCTACCTTGGAGGCCACCTTTGGTGATTAAAATTTTTCAAATCAGGCATCAGCTTGTAAATCTAGTTGCTAGAAAGTTTCTTGGTATACTTGGTAACACGCTTGCTCAATTTCATGCTTCCAAGACAAGTTTTAGCAGGTATTTAATTATTTTCTGACTATGACCGAGCTAATTTTGGCATTCCTAAAAGTTTCAAATGTTGTAATTCTGAGGGCGACCCAGTTGTCAATTTAGTCTCAAACCTCTCCAATTTCAATTTTGTCAAAATCAGAGACCATTTGATGCATTATTTTAATGCATTCCAGTTGTGGTGAACTCATCTCGCATGTTAGTTTACAAAGCAGGTGCCTGAAATTGGTTAGCGAAGCAAAATCTAAGGAGATGGGTTTACTTGAAATAATTGATTACACCCCTATGCAAATTTTCTTGGTTGTCAGATGCTTGGTTTGCCCGTGGTGAAAAAGCGTCGTTTGCTTGGAGAGAGAAATTCATATTTGCCTAGGATTAAAAAAATCAAAATGTATATATTAAAAGGTGAAATATTAAAAATGCATTTTAAAAAAGGGAAGAAAGATTGTTTGAATGCAAGGATGCCTTTTCTTCGCCTCCTCTCAGCTTGTGTGATGGTACGCTAAGCCCATCGCAGGGTCTCCTCTACTCTCCTCTCCTGTCTGCAGCAAAAAATAGAGTTTCTCCTTCGATTTTATGGCATATTTGATAATTTTTCTTGCTGCTCAGCTAGAGTCTGCTGCTGATTGATACTGGCATTCACATTTTTATGTTTTTGGGCAATTTTTGGAGGTCATTCTTGACCCAAATTTGCTGTCTCATGTTGCAAAATTGCCCTACAATAATTCTTGAGGCATGTGTGGAGATTTTTTAGTCATTTTTTTACGGTTTTTGGCTGCTCTAGGTGGGTTTCAAAGGTGCAATCACATTTTTCTTCTTCAGGCACTTTTTTGGAGGCAAATTTTGACTCAAATATGCTATTATATGCTTGGAAATCTTCCTCAGACCATTTCTAATCCATTGGTGAAGGTTTTTAGCTAATTTACTTCGATTTCAGAGTGTCAGAATGATGCAAAACGCCTCCGTTTCTCAAAAAATGATCCAGAGGTAATTGGCTGAGTGAAAACTTTGATTGAATGCTGTTGTGATGACATCTTAGAGGTTGAATGCTATGGAGAAGCTGAAGAATGAGATATCAGTTTAGAGGAATGGATTCTCCAGCTACTGTTGTTCAAGTTGGGAAAAGATTAAATAATGTAAAATTTTAAAAGGGGATAGTAAAATGTATTTTATTTATTTTTCTTCTCCTCTTTTAATATTGTAATATTTTATTCCCAATGTCATTTTGGAGGGAGAAATGTAATAAAAAGGTCTCACCTACCTCTAGAATGAGTTAATTTTTAAGGCAACATACTTTGGGCATAAAAGAGAAAGATGAGCTCTCATTTTGAGGGTTGGAAGATTTTTAGAAGTTTTGAGGAGTAAATAAAATATAGGTTGTGCTGGGTTGCTTCATTTCTTGTTTTGCAAGTCTGAGTTATGTGTTGGATGTATTTCTGCATAAATATTATTTAGTTTCATGTTGATTTTAAATGAGAAATGCTATATGCATATATTTTGTTCGCTGTCTCCAGTGTTCAATGCATCTCTTCTTTTGAATTTGATAACTAAGGGTTGTTGAGATTCTAGAATATAGATTTTCTATATTGCATGCTTGATCTTTTACTTCTATTCAAGAGATAGATTAAATATTTTAGGTTAAGTATGAGGAAGAATGTATTGCAGCAGGGATGTCTGTAAGTAGAGTTAACTGAATACTCTTTCCCGGGTAGTATTTGTAAGGCAAATGCTAGCAAAACCCTTTGAAACTTGAATATCATGTTAAGTTTATGAGAATCATTCACACATATACATCTATTTGACTCCATCTCCTAGGGATAAGCATCAGCCTAATTTTGTATTGAGTTTGTGAGTCAAAATCCAAGTCTTCCATCCAGTCATAAAACAAAATCAGAACATCATTTGAAAACTTTAGATTTTAGGAGTATAGTTTAGTTGCATGTTCTCATTTTTTGCCAGTTAGATAGTCTAAGAACATTGCCAATTTGGGTTTATCTTACAAATCTTGGTCCATATGTGAGAGCATTCTGTCTGAAGTAGTCAAAGATAAATCTTTTATTGTGAATGAGGGATACCCCTAGGTGCGGCAAAACCTAAAGTGCAGGGGAGACAGGTGCAAACAACCTCCTGTCTTTGTTGGCCAAATCTTACATTGAACTTGAGCATAAGAAGTGGCAGGTCTTTAGGGTTTGATATCTGCTAATTTGTGAACCAACAAAACTAGTGACTCTACTGGGGAACAATTCTATATCCATGAGAAGAGTCTAGAATTTGGTGGATCTAAGCATTTGGTTAAGATTTGAAGAAGTTATCAGACTTGGAAGTGCTTTGTTGCAACAATTTAAAAAGGATTTATGTGTTGCTCTACTGTTAAGGAGAACCTGAAATGAAAGAAGAGAGTTGTCAGCTTCATAAAGCTCATTCCTCTACAAGGAGGTGGTGACTCTGCATACAAAGAACCTGATAAATGATGTAAAAAAGTTTTAGATCGGCATACTTTTAGTCCAGAAGAAAGGTTAACAGCTATTACAGTTGTCCAAGTATTTCTATTTTGGTTTAAAAAAAAATCTTGTGTGAAAACCATGGTGTTTGAGTTTTAAATGATTCCCTATTAGGTGAAGTTAGCATTGGTTAAAAGGGAAGTGTTGGAAATAAGTTTGCATACTCATATGTTGTAAATTTCAGTTCATATAATATGATGTAGTATGCATAATCGTGGTATGCATGATTCATAGAAAAAATGTATTAAGCATGATGATATGAGTTTGGATTGTAAGTGAGTGAATGCATGGTTGAAGTGTGACGCTTGTAAAAGGCATATGAATATGTACTCCATTCATCCTGGTAAGATGTCAAATGCAACAATGAGTAATAATCAGTCCCAACCATGTAATTAAAGAAGATTTAGCATTAACAAATATAGAGCCATAAATTTTCATGGCATTTATGGTTTCCCAAATGTCATACCATCTAAAATCAAAAAATATTTACCTATATTTAGTGCTATGAAGGGCGAATCAATAGAAAAGCACCTACAACAGTTTATAACTTTGATGGATGACTATGAAATTGATCATGAGGATGTGATCATAAGGCTATTTGTATAGTCTCTGAAAGGAGATGCAAGGGACTGGTTCTCTTATCTTCTGGCATGCTCCGTCCATTCTTGGAATGAATTTATGGCAGCCTTCAATGAGCAATTTAGTGAAAGAATATCTGAATATTCATTTATCAGTGGCTTTATAGATATCCATATTGAAAAAGATGAATTAATTCCAGCCTTTAACCTTAGATTCATCAAGGCATTGAAGAAAATTTTAGAATATATGAGACCCAATGAGGCATTGTGTTTGGTGATTTACCTTGGTACATTCGATAAGAAGATGAGCTATAGATTGAGAAGTAAAGAGCCTACAACACTTTATTAGACATATTAGTTTACAATGGACATTGAAAACAAATGGATGTATGGAATGCACAAGGGTTATTTCTCTACAAATGTCTGCTACCCTAGGGCCCCCAATGTTGATGAAAGGTGTCATTCAAGTTTTGAAAATGAGTGTCAGAGCACTTACACCCCTGCTGTCTCAGTTTGTGCATCAGTCCATAATGTTGATCATGTAGAGCCTCAAACAAATTGCCAGCAAGCTGTATACAATGATGACCCTATGATGTATGTTTAAGCTTTGTTTGACATAAGGAGATTCATGGGGGAATCATCACATTCTTTTTTTGTTGGATTCTTAGATGTCCTCTTGCAGATTCTTGATAGTTGCAAGCCTGAAGAAGATACAAGCATTGACTTGCTCATTGAAATAAATGAATTAGGTTTGAGTTCATTGCCTAAGAAATTTAAGCCTCAAAGCCTTGATTAGGTATGTGAATGGATTGGAATTATTGACAAAATCAAGAGTGATTATGTAAGGAATGATAAAACAATGATAATGAATCAGCAAAAGCCTCATATAAATATAATTGGAGAGGAGACAAAGGTATTGTTAGATATCGAAAATAAATTAGAAAATTGTATGCAATTGTATGATGAAAATGATTTAGAAGATGAATTTTTCAATGGTGTGGGTGATAATGGGAGAAATGATTCATACGGTGATCATGGATTTGATAGGTTTGCCCATATACCTTCCTCTCCTAAGATTAATTATCATGATCATAATATTGTTTCTCATGAAGATTTGAATGAAGTTGAGTTGGAAGAATGCACAAAGTGTGAAAGTGATATTGATATGCCAGCCCTTAGCAAGGAATGTTCATGCTTTAATGATTCAGTTGTGCACAGTTGTGATCATATAGATCAAGATTCAATATCAGTTTCATTAGGAAGCATTAGAGAGCTGGAAAGTGATACAGATCATGAAGCTTCAGAGTGTATTGATATAGCAGAAATTCTGTATGTAGGGCAATCAGATGATGAAGGTGATGTCCATGATCAGTTCATGGATTAGGTTTGTTCTTCTTATAATTCTAGATTTGGTAATGTTGAAGAAGAGGTGGACTGTCATGAAGTAGAAGTAGAGACCTTTGTAATAAGAGTGAATCCCCTTTATGGTGATCCTTTAGATGCATTGGACATTGTAAGTCATGATCTTCATTGGTGCAAGATTAACCCTCTTTTTTCAAATGATGATGAGTATGAGGAGACAACTATATTTTTAGATGATCCAGATGTTGCATCAGTTTGTGAGCAGGGGATATAGAAATCAGAATTAGAGATCTTCAGCCCATGTGAAAATAATATTGATATGCATATTATGGATAATGTATGTTCGGATTAGAAATTGATATCACTACCAGTTAGTGATATGAAAGATATTGAAAGTCTCCCAAGCAAAGCTATCTCAGAATGTGTTGACATGGTAAAAATTTTAGGCCTATGTGAAAAGCAGTCGGGTGATGGAATGAGCAATATCAATGATTGTGATTATTTTTCTGAGAATTGTTTATTTGGTTTGCCCCAATGTTCCTATGATGATTTTGCATTTTCTATGCAAATCTATGATAAATTCAGACCTGATGGTCCCATCCACTTGATTGGTTTTGAGTGTTTTCGGTATCCGGATTAGCCAGATGAATGCTTGGTAATGCATAACAGTCAGGTAGATAATGAGAAATGTTAAATGCCATATGATGATGTACTATTTGAAGAATATAACATACATATGTTATCTAATGCTTAAGGATATGATAATATGTATGGTTACATGCCTAATTTTCAAGTGCAAAGTGACAAAGGTTGCATTAATAGGGGTAGGCTCAGAAAAATGGTAAAGCATGTAAATGACAAGGTTATTTTGTGGGTAGATTGCATAAGTGATTTCATGTTGTGTTTGGGTCAGTCAAGTCAGAATCAGGGGTTTGATAAGGGAAGATATTGGTTTTTTCATTTTTGGTTGCCTGGGGCCACCAAACATAGTTTAAAGTTTGATTTGTAGAAATAAGCATACAGTGGTTGATTCTACAACCCAATGGAGTAGGCACCTGGTCTACGTCCCAGAGATCTAGATTCTTGCTATGCCCACAAGGGGTATGCATCCCCAATCAGAGCCATTGGTGGTACCCTCAAATTTTGTTAATTTGATGTGCCAATTTTTATTCTAGGTGTTGACGAAGGCTTGATCGACAAACTACTCAACCTACCCTGGAGGCCACCTTCGGCGATTAAATTTTTTCAACTCAGGCATCATCTTGTAAATCTGGTTGGTGGAAAGTTTGTTGGTGTACTTGGTAACACACCTGCTCAATTTCATGCTTCCAAGACAAGTTTAAGCAGGGTATTTAATTGTTTTCTGACTGTGACTGGGCTAATTTTGTCATTCCAAAAAGTTTCAAATATTACAATTCCAAGGGCGACATAGTTGTCGATTTGGTCTCAAACCTCTCCAGTTTCAATTTTGTCAAAATCAGAGACCATATGATGCATTATTTTAATGCATTCCAGTTGCGGCAAAATTATCCGGCGGGTCAGTTTACAAAGCAGGTCGGGTTTGCTTGAAATAATTGATTACGCCCCGGTACAAATTTTCATGGTCGTCGGATGCCTGGTTTGACCATGGTGAAAAAACGTCGTTTGCCTGGAGAGAGAAATTCAAGAGAGAAATTCATATTTGCCTAAGATTAAAAAAATCAAAATGCATATATTAAAAGGTGAAATATTAAAAATGCATTTTAAAAAAGGGAAGAAAGATGGTTTGAACATAAGCTTGAAAAGTCAAACATCATATTAAGGAGAAGTTTATAAAGTTTATAAATTTTATTAAAGTTTATGAAGTAAGAAAGGGTACGATGGTACGGATAGGGCACCATTGCACGCCTTTCCTCCACCTCCTCTCAGCGTGTGTGATGGTGCACTAAGCCCATCGCAGGGCCTCCTCTGCTCTCCTCTCCTGTCTGCAGCAAAAAATAGAGCTTCTCCTTCGATTTTATAGTGTTTTCGATGATTTTTCTTGCTGCTCAGGCAGATTTTGCTGCTGATTGATACTAGCATTCACGTTTTTACATTTCTGGGCAATTTTTAGATGTCATTCTTGACCCAAATTTGTTGTTTCATGTTGCAAAATCGCTCTACGGTCATTCTTGAGGCATGTGTGGAGATTTTCTAGTCATTTTTTACAGTTTTTGGCTGCTCCAGGCGGGTTTCAAAGCTGCAATCACGTTTTTCTTCTTCAGGCACTTTTTTAGAGGCGAATTTTGATTCAAATGTGCTATTATATGCTTGGAAATCTTCCTGAGGCCATTCCTAATCCATTGGTGAAGGTTTTTAGCTGATTTGCTTCGATTTTAGAGTGTCGAAATGATGCAAAATGCCTCTGTTTCTCAGAAAACGACCTAGAGGTAATTGGCTGAGTGAAAACTTTGATTGAATGTTGTTGTGATGACATCTCAGAGGTTGAATGCTATGGAGAAGCCGAGGAATGAGATATCAGTTTAGAAGAATGGATTCTCCAGCCGTTCAAGTTGGAAAAAGATTAAATAATGTAAAATTTTAAAAAGGGATATTAAAATGTATTTTATTTATTTTTCTTCTCCTCTTTTAATATTGTAATATTTTATTCCCAATGTTATTTTGGAGGGAGAAATGTAATAAAAAAGGTCTCACCTACCTCTAAAATGAGTTAATTTTTAGGGCAACATACTTTGGGCATAAAAGAGATAGCTCGGCTCTCATTTTGGGGGCTGGAAGAATTTTAGAAGTTTTGAGGAGCAAATAAAATATAGGTTGTGCTGAGTTGCTTCATTTCTTGCTCTGCAAGTCTATGAGTTACGTGTTGGAGGTATTTCTGCATAAATATTATTCAGTTTCATGTTGATTTTAAATGAGAAATGCTATATGCATGTATTTTGTTAGCTGTCTCCAGTGTTGAATGCATCTCTTCTTTTGAATCTGATAACTAAGGGTTGTTGAGATTCTAGAGTATAGATTTTCTATATTGCATGCTTGATCTTTTACTTCTATTCAAGGGATAGATTAAATGTTTCAGGTTAAGTATGATGAAGAATGTATTGCAGCAGGGATGTCTGTAAGTAGAGATAACTGAATACTCTTTATTGGGTAGTATTCGTAAGGCAAATGCTAGAAAAACCCTTTGAAACTTAAATATCATGTTAAGTTTATGAGAATCATTCACACATATACGTCTATTTGACTCCATTGCCTAGGGATAAGCATTGACCTGATTTTGTATTGAGTTTGTGAGTCAAAATCCAAGTCTTTCATCCAATCATAAAACAAAATCAGAACATCATTTGAAAAATTTAGATTTTAGGAGTAGGGTTTAGTTGTATGTTCTCATTTTCTGTCAGTTAGATAGTCCAAGAACATTGCTAATCTGGGTTTATCTTACAAATCTTGGTCTATATGTGAGAGCATTTTGCTTGAAGTAGTCAAAGATAAATCTTTTGCTGTGAATGAGGGATACCCCCTAGGTGCGGCAGAACCTGAAGTGCAGGGGAGACAGGTGCAAATAACCTCCCGTCTTTGTTGGCCAAATCTTACATTGAACTTGAGCATAAGAAGTGACAGATCTTTAGAGTTTGATGTCTATTGATTTGTGAACCAACACCATGCATTAAATGTATTTAATGAAATTAATCCAAAAAATTTGAGACGTGACATCCTTCCCCACTTAGAAGTGACATCGTCTCGATGCCTTATTACATCCTACATAATCAATAATGTATTATACTGAAACTACCAATGCATCAAATGTATCATCATCAAAGTATCATAGTATCTCTAATATGCATGAAATAAAAGCAACTTTGCTAATTCCTCAAATGCAGAAATGATTTATCAATCTCTGTAGCATCCTTCGAAGTGGCATTGTCCACTGAATATTGGTCCTACTTAACCTTATATAGGGCAATATCTCTATTATGTAGTTGACTTTGTATCTATCAAGAAAAATATTTTAAGTATATAATCAATCAATACAATCAATACACATGGTACAACTGCCAATACAATATATATAATTCAACACATGGTACAACTACCACTCCAATGCATTCATTCTAGCATAAAGATAATAATCATATCTTTAATTCACTCCAAACGAGGCTTAAATCATAGTTCATCATAGACATATACAATCATGAATCGGCATCACAATGCATATGCAATCTCATGGTAACACAATATAATATCAAAAGATCATTCTTCCTAACCGACACTAGGTTGAGATTTCAAAATAACAAAACAATCTCTTAAAGGTGTACCAATTAGGCCAAATCCATCCATCATACATACAACTCCCCTGAGACTACACCACTCCGTTTTCCAACTGCTACTGCAATGAAAAGATGCTCTAGCCAAAAAGGTACAATAGACTACAAGCAAGTCAAGTCTACAAAACTTAGGACCACAACTATGCTAGGATGACCTCTCAAGATATCTACTAAGTCTAAGGATACTCAGAAGACTACCATACCCATTCTCAAGGAGAATTACAAACAAGAGATCATTCTGTCAACATTCCTTCCTTAGGCACTACCCGCAACAAAAGGACTCACGGTTCATGAAAAGCTAACCCAAAAAGGTTATAGGCATCACTAACACATCTTTATCTTGATTAAAAGGATGCCTCAACTCTAGGCATGATTTCCCTTCATGAGGTACTTCCTCACGTTTCACTCTAAAAGATAGGGTTTTTCTAACACTCTAGCTATATACTATCAATCTAGGATCAACCAAATAGGTTCTTAGAGGGAAGAATATAACCACACCTTCTAACAGTACAATCAATTCCATCAAGCAAGACTTAGCAACTTCTTACTCACTAGGAATGCATCTACAACTGCTACAACTCACCAACAAGGTACAAGACTACTCACAACATTTCAACTCTTAACTAAGCTAGACCTAAAGGTCAACAATACAAAATGATCATGAGTTCATGATCGAATAGGCAACACAAGGCTTCCTTGTGGCCTATCACTAAGTATCCATAAAATAGAATACAAAGGACAACAACTTATCACACAAGAATTTGCATCCCTTCCAGTATCAAGCTTGGAAACCTCCAACTACTAAGGAGAAACTCTAGAAGCAACCCAGTTCCCAAGGTTGGAAAACTCAAAAGTAAGAAGACAACTATAATACCATAATATATACATTATGTGCTCATGCACTATCTAAGGTTCCATCTCACCCTATGCTATGTCAAAACATAAGCGTAGTTATGAAACTCTCAAACAAAGAACACACCAAAACAACACTCTCCAAAAGAAAGATTCAATCCAACAACCTCTCTACATATCTCTTTTACATAGACAACATTTAATCCAGTACATAATTCAACTCATATCAAGTGATCCATAGTGACAAAAAAAAATCTATTTCAGAACTTCCTCAACACTTCAAACAATGTTCATTGCATCTAACAACAATTAATGAATTCAATCCTACCAAAACTCTTAGTAACATGCATGCCACAAAATAGTATATTCTCTGCATCCTACTCCCTTATACAACCTATCATAGGCCCATCATGGACATGATAGAAAACATATCATGATACATGACCAACAATTTAAAACATTCAAACATAGCCACCAATAATAAATAAATAATAAATTACAAAGAAAATAAAAAGTCAATTCCAACAATAAGGCATAAAATGTGCACAATGTCAACAAAAAATCTAGCATGACCATCA
Source organism: Cunninghamia lanceolata (assembly GCA_027924645.1). NCBI lineage: Eukaryota > Viridiplantae > Streptophyta > Pinopsida > Cupressales > Cupressaceae > Cunninghamia > Cunninghamia lanceolata. Next base: position 7,851,121 of record BSBN01000977.1, read on the forward strand.
AGATCACAAGATAAGTAAATATCAAGTTTTGATGGCTATATTTTTTCATAAATAAGAACAAAATTTCAATGTTGGTCCTTACAACATTTAGAGAAATTACCAGAATCAAATGAATAAAATGTGAAAATTCAAAAGTTCCACATTACATGAACTATGTGACTAATTCTAGCCACTAGAGAGGGAGGACGATGCTACACTATGCCTAGATCCAAAGTTGAGGTGAGTAAGAGAACACACTCAATTACACCAAACATACGAGTCTTTAAGACTCCAATCATATCTATAATCTAAAATCATTTCTCCTTAACCACATGAACATCACTCAAGATGCCCAGCAATAAAGGTTGCATTCTGTTCAGGGGAATTATAAACATCATGCAAGGACACACAATCATAAAACATCTGGTAACCAAGATTAATCTAGGACAAAATTAGTTTCAGAAGCCAAGGTATCTCAACACACCAATCTCACCAACAAACAATAGTTAACATTTCTCAGCAAACAAGGATTCACCAATCATATGGATAATGCATTAATAAAAATTCTCACGAGACCAAATTTCTTCACAACATGATGACAAGCATACTAAATGCACACTAAAAAATGGGGAAATCACAACCTAAAGTCACAAGATATAAGGTTTACTAATTCATTCAAGATTCTAACACCTCAACATCACAAGGACTATGCAAATGACCCTTCTCACACCCCTTTTTCCTCTTTATCTTAAACAATGTAATGCAATAAATATAGTCAGGCTCTCACATGAATCCTAGGGAAAAATACAATCTAGGAACATAAGTCATTACTCTAAATCATCTATCTAGCAATGCAATGCAATACTATCTCTCTTACAATCACATAATGAATCCATAGTCAGGGACCTGCTCTCTATAAGACGATGCAATATGCATTCAAGCAAGCATTCTCAGTCACCATGCAAAGGCAATATCAATATGACAAGCATTTCAGGATATGCTACTCTTGCAACAAACATACACACAATAGGGTGCACAATGCAAGGTACATGTTAAACTAGCATTACCACCACAATTTTCTTCACATATCAAGGCATATGATCAAACATATCCTCTTTCACATACTAATGCATAACTCTTTAAAGAGTAAACCAGGTTCAATCACATTTAAGAACATGGTATTTTCTTTCACACAAAGATTCTCATAACTCCACTATCAAAAGTGGTTACACAAGCATGAACATGACCCTACAAAGGTCACTCAAGTACACTCATACATTGCAAAGGCTCATGGCAAGCATTCAGGAAATCCAGAAGAAAAACACACATAAGCAACTTCTCATCAACCACCAAGGTCTATCTAACCCCAAAATCAATGTATTCCTTGTTGCAAGTATGGGCCTAACCGGTGTTGTCATTGATGTCAACATACTCCTTTTGCATTGATGTCAAGGATTGGATGAGTTGTATGCTGAGGATATTAAGAAAATTAGTCCTATCAGGAACATAGAAGAACAATGAAGACATTGAGGTCAAGATCCCAGCTAAGATGAAGATCAGAGGATGCACATAAAAGGGTTTGTAGATATGTGTCTTAAGATGATCCAGTAAATATTTGAGAGGTCCGCATGAAGATTTGAAGAAGTTATGGCCACTTGAGTAAAATCGGTTCTGGCAGATGTTCAAAGCTGACAAAGTGACACAGATAGGTCCGGTGAGATACGGAAATGCAATATCTTGTTCTACAGATTTGGTGGAGTGTTTAGGAAGTCAATGTGAATTGACAACTCAATTGGTTCATGGTCTGGAGGTCCACAAGCATCTATTCCAATATGACAGTGATAACAGACTATGTTCTTGAGGTTCTAGATGAAGGAGAGAATGATTTCAGTAAGTAGAAGTAGTGTGGATGTTCTTGGTGATTCAGGCAAGCTTGTGGAGGTCTTTAGATTGTGTCCAGTTCGTGTTGGTGGTCTGCATTGAAGATTGAGCTCATAATTGAAGAATTACTTCTTGATGATGATGTTCTTCCTAAGTTTGGCCGACTGGATGAGTTACACATCTTGCGGATGATCTTGAAGATGTTTTACGAAGCATGGTGTGTTCCTCTAAGAAGATTGAAGTCTCAGATTTGTGTAGCCGACAGTGTGTTGATCCACATGAAGTCTTTTTGTAATTAGTCAAGTTGTATTTGTGTATTTTCTTTGTAAACTATGCTGACTTGGATGATTATCCCTAAGTTGATGTCTTGTATAAATAAGAAGTTGTGAAGTCATTTCAAAGGTATCTTGGAAGAGATGAGAGTGTGGTAGAGAGGAGCAAAGCGAAAGGTAGAGAAGAAGTATTGGGCTTAAATGGAACTAACTCAAGCATGGTGAAGATGCTATTCTTCAATTCAAGTATGTAATATTTATCATTCTGTAGACAATGTGTCTCCTATAGGTAGTGGGCCTCTTGTGAGCAGTGTGCTCGGGCAGTGAGCCCTAATTGGCATGTGCCATTTTGTTCTCCTTATTCTTTTAACAGAGAATACAATTTTGGGTTAGTCACCCCGTGGTTTTTCCCTTAACCGGGTTTTCTACGTTAAAATCTTGGTGTCTTATGTGTTAATATGTTTATGCTCTTGAATTGTTGCATTATGTTTCCATGATTGACTTATTATTATGCTGCTGAATTACAAATATGATTTAAGTGATTAATAGGAAGAAAGTTTTGGGACAACTGATTCACCCCCTCTCAGTTGTCTATCTTGAATCCAACAATTGGTATCAGAGCCAGGTTCCTCTAAAAGAGCTTAACTGCTTAAGGAGATCCAGGTTGTCTTTCTACAAGAAGGATAGTCTGAGGTTTGATGGAACCAATTTCACTCTTTGGAAAAGCCGCATGGAATGTCACTTGCAATGTTGGATCATGGCTTCAAAGAAGTATGTTCCTCCACAGAATGGTCCGAGAATCATAGATGAAATCAGAGATGCTAAAAATAATCTTCAGGTGAAAGAAGCTCTACTAAGTGCCTTATCTGATTCAGAGCTGACAAATGTTATAGATCTAAAACTTGCATATGAGATTTGGGAAAAAATAGAACTTTTGCATGAAGGAGACAAGTATGTTAAATGTGCCAAGCTACATAGTCTAAAAGGAAAATTTGAAAACCTAAAGATGAGTGAAGATGAAAATATCACTACATTTATGCCAAGAGTAAATGAGCTTGTTTGTGGCATTAGATGTGTTGGTGGAATCTTAGATGAAGATGAGATTGTTGCCAAAGTTCTTAGATCCCTACCTGCTTCTTACAAATACAAGGTTGCTTCCATTGAAGAATTCATATCTTTTTCAAATATCACAAGACATCAATTAGTTGGAAAATTAGCTGCATTTGAATTGGCCGAGTTTGGAGATGCACCCCCAAGACTGAATCTATATTCAAAGCTAGTGCCTCTGTAAAAGGCAAACAAAAGTTTTATCCGGGAGAGAACTTTTCAAAGAAACTATCATGGTATGAAAAAGAAAGAAAAGATCTGGAAGAAGATGAAGCAGAAGCTACTCAACTGGAAGCCCTTATTGCAAAAAGACTACCAAGAGGATCCGGTAAGTATGAAGAAAAATTGCCCTTTAAATGTTTTAATTGCAATAAGATTGGTCATTTTGCCTCAAGGTGTTCGGAAAGATTTTCAAGAGAAAATCCAAACAGATCAAGATTCCAAAATAAATGTTACTATGTTCATGAAGATGATGATGATGAAGGAGTAACATATGATGAATCAAAAATAGGAAACAAATTTGGAAGTGACTGGGTGTTTATTGCCATCAAGGAAGAAGATTCAATGCCCTCTGAATCTGTCAATCATAAAATGGTAGAAAGAGCTCTGGCTGCCCAAGTTGAAGAAAAGGATGATTGGGTCACTGACAGTGGATACTCCCATCATATGACAGGTGACAAACATAAGTTCATAGATTTGGAAAGATATGAAGGAGTTGTGAAATTTGGTGATAATTCTGCTGGCAAGATTAGAGGTAGAGGAACTACTTCTTTTGATGGAAAGAACATAACCAATAATGTATTGTATGTTGAAGGTTTGAAGAACAATCTTCTCAGTGTTGGACAATTGGTGGATAAAGGCTATGATCTCCGATTCAAAAATAGAAAATGTAAGATCTTTGAAAGTTCCAGAACAGAGATTGCATCCGGTACTCAAACAAAAGGTAATATCTTCCACTTGGTTGGTACTGGTAAAAGTTGTTTATTTGTTTAAATTGATTAGAGTTGGTTGTGGCATAGGAGAATGTGTCATGTGAATTTTGATAGTATCATCAAGATAAGCAACACTCAGGCTATAAGAGATCTTCCAAGACTGGTGAAACCTACTAATAGTTTGTGCAAAGAATGTCAGTTGGGTAAGCAGAGTAGAGTCACATTCAAAAGTAAGGAACAATCTTCTACCGGATTATTAGACTTGGTACATACTGATGAATGTGGTCTGGCAAGAATCAAGAGTCTGCAAGGTGATAGACACTTCATGTTATTAATTGATGACCACTCCTGGATGATGTGGGTGACTTTTTTGAAAGAGAAATATGAGGCTCTTGAGAAATTCAAAATATTCAAGGTTATGGTAGAGAATGAAACTTGATTGAACATAAAATGTCTAAGGTCTGATAGAGGTGGAGAATTCATATCTGGTGAGTTCATAGAATTCTGTGAGAAACATGGGATAAAAAGATAGTTGTCTGCTCTAAGGAAGCATCTAGAACCATGATGATGGAAGCAAATGTTCCTCAGATCTACTGGAGAAAGCTGTAAGCACTGCAATCTATACTCTTAATCGAGTACAAATCAGAAGCAATACTGGTAAGCCCCTTATGGACTCTGGTTTGGCATCACTCCCACTGTGAAGTATTTTAGAGTCTTTGGTAGCAAATGTTATATTAAAAGAGATGAAGACCTTGGCAAATTTGATGCTAGAAGTGATGAAGGAATATTCTTGGGTTAATCTACTCAAAGCAAAGCATACCTGTGTTATAACAAGAGATTGAGAAAGATTATAGAAAGTACAAATGTGAAGGTTGATGAAGGTATTGAAAAACTCTCAAGGTTTTATGAATATGATGAAGATGATCAGAATGATGTTTTGGTCCAAGAAGTCCAAGCCCCTTTTGAAATTCAGATCCAGACTGATCCGGAGAATCAGGAAGAAGAGACAAGTTTGAATGAACCTGTGCAAGAAATATAATTACAAGAAAGTCCCAAAATTCCCAGGAATGTAAAACTGAATCACTTTGAAGATCAGATCATAGGTGATAAAAACAAATGTGTTCAAATAAGAAGAAAGATTGCGCAAGACTCAGAAAAGCATTGTCTGATTTCAAAGATTGAACCAAAGTTAGTGAATGAAGCATGTAATGATGAAAGCTAGACTAAAGCAATGGAGGAAGAGCTGATGCAAATTGAGAAAAATCACACTTGGGATCTTGTTCCCAGACCTAGAAACAAGAATGTGATTGGAACCAAATAGGTCTTCCGGAATAAATTGAATGAAGATGGTGAAATAGTAAAAAAACAAAGCTAGATTGGTCTGCAAGGGTTACTCTCAAGTAGAAGGAGTTGATTTTGAAGAAACTTTTGCTCCGGTGGCAAGAATTGAAGCAGTCAGATTACTTCTTGCCTTTGTTTCTTTCAAGGACTTCAAAGTATATCATATGGATGTCAAGTTTGCCTTCCTAAATGGTGACTTGGAAGAAGAAGTATACATTGAGCAACCGGATGGATTTCAATTGTATGATCATGGTGATATGGTCTGCAAGTTGAAGAAAGCACTGTATGGACTCAAACAAGCCCCAAGAGCTTGGTATGAAAGATTGGATAAGCATCTTTTGAAGATTGGTTTTCAACAAAGGTACTATTGACAGTAATTTATGCTTCAAAATTGATCATGAAAATATCTTAATTATTGAAGTGTTTGTTGATGATATCATTTTTGGAGGAAGAGATAGTATGTGCAAAACTTTTGCAAATCAAATGAAAAGTGAATTTGAGATGTCCATGTTTGGAGAAATGAATTTTTTCTTGGGTCTACAAATCATTCAAACAAAGAAAGGAATCTTCATTTCACAGACCAAATATGTGAAAGAATTGTTGAAGAAATTTGGGATGGAGGACTCAAAACCAATGAGTTCTCCCATGGCAATTGGATGTAAATTGAGCAAAAATGGTGACTCTCCTAAGGTTGATTAGAAAAGTGTAGGTCAATGATTGGAGGACTATTGTATTTTACTCAAACCAGACCTCACATTATGAATGTTGTTGGTCTTGTTGCTAGATTCCAAGCTAATCCTAGAGAATCTCATGTCATGGCAATCAAGAGGATTCTTAGATATCTAAAAGGGACAGTTGAGTATGGTTTATGGTATCCTAGAGATCATGATTTCTCTCTTCATGCATATACAGATGCGGATTGGGTAGGAGATGTGGATGACCGGAAGAGTACCAGTGGTTGAGCATTCTTTTTGGGGAAAAGATTGGTTTCTTGGATGAGTAAGAAACAAGAGGCAATATCTCTGTCCACTGCAGAAGCAGAATATATTGCAGTAGCAGGTAGTTGCACTCAATTATTGTGGATGAAACAAATGCTAAGAGACATCAGAGTGGAGTATAAGGAACCTATCACAATCTTTTGTGATAATTCAAGTGCAATAAATATATCAAAAAATTTGGTGTTGCATTCAAAGAAAAAACATATATCCATCAAGTTTCACTTTTTGAGAGAGCAAGTGAACAAGAATGAAGTCAAATTGGAGTTTGTGCCCTCCAATGATCAGATTGTAGACATTTTTACTAATCCTCTACCTAAGGACTCTTTTGAGTATCTCAGGGAGAAGTTAGGGGTTATTACCCCTCCAGTTCTGAATTAAGGTGCACTGATGTGCATCAGTCCGGTGGATCTCACAGTCATATCTTGTGGTCTGGATTGATGATGGGAAGTTATTACTCAGGGGGAGCAGTTGGTATGATTATGAGTGAATCAAGTATGTGCCCTTTTCCATTGATGTCAAAGGGGGAGAGAAGACATGTGAAAAATAAAAAGTGATTACTGATCAAAGGGGGAGCAGTAAAGGAAGAGAAGACATGTGAATGACTATTGTTGATAGGGGGAGTTATGTCAGTCGGTGAGGAGAAGTTCTTGTCTTGATGGTTAAAATAATTTTTTATATCATATGTTGCCATCAATGACAAAGGGGGAGATTGTTGCAAGTATGGCCCTAACCGGTGTTGTTGTTGATGTCAACATACTCCTGTTGCATTGATGTCAAGGATTGGATGAGTTGTATGATGAGGATATTAAGAAAATTAGTCCTATCAGGAATAGGGAAGAATAGTGAAGACATTGAAGTGAAGATCCCAGCTAAGATGAAGATCAGAGGATGTGCATAAAAGGGTTTGTAGATATGTGTCTTAAGATGATCCAGTAAATATTTGAGAGGTCCGCATGAAGATTTGAAGAGTTATGGCCACTTGAGTAAAATTGATTTTGGCAGATGTTCAGAGGTGACAGAGTGACATAGATAGGTCCGGTGAGATCTAGAAATGCAATATCTTGTTTTGTAGATTTTGTGGAGTGTTTAAGAAGTCAATGTGAATTGACAACTCAATTGGTTCGTGGTCTAGAGGTCCGCAAGCATCTATTCCAATATGACAGTGATAACAGACTATGTTCTTGAGGCTCTAGATGAAGGAGAGAATGATTTCAATAAGTAGAAGTAGTGTGGATGTTCTTAGTGATTCAGGCAAGCTTGTGGAGGTCTTTGGATTGTGTCTAGTTCGTGTTGGTGGTCTGCATTAAAGATTGAGCTTGTAATTGAAGAATTACTTCTGGATGCTGATGTTCTTTCTAAGTTTGGCAGACCGGATGAGTCACACATCTTGCGGATGATCTTGAAGATGTTCTAAGAAGCATGATATGTTCCTCTAAGAAGATTGAAGTCTCAAATTTGTGTAGCCGACAGTGTGTTGATCCACGTAAAGTTTTTTTGTAATTAGTCAAGTTGTATTTGTGTATTTGCTCTGTAAAGTATGTTGACTTGGATGATTATCCCTAAGTTGATGTCTTGTATAAATAAGAAGTTGTGAAGTCACTACAAAGGTATCTTGGAAGAGATGAGAGTGTGGTAGAGAGGAGCAGAGCGAAAGGCAGAGCAGAAGTATTGGGCTTAAATGGAATTGACTCAAGCATGGTGAAGATGCTATTCTTCAATTCAAGTATGTAATACTTATCATTCTGTAGATAGTGTGTCTCCTGTAGGTAGTGGGCCTCTTGTGAGCAGTGTGCTCAGGCAGTGAGCCCTAATTGGCATATACCATTTTGTTCTTTTTTTTTTAACAGAGAATACAATCTTGGGTTAGTCACCCCGTGGTTTTTCCCTTAACCGGGTTTTCCACGTTAAAATCTTGGTGTCTTATGTGTTAATATGTTTATGCTCTTGAATTGTTGCATTATGTTTCCATGATTGACTTATTATTATGCTACTGAATTACAAAGAGGATTTAACTGATTAATAGGAAGAAAGTTTTGGGACAACTGATTCACCCCCCCTCTCAAGTACACTCATACACTACAAAGGCTCATGGCAAGCATTCAAGACATCCAGAAGAAAAACACACATAAGCAACTTCTCATCAACCACCAGGGTCTATCTAACCCCAAAATCAATGTATTCCTTACCACAAACATGCAAGGAAGACATAACAGAAGAAGGCACATGCTACTCACTACACGCCAACACACAAGGACCCACACATTCTCGAACAAACCGAGTAACACATACACCCTAGAGCTCCCAATGTTGGAACTGCACTCTAATACCAAATGTAAAGTAACTAAATTCCATCACATAAACAATTGAAGTAAAAGTTGAATTGCAATTACACTATCAAGGAAAAGAGAAAGAGTTTTACTAATAATTGACAACACAAGATTTGATTCATTGAAATGGTAAACAATAATGTTAAAATTCATCATACAGAAGCACAGTTATAGAGCTCCATGAAATAATATGTATATTTTTCAATATTGGCTTAAGTGCCTTACAATTCATTCCAATACAATGGAGTAATACCAATTTCAGCATATACAAGTAGAATCCATAATACATAGATCAATCATCGACCACCATCGACCATCTAGTCATCTTCTATGTCAAAGGACAAGAACATGGTTTAGGCACTTTTCTGACCAACCACGGAGCTTATGCTTCCCTGATATTCTTCAGACTTGAAGAATGCCTGCCCCTGCACGAAGGGCCTAGCAACCTGTAAATAGTTGGTAGGGTGGAATCTAGTGTGTACCTATTAACCTACATGCATCCCTAACTTGAATGCAGCATCACATTAACAGAATATGGCAGAGAATAAAATAAATAACTAGGCATAACAATCCATCGATTTCAATGGTTCATTCGTCTATTTCAATGTCACAATTTAACTTTGGCCAAAGTATGAAACTATTTAAAGGTGTGTACACCGTGAAAAAGAAGACCTACTTCTTTGTTTTACCCATATTCAGCACCTGTCTTGGAAGGTAACTTTCCCAAATAGACAATGCATAATAAAAAAAAATGTATTTCCATTTCCTTCGCAAACACATTAAAATAATGATAATAAATCAATTCTTCTAGAAATAAACAATAGTAATGAATCTTTTTGTTATAAAATTAGCATCTCCTTGTTTTCATATGTACCTAGTTTTATCAGAATGTTTGATTAGTGTTTTGCTAACACATTTTATGGTTTCAGCTCATGATTTTGACTTTCCTATGCTATTTTGCAGGGTATAATATAGTAATTTCAGTCATAAAGCAATTGGAATATCTCAACATGTGTTTCTACAGTGGGTATAAATATACCCATTTATATATAAATGGTTTTTATATATATATATATAATGATGAATGTCATCTTTCAAGAGAGGTAGAAATGAAAAGATTTCACTATTCTATATCAATTTTGACAAATAATTGGTTATTTGCTAAATTCATGCCAGAACAACGATAAATATAACAATAAAACTCAGATTTGGATCAATATTCATGCCAGAACAACAAATGCATGCCAGAACAGTGGAAAGTACATATAGTAATACTCAGATTTGGATCAATATTCATGCTAGAATAACAAATGCATGCCAAAACAACAAAAATATGAAGAATAACTTAGATTTTGATTTGAAATTTAAGATAGAACAACAATGTGTATGAAGTCAAACTCAGATTTTGTTTATTCTCATGCCAAAACATCAGTATGTATGAAGTCAAACTCAGATTTTATTTATTCTCATGCCAGAACAATAGTATGTATGAAGTCAAACTTAGATTTTGTTTATTACCATGCTAGAACAACAGTATGTATGAAGTCAAACTTAGATTTTGTTTATTCTTATGCCAGAACTATAGAAGTTGTAAAACCAACCTCACAGGACCCAGTGAACAATGCAAAACCTAAGATTAACCTTCCACAAGAGAAAAAAATAAAGAGAGCAATTTGCACAAAAATGATGCAATTAATGAAATAGATTTTTTGAATTACATGAGAGAACTTGATTTTATATTTGCAAGTTAGAAAACCCTAATGAGAGATTCCTAAGTTTAGCTTAAGTGAAATAAAGTAAAGGTGACTTAATTAATTAATCAATATGATTAAATTAATTAAGTAAAGAACCTATTACTCTAACACCCCAGGCCTTAAGATGAACTTAGGGAGAAGCTAAAAAACTAAGGACAAATGCATGAAAGCAAAGATGGGTCCCGTCAACTAGGCCTGATGAGGTACCCATGTACAAAAGAGTTTCTCACAGAATAGAGAAAAGGAGAAAACTACGTGGGAAAAACTCTTCCCCAAAAGAGAGAATAAACCTCCCTACAAGAGAGAGAGAAAGAGTGAAGGACTAAGAAGTCTCCACAAAGGATGTCCCAAAAGAATAGGAACATGAAGAACTCCATTGAAGCATGAAGAATCTGCAAACACTATCGAAGAATGACTGCTATAGTGCTGAAAGAACCTCCTCTAAAACAAGATGAAGATAAGAACCAAGAAGACAAGAATCTGCATGAGTGCCCCTAATGGCACTACTTGAATCAGATGGCAAACAAAGGCAAAACATCTGGAACTCAAAGATACAAATGGCATAGGTACCACAAGTATGAAAAATTGATCAAGTGAAAATAGGTCACCTTCACAAAAGGAATGCGAGACTGTCCATATGGTAAATGCTCAATCTCACCGAAATGCATGGGTAACCAGCCACTGATGTACTATTACATCCACCTAGTACATAGGAACAAATACTAGATACATAACTCACTCCAATGTAAAACCAATGAAGCATTAGCACCGACAGTAGAAACCACCCCATAATGAGGACAAGGGAAAGCCATGACAGGTACACTGAAACTGTGTGAAAGCAAGAAGTGCATGTAGAAGAAACAAGAACATGTGAATGTGCAAACATGAAAATACCAACAAATAAAAGGGTGTGCAAACCAAGGCACACACACATGAGACAAGAATCAATGTGATTCACTATTGTCGTGGAAGGGACACTCACTTAACAAAGGTGTGATGGCAAAACAAAAGGCAAACATCAAGCCCCCATAGAACTTTATATTATAGTGCGAGTACAATAAGGCACAAAATTATGTCCAAGCTCTCAAGTATATATGTACAATGCTGAGGCACTTTAATTCAGTGTGTTTACATACGAGAAGTGCTTACAATGGAAGCTCACAATATCCAAAAAATGACCACATGCTGAAAATACAATTCTCTGATAGAAATAGAAGAAACTGATAGAACCATGATGAAGTACATAGAAAAACATATACTTTCAAAAAAATGGGACCCAAAAAGGAGTCCGGATGTAGAAGATATGACCCATCAAAGTCTCCAAAACGAGAACTGCACAACAACACTAAGAAAACTAATTTCTGGAAAAAACCAAAAGTCAAAATTGAAAACCACCTACACCACTATGAAGAACACGAAATCTACCCCTTTTAAAAAAAAATTGCACTGAAAAAGACCTCCATATGACCGAGATATGGCCTTTGGAAGATCAAGTACAAAAATGAAACTACCAATGGTGAAGGGTAGATTTGGCAAAAAAGTAACCTCCACCAAATTTAGCAAAACTGCCTCCAACTTTGGAGATCTGCTAGATTTAGAACCCTGCCAAACTGGTTAGCTGAACCCAAAAAGAACTCCTCCAAACAAATGTAGAGCTCCTCCAAACTGGAAAAAACTGCCAAAAGGGCCTCTCAAAATAAACCTGTAATATTATAAAAGCCACCAAGTGGCACAAATTTCAATGCAAGAAGGTACATTAACATATTTATTATGTTTTTTTAAATAAAAAAACATTTAAAAAAATTATTACATGTCATGCTTTTTTTTTTTTGAATTAAAAAAAAAAACATTGAAAAACTTTTTTTATTTTAAAAAAATTATTATGAGGTGGGGGTTTGAATCCCCCACACCCCATATGGGTATGTAGTAACTAAGGGACCGCAACCCCTATGGGGTGTGGGCCCTAGGCCTACAGTGCAGGAGTGTTGCGTAGGTACCCTGCGCATGTACCTTCGCAAAAAAAATAAGTTTTTTTTAATGCTTTTTTTTATGTAAAAAAAAAATTGCTTTTTGAATGGTTTTTTTCAATTAATTTTTTTTGAAAAATACTTTTACATGTAGTAAAAAAAATTTGCTTTTTTTAACAGTCACCTCGAAATGTGTGCTGGGGAGGTCGTACGACTTCTCTGGCAAATGTTTTTTGCCCCAGATGAGCCTGGAGCCAATTTCAACGATTTGATAATCAATCTTAAGGTTCTTGGGCCTTCTGAGTGGGATGGTAAGGTCCGTTTGGGCCCAAAATGCTCTAAAAAATCTTTCCTCCAAATCCGAAAAAAAGCACCCACTGAAACCCTTGCAGATCTGGCCTACAAAGCTCAAATCAAGCCAAATAAAAGGCTAATCTAACTATTTCAATTACTTTGAATCCAATGAAATACTCCATTTTACACAAAAATGCACCAAGAAAATAGCTTTTGCTCAGAATTTTCTCCAAATCTAAGAAGGGGCTTACAGATCTAGAGCTCTAATACCATGTAGAAGTTGTGAAACCAACCTCACAGGACCCAGTGAACACCTGTAAAACCTAAGATTAACCTTCCACAAGAGAAAAAAGAAAAAATAACAATTTGTACAAAAAAGATGCAATTAATGAAATAAGTTTTTTGAATTACATGAGAGAACTTGCTTTTATATTTGCAAGTTGGAAAACCCTAATGAGAGATTCCTAAGTTTAGCTTAAGTGAAATAAAGTAAAGGTGACTTAATTAATTAATCAATATGATTAAATTAATTAAGTAAAGAACCTATTACTCTAACAAGAACAACAATATCTATGAAGTCAAAATTAGATTTTGTTTATTCTTATGCCAGAACAACAGTATGTATGGAGTCAAACTCAAATATTGTTTATTCTTATGCCAGAACAACAGTATATTGAAAGAATAACTCAGATTTGTTTTGGCATTCAAGCTAGAACAAAATACATAGAAATAATAACTCAGATTTGTTTTAGAATTCAATCCAAAACAACAATACATAGAAAGAATAACTCAAATTTGTTTTGGAATTCAAGCCAGAACAACAATACATAGAAAGAATATCTTAGATTTGTTTTGGAATTCAAGCCAAAACAATAATACATAGATTTCTCAAAAAAAATTAAACAAACCACGCAATCTTTTCCATAGGCAAAAGAATGGAATTTCAATCGCACAAAGAATGGAGAAGAAAACCTGGAATAGTTAGAGAAGTCGTTCAATTTGTGATGCCCTTAATCCTCGACTACATTCCTATTTACCCTTTTGTAGTTCGTGCCTTCTTTCCCTTCTGCAGTTCGTGCCTCTTATTCTTTTCCTTTCCTCTATATTTATCTCTTTTTGTTTTTTTAGGGCAACTCTTTTATTTTCTCCATCACTTTTTGGTTCGTCCCAATTCATGCAATACTTTAATTTTAGTTTAATTTTTTTTTCAAATTGAAACCCACGCGTGCTTCTCTTTATTAAAACACACACACACATATATATATATATATATATATGTTTTATTGAATAAGGATTTTTTTATAATTCGTAACAAAATTTATTTATATATGAATATATATACAAAGATAGACACAATTTAATTTTGTAAATAATATATTCATATATATGTATACAAATATAAGCATTTTTAATTTTGCAATAATATTTAATACTATATATATATATATATATATAAACAAGACAAGCTTATTTAATTTAACGATTCAGTCATCGAAAATCATGCATATAAATATTTGCAAGAAAAACAAGTCACATACATATGTATACCATGAAGAACGTTAAACAGATAGTCATGGGTGCAAGAAATATGATTCTATGTGAGTGTGTGATAGGGCACCAGACAAAACCCATCCAATTGTTGAAAAACAGCTAGGTCCCCTCTACCTGAAACATGTTCTTGCCTTTGACAATACCTACAACCAATCTCACTCATTTTCCATGGTCAATAGGTTAGTTCTGTAAAAACATAGCCAAAGCGACCTAAACTAACTGAATCATAAGCTTAATAGTGTATCATCATTATATTTATCTTTAATCGAGCATTAAGTAGAATTCAATAGTTTTCCATGTATTAAATGTAAATGAAATCAATCCAAAAAGTTTGAGATGTGACACCATGGGAGGTCGATCTCCTGTCCATTTCATGAAAAATGCATTCTCTTCCAGATCCTTGATGCTCTTATCCAAACCATCCCTTTCTAGATAAATCACAATGCACCAATTAGGGATTCTCTACCCTAGAGGGACTCGATTTACCCCTGATGCTCTCGAGTCTATGCTAGTAGTCCAATCTTTATTGCGAACCCAACGATTCTCTGATTCTCGCTAGCTATTAGGATTGAAGTCTGCATATTCGGTCCAGTCTCTTGCAATGCCTCTTTCATATGTTCATAGACTAGGGTTTTGGAAAGATCTTTGGTCACCACGAAACCTCTGCTCCTTTAAAAATCTCCTCTTTCTGAGATCCTCTCATCCCCTTCGAGGTCCACTCTGTCGCCTGCTAGAATGGTTATTTCTCTCCCTATGCTCCCATAGCCCATTGCTCCACGTAGAGTCATAACTGCCATATTTGCCTCCCTGCCACCCACACGCCATCTATAGGTACTTTATATTATTACAAAGTACATATAATTCAGTTATTATTAATAAGTACATTTAATTCAGATATTTTTGTATGCATTGGCTTTATATAATATTAAACAAAATATATCCTTCCTTAAATTATTTTAACTTTTTTAATAAAAGTTATAAAATTTATTATTACTTTTTAAAAATTATTTTACCATAGAATAATGTTACTTTTGTTTAATTTATTTTACCATAGAACCATACAATAATATTAAATCAAGAGTTATTTTAGAATTATTTTGTTATAAAAAAGTTATTTTATAGGAGATATTTCCACTTAATCTATATAAAACTATATACCTTGTACTTTTACACATGTAATTGTTGTAATTAATATTTCATCAAAAAAGGTAAGAAGGATAATAAAGGATTTCTACCTATCATTTAATGGACAATGAGATTGGAACATGATAAGTGTTACCATTTTGTTTATACTTTATCTACATAACTTTCTATACTATGTACTTTTACACTTTTATTTTACATTATTTAGGTTATTGTTGTAAATGTATTATCAAAGTGTTTAACTTAATTTGTATTTTAATTTTGAATTTATTATTAGAATAACTTATTTATTGTTTTAATTAGGATTAATCTAATTCAATAAGATTTTTGTTTACATGAACAAGGTTGTATATGTGGTCCTTCTTTTGAATTGGGCCATGTAATAGTCTAATCTATTGAATTTGAACTTTTCCCACTTGAATGCCAACTTTCCTCGATCTTGATTGTTACATGTGGGGTCATGTGCCAAATACCTCGAGTTAATCTATTTTGACCATATATTTATACACAATGCTAAGTAATTAGTTGTCATGAAAAATATTGAAAAATCATACTCCATAATATCAAAAAGTATTTGAGTTTCACATTAGAAAGCACAACATTAATTTTTTATTTAGATTTTATAAAAATTTAAATTTAAATTTAACTTTTCCTATTTATTTATAAAATTTAAATAAAATTTTTAGAGTTTTGTAATGGCTCTAAATTTTATTTTTAGTTTAAATTTATTTATTTAGTTTCTAATTTGGCTCTATGATTTTTGTAGTTCTTATTCATGTAAAAAAGACAAATAAGAAGCCCATGAGAGAGAAAAATGTCATGATTAAAAAATTTGTAGAAAAAAAAAGGTTGATAAGGTTGAAAAAATAACAAGCGGATCTTTAAGATCTACTTGTTTAAAATTCTCAAGCAAGTGCACCCTCATATCAACATTTCTAGCAAGACTATGGTAATTATGGACAAGTTTATTAATGACATGTTTGAGAAAATTTCCACTGAGGCTACCAACTTTTCTCGCTACAACAAAAAAAACATCACCAATATACAATAGATTCAGACAGTTGTGAGGGTTTGTCTTCTTCAGGAGCTTGGAAAGTGTGCAGTCTCTCATTGTTCAAATATTGTTACCGAGTTTATGAATGCTTGATTGTCTTCTCTCCATTTTGTCATTTGGAGTTCTAATCTCTTTTTGTATTGAAATTTTTTATTACTCTACTTATACTCTTAATAATGATATTTTTGATTGTATATTTTGAGCATATATTAATATAGTTTCTTGAGCCTTTGAATAAAAATACCACATATTAATATAGTTTCTCTTTATATTAATTGAGTATTTTGTTAAGGTTGGTAGAAATGATATTGATGTTTTATGGATGGTGAGATCTAAACAGACAAGTTTTGTTAAGTTGTTTCCACTTAATCTATATAAAACTATATACCTTGTACTTTTAGACATGTAATTGTTGTAATTAATATTTTGAATTTATTATTTAGAATTGATTTATTTAATGTTTTAATTAGGATTAATCTAATTCAATAAGATTTTTCTTTACATGAACGAGGTTGTATATGTGGTGGGTGCTGCCATAATAATGGGTTACACTTTCTGGGACATCCTGATTTTTGCTGAAATCACATATTTTTAGAAAATATAATGATTTAAACCTTGAAAGGTTCCATTTAAAGGATTTTAATTGAAGAGGGTTTGATCAAACCCCCTTAGATTCAAACTCCCTTGGATAGAACTCCGCTAGTTTTAAACCATACCTATAATGGAGTCTCCTCTACACCTATCAAAATGTTGATAAAAAATAACTTTTCATTTACCTTTTGGGGCATCAAATGAATTCCTTTAAAATTTATGTTTTGTAAGTATGTAGTCCTTATTATAAGCTTCCCAAAAATGTATAATTTTAAATATATTAATATGATTATTATATTTATTTTTTATTTCTTGTGATTGTAGTTTTTTCAATGAACATCAAGGTGTTTGTTTCACACATACGAAAAAATAGTAAAATAGAGAAAAAAAATTCTAACAAATACATGTCCTCTAGGTATTGATGTCCTTATTCCAACAAAAAAAATTGAATTCTGATGTACATGCAAAAAAAGCTATGTTGGACAGAATACACCTATGTCTAAATTATAATTGGTTTGACTTCAAAACTTAATTAAAAAAAATATTCAACAAAACATTATGAAACTAAATGCATCCTCTAGATATCGATGTTTCCAATCTAAATTCAAAAGAATCAGAATTTTATCCTTTGTAAAAAGAAAGTTATGTGCGATAGAATACACATCACTTTAAAAAAATGTTGTTTACTATTAAAAACTAGTTATCAAAGGAGAAATTTTTTTTTACAATTTAACTCCAATTTTTTTAAAAATATATATTTAGAATCTACAGACAAAATCTCACAAATCACTAGTTCGCATCATCTTCAAATTCCTAATGGTTTAGCAGCTATAGGTGTCAAAAAGTGAAGATTTAGTTCAAAATGTTGATTTTAATGTCAAGTTTGGCCAAAAAGTGTAACCCATTATTGTGGGATCACCTTGGTCCTACTTTTGAATTGGGCCATGTAATAATCTAATCTATTGAATTTGAACTTTTCCCACTTGTAATGCCAACTTTCCTCGATCTTAATTGTTACATGTGGACTCATGTGCCAAATACCTTGAGTTAAGCTATTTTGATCATATATTTATACACAATGCTAAGTCATTAGTTGTTGTTGGTCTCCTACAATAATTTAACAACTGAGCTCTTAAATCTGTAACTTAGAGATTGGACATCTAACCTGAATAGCTGTCTTAATCACTATGGAGATGCATTTCACTTGTCAACCTAGGGATGTGAACTTGAAATGGGTTAGCACGATATGTGCACTAAAAACTTCTAAAGTAGCCACATTCATTCTATAACTAAGAAAGACATAATGCTAAAGATAAACTGCTAGAAAGGAAATAACAGGAATGCTGAACATCAACCAACAACTATTCTAAGATCAAGTACATGACAAAAATTAAAAGTCTAGGCAAACAAACAGGAAACTACTTTGTCTGCTTTGGCTGCAGGAACAGACACATAATAAAATTCTAGTGGCTGCAGGAACATTCAATGCCAGATTTAACTAAATGCTTAACATAAAATATAACTAAACTAGAGGGTGGAATTCTCACCAAGTGGGCCTCCTTGGATGAGTATTCCCTAAGACAAATGTAAACTCAGAAATGCGAATTTACAACTTCATTTTATTCATTAGAAAAAGATGAGTACAACTGAACATTATAACTATATTACTAAAAATTGGATAATGCAAGTACAATCTCTACTTAATCAACAACCCCTCAGAAGGAGCATCAGAGTCTTATTTATAGAAGGAAAACTACAAAACTAGCTACCTAGAAAGGCGGTCAACTCCAACAGAATAGGAGGACACCTCATTATTGAAAACATAGAAAGTGGAAAGGAGGTTACGCATGCGGGGAATCTGGTCATCAAGTTGCTTTAACGTAGATCTAGCATAACAGTAACTCCTAAATTTGCTCAACAAGTATTTAAGATTAGTTACAAGGCAGTTGTCTTCCCTCCATTTGACATTTGAACGATCACCATGTTTGACTTTTTATGGTAAGCGACCAACCAGCAGAATCTTCCTCTACTTTATGGATGCCGATTATATCTGCATAACAATATTAGTACACACAATAATTGTACATCTGTAACTATCTTGGAGTAATATTCATTAACCATATGTAAAATTAACATAGATAGTTCATATAGCATGTCTTTGTCATAAAAGAATATAAGGAATGACCTATGCTCAACAAGTTATAGCTTTGAGGCAATGACATAAAAAGATCAAGATTAAAGTACCAAAGTCCAAGATAACGACAGCAAGTGGATAATAAAGTTTAACAAAATTGAGTCATAAACTAGACTCATCAGTTGTCATGAAAAATATTGAAAAATCATACTCCATAATATCAAAAACAATGAGTTTCACATTGGAAAGCACCACATTAAATTAAAATACTATATTATTCTTTGATCCTTTCAATAAAAACCTAAAAATAGGCAACTCAACTTCACCCTGTTATTAATATAAATAGGCATGATTGAAAAATGGTAAATATAGTTTCACCATTGGTATATTGACATTTATAAGATGATTGACAATTTGGATGTCTTCTATTCAAAAACACATTATTTTAATTTTAATTAGTAAGCTTGCTTTTACTTTGTTCACTTATTACAATTTCAATCTATTTATTAAATAAAATGTGAATTACTTTGCCATCCAATTAGAATATAAGATATAGTCATAGAAATTGAAAGAAAGAATAAAAAAGAGTTACACTCACAACATAACAATGACACTCTACTTTAACCCTAATCCCTCGACCCTCAACCCTATCCCTAAACCCTTGACCCTCGAACCTTAACCCTCAACCCTCAACGTCAAACCCTAATCCCTCAACCCTTAACTCTGATCCCTTGACCCTCAACCCTATCCCTAAAGCCTCAACCCTAAAGCCTCAACCCTCAACGTCAAATCCTAATCCCTCAACCCTTCACTCTATTCCCTCAACCCTAAACCCTATCCCTAAACCCTCAACACTATACCTTAAACCCTAATCCCTCAACCCTCAACCCTAATCCGTCATCCCTCAACTCTAATCCCTCATCCCTAAACCCTAAATGCTATCCCTATTCCTAAACCCTCAATTGACTCGATACTATACCTTAAACCCTAATCCCTTATCCCTAAACCCTCCAACCCTATACCTAATCCTTATACCCTCCACACTCTACTTTAACCCTAATCCCTCGACCCTCAACCCTATCCCTAAACCCTTGACCCTCAAACCTCAACCCTCAACCCTCAACGTCAAACCTTAATCCCTCAACCCTTAACTCTTATCCTTTAACCCTCAACCCTATCCCTAAACCCTAAACCCTAAAGCCTCAACCCTCAACCCTCAATGTCAAATCATAATCCCTCAACCCTTCACTCTAATCCCTCAACCCTAAACCATATCCCTAAACCCTCAACACTATACCTTAAACCCTAATCCCTCAACCCTCAACCCTAAACCTTATCCCTAAACCCTAATCCCTCAACCCTCAACCCTAATTCATCATCCCTCAACTCTAATCCCTCATCCCTAAACCTTAAATGCTATCCCTATTCCTAAACCCTCAACCAACTCGATACTATACCTTAAACCCTAATCCCTTATCCCTAAACCCTCCAACCCTATCCCTAATCCTTATACCCTCCACACTCTACTTTAACCCTAATCCCTTGACCCTCAACCCTATCCCTAAACCCTTGACCCTCGAACCTCAACCCTCAACGTTAAACCCTAATCCCTCAGCCCTTAACTCTGATCCCTTGACCCTCAACCCTATCCCTAAACCCTAAACCCTGAAGCCTCAACCCTCAACGTCAAATCCTAATCCCTCAACCCTTCACTCTAATCCCTCAACCCTAAACCTTATCCCTCAACCCTCAACCCTCAACCCTAATCCATCATCCCTCAACTCTAATCCCTCATCCCTAACCCTAAATGCTATCCCTATTCCTAAACCCTCAACCAACTCGATACTATACCTTAAACCATAATCCCTTATCCCTAAACCCTCCAACCCTATCCCTAATCCTTATACCCTCCACACTCTACTTTAACCCTAATTCCTTGACCCTCAACCCTATCCCTAAAACCTTGACCCTCTAACCTCAACCCTTAACCCTCAACGTCAAACCCTAATCCCTCAACCCTTAACTCTGATCCCTCAACCCTCAACCCTATCCCTAAACCCTAAACCTTAAAGCCTCAACCCTCAACCCTTAACGTCAAATCCTAATCCCTCAACCCTTCACTCTAATCCCTCAACCCTAAACCATATCCCTAAACCCTCAACACTATACCTTAAACCCTAATCCCTCAACCCCTAACCCTAAACCTTATCCCTAAACCCTAATCCCTCAACCCTCAACCCTAATCCGTCATCCCTCAACTCTAATCCCTCATCCCTAAACCCTAAATGCTATCCCTATTCCTAAACCCTCAACTGACTTGATACTATACCTTAAACCCTAATCCCTTATCCCTAAACCCTCCAACCCTATCCCTAATCCTTATACCCTCCACACTCTACTTTAACCCTAATCCCTCGACCCTCAACCCTATCCCTAAACCCTTGACCCTCGAACCTCAACCCTCAACCCTCAACGTCAAACCCTAATCTCTCAACCCTTAACTCTGATCCCTCAAGCCTCAACCCTATCCCTAAAGCCTCAACCCTAAAGCCTCAACCCTCAACGTCAAATCCTAATCCCTCAACCCTTCACTCTAATCCGTCAACCCTAAACCCTATCCGTAAACCCTCAACATTATACCTTAAACCCTAATCCCTCAACCCTCAACCCTAAACCTTATCCCTAAACCCTAATCCCTCAACCCTCAACCCAAATCTGTCATCCCTCAACTCTAATCCCTCGTCCCTAAACCTAAATGCTATCCCTATTCCTAAACCCTAAATGCTATCCCTATTCCTAGACCCTCAACGGGCTCGATACTATACCTTAAACCCTAATCCCTTATCCCTAAACCCTCCAACCCTATCCCTTAACCCTCAACCCTATCCTGAAACCCTTAACCCTCAAATCTCAATGTACTCAACCCTCAACATCAAAAACTAATCCCAACCCTTAACTCTGATCCCTCAACCCTTAACCCTTAAAACTTGAACCCTAAAACGTATCCCTACATGCTCGACACTCAACACTATATCTTAAACCCTAATCCCTTAATGCTCATCCCTAAAGCCTCAATCCTAAATCATTAAACCTTCAACACTAAACCCTATCCCTAATCCCTCTACCCTTGACACTCTTATTTAACCCTAATCCCTTGACCATTAACCCTATCCCTCAACCTCAACCCTTAACCCTTAACCCTCAACTCTCAACATTAAACCCTAATTCATCAACCCTAAACCCTAATCCCTCAAACCTAAACCCTATCCCTAAACCATCAAACCTCAACACTATACCTAAAACCCTAATCCCTATCCCTCAACCCTTAACCCTTAAAACTTAAACCCTATCCCTACACCCTCAACACCTGACACTATATCTTAAGCCTTAAACCCTCATCCCTAAAGCCTTAACCCTCAATCCTTAAACCTTCAACCCTAAACCCTATACCTAATCCCTCTACCCTCGACACTCTAACCTTAACCTTGACATTAAATGCTAATCCGTCAACCCTAAACCCTAATCCGTCAACACTAAACCCTATCCCTAAACCCTCAACCCTCAACACTATACCTTAAACCCTAATCCATCAACCCTAAAACCTAATCCCTCAACCCTCAACCCTAAACACTATCAATAAACCCTCAACCCTCGACACTATACCTTAAACCCTATCAGAAAAGCTTTGCGTATGGTACATCCACAGTGAGTAATTAACAGTTGAAATCAGAAGGATGATCATTATGAGAAAAGATTTGCATTGGGGTACATCTATGTTTCTTGCTGTCCACCCCGCACTTAGGGAAGGTATATTGTTATGAAATAGGCAAATAATCTCCCATTGTTTACTGGCTCTATCCACAAGAACTACTAAACTATACCTTAAACCCTAATCCCTCTACCCTCAACAATCTACCTTAAACCTAATCCCTCGACCCTTAACCCTAAACGCTATCCCTAAAGCCTCAACCCTAAACCCTAATCCCTCAAGGTCCTAAACTCTAATCGCTTATCCCTAAACTCTGAATCCTATCCCTAAACGCTCAACCCTCAACCTTAAACCTTAATCACTCAATCCTTATCCACCCCTCTCCTCCCCTAGCTGGCTCACTCTTATCTCTACCCTCCTCTGCCCTCGACACTATACATACATAAATATAGGCATACATAGATACATACATACATATAGGCATAAATACATACATACATGATTAATAGACTTGAATAGAAAAAAATTTAAGGGGAACATAATGCGAGCGTGTTATAACGCGCTCGCGTTATGTCAAACATGACAAACAACAGACTTGCGGAAAAGGAAAAATGCAAAGCAAGAAATAACGTGAGCGCGTTATAACGCGCTCATGTTATGTCTTGTTTTGGGAATCCCAAGCCTTGGGCTTGGGATTTGCTTTGGATTTCCAACCCAAAGGCTTGGAGTGCCTTTTGAACAGTCACAGATGTGTTTTTCCATATTCTTCAAGATTTCACATAATTTTGTTCGTGCTAACCCTCAGATTTGCACGCGTTTCAAGGTCAAACAAATCAAACACCTGGGTAATGTTAGGCTTTCTCTTAGCTATTTGACGATGTGATTTTTTTCACATTTTAACAATGTTAAGCCTTTCATCTTTAATTTCTTTTGTTTGTGTGTCCGTTTTTGGGCAAAAACCACTGTTTGGTCTTTTTTTCATTGTAAATTAACTGTTCATTGAAATTTTAAAAAAATTACATATTTAGAAACTAGACTCCATTCTACAAATATTAAAAAAAGAAAAAAATGATTTTCAATTAGTTTTCAAAATTTATAGGGGTAGCACGGCCAAAATTCTATTTTTTAGGATGTATCCACTTTGAAAATTAGTAAAAAATCAAATATTTATAAAAAAATTATCAGAAAAATCCGGCATAAACTACATGCTATTAGCTAATTTCTCATTGAAGCGATTTTAAAAATACCAAAAAAAAGTTGACCTTTTGAGGGAGCCACAAAACATGCTATGTTATGTTTTTTTGACAGAAACAACACCAATTTCTGTGGCTCCCTCTTTTGAACCCCTTAATCTATGCCATTTTCAAAAAAAGTAGTAGTTTAGAAAGTAGACTCGGAGCACTACGATCATTGTTTTGGTTGCATCTCCAAATTTTGAGCGTAACTATGCTCAATTTCTCATCCAAGGCCAGTAGTTCTTGATTTCAAAAAAAAAGTGGCCACTTAAGACCCCTTTTTGGCCCCCCATCTTCTTGCACTTACCCATTTGTCATGCCACATTATTCTCTGATTCTGCACCACTTCTGTATGATGTAAAGCTGCTTTTCTCATCTCATCCAAAGCATTGAGCTGCATGATTCTTTCTTTTTGTGCCTTAGATAGATCCATCCCCAAGTCAAGTGCAGTCTGAAGAGTTTTATGTTCAAATTCAATAGGCATCATGGCTGTTTTGCCATACAGTAACTCAAAAAGAGTAAAACTAGTAGTTATTTTCCAGGTTGTCCTATAGGCCCAGACAGATTCTGGTAGCCTATTTGCCCAATCCTTCCTATGGACAGCCACAATTTTGGTCAAAATGGCTTCTATTTCTCTATTAGTCACCTCAACTTGGCCATTAGCCTGAGGGTGATAAGGAGTAGATTTCTTGTGCCTTATGTTGTATTCCTGTACTAGTGCTACAACTAGAGTTGAGGTGAATTGAGCTCCTTGATCAGTCACTAATTCTTTGGGAACTCCATACCATGTAAAGATTTCCTCATAGAGAAATTTTGCAACCTTACTGTCTCTTGCATGCTTCATGGCCTTAACTTCTACCCATTTAGTTACATAATTAGTGCATACTAAGATATAGAATTTACCATTAGATGGAGGATCAATGGGTCCTACAAAATCTAATCCCCACTTATCAAATGGAGTAATCACAAGCTAAGGATAAAGGGGCATCTCATCAGATTTTGTTGGCCGTCCCATCCTTTGACAACTATCACATTTATTGGTATATCTTGCTCCATCCTTGTATAGTGTAGGCCAGTAATAACCTGCATTCAAAATCTTTATTGCTGTTCGCTTTGCTGTAAAATGTCCTCCACAAGGTTCATTGTGACAGGCATGCAAAATGTCATATGTTTCATCTTCTCTCACACATCTCCTCATGACATTGTCTGGTCCAGTGTAGAAGAAACATCCAACAATCCATGAAAAAGGAAAATATTTTTCAATGAGCACCCTCCTTTCCTTATGAGAGAAGTGAGGAGGGACTCTTCCTGTTACTAGGTAATTGGCTATGTCAGCATACTAGGGTGTTTGCACAGTGAGTGAAAACAAATGTTCATTAGGAAAAGAGTCATCAATGAGTTGGTTATCCTCTGATGTAGTCATTCTTGAAAGAAAGTCTGCAACCACATTGGCCTTCCCTAGCTTATCCACAATAGTGATGTCAAATTCCTACATTAACAACACCCATCTTGCTAATCGACCAGCTATGAGAGGTTTGTTCATGAGATACCTAATGGTTACATGATCTGTGTGCACAAAGATTTGATAATTGGTTATGTAGTGACTAAATTTATTAAGTGCATAGATGACTGCTAGCATTTCCTTCTCTGTCACTGTATAGTTGAACTCAGCACCCTATAAGTTTTTGCTAATAAAATAAATAGCATGCTCAATGACTCCTTCTTTCTAGCCTAAAACTGCTCCTATGGCATAATCTGATGCATCAGTATGAATGTGGAAAGGAAGTTCCCAATTGGGGCCTTTAAGTACAGGAGCATGGGTTAAGGCTACCTTTAAATCAGAAAATGCTTTGTCACAGTCTTCATTCCACTGAAATTCAACATCCTTTGTAAGAAGAGTATATAATGGGGATGCCATTTTGCTGAAATCTTTGATGAAACGTCTATAATACCTTGCATGACCCAAGAAGCTTATGACATCCCTTTGCTTTGTAGGAATGGGCAGATTGACGACGACTTCAATCTTTGCTGGGTCTACCTGTATTCCTTTTGGAGAAATGTAGTGGCCAAGCACTACTCCTTCCTGCATCATCATGAAGCACTTTGTACTGTTTAAGGATAGGCTGTGGTCTTCACATCTTTCCAACACTTTGCCTAAATTTTCTAATGCCTCCTCAAAAGTAGCACCATAAGTAGTGAAATCATCCATATAGATTTCCAAACAATCATGTGAGATATCAGAAAATATGCTAATGACTGCTTTTTGGAAAGTTGTAGGTGCATTGCATAAGCCAAATGGAAGCACTAAGTAGGCATATGTCCCCCAAAGACCAGTAAATGTTGTTTTCTCTTGATCTTCAGGTGCAATCTGAATCTGATTGTAACCGCTGAATCCATCCAAAAAGGAAAAGTACTACTTTCCTGCAAGTGAGTCCAATACTTGGTCTATGAAAGGAAGGGGAAAATGATCCTTTTTGGTGGCAGAATTTAATTCTCTATAATCAATACAGACTTTCCATTTTCCTCCCTTCTTGGGCACAAGAACCAGAGGATACACCCATTGGCTATCTGAGATTGGGTAGATAAATCCTGCATCTAATAGCTTCTACAATTCCTCTTTGACAATTCCTCTTAATACAGGGGTTATTCTCCTTTGTGGTAGTCTTACTGGTGTACAATCTTCCTTTATGTAAATCTTATGGGTGCACAATGTAGGATCCAATCCTTTCATGTCATGATAATCCCATGCAAAAGCATTTTTATGTTTCTTTAACAAATTTGTCAAGGACAACTATTGTGTTTGAGTCAAGTTGCTATTAATATCGAGATATCTTTCTTTTGAAATTTCCACTTGAGTTGTGAAGTCAACCATAGTTATTCATTAATGCTAGGTACCTTAATTTTTTGTGGAAGCAATGTATGTAACATACCTGATGTTGTAGGAGAAACTGGAACAAGTATCCTCGCTGGATCAACATAATGAGAGGATGATGCTTCCTCTACTTCACAATGATTTTGAATTATATTAGACAACAGCTCCTCCTCTCCTTGAAGCTATAGGAAAGAACTTCTGCCTATCATCATACGCTGCTCCACAAAATTAGCTTCCTCCACCTCTTCACTAACATGAGGCCAAACAGGATTATCCATATCATGAGATGGCTATGTAGGTGGGTAAAGAACAAGTGTTTTAGTGCTTCTCCCATAAGAGATGGTCATATCTCCTGATCGACACCCAATATAAGCATCTACTGTGGCTAACCACGGCCTTCCCAAAATGATGGGGTATCCTCCCAATGTAGCTTTAAGAGAAAGTATCATGAAATCAGCTGGATATTCCCATGAGTCCAGGGATACCACAAGATCCTCGACTATCCCATCAGGTTTAATAGTAGAGCTATCAGCAAGCTACAGGATAGTAGGAGTTGGTCGCATGGTTGCAACATTCAGTTGCTGCAAGATATCCTTTCTCATTACATTTATGGATGCTCCAAGATCAATCAGAGCATTTCTGATTTGGATTCCATTTATAACAACTCCTACCATAGGACTTCTTGGATCATTATATTTGGGAATAGTCACTTTTCCAAGCATGATGTCAGCCAACTGTCCCACCACATGAACCATAGTGGGGTCTTTCATTTTTCTGCCTGGCTTCTTAAGGCATGCTTCTTTAATTTCTTTTCCATATATAGGAACATCTTTTATGACTTGAAATAGACGGATCTTGACACATACATGTTTCAACTGCTCTAGAATGTCAAAGGTGGGTTCCTCTTCTACTACCTTTTGTTTCATAGTTTCTAACCTTTGTGGAAATGGTGGTTCTTGGGGTGTCTGTTTGACTGACATTGGTTCAGGATTTTTAGGTACATTTGATTGAATGGGGGTTTTGTTAGGTTTCACTTCTTCCTTAGAAAGCTCAGTAATAATGAGTCTTGAAGGAGTTGCCAAGGTAGTTCCTGAGCACAGATGTATATCACTTACATTCACAGCATATGCAGGGAATTGATTTGGATCAACAGAATATACTGGTTGTTGCTGTGGTCTATTATTTGGGCTAGGTGAGGGTTGAGCTGGTAACTGAGTAGGCTTAGGTGTATTTGAATTGGAGCTAGCAAGTGGAGGCATTCTAGCAGGCTGTTGGGGCTGAGGAGGTGACTACATGTAATTAGTGGTCTGATTTGGCCATTGTTGTCCTCTCCATTGAGATGTTTATTTCCAATTTCCTGGAGGTGACTGCCAATTCCCCAGAGGCTACTACCATTGGGGTGCAGGGTTTTGGTAATTTAGCCAAGTATTTTGAGGGTTGTTCCAAGACTGAGGTGGATATCCTCCATAACTATGGAAATGGTTGTTGCCATTCGTTACTAGATGCATAAGTATTAAAATGTGGTCGAACATATGATAATGGATCTGGTGACATACCTTGTCTTAGAGCCCATGGCCTCCTTTGTGCAACATAGAAGACTTGATCCTCTTCAACTTGTATTGGCTTGAACTCAGGTGGAATATCCTTGCTGTCAAGGTTAGCTACCAGCTTGCATCTGCAATCCCTCTTCTTTTGTCTGCAATGAGGACAATATTTGGTCAACATTGCCTCAGCCTCTTCATGCTTCTTCTTTTCCTAGAGTGTGTCCAACTAGGTGGCCATATTATTTATAATATCTTTCTTAAAATCAGATAGCAAGTGGCTTATCTCCATCCTTGAAACTCCATTGGTAGAGGTTTTTCCCATAAGGGAATGGTAACCTCTTCCTTTCTTCATGGCTACTCTGGAATAATTCATGGCTGCTCTGGAATAATTCTAGCACAACTTCTTAATATCATCCCAAGACACTTTGGTAATATCTCCTCCTCCCATTAAATCCAAGGCATCCATGCAATGCTCACTTATTCCCCTGAGGAAGAGTGGTTTTTAAGAGTCCTCAGTGAGTGCATGATGGGGAGACTTTTGTAAACAAAACATGAACCTTGAGATGTAATCCTCCAAACTTTCATCTTTTTTCTGCTGCATTCTGAAAATATCATTTCCTCTCATATCCCCACTCCTACAGTAGTCTTTATATTTATCAAGAAATTTATCTTTCATTTCTTCCCAGGTATTGACAACATCACTACCTAGACTCATAAACCACCTTAATGCAGCCTCTTTCATGGTAGTAGGAAACAACTTAAGTTTATGAGCATTAGTAGTGTAGTCATAGCTTCTATAGAGGATATCAAATTCAAACAAGAAGGTGTCTGGGTCCTTTATTACAAGTCCATAAAACTTGGGGAGAGCTGAAGTAGGTATGTTCTTGAGATTATCCACTTCATTTTGATGAGCAATCAGAAATGGAAACGTTGGTTGATTAGGTATGTTTTGGGCAGCCATGACTACTTGACCTATTATCAAGTCAAATGGAATTTCAACTAGGTTTGGGGTATCTTGTTCTTCAGAGGATATTTCATAACTATTCAAATCAGGGAATGCATTAAGGAAAGAATTTACTTTTGCTTCTTCTACTAGGTAAGTTGAATCATTAGGAAGGAATCTCCCTAAAGCATCTCTTCTCCTACCTCTATGCATGCAATATACTCAATATCAACCACTTCTCACACAAAAAATGTTGATGGGTTGTAGATGGTTTCTTCTTGACTAAAACACATTTTAAGGGAAAAACTACAAGGAATAACACTAAAGATGAATCCAAAGATCTTCTTAGTTTGACACCATCCTCGGCAATGGTGCCGAAAATGTTGGTCTCCTACAATGATTTAACAACTGAGCTCTTAAAGTTGTAACTTAGAGATTGGACATCTAACTTGAATAGCTGTCTTAATCACTATGGAGATGCATTTCACTTGTCAACCTAGGGACATGAACTTGAAATGGGTTAGCATGGTATGTGCACTAAGAACTTCCAAAGTAGCCACGTTCATTCTATATCTAAGAAAGACATAATGCTGAAGATAAACTGCTAGAAAGGAAATAACAGGAATGCTGAACATCAACCAACAACTATTCTAAGATCAAGTACATGATAGAAAGTAAAAGTCTGGGTAAACAAACAAGAAACTACTCTGTCTGCTTTGGTTGCAGGAACAAACATAGAATAAAATTCTAGTGGCTACAGGAACATTCAATGCCATATTTAACTAAATGCTTAACAAAAAATGTAACTAAACTAGAGGGTGGAATTCTCACCAAGTAGGCCCCCTTGGATGAGTATTCCCTAAGACAAATGTAGACTCAGAAATGCAAACTTACAACTTCATTTTATTCATTGGAAAAAGATGAGTACAACTGAACATTATAACTGTATTACTAAAAATTGGATAATGCAAGTACAATCTCTGATTAATCAACAAAACCTCAGAAGGAGCATCAGAGTCCTATTTATAGAAGGAAAACTACAAAACTATCTACCTAGCAAGGCGGTCAACTCCAACAGAATAGGAGGACACCTCATTATTGAAAACATAGA
Organism: Cunninghamia lanceolata; assembly: GCA_027924645.1. Classification (NCBI taxonomy): domain Eukaryota; kingdom Viridiplantae; phylum Streptophyta; class Pinopsida; order Cupressales; family Cupressaceae; genus Cunninghamia; species Cunninghamia lanceolata. The sequence goes on from BSBN01000977.1 coordinate 7,881,860, forward strand.
AAGTGGAAAGGAGGTTACGCATGTGGGGAATCTGGTCAAGCAAGTTGCTTTAACGCAGATATAGCATAATAGTAACTCCTAAATTTGCTTAAGTATTTAAGATTAGTTACAAGGTGGTTGTCTTCCCTCCATTTGACATTTGAAAGATCACCATGATTGACTTTTTATGGTAAGTGCCCAACTGGCAGAATCTTCCTCTACTTTATGGATGCCGATTATATCTGCATAACAATATTAATACACACAATAATTGCACATCTGTAACTATCTTGGAGTAATATTCATTAACCATATGTAAAATTAACATAGATAGTTCATATAGCATGTCTTTGTCATAAAAGAATATAAGGAATGACCTATGCTCAACAAGTTATACCTTTGAGGCAATGACATAAAAAGATCAGGATTAAAGTACCAAAGTCCAAGATAACTACAGCAAGTGGATAATAAAGTTTAACAAAATTGAGTCATAAACTAGACTCATCAGTTGTCATGAAAAATATTGAAAAATCATACTCCATAATATCAAAAACATGAGTTTCACATTGGAAAGCACCACATTAATTTAAAATACTATATTATTCTTTGATCCTTTCAATAAAAACCTGAAAATAGGCAACTCAACTTCACCCTGTTATTAATATAAATAGGCATGATTGAAAATTGGTAAATATAGTTTCACCATTGGTATATTGATATTTATAAGACGATTGAAAATTTGGATTTCTTCTATTCAAAAACACATTATTTTAATTTTAATTAGTAAGCTTGCTTTTACTTTGTTCACTTATTACAATTTCAATCTATTTATTAAATAAAATGTGAATTACTTTGCCATCCAATTAGAATATAAGATGTAGTCATAGAAATTGAAGGAAAAAATAAAAAAGAGTTGATGTTTATGTTGTTTCTGTTGGGAAGACAGAGTTTGATGTATCTGTTCTAAGTCACTTTTTTGTCTTTGTGGCTCTTTTGCTTTTTGTAAGGGTTTGGCCCCTTGTTTAGCCGCCTTATATTATCAAAAACAATGACATTTTAACCAAGATACATACAACATACTAGGATTTGTTATATTAAATATTTTTTTTCAATTATTATGTAGGTATGGCTCCACCTAGGTTGAATTTCGAATTTGACGAGGAACAAAGACAATACCAAAGGGAATATCAAAGACAATATCAAAGGGAATATTGAAGATGATAATGCGAACTAATGAAAAATACTAAAAGAGAAGAACAAAGGATACTACAAAATGAGGTTGATAGATAAAGATATCATAGCCGTAGAGCTGACATAACAGTTCAACAATTGGAATTACAAAATCGGCACCAACCAAATATGAAGATAATAAGTCATGCAGAAACATCACAACAACTTAGTGTCCCTAAAAGAGAAGAAAGACAAGAACTTAATCAATCAAATGTTAATACTAATTTTAATGTTGAAAATAAAAATTCAAGATCAATAGATTATGTACTTCAAACACCACAAAATGCACCTCAACATGAGCATATAGAGCAAACTAGAGCATGCATAACAGAACATAGAGAGCAGATTGGGGCATACAGAGTAGAGAATAGAGAGAAAAGATGTGAGGGTTTGTCTTCATTAGGAGCCTGGAAAGCATGCAGTCTCTCATTGTTAAAAGAATGTTACTAATTTCATGAATGCTTGATTGTCTTCTCTCTATTTTGTTATTTGGAATTTTAATCTTTTTTTTGTATTCAAATTTTTGATTACTCTACTTATACTCTTAGGAATCATATTTTTGATTGTATATTTTGAGCATATATTAATATAGTTTCTTGAGCCTTTTAGTAAAAATACCACATATTAATATAGTTTCTCTTTAAATTGTACATATTTTGATTAAAATACTATATTGTTTTTTAGCCTTTCAACAAAAACTTAAAAATAGGCAACTCATTTTCACCCTATTATTAATATAAATACACATGATTGAATCATACAGAGCAAAGCTTAGCATAAGACCATAGTAGAGCATATAGAATAAAATAGAATAAAGCAGATCATACAAAAGAGAGCAAAACATATAGCACAAAGTAGAGTATGGAATGCACTATTTTTAAATTCTATCAAGTGTATTACACGTTTGAAAAGAAGAACTTCACGTATCTTATATATTTGTAATCCTATTTGTAAAGATGAATATATAGTTGGTGCTCTCTTTTGCTAATCCTATTTGTATTACTAATAATAAAACATTAAAATATGCTTCACTAAACTAGATATAATTAAAAAGCAAAATATATTAACTCTTAATTCTAAAATTCTAAAATTTATTTACATTACTGCCACAACACATAATTAGATTTAGGGTTAGGGTTACAATTACGATTATAATTAGGTTCACGGTTATAGTTACAATCAATATTAGATTTAGGGTTAGGTTAGAATTAAGGTCAGTATTGGGTTGAGCATTATGGTTAGGGTTAGTGTTGGGTTAATCAAACGTAGGGTAGAATTAGGATTAGGGTTAGAATTAGGGTTACAAATAGAATAAGGGTTATCCTTTAGGTTAGAATCATGCCCAGAATTACAGTTAGGGTTATAATTAGAGTTAGGGTTAGCATTATTGTCAAGATTAAGGTTAGGGTTAGGGTTATAGTTACAATTTGGGATCAAATTACGAGTAGGGTTAGAGTTACAATTAGGGTTCGGTTTAGGGATATAATTACGATCAAGATTAAAATTAGGTTTAAAAATATAATAAGGGTAAGGGTTAGAATTTTTCTTAGGGTTAGGGTTAGAATAAGGATTAGGTTAGGGTTATAGTTATAATTAGGATTAGGGTTGGGGTTAGTGTTAGGGTCATATTTAGGGTTAGGGTTATAATCAGGGTTAGAATTATAATTACAGTTACAGTTAGGGTTAGGGTTAGGGCTAAGGCTAGAGTTAGAATTTGGGTTACGGTTAGGGCTAAAATCATAGCTAGAATTAGGATTAAGGTAAGGGTTAGAATTAGGGTTATGGTTAAATTTAAAATTAGGGTAGAATTAGGGTTAATGTTAAAATTACATTAGGGTTATAATTAGGGTTAGGGTTGGAATTACAATTAGAATTAGGGTTACAGTTTGAAAAATGGTGACAATTAGAATGAGAATTAGGATCAAAACTACAATTAGGGTTATTATTACATTTAGGATTAGGATTAGTGTTAGGGTTACATTTAGAATTATGAATATTGTTATGATTAGAATTACAAATAGTGTTAGAACTAGGGTTGCATATAGACTTATGATTAGGGTTAGAATAAGGATCGGGGTTAGAATTACAATAGAAATTAGGGTTAGGGTTAGAATTAGGGTTAGGTTTAGTGTTAGAATTAGGGTTAGGGTTAGATTAAGATTAGGGTTAAAGTTAGAATTAGGGTTACTGAATTAGAGTTACAAGCATTAGAGTTATAGTTAGGGTTAGGGCTAGAGTTAGGTTTAGCATTCGGGTTAGGATTAGGGTTAAAATCATAGTTAGAATTAGGATTAAGGTAAGGGTTAGAATTAAGGTTATGGTTAGATTTAAAATTAGGGTTATAGTTAGGGTAGAATCAAAGTCATGATTAGAATTAGGGTTAGGGTTAGGGTTAGATTTAGGATTAGGGTTCTGATTAGAATTAGGGTTAGACTTAAGGTGGATTACTATTAGAATTAGGGTAAGAATTCAAATTAAGGTTATGATTATGGTTATAATTAGGGTTAGAGTTAGGATTAGAAATAAAGTTAGGGTTAGGGTTAGAATTAGGATTAGGGTTAGAATTGGGGTTAGAGTTGGGGTTAGAGTTAAAATTAGAGCTATGTTTACGGATAGAGTTAGGGTTAGGGTTAGAGTTAGGGTTAGAATTAGGGTTAGAGTTAGGGTTAGAGTTAGAGTTGGAGTTAGAATTAGGGTTAGGGTTAGTGTTAGAATTAGGGGTAGGGTTAGGGTTAGAATTAAGGTTAGGGTTAGAGTTAGAATTATGGTTACTATTGTAATTAGGGAAATAATTAGACTTATAGTTAGAATTACAGATAGCGATAGAATTAGGGTTAGGGATAGAATTAGTGCTAGTGTTAGGGTTAGGGTTAGGGTTGGGTTAGAATTATGTTTTAATTAGAATCAGGGTTAGAATTATAGTTGGAATTATTGTTAGTATTAGAGATATAATTAGGGTTAGAGTTATAGTTACATTTACGGATAGGGTTAGAATTAGGGATTAAAAAATAACCCTAATCCTAATTATAATTGTAACCCTAACCTAATCCTTAGAATTAGTTAGGATTAGGGTTATAGTTAGAATTAGGATAATGGGTTTGGTTATAATTAGGGTTTCAATTAGTGCAAATATACAATGAAAAAAATATTACGATTACAATAAGGGCCAGGGTTAAAATAAGGCTTAGAATTATAATTAGGGTTACAATTAGAGTTAGGATTACAATTAGAGTTAGGGTTAGGATTAAGGTTAAGATTATTATCAGGATTAAGGTTAGGGTTAGGGTTATAGTTACAATTTGGGTTTGAATTACTAGTAGGGTTGGAGTTACAATTAGGGTGTGGTTTAGGGATACAGGATTAAAATTAGGTTTACAAATATAATTAGGGTAAGGGTTAGAATTTTACTTAGGGTTAGGGTTAGAATAAGGAGTAGGTTAGGGTTACAGTTATAATTATGATTAGGGTTAGTGTTAGGGTCATATTTAGGGTTAGGGTTATAATTGGGGTTAGGGTTAGAGTTAGGTATGAAATTAGGGTTATAGGATTTGTTATAATTAGGGTTAGGGTTACAATTATGGTTAGGATTAAAATTAGTGCCAGGATTAGAAGTAGTGTTAGGGTTAGATGTACGGTTACAGTTAGAGTTACAATTAGGGTTTGGTTTAGGGATACAATATGATTACAATTAAAATTAGGTTTACAAATATAATTAGGATAAGGGTTAGAATTTTATGCAGGGTTAGGGTTATTTAAAAAAATAGGTTAGGGTTTCAATTAGGGTTTAGTTTAAGGTCAAGGTTAGGAGTATAATTACGATTAGGGTTTGGGAAATAGTTAGGATTAGGGTTAGGGTTATACTTAGAATTAGGATAATGTTTTTTGTTATAATTAGGGTTTCAATTAGGACACATATATAACCAAAAATATATTACAATTACAATAAGGCTTAGGATTAAAATAAGGCTTAGAATTAGAATTAGGGTGGATATAATCAAAGGTTTGGCCTTACAATCAAAGTTATGGATAGAATTAGGGTTGATGTTACAATTAGGGTTAGGGTTACTATTATTAAGGTTTCAATTAGGATCAAGCTTAGGATTAAAATAAGGGTAAGGGTTAAGGTTAGGGTTAGAATTAGGGTTATGGTTCAACATTGAGATTAAAATATTTCTTAAAAATAGGTACCCTAATTCTAACCTAAACATTAATGCTAACCCTAATTTTAACCCCTAACTCTAATCCTAAATATAATATATAATATAATTATAATTATAATTATTATATATTTAAAAAGTTGAACGAAAACAAAATAATTTATTTACATAGGTTTAATTATTTAAAGAGATTTATTAATTTAAACTACTATAAATATATAAATAGATATTTTATTTTACTTATTTCATAGAACACCTATTTTTTGTCAAAATACTTGTAAAACTAGCATACATATCTTTATTTTTATTTTTACAATATCTAGCATATGTATCTTTAAAAAAATCTATGTAAAAATATCATTTTTGATGCATCTATTTCATTAAGTCATAGATCCACTTAAAAATAGGTGCCTTGAAAATGATACCTATCACTGTATTTTACATAGATTTTTCTAAAGATAGGTATGTTAGTTTTACTTTAATTATTTTTATTTATTTACATTGTTGTTTCTTTATTTTACTATTATAATAACTAAAAAAATTTATTGAAACATATATTTTTAGCTTTGAAGAGTTATTTTTAGTATTATAGTAAAATAAACATAGATTTTTCTAAACATAGGTATGACTATTTAAGAATTATTTATATTTATTTACATTGTTGTTTCTTTATTTGGAGAGCTATTTTTATAGTAAATTCAATAAATAAAAATTATAATAAGTGATTTATATTTTTGAAATAATTATTTATTTTGACTTTTAGAGTTATTTTATTTTTCAATAGTAATACAATAAATCATAAAAAAATATTTTTAAGTTTTAAAAATAAATAAATAAAAAATTACTTTAATTTTTACTTCTAATTATTTTATTTTTCTATATGATTATCATTTTTAATAGCTATCCTAAACAATGTTTACTTCATAGTTTCATCTAAATGATATTTATTTTTATATTATTTTATTTTATTTTATAATATAGATCAAGTGTGTTTTAGTTTTTATTATTTTTTGGGTATGTAGGTTTTTAATAGTTTTTGTTGACACATTCATGACAATTTCCAATAGACCATGACAATAGTGAACCATAGTTTAAATGTATTCTAATTTTTTTAATTTTTATTATTAAATATTAATACTTTGATGTTTAAATGAGTGAAATTTAAAGTAAAAGGTAAGAGTTTTTGTTAACATGCTCACACCATTATGTTCCACCCCTTAAAAAATGCTAAGTAAATAAAATAGCCATTATATATTAAAAAAATTAAAATAAAAAATTACTTTAATTTTTACTTCTAATTATTTTATTTTTCTATATGATTATCATTTTTAATAGCTATCCTAAACAATGTTTACTTCATAGTTTCATCTAAATGATATTTATTTTTATATTATATTATTTTATTTTTTAATTTAAGAGTTATTTCTAGTTAGTTTATTTACTTAAGGGTTATTTTATTTTATTTTATAATATATATATGGTGTGTTTTAGTTTTTATTATTTTTTCGGTATGTAGGTTCTTTAATAGTTTTTGTTGACACATTCATGACAATTTCCAATAGACCATGGCAATGGTGAATCATAGTTTAAATGTATTCTAAATTTTTTAATTTTTATTATTAAATATTAATACTTTGATGTCTAAATGAGTGAAATTTAAAGTAAAAGGTAAGAGTTTTTGTTAACATGCTCACACCATTATGTTCCACCCCTTAAAAAACACTTAAGTAAATAAAATAGCCAATATATATTAAAAAAATTAAAATTATAAAAAGTTCTTAAGTAAATAAAAATAAAATAATTTTTAAATATTTGTAAACTAAAATATTTAATAATGTTATACTATATTATTATATATTAATTTAATTAATGTCTTACATGTTGTGCCTAGTGTTGGTGTATAACTCCTATAGTTTACACTAACTATGATCACTTAAATATTTGTAAACTAAAATATTTAATAATGTTATACTATATTATTATATATTAATTTAATTAATGTCTTACATGTTGTGCCTAGTGTTGGTGTATAACTCCTATAGTTTACACTAATTATGATCACTAACTTAATCACACTTAGGCAAAATCTCACATGTTCTTTGACTTTGTCTAAGTTGTTGGTTGTTTGGGAGATGTGTCATTTCAATGGACACCTCACCCCTATTCTCATATGTAGTTGCACTATTCCTATGGAGATTTGTCATTCCAATGGACACCTCACCCCTATTCTCATGTGTAGTTGCGCTATTCCTATGATTTGTTAGTCACCATTTATCCCGGAGAGTCGGGTATCCAACTTCTACTATTTATATCTTCTCATTTGTTAATACATTTGTTCATTTTCACTTGAAATCTTGTGCTTGTTGTCTTGATAGTTTGTACACCTAGCATATATATATATATATATATATATATATATATATATATATATATATATACACACTAGATATCTTAAATACATCTATCTAAAAGACACTGAGAGATATAGTCTCTAGGTGCCTATATTGAAATTGTTATTAAGAATAGATATGGCCTTGAGACTGACGTCTTTTAGATAGATGTATTTAAGATATCTATGCTAGTTTAATAATTTTATTAATTTATTACAATATATATAGAGTAGGGAGCTAAAATATATACATATTGCTATATAATGCTAGTTTTACTTAAACATTTTTGTTTACTTTATATATTTGCAATCCTAAAAATTAGTTTTTAATTATAATTGTTTAATTTAAAGATTGAAGAACTATAATCCTACCTAGCATTAAACTAAATTAATTTACCCTACAATTAGTTTTCTTTGTGGGATGCAAGGGCAATTCTTAGCTCTAATAATTAGTTTTTAATGGAATTTTTTTGATAATTTAATTATAATTTTTTAATAGAATTAATTCCATAGTAAAAAACAAAGGTCATTAAATTAAATATTAATTTTCTTTGTGGCTAAATCCTACCCAACATTAAACTAAGGTAATTTACCCTAGAATTAGTTTCTTTGTGGGATGCAATTTTTCAATAATTTATCAATTATAATTTTTTAATAGAATTAATTCCCATATAAAAAGTAAATGTCATTAAATTAAATATTAATTTTCTTTGTGGCTTTTAAAGATTGAAGAAATATAACCCTAGCCCAAATTAAACTAAAATGAAGTAATTTACCAAGAACCTAACCCTAGCTCTCATTAAACTAAAGTAAATAATTTACCGTGTGGTTAATTTGCTTTGTGGTTTTCATAGATTTGTTTATGCAAGAAAAGTATTAATACAATTTATAGGTTCCATAATTGAGTAGCATGTAAATAGAATAAGAGTAAAGAATACCGAATGCTAATCTAACCTTCTATAAATAATAGCAGCACCAACATTCCATCACTTCATAAATTCATTTTACAAGAAACTTCTTCTCCCAATTCAATTTGCTTCATTTTTTTTTATTTGATTTTTCTCAAATTTATGTGAGTACATTTATGTTTATACACATTATTTTTCATTGATTTAATAAACTATGTCGGCTATATATTTATAATAATTAAAAAAATATGTCTACTTATTTAAAAAAATTATGTCAACTCTATTTTTATGTACATGATCACACAGTCATCCCCTTAATGCCAATAGATGACTCCTCTTGGTATAATTACTTTTATATGTCTGCTCTTTAATAGTTTTTGTTAACACACTCACACTATTGCACTCCACCCCTTGGCATATCGGGAGAGATATTTATTATATATATGCTAGTATACCTATCTTTAGGAAAATTTATGTAAAAGATACCAAGAGATATCATTCTCAAAGCACATATTTTACATATATTTTTCTAAAGATAGGTATACTAGTTTTTAAATAGTTGTAAATTAAAATAAAATAACTCTGCATAAATAAAATAAAATAAAATAACTCTTTAACTAAATAAAAATAAAGTAAAAAATGTAAATAAAATAAAATAATTCTTAAGTAAATAGAATTTTTAGAATATGAAATTTTGAATATATCTAAGTTATATAAATTTTGAATATTTTATTTTTCATGGATCTATTATTAGTAAAACCAAAATGATTGATTCATTAATAATATTAATAATGGGCACTAAATTAATATTTTACATGGTTGTCACATAGAATTTTGTAAAATTAGGTATGGTACTTTTAAAAAATTATTTATAAACTAAATAAAATATATCAAAATAATCTTATAAATTTTTTGATAATCTGTTTAAATTTTTTCCCTTCTTAAAATTTTGACTATATGTAATAACAAAATGTCTTCAAATTTAGATCCCCAATTACATACCCACTATAAAATCAAAGAGATTTTTAAGCCTGAAGTATAAAGAATACGTGAAATACCAATTGTTTTGTAATGAATGCAATTATACTTGGAAAATGGAATATCCATTGTTTTTAATGAAAGGCAAGTAGACTTAGAATATCCATGCTTTCCCTATTTTTTTTCTTTTTTCTTTTTCTTTTTAAAAGTAATTGTAACTTGATGCAATTAACACATACCTTAAAAATAGAGAAATCAAAATTTCCCTCGGCAATGTATAATCACATTATTGTTATTTATAGAATTCATAGAGACAGTTACGAAGCATCTCACATTTCCAAATTTAGATTCACTTATTCCGCCCGGTAGAAATAGAAATAGTTTTATTAGCCACTATTTACGGACTAGTACAAGGCAGTTTAGTTTTTGGACAAGGCAGAACAGTTAACAACTTAACAGCGTTAAGAATGCCTTATTTAGATATAGATCGATCTAAATAAACTCAATTGATGGAGAATATCTCTCTGGCTGAATCTATAAAAAGAAACTGCTCTAGATCGTAAGATACACGTTGCATTCATTCCCAATTCAATAAACCTAAATTTGCCACCACTTGTCATCAACAAATCCTATTTTAAGGTTGTGGGCATGCCAACAAAAGAAAATCCTGTTTAAGTGAAATGCCTGAAAAGGAAATCACAGGATCTGAATCATAGGGCTGCAGCAGCTGCTTTCTTCTGTTCGTTGCCGATTAGAGCGTTACTTCAACCCAAAAATACAAGGAGATACTCTTTCCCTTGTTCAAATATGAAACATCACCCCTAAAAATAGGTTACAAAATCTGTCCATGATATCTATTATGACTATACCTGGCAAGGCCAAGCCCACCATTCCATTTGGAGATGTTTGTGAGAAGAAAAAACATTAGATTTTCTGCCACTTATTAGAACATTGTTTTTTTTTAGTTTGTTTCTTGGCTTCTTTCTTGTAATTGATACAGTATCTCAGACAATTTTCTAATAATACCCACTTTACCACAAGAAGTTAGCCATTTTCGCTCTATTTTGTACCTGTCTTTTGGGTTTAAATTCCCCAACCCTAAACTATCAATAGCAATTTGCCTTTCCAAGACAGATATGAAGAGTTTTAAGGAATGCTTTTAGAGTGGATGGCCTTACCATTTGAGTTTTAAGGAATGCTTTTAGAGTGAATGACCTTACCATTTTGGATAGCATTTTTGCTTTTCTGAAAAGGCTGTGAAGTTGTACAGTCGGCTATCGTGGTAGATGTGGATTTTTTAATTACAATAAGAATGCTTTTATGCCTTCAATTTCTCAGCCTTAGATTTCTATATTAGGCTGGTTTACTATTTCGGTGGTTTTTCTACTCTCTTAATTTTTATTTTTATAAGATGATGCCTAGACACTTGATTTTCTTATTTAAATCCTCTGTATAAGTCACCCGATGATTACTTCTTTATCTGGGAAAAGAGAGTATATCTCAAGAAGTTAAGATATATCTCAAGAAGTTATGGGCCGAGGAAAGATAGAGATCAAGAGGATAGAAAACGCAACGAGCAGGCAAGTCACGTTTTCAAAGAGAAGAGGAGGACTGCTAAAAAAGGCTCAAGAATTGGCTATTCTTTGCGATGCAGATATTGCACTTATCATCTTTTCCAGCACAGGAAAATTGTTCGAATATGCTAGTTCTAGGTATGTTTATTTGCCATCTTAAATTTTCTACAAACCATGGCTCTCCTCAAAGTATATTTATTATGTTAGCCTGATGTATTTTTTAAAACATCTTAAAATGAAAACAGTCATTGAAAACATTATGCTGGAACAGTTTTATTAGTTTCTAACGACCTGCATTAAAAGTTTCTGTAGAAAAATGAAAACAAATAGATGAGATTTGTTACTAAAAAAACATAACATGCACAGATGTAATCTGTGTTGGACTAACTATCATGTTTTTGTGAATTGATCTTGTGGACTAACCGTCATTCTAGGTCTAGGTTAAAGTGTTGGTTTGGAAATTTCATTAACACTTACAAGTTTTGGTGTAACATCAAACCTACAAATGGTGTCAGAGTCTCAACCCAGGTTCAATTCTCCCTAATTGCATAGTCTTTATGACAAATACGTCTGTAAGAAGGTTATTGGTGTTACAGCAAACCTACAACCTTTAGCTCTAAAACCAGATCTATGGCTCTGTATTTCCTTCATACAACAAACTGCACATCTGTTTGGAGTTTCCAACAAATACGTATGTAAGAAGGTTACATAGTAAACTTAGAGAATGCTGTAAAATTTCCTTAAAATTTAAAAAAAAAAAAAAAATCTCTAATCAGAGTTTCAACAAAACTCGTCTAAATTTAGCCCCACATAAGTGAAATCTATCCTAACAGACAAGTTCTGAAGTAAGCGTAAAAGAAAAAAAAATGGCGGTTAAAAGTAGTGGGTGCAGTATGTTTTAGACACGTTAGCCTAACGATAGTTAAGGTACAAAAACTAGAATTTTAAAAGTCTAACAAAAATTAAAAGGGGTGTACAGATGGCTCTATGGATGAGTGGATGTTTGGGAAGACTCTCTAACTAAAACTTCCCTAATTGGCAGATTCATTTGGAAATTCTCCATGAGTGTTCTTGTGAGCACTGACTTTCCCTTTATTTTCGTTCGTTCAAAAACTGGTTATATCGCAGGCTTGAAACCGTGATTTTCCTTTTGACTCTTTAAAAAACATTTTTTCTACATCCAGATCTACCTCTGCAATACTGGTGCGAAGCTGGTTTGAAAGTGATTGGTGATGCTTTTGGAATTTTTATTTTGGGAAAAATCCGCCTCAATACTTTTGAATTTTTATGTTCTACCTATGTTCAAATATGTGTTGAAATTGATTTGGACAATGGTTTGCCAGAAACTATCATTTTAAAGAACGATCCCAAATTCCAGACTACATCAACTTTCATTTTAGGTGTCATCGTTGCTTTGAATACAGACATTTGGCTTCTAAATGCTCTAAACAAGAGTCCTCGGAAAGGGCTTGCAGCAGAAAACAATTTTGTACACCCAGTTGGTGGCAAGGGGCAGAGCCCTTGCATAGCGTTCTCCTACCAGCGAAGGGGAAGAAGTCTTTACTCTTTTCCAGCAGGATTAAAGCGAAGAGCTTATCCAGCAGGTGAGTTGTAATTTCTACAGTAGTCGAAATATCACAGATCAGAAGTTGATTGCATTTATACACATATAAAAGACAGTCCGTAAATGAAGAGACTAATGATGAACCCTTGCTAAATGATCTGTATTTTGATCTTGAGGTTGATATGATTCATGAAGATAACAGTCCTTGTTTACAAGATGATCTGGCTTGTGAGATTTCCCCAAATACTCCTCGAGTAGTCGACCAACTTCACTTTACCTCTGGTTCGGAAGTCCCATAGTGTTCACCTTATTTGTGGACAACCCTCTGAGAATCTTGGAGACAAAGATTCTGTCAATCAGATGACTGTTCAGAAAAAAATAAGATTTTAGCAAAAATTGGAAAATCTCAGTGCAATATGACACTAAGGCTGTGTGATGTTATCTTGCTCTTTTTCTGTGTTGTGTCATTTGTGATCAAATACCATGGCTTCCCATCGATGTTTTTCATACATATTTAGTTTAGACTTTATTTTATCAGAAAAGGTGAAACCGAATTGAATTTATTCATGTAGTGATACATATATATACCATTTCTAAATGTATTGTACACAATCACTTGTATTTATGTTCTTATTTAATTGTTTAATCTTACAACCACTAACATTAATTATTCTACTTTGATTATCAACCACTAACATTAATCATGTTGAATAAATAGTAACTACTAATATTATCCCTGACCCTTCTATCAAGCTCCTCGAGAACTTTTCTTTTTCCTTCTGTCTTCAGTTTCAAATAGGGAGGAGCTATCTGATGCTTTGGGCATGGTGAGGGATGCAATTGATAGCCAGCACATGCTAATTAAATGGTTTTTCATTGAGATAAATAGGATCAATATACGACTAACTGCTATACAACAAGGAATGGGGAGAGGTGTTGATATTGATGATAGAATGGACGAGGAAATTCAAATGTCCTTGTAAGCCATCCCGAAGGTTAACCAACTGGAGAAGGATTTGGTGTCTCATAGCCAGGAACATGACACTCGCTTGACCAAGGTGGAAACTGATATGAAAGATATTAAGAACAATCTGGGAAGAATGTTGGAAATCAGCAAATACACCATACAAAACAATGCGGAAGGTATAAGAATCCTCACTGAGAAGCTCAAGGAGCTGAAGAAAGAACACATGGCTGGGATGGGGGAAGAGAATGATGCTGAGGCTAAGTTGCAGAACACCGGTAACAAAGGTAAACAAGGTAAAAGTAATGATCAGGGGGGCCCGAGCTCTAGGACTAGAGAAAGCAAAAGGAAGTCTTTCCAAAAGGAGAAGGATGAACTTCTAGGCTTTGCCAAACTTCATGAAGAATTTTACAAACAAGAATTGGCTGCTGCAGAAACTCTTATAAGTATGTGACCTTGTTGACGGGTACCGGGTGGATGGGCATATGGTGGGCTACAATATGTTTGCTGAAAGTATCTTTTATAGCTTTAAAATCTAGGCCTTTTTTGTTGTTTGGTTGCTATCCTTCCACCTTTAATCCTTGGGGCAGCATCTGGTTGTAGGGTTTTGGGGCCCCTTCAAAACCCGTTTTACCCCTTTAATCAAAAAATTAACTATATTGACATCCCCACTAAATGCTAGGGGTCACATAAGATGACTCATAACACAAAACACTTATTCACTCATACAATGGTACACATTCACAAAAACCCTACCTAAATGACAACCATCAAATATTCATGTGACTTTTCTCAATCTTAAAAGATCTCTAAGATAAACAAACTTAGTCTCACTTAAAGCCTTGGTGAAAAGATCAACTATTTGGTCTTCTGTCTTGCAATATTGAAAATGAATCACCTGCTATTGAATGAGATGCCTGATGTAATGGTGATAGACCTCTATATGCTTTGTTCTAGCATGAAACACTAGATTGTTGGACAACAAAATAGTGCTTTGATATTCACAATGAAGTAAAGAAGGCCCTTCTTGAGGTTGTTTGAGTATTGAAAGAATAGTCCATAACTAAGTTATTTCTTTAGTTGCCTCATTTGCTATTGTATTTTACTTCTATAATTCATAAAGCAATAGTAGATTGCTTCTTACTACACCATGAAATTGGGCCAGAACCAAGAGAGAAAATATAAACTGTGGTAGATTTTATGTCATCTACACAACCCACCCAATCTGAATCATAATATCTTACCAATGATAGGTCTCCAAGGGAATAATAACAAACACCCATATTCAAAGTCCCTTGCATATATCTTAGTATTCTCTTTTCTTCCATCCAATGTGGAACCTTAGGATAACTCAAAAACCTTGAAACCACACCTATTGCAAAAGAAATATCTGGACGAGTGTGAGTCAAGAACACAAGGCTAACAACAAGTGCTTGTATAAGATAGGATCGACATCCTCACCTTCCATATCCTTTGTCAAATAAGCGGAGTAGAGACACTTTTACAATCTTCCATTTTAAATTTTCTCAACAAGTCTGTAGCATACTTGGTTTGAGAGAGATAAATTCTATCACCTTTTTGCCATACCTAGATATCAAGAAAGTAGTGTACAAAACGAAGATCTATACCATCTTAAATCTGTCTTTCAAATTCATCTTCATGTCATTAATTTTGTCCATGTCATTTCCTATGATGATTAAGATCACCAACATAGAGTACCATAATAATTATGCCACCTTCATCAAATTCCTTCACATACAAGTTTGGATCATGAGGACTATTAAAGAAGCCTTGAGTCTTGAAATACTCAATAAATCTTAGCATAGGTCAAGACCTTGGAGTTTTTTTCAAGACATAGAGAGACTTCCTTAACCTACAAACTAAGTGTTCTTCTCCTAAACTTTCAAAACCCTATTGTTGAGTCATGTAGATCTCTTCATCAATTTCTCCATTCAAAAATTCATTCTTAACATCTATTTGGTGAAGAGTCCACTTGAAATGAGTTGCTAATACTATCATATAATTGATAGTAGTAATTTTTTCTACTAGATAAAAAGTTTCTATGTAGTCAATTCCATCCTTTTGTGAGTACCCTTTGGCCACTAATCTTCCCTTGTGTTATTCAATGCTTCTATACTTGAACTTAGTTTTATACACCCACTTGTTGTTGACCACATCCTTTCTATTGGGCAATTCTACTAATTCCCCAGTTTTAGTCCTTATCAAAGAGTCATATTCATTTTGCATAGCTTGTTCCCATTCATGTTTTCCCTTAGCCTTATCATAGGTTTGAGGATCACTGGTCTTCATTATGGTGGTCATTAGGGCATAATTAACTTGTTGGATCTTTTGACAAATTTCTTGAAGACTCTCAGTCTTTTGAGGAGGACTAGATTCTTCAATTGTATTGGAAGTTGCCTTTGAACTTTCACTGGTTTCAAAGGTACTATAGGATTCATCATATTTATGTCCACTTATGGAATAAGAGAGGATTTTGTCATACCCCCAAACCCTTCATTAAGTTACTCGACATCCCTACTTGTGAACACATCTTCCACACTAGGATCATATAACCTGTATCATTTCTTCTGATCATCATAGCCAACAAATATGCTCTTAAAACTTTTCTTATGAACTTTATTTTCTCTAATCTCATCAGATAGGTGAGCAAATTCTTCACATCCAAATACTCTAAAATACTTAAAATTTGGTTTTGTACCACTCCATGCTTCCTTGGGAGTGATTTTCTCCAAAAAAGTTGTAGGCGATCTATTTAGGACATCAGTTGTAGTATTGACAACCTCAAACCAAAGAAACAAGGGAAGATCCTTGGATTGTGGCATGCACCGTGTCATTTCCACTAACCTGGTCTTATTCTTCCTTTTAGCAATGCCATTTTGTTGAGGAGTATATTTGTTATACATTTTTTTCTTGATCCCACAATGTTCATAAAAATATGTGAATTTGTTATTGAAATATTCGCCACAATTGTTTGTTCTTATTCACTTGATCCTATTCCCACTTTGATTTTGTATAAATTCTTTAAACATTTCAAATTTAACAAACACTTCGTCCTTTTTCTTAAGGAATCAAACCCAAACCTTCCTTGAAAAATCATCAATGAATCTTAAAATGTACCTAGCTCATCCCTTTGATGGGGGATTCGTTGGCCCACATCAATCACTATGGACAAGCTCAAGAGATTTACTTGCCCTCCATGCAGACCTTTCAAATTTGTCTCTATTTTGTTTGTCAACCATGAATCCTATAACATATTTATGTTTACTTTTATCTAAGGAAGTCGATCAACAATATTCATCTTTGAAAGCATAGTCAAACTTTGATAATTTAAGTGACCAAATCTTTGGTGCAATAACTCACTTGTAGAGGAACCCGTAGTAATGTATTTTATCTTATCTACATATGCTAAAAACTTGTAGATGCCATCACTCTCAACTCCTATAGCCACAATTTTGAATCCATTATTATTGTTCTTGATTATACACTTATTTGAGTAGAACTCCACCTTATAACCGTGTTGAGTTATTTGACTTACTAAGAGAAGATTTTTTGTTATCTTAGGTACAAGATTCACATATGTCATTTCCAATTTCTTACCATCATGTCCTTTCATTTGAATTAAACCTATTCCTTCAATTTCATGTGAACTATCATCACCAAGAAATATCCTTGCACCTTTTACTTTTTCTAAAGAACCAAAGAAGTTCTTATACTAAGTCATATGATGGCTAGCCCCTAAATCAATGTACCATGTGTTAATTGCATTTCCTTGAGTAGCTAAATAGGTGATTAATATATTATGATCACCTTCTTCTTAAGCAAAATTTGATTGTCTTCTTTGATAAAATTTTATTTGCCCTCCTACATGTGATTTCCTAGGACATTGATCACTTTTATGCCCTTATTCTCCACAATTGTAACATGTGATGGATTTTTTCCCTTTTAGAATTATTTTTTACAATTTCTCCATTCATTTTTTCCCTTTTGAAAATTATGCCTTTGTTGATTGTCCCTTTGTTGATTCCATTGCCTTTGATTATTTTTGTGTGGATTTCATTGATTTTGTTGCCTTTGATTTTGATATGATTTTCCTTGATTATAATTCTTATATTTTTCTCTAGCCATAAATTCTTAAGATCTCTCGCTAGACTCACCTGTGAATTCTTTAAGCCTATCTTATTCATTCAACAAAGCCCCATTAACCCTGTAGTTTTATATTGTCAAATTTTCTAGTTAGCTCCAATGTGCATATGAAATTTAGATATTCATCTAGAAGACTTTCAATGAAAAACTCTACAATTTCTGAGTCTTCATATTCCACCTTCATCATTGCATGTTGATTTCTCAAATTATTGAACTTTGTAATGTGATTATTCATGCTATCTACTCCCTTCATTGTCCCTAGTTCTTTCATACATTGTTTGCAAACTTTCCCAGAATTTCTTTGTTGTTTTTAGATCTTGAACATGAGGCCTAATCTTTGGACTAATTTTCCATAGAACTGTTGCCCGAGCATTCATATTCATTTTATCCCATTTTTCATGCATACTTGCATCTAAAGTTTTGTCTTTTATTGCTAATTCCCATAAACCTTTCATTTGTAGAATTAATTTCATCTCACATTTCCAATTTGCATAGGTAGAACCATCTAATTTTGCACTAACCACAATGTTAGAGCTTTCCGATAAGGCCATAGTTGGAAAAAAAATTCCCAAGCGCACAAACATGGAGGCTTGAAAAATAAAACCCATACGAGCACATACAATGAAATTCTTGTATTATATTTCCTTGATTTGGTCTCCTTATGAACTAAACAAACAAAGACTTTGTAAAATTTGTAACTCGCAAAGATGAGAGAAAGCTTTATCAATCTCTCTAACTTCAACAAAAATGTCAAACATTACAATGTACATAAATGACAATGGCTTCTCCTTCTTTCTAAAACATACCAAAGGAGAATGAAATTTCTTATAAAAGAAATTAAACGTCATGTAGAAAAAGTGGTGGGAGGCCAGTCACATTAATTATAGAACTTTCCCTTGGACTTCAAAAAACTTTTGACTTGGAGACCCTTCTAAAGAATATTCCTCATTTCACATGGAATAACATAATAGGAATTAATATGCAATAAAATATATATTATGAATTTTAAATGTTATAACATTGACTTGAAAAAAAATTATTCACACTTCACTACTCGTTCCACTCTTGACAGAGGCTCTACTCAACATGTAGGATGTATTTCTTAATACTTTGAACGATACCTGCATGGTGGTCTTTAGGCAAAGCCTTGGCTACCTTGCGCCTTCTCTATCGCTTGTTGCCTCCAAAAATTGCTCGCAAGCCTCTCCTCATGCGCCTCAACACTTCCCACACAGCAGACCAAATCCAAAAATAGAGACATAGAAGCAGTCGATGATTGGTAGTTAAATAGATTAGTTGAAATCAGGGGGAGTTGAAAAAATGTAAACAACCGAGAGACAACATACGAGCTGTTTATGGTGGAACATATGATACACACTATATACATGTGTATGCGCGTGTGTAATATATGTGTACATATATACTATTACTTTTAATTTTTTAAATATTTGAAACTTATTTAATTTTTTAAAGTTTACGTATCATATATGTATATAATACACATATATGTTTATCTACATGTATACTATTACTTTTAATTTTTTTAAATTTTACAATTTTTAATTTACACATTTAAATGTTTTCTTATGTTTATTTTTTATTTTGTTATTAGTTTTTATTTTTTAATTTAATTTTAAGTTTTTTTTAAGAGGGTAAAAACTATATTGAGTATCAAGAAAAATGGGTCCCGACTACAAGACCTGGTGAGGTACCCATGTATAATGTAAAAGAAAAATGAGTCCCGACCATGAAGCTTGATAAGGTACTCAAGTACAATGCAAACTTTCAAAAAAATGAAGTAAGATAGAAAACCCAGTGGGAAAAACTATCCTCCAAAAAGAGAGATTATGCAGGTGAAGAAGTCCTACTTCTTTCATTGAGTACAATATAAGATTCCCCTCATAGGAGAGAAAATGATAGAAGGTCGATGAGACCCCCCATAGTACATGTCATGCTACACTGATGTTGAATAGTTGACAAGGATGTAGATGTAGATCCAAGAACGCCGAATAATGTCCCTTCCCTTAGGAAGAAAAGAAACCACCTAAAGATGCATGATATCTTCCCATGCAAGAAGATGTATGTATGATCTTGAATCATGCTAAAGGTGATCCAAGGATGATGGTGCCCATGTTGATGCCTTTGAAGAGTGCTCAAGTGTCCCCATGTCAATGTCGAAGGATGCCATGATCAAATCAGGTACATGTGCAATAGATGAGGATGATGACGATCTAGAACCATGTGTAGGACAATGCAGAGCATGAATATCCAAAGTGGACAATGTTGATGTAGCTTCATCAAAATTGTCATCAAAGAGAAGATTGATGTCCTCAATGTGTGCTTCCATGTCAGCAATGTGAGACTCTACAAGCAGACAATTGATGTCAAGTAGAATCTGTCCCAATCAACAATGCTAGGAAGATAGATATGTTGTTGCAAAGAAGCACTGGAAGCTTTTAAAGAAGCGATACTGGAATCTAATGAAGCAATAGTAGGATTGATGACTTCTTCTATGTCATTGGAACATTTTGTTTCTATATCATGATTAGGGATGTGAGTTGTGATCAAAGAAGGATCATGTGGGAATGGAGAAACATTCAAGTCTCCATATATCTCCCAAATTTTGATCCATAATGCATGTGGACAACTTCAATATCCATGACGGCATAAAAGTGACATCTGGAATATGTAAACTGATCAATCCAACAATGTGATCACGATGATTAAACCACTTAGCCTTCTGAGATTGTTTACCAGGTTTAGGGACAAGTCCATACAGATGAGGTATGAGATTATGGAACCTAAGGTGTTTCAGGATATCTTCACATTAGGACTTATAGTTTCTCTTATTTAGGTCGATTATAGAAGAATGAGTTTCATATCCCATGATTAGAACAAGTTGATTCATCTAGACAAAAGAAAGTCAACGCATTAGGCAACCTAGATTAGGTGACCCCCCAATTTTGGTACTTTATATGTTGAGTGCATGGTTAAACCCCTTTGCTTAATTTCCCCCTTTTAAGAGGCACTTTATAAATTTAGTGTTTTAGGTAGTGTGAAAAATGAACACACAAGACCCCACCTTGATTATGAAGTTCCCCCCAAATTTGGCACTTTATAGGAGTGCTTTGTAAGTCACCCAAAAGAGACATAAACAAGCACTTTATAAGATGAGTGTGATTTTATGCTCTTTGGATTTGTGACGAAAAAAAAGAACTTTTGCAAAAGGAATCACTCAATTTCAAGTGAAGGAGCAAGAGTTATTTGACTTGCAAGTTTTTACAATTTACAAAAAAATTTGCCTTCTTTACAAAAAGAATTTCAAATTGTATAAAATTCTTGAGGGGAAAAAAATCATAAAATGGGAGAAAATTTAAGCCCCCTTGGGTTGTGCACGACTAAGGGATAAAACCTCATATGACCAAGGGCTAAACTTTTTGTTGGGACCCCCCTCCTTTTCGCTGACATCACCCCCCCTCGTTTCTTACATCAACAATTTTCACCTTTTCTTGGATGAATAGTGGCCTTACATAAAAAATTTTGCCTTCACCTTTTCTTACATCAATCTTACGGTTCCAACATTAAAAATGATCTTTCAACTACTAAATTTTAGGAACCATAAGATGAAATCCCTTATCATCCAAAACTAATTCCAAAGAAGAAGACAAAGTAGGATTGGAGCAAATCTTACCTTTGATCACCTCTACCTAGGACTTCTATCCTTTCTTATAAACTATGTCCCCACCACTAAAATCTCCTTTACCTACTTCCTTGAAGCTCCAAGACTGCAACATCTAGTCTTGACAAAGAGAGAACCCTTAGGATCTCACTCAAGGATATCATGCATCTCCTCAGAAACCTTAAAAGGGAGTCCTTATCCCCATGCGGTAATTGTACCTTGACAATAAATGCATCTTACAAAGTTTTGTTAATGCAAATTGGGTATACCAACAATATTATTAGTCTCTTTATCGACATCATGAATAGCCTCACTAGAAGAGACGAGGAAACCATGCCCTAAACCTTACCCCAAACAAGACTCATCAAGAACATTATTTCCATCTAGATTAGAAAGAGAAGACCTAACAACATTCTCTATAATAGATGGGGAATGTTGTAAAGTGTTCAAGAGGCCAACATCTTTTGATTCATCCATGTCAAAGCATTCCTAAAGATCCTTAAAAATATTAGAAATTCTACTACCTCCTCTAGCCCTAAATTGCAAGTTCTTCATAGCCACAGTAGGTTGAACTAGAATTTTGTGATTCCTAAAAGATTTACTTACACAATTATGAGAAGCAACCTCCACCTAAAGTTCAATGATATTCTCTTGCCCCCTCATCCTCATCCAAAGGGCCGTCCCACTCATAATCTTCCTCATTATCGTCATCTTCCTACCTAGCCTCATTTAAGAAACTAGGCCAAGGAGTTCCTCACTCATTGTATTATTTGTTAACTTTCATTGGCTAGAAACAACACAAATTAATTGCCAAATAGACAAGAAACTGTAATCGAAAAGTAATTATTAATTATTATAAACAATTTGTTGATATCTATATATTGATATCCATTTATGCAATCATTATAAAATTAATATCATAAATGATATATAAATATTATATAATATAGTTTAAATTTTGTTTAATATACCATATATTGGATAATAAATAATAAGTGTTTTGATTAAGGTACGTTGGTTTTGAAGGGACCATAAACCATGTACAAACCTCAAGTTTTTATTGGTCCTGAAATATTACAAAGTTATAGTCAAGCTACCTATGGGATTAACCCACCCACAACCCAAAGAGCCAACCTACAAAATACCAAATCTTGAATGAGTAATCAATATGTTGGTTCTCAAATCTACATACATTGAATCCTAAAGGTTTTTTACTTCTTATGTTTAGATTTCAAGAAGAGACTCAGCCAACAGAGTGGGAGATTTTTTTGAAATGTGGGAAACCATCCACATGTATCTCCCCTGTACTTCAGGTTTTGCCGCACCTAGTGGGTATTCCCTTATTCGCAACCAATAAATCAAGATTTTTAGTACTAGGCAAAATGTTCTCAAGTATGCACCAAGATTTTTAAGATAACTCCTAGACTAGAAAAATTCTTGGACCATCTTCTTTGTTTTACTTTGAGAACATGCACTAAGATACCCTCAACTACGAACATACTAAAAATGAACATAGAATGATTCATCTAATAATCATTATTTTTTCTGGACCCTTGGGCAAGCAAATCTCCTGATTAATGCCTTATTAAAGGTAATGGAGTCAAAACCCCTCTTGCAAATGCTTCCCTTAAAACAATAGAACTTCAAATTTAGAGGGTGTATTTATATCAGTGTCTTGCAATTATATACCCAAGAAAAAGTATTTCTTGCAAATCTTCTTTAATAATCCCTAATGCAATACATCACTTCATATGTTTTGTTTAAAGCATTTTTAATCCAATCCTTGACCATAAGAAAAAAACAAAAACATTCAATATAGAAAATATGTATAGGTGAAATCTAAAACCCTTGACTCATTCATTCACAAAAGAAATACACACATTCAAGGAGACAATTGCAATAAATACACACATAAGGTATTATTCATATTACTCAATCTGAATTAAAAATTGTCATACAAGAATTTATACATATGCAAGAAAATCTTTTGTTCTGCAACCTCACAATGCACCCAATCTATTACAGAAACTTACTCCCCAAAATGTGGATATCTTATACCCATAGCCTAGAATAAAATTTCTATATCTACCTGATCACTGTGTTTCCTTTCTTAGGTGTGTATCCCCTCTCTATACTACGACACTCAAGAGCCTTTAAATAGACAACTTATGTCAGTTTAAAATTTTTGTAGTATAATTTTCAGTTACAATGCATTTAATATTTACACCTAGGAAACTACATAATAGCTTTGATTAATGGGCACCTTCTTTTAGCCAATTCCAGAATTCTGACTAACTGAAGATCCTCCTTCAAAGTTAAAAATAGGCGTGCACCCGCTTTCTATCCAATGCTCAGGCTCATATGAAAGGCTACCAAGAAAGCAATTCAACTCATTACCCCTTCAAAACTCGTTTGCTAGAGAAGCTAGGACTTCTTTGACTTTGTGAATAGGGCCCCTCCTACATGCTGTGACTCCTGGTAGGAAATAATGGTATGCATGGCCCATCCAATTCCTCTCAAGAATAATTTAATTTTTCTACGGTTCATGGAAACTGGCTAGAATGTTGCAGATAAAAACCCCCACTCTTTTTGATTCCCCCCATTCTCTAGGAAGTACCTATTTCTTTCCTTATTCTAGAAAGAGCAAATTTGTAGCCAAGAAAACAAAGGCATACTTCTTTGGGAAACAAAAGGTAAAGCTTGCATAGTACTCATGGCAGCGATGATGTGAACGATTCATGAAAACAACCTTGTTTATAGAAATGCACAGAGGTTCATTGTGCGAGTAAATGCCTTTAGTTTATTTCATTCCAGATGTCCACACATTTGAATTTGTTGTTGTGAATTCATTCACAATCCTTTCAAGCATAAAAAAAGCATGAATCAATTGTAATTTGTCCAGAAATGCCTCTTCACATGGACAACAAAGGCCAAGTTCATATACCAAGATCTAACTAAGCATCAAGAATTACTTGAGAATTGTGTCCACTATCAAATCACCTTATTGCATGATCGAGTAACAACTGATATTTCAAGAATTCAGGTCGATTCCACCATACTATGATTACTCTTCAATTTCATGTTTGCTACTAGAGTTTGAATTCCACCTATCAATTTAGGATAGATCAAAATGAAATCAGTAATCACAAATGTATAAGAACCCATCTAGAGATCACCAGTCATTCATAAAATGCCAATAAAGCATGTTTCACACATGCTAAAACCACATGTCACCTTATCACACCATCGCGGGCCTTGAGGGACCCACACAACTTCCCCTGTGCTCACACGCTAGGCTCCAACTTTATTCTCATCGAGATGGGACCCACCAACCACTAAACATATCATCGCACTAGTGCAAGGAATATCCCCTTGCATCTTCTCAGCAAGCGCTCTTGCAATAAAATAAGGAACAAATAGATTGCCAATCCGTTATTACATCATCACGTCTGAAACCAAGCTGCCAATTAAAAAATGCAATGCAGCGATAACTTCCAACTTATCATTAGATCCATCATAGCAACCCTTTAAAGGATATTTCATACACATGAAAGCTAGTAATTGAGTTCAAAGGACTGATAAAGGATGAAGCTAAGGACATTATGTCCTCACTTATACTTGACTCTTCCTCCTCAAGAGAAGGGTCCATCACAGTACACCCTTGACCTGAGGGTGAGAGTTAGGCACATGTTTCAGGAGGCCTTTCTTCTTTCTTTGGACAATGTTCCATAGCATCTCATTATCCACATCCAAACTAGGAGAGAGAGGAGCGGAAACACTCTATGAGGTCCCAAAAGGGGAAAACACACAAGATGAGAAATTCATAACCAAGGAAGCTAACCATCAAGAAGTTGCCATGCAAACTAGAAGAGGCACACCAACATCACTCACAAAAATAGGGGTGGGATCTGGTGTTGGAGGAGCAACCACAGATGACCCCGGTGGATTAGGGACTACCACATCATCATAAATAAGGGTGGGATCTAAAGGTGGAAGAGAAACCATAGGTAACATAGGCAGAATAGGGACATCCACATCATCAACAGTAAGAGGCATAGAAGCCTCCAAATCAGGAACATCCTTGACCACATCCATAGTGAGGTGTTCACATAGAGCATTATTCCACCAAGAGGAAGATCACTGAACCTTCAAGCAATGGAAATTTGATGCTAGATGTCCCATAACAAAGCACCTCCTACACTAAAAGAGAATGCCTTAATAGTCCAAAATTTGACTCCAAGAATGATCAACAACTTGTAAATCAACCTCCACTAAGAGAGGCTTAGTCATAGTCGATGAAGATTATAGTTGTGAATGATTTATTAGTAAACAATCTTCATAAATGGATTAGTTGGTTTTGATTTTGACTAGTGTAGTTGAAGTTGAGTTTGATCATTAGAATAAATATTTGTTAAATATTGATGATCAAGTGAGTAGATTGATTGGTTGATATAATCTAATTCTTTGTGAACTTTTAAAATATTGTATGGTAGGAAATATATTTAAAACAATAATATTAAAATATTTAATGATTAAAAATTATATTTTAACATTAGATTAGAAAGGGAAAAGGAAAAGAAAAAGTACCTAAAACTAATGATAATCAACAAAATAAATTTTGCCTAAAACATTTTAGGTAGAAGTAATAAAATGATAAAATTATTGACCAAATTATTGTATATTTACATAAGGATAAGCTTACTGCTATATTATTTGATATTCATAGTTGTAGAATCAATAGAGAATTTGTAGCTTGGTGGACCTTCAATAGAAATCCATCTTTTTGAAGTCACTTCTCCTCGTGTAGGAGGTTGATACATATTGTAAAATGTTTTATACTTGTGCCTATTACACATAGGACCACTCAAAAATATATTGTCATTCCAAATAGTAGTGTAATCAACATGAATAAGGGACTTTGGTAAATGTTCCACCAATGTGCACACATTTTTGTTTGAGTCACACTCCATCACTCCATCTCTTTTAAATGAATATAAATTTCTAAAGGCAATTTCTAGACAACATGAATACTATGTTTTTAGAGTTTCAAACTACTCCATATTTGAGTCTTTGTATTAAAGACTTCAATGTACTTAGATTGGCCTAGTCACATAAAACTTCCCATTAAAAAAAACACCTTTGGAATAGTACATCCATGATTTATTCGTATCTAGAATAGATTGCCACTTGTCTTTCTCTACATCATAAACTATTGTTCCTCGATTAAAATCTCCTCAAGAAAAGTATATATTTATTTGAGGGCATGTTGAAAAGGTACATCAATATCTAGGGCTAGACATATCGACCATATAAACAAAAAATATCAATAAGTTAGAGTGTAGATGATTTAAAGAATTTTATTAAAAAATGAAATTGACGAAAATAAAAAAATTAAATACAAAAAAACTAGATTTAAATTAATAAATAGATAAATACTTGTAATTGGTATACCCACCACCAACTGTTAGATGAATAATCATAGGTCATAATTTTTAAGTTCTCTATAGAAAATATTTTTTGATTGACAACAAGCATAATTGGGATTCCTCCATCTGTAGGGATACCATAGAATGTCTTCCATGCATCTTGTTGGGGTTCATAAACATATGTGTCTTAACTATAATTAGCACAAAGTCCCATTGCTCTTGGAACTACACATATGACTTGCTCATTTAATTTCGACTATTTTCTATCTTGATAGAAGAGAGCACCGTTAACTACAATGACGTAGCTTTTGGAGACTTGTCTAAGCATGTCATGCTATATGAATGTGACCCTTAAAAAGAACTTTCAACCTACTTCATTAGGAAGTTTTAAAATAATTTATTCCATTCAGAGGCACTATTTTTTTTTCTTTTTCTAGAAATAATTTGTACCAAATAGATGACATATATAAACACACAACAATATATAAATGTATTTGTACCGAATAGATGTTAATGAATAACTAATGTTGTAGCATATAATTTCTATGTGGTATCTGATTAGATTATAATTATAAGATCAAAACTATTTTAGTGTCTAATTGTAGAGTTTGCTTCTTAAGGATTTCATCTTTTGAAGCTCCTCAACTATTTGGACATATATTTTTAAAAAACAAAACTATAAAATAACTCTTAAGTAAATAAAAATAAAATAATTCTTAAGTAAATTAAAATAACTCTAAAATAACTCTTAAGTAAATGAAATATAAAAAATTATGGAAGACCACCTGAACTTAAAAAATGAGTAAGCAACTACATATAGGGTTATAAAAAGGAATAATTCTTAAATTAAAAGTAATTTAAGTTACTAAAGGGTTGTATCTCAATTGATTGAGCATAATTTGTGAGGATGATGATATATTCCTTAATTATACCATCTACCAAGGTTTAAATTCCTCAGAGATGTGATGGAGCTAGGTTTGACACTTGGGTGATTTTTATAGACTTTATCCCCCTACTCGTGGTAGCTTCTAGTTTAGGTGTATGTTTATTCCTCATGTTGTAATCTACTAGAAGGAAAAGATTTTGATATCTATATAATCTAGTTATTTCCATAAAAATAATAATTTAAGTTAAAAAATGATATTATATATGTTTCATTCATTAAAATAGGCTTATGTGACTCATTATATTAGACATTACAAATTCATTGAATTATTAGAGAGTTGGGACTAAAACATTAGATGTATAATTAAATCTGTAGATTTTAAATAAATTAAATGTAATACTATCTATATTTTAAATGGAGGAATATATACTATTGAAGATGTTAAGAATTGATTTCTCCTTTTGCTAAAAAAAGGGGCTTTATCTATATGAATGCCTATAAACTTATGAATTAACTATACCTTACTTTAGTGCATATCCATGCTTGTGAAAATGATCTGGCACACAATTCAACCTTGACTTATAGAAGTGAAATGAGAGAAAATTGAATACTATTACAAGTTCACCTTAGTTTGCTACACCTATCTTTTTAGGGATATGGTATGTAGAGATACCATTTGGGAACTTGTTTGTTAAGGATTGATTCTTCTTTGGTCAAGCCCTTAGGTGAACCAATTCAACACCTTTAGAAAAATATTTAAAAATAACAAATAACCATGCATGGATGCCTAAGATGATGTATGTTAATGTATGCTCTAATAATGCTTCTATGGATATATTTTATGAATGCTCTTTGATTATTCCTTTTGTTCTAGCATGATTTCAAAATCAATAATGAATTTCTATAAATACATTAGCATAGATATCAAATTAACACAAATGTGTGATAGGTCAGCTCATAATGAATAGTTAAAATGGTGTCAATGTTCAAATTTCAAAATATTAGTGTTTCAATCCACACATGTGGAAATGACTTGAGGCAATTCTAAACTCATAGATCTAAACTAGGGTGGGAAATGAGAGATCTAGGGATCAAAACCAATTCCAGGAGATAGATAATGATGAAGATAGGCTAGGATAAAACCATGAATTGAGTTTTATGCAAGAATATGCCACTTGTACAATTGTTATTCCATAAAGAACAATATAATATAAGTGGATCCAACTAAAAGGGAAAAGTGCATGGATATGCAATTTTCAATATTACAATTATTTCAATGCCATTAGTTTTACATAATAAAAAAACATTATATGATTTATTTAGTTTAACATTTGAATATTATGAATTTTAGTAAAATTTATATATTTAAATTATTTCATTATTTTTTTCAGCATGAAAAATATATTGGAGAGGTACAACAAAAGCCCAGAAGGATCACAATCTAGCTTGGTGGAATATGATAATGATGTAAGCTCTTTTTCTCTCTCTTACACATAAGTTAAGGACTCAAAAACATTATGCACAAATGATATAATGGAAAAAAAATCACCTACTTCTTAAGTAGTGATGTCTTTGTTAATCATATGATCCAATAATAATGCTAAAACCAAGGTATTTTGTTTTCTATCAATTAAATTGTACAACTTTATATTTTCAAAATATAGGCCTTGAAAGAAATTAAAAAGATTACAATAACATAAATATTTTCTTCAATAATATTAAATGATCAAGAATTACATGAAATATTACATGCTAGAATTAACAAGAATCTATCCACTAAGTATGATGCTTTTTCTAAGAAGATTACACAATAATTGAAATTTGTGCAACTATTTAAGGTCCATTATGAAAAAAATCTAAAAAATAATATGATACCATAGATAACTTTTTTAGCCAAAGGTAGAATACCAACTTGCAAGAGTTACCAAATATAAATAAGGAATAATGTAGATCATATTGAGAAGATAACCCTTATGAAGAATAGAATAGTCTTATGAAATGAGTTTTAGTACAAGGAAACATCCTAAATTGAACTCTTGAGGCATGAGTTGTTGAACCACTCATATAGCCTTTTTCAAAGTGTCTACAAGTGTTTGTACTCCTAATGCTCTCCTTACAAATAGTATCAAGGGTATTAATATACTAGTTTAGAATGGCTACATTAGAGAAAAATAAGGGTAATTGAGTCTAAATTCAACATTTTCTAAAATCCAAGATTAAAATTTTGAATAGACTCACTAGGATTTTGTTTGGTACTTGCAAATTGATCAAGGTCTACTTCAAATTAATAATCCCTATAAATTGATGCGTGAAGGAGTTGTTTAGTGTCATCCATGAATGAATAGAACTCAGTGCAAGGTTAAGGTTCTAGGAATGAGCCCCATCCTCTATAGTGAAAGTGAATAACTTTCTAGCAACATATTCATAGATAATACCC
Organism: Cunninghamia lanceolata; assembly: GCA_027924645.1. NCBI lineage: Eukaryota > Viridiplantae > Streptophyta > Pinopsida > Cupressales > Cupressaceae > Cunninghamia > Cunninghamia lanceolata. The sequence continues at coordinate 7,912,195 of BSBN01000977.1, forward strand.
ATTGAATTAAAATACATTTAAATACTCTAATATTTTCTCATGCAGTCCATCTACCATGGAAGAAGTAGTACAAAATAAAATTATCAATATCCTAGGAAATAACATGGACACCCGTAGGGATATTAATAGTGCTACTTCCAAGTCATGATTCAACCATGATAGAAGAGGCACAATAGAAAATAGAAATATTAGTTAGACAAATAAGATAGCTCTCTTTCTAGTGCTAAATTGTTGGTGGGTCAAAAATTACCAAATTCAAAAGGTGTTGCTAGCACCCTTTCTCTTGAAAGGAGGTAAAATCTCCACAAGGTTTATGCTACAAGGTCTTGGCATGCCAAGATAAATTTAGCAAAAATTGAGACATGAGTCAACACACAAGGGGGCTACTAGTTGTTGATAATGCTTCTAATTAACTACACTTGGGTTGGTTCCTTCCATTTTATTATGATAGTCATTCATAAACACAAAATCCTTGAAAAGATAAGAATGTTCAATGATCTTACAAAAGGATGTTGAACTAGGATCAAGCTAAAACTAATCTAGGTATAAACTACTCCTAAACTAACTAATGGGGGAAGAAAGATCAAAAGATTAAGGGAGAGATAAAGAGAGGAGGGATGAGAAAGGTGAGTTTATCAACCAAAAAAAGGACAATTAGATTCTAAGCCTCCTCTGTGAACACATGAATGTTCTCAAACAATAGTCAATCCATGCACACCTTAAATGTAAGAGAAGTGCAACCTTCTAAGGAAAAATGAATCTCTTGCCAACCAAAAGTAACCACCATAGAAACATGGGTAGTTTACAATTTAGTACATTTAGAGAAATGAATTAGAATAAGTTTTTATATTTGAAAAGGAGTAAAAGGAAGTGATCACCATATACATGCATAGATTGCAACTAGCAATGTCACCTATAGATATACTTTAAATTCTCAGAAAGTATTTGCTAACAGACAATAGAATCATATAAGTTGTAATAGCCACATTCATTGCTTCACAGAATAGATTGAAAAAAGGAGGCTCCTCACTAATAGAGAACTATACAGAAGGAGATTTATTTCCCAATTTCCCAATAAACCATTACAAATAGAAAATGTGACCAAATAGAATTTGAAAAATTGGCCAATCACAGAGAGGGATTGTCTGATGAATTCTTCAAGAGTTGTTTTGTCAGTGGTTTGAAGGATGCCATTTGATTTGAGGTTAAAATGTTCCATCCTAGTACAATGATGGAAGCCCTAGGGCTAGCTAAGTTGGCAGAGGACAAGATCATAGCTCAACAGCATCCAAATCTAATTGTGTTCCATTCAGAAATATAGCTCCCCAAAGACCTCAAACAACACCAGCTCCTAGAACAACTCCTATCAAGCATTTGACTGAAGTAGAGATGCGGGCATGTAGAGAAAAAGGATTTTGTTATAATTGTGATGAGAAATTCACTCGAGGACATAGAAGTGTTGAGAAAAATCTCTACCTCTTGGATGTGGATTCTTCACCTGAAACTGAAGTTTGGGTGGATGCTAAGGATACAGTAGATGATCAAGGCAAAACTCAACAACCGCTTGTTGACCTTGCTTCTTAGGAAGACCACCCAGAGATCTCTCTCCATGCTTTAGCAAGAGTCACCACCCCACAAACCATGTGGGTCAAGGGTTACTTCAAGAAGCTCCCTCTTACAATACTCATTGATTTCGGTAGCACTCATAACTTTAGGATTGCCAAATAGGTTGATTGTTTTGTCCATCCTTGCTCCAACTTTGAAGTCATGATTGCCAATGGGGGCACATTAATTTGCAAAGGGAAGTGTCGCAATGTGTGTATCTCTATTGGAGATTATAACTTGTGCTCCAACATGTTTGCCTTGCCCTTAGGTGGATGTGATGTAGTTTTGGCCACCCAATGGTTACGCACACTTGGACCCATCTTATGGGATTTTGCTAAACTTTGGATGCAGTTTTCAGACAATGGGCAAAAACACACATTGAAGGGCTTACAACTAGGGTCTCTCAGCATCATAAGTTCACATCACATGGAAAATCTTCTTAAGAAGAATTCACACAGTGTCATGGCCTAGCTCCATTCCATTCAGATGCAACCATCAATGGTCTCCACTACTACTTCTAATCTACAAGGAATTTTGGGTAGGTATGCATGTGACTTTACCGAACCAGTGGGATTGCCACCTTAATGGCTAGAGGACCACCGTATTTAGCTCCTTCTTGGAAGGCGTCCTCCCAACATCAGGCCCTACCGCTACCCATTTCACCAAAAGACAGAAATTGAGATGCTCATTCGAGACTTACTAAAGCAAGGCATTATTTGCCCCAGTACTAGTCCATTTTCTTCACCAGTTCTCCTTGTTCAGAAAAAAGATGGGTCATGGTGCCTCTGCATTGACTTCTAAGAACTTAATCGCATTAAATCAAGGATAAGTTTCCAATTCGTATTGTTGATGAGCTTCATGGCCCTCATTTTTCTCCAAGTTGGATCTTCATTCTGGGTATCACCAAATTCAGGTTCATGAGGATGATATCCCTAAAATGGCTTTCCGCACGCATGATGGCCACTATGAGTTTATAGTCATGCCCTTTGGCCTCACTAATGCTTCCTCAACATTCCAAGCATTGATGAATAAAATACTTCGGTCCTACCTGTGAAAATTCATTTTGGTCTTCTTCAATGATATCCTCATCTATAGTAAAACATAGGCTGAGCATCTCCAACATCTGGATCTTGTACTACAACTTCTCTCTAATCATCATCTCTGTGCAAAATAGTCTAAATGTGTTTTTGGCCAAGACAAAGTGGAGTATCTCAGGCATATTGTTTCAGCCCAAGGGGTTCGGGTGGATCCTGCAAAAATAGATGCCATGAAAAATTGGCCACATCCTCAGACACTCAAGAGCCTCCATGGTTTTTTGGGGCTAATTGGATACTATTGCAAGTTTGTCAAGGATTACAGGAAGATTGTAGCTCTACTGATAGCTATGTTGAAAAATGATGCTTTTACTTGGACACATGTTACTGAGTGCGCATTTAAAAAAATGAAACAAGCTATGTGCACTACACCTGTTCTAGCTATGCCAGATTTTTCCAAGACCTTCACTATTGAGAGTGATGCCTGCGGAAATGGACTTGGTGTTGTTCTCCTTCAAGATGAATGTCCCATTGCGTTCACCAGCAAAGCCCTTTCTAGCAACAATTTAGTACTATCTACATATGAGAAGGAAATAATGGCTATTTTGCATGTAGTACAGAAGTGGCATCCATACCTAATGGGGAATCATTTTTGCATCAAAACTGATCACTAGAGTCTGAAATATTTTCTGGAACAATGGGTCTCCTCCCTAGCACAACACAAATGGGTCAGCAAACTCATGGGTTATGACTATGAGATCACTTATAAGAAGGGTAAAGACAATATTGTGGCGAATGCTCTTTCTCACACATTTGATGACCAAGCTTCCCTTTTAGCTATTTCTATGCCTATTCTGAATTGGTTAGAATCTGTCTAGAAGAGCTATGCCAATGAATTTCTGAAATCATTCAACAGTTGGCTAATAACCCCTTTATTGTACCGCATTACTCTTGGGATAGTGCTTCTCTACAATACAAGGGCCATTTAGTGTTTCTCCAAAGCATATATCTTTAGAAGGCTATCTTCTATGAACTCCATGCTTCTCCATCGATAGGGCACTCAAGGTTTCTCAAAACTTATGAGCAGGCACGACGTAACTTCTTTTTGAAGGGAATGAAAAGGGCAATTCAACAGATGGTGGCTGAATATGATACCTGCCAATGCAACAAGGGTGAAACGATACTCCTTCCTAGGTTGATCAAACCCTTGCCCATCCCTACATGCATTTGGAAAGATATCTTTATGGATTTCATTGAGGGGCTCCCTAAATCTGGAGGGAAGAGACTGATCTTGGTTGTGGTTGATCGCCCTGTAAATATAGTAATTTTTGTGCCCTCAGCCATCTCTATACCACCTTTTCATTCGCACAAATTTTCATGGACCAGATCTTATGTCTTCATGGCATCCCTTCTTCCATTATCTCATATCATGATGCAACCTTCACCAGTCATTTTTGGATAAAACTATTTTGACACACTGGTACCAAACTGAAGATGAGTTTCGGGTATCACCCACAAACAGATGGCCAGATGAAAATTGTCAACAAATGTTTGGAAACTTATCTTCATTGCTTCACCTTAGAATAACAACATCAGTGGGAAAAGTGACTCCCTCTCGCTGAATGATGGTACAATACCTCCTACCACACTACATCTAAAATGACTCCATATGAAGCAATCTATGGTCAGGCACTGCTAGTGCTCCTTCCATACACCCCAGTAGTTCACCAGTTTAGGCAGTCAACACGGTTCTTCAAACCTGGGATTAGATTCTCAACATCTTGCAAGACAATCTTCACATGACAAGAAATCGAATGAAACAATAGGCTGATCAACACCGTTCTGAGCGCACTTTTCAAGTCGGTGATATGGTTTTTCTTCACCTACATCCATACAAGCAATCATCCCTAAAACTCAAAGGGTGTCATAAGCTAGCTCCAAAGTTCTATGGGCCATATAAGGTTCTTTAGAAGATTGGGTTGGTTGCTTATAAATTGGAGCTTCTACCTTCTTCCTGTGTTCATCCAGTATTTCATGTCTCTTGTTTAAAGAAAGTTCTTGGCACCAACATCAGAGCACAAACTATTTTACCAAAACTTGATAATGAAGGACCCATTATTCTGGAGCTGGAGGCAATCCTCCACAGGCGCACTCATCAACTTCACTCCTGATCCATCACAGAGGTATTAATTCAGTGGCATGGAATGCAACCAGAGGATGCAAGATGGGAACCACTCTTTCAGATTCAGCAACAATTCCCACATCTTAAGCTTTGAGGACAAAGCTTTTCTAAAAGGGAGGGGATGTTATGAACCCTTCTATTTACTTTGTTAGTATATCAGTTTCTATGGACGCATATGCTTTGTAAGTCATCCCGTGAGCATATTGTATTATCCCACATTCATGGGAAGTAGTAGTTGTTTAGATTAGACTTAGTATATAAGTACGTGTTGAGGCCAATGAAGGCATCCATGAATTTAGTGTATTGATCTTGCTCAAAGGAGGTTGCCCGCTCGAAGTGGCCTGCGATTGATAAATTATTTTTGTGTTCTACTATTTGTTATTTTGTGCATTTTTTCATTATACTGTTGTAGGAGGTTCCTCACATGTTTTGTTAGAAACTAAGAATCTATAACTAGAGAACCACAAGAGTATGGTTAGAAGCATGGAGATAGAGAAAGAAATGACACATAATATAGGTTGTTCTCCACTAATGATTGAGTGGGTCCTATAAGCGTGGAAAGTTGAGGGCTTCCTAAACTCATCATATATCTAAATAAAAACATGGAAAAATTCTTGTCAATAGATTCATGGAATAATCTAGACCATTATGACATTTGTAATTCTAATAAGAAAAATAAGAATTATATGCGGGCCACTTTGTAGAATCCCTTAATAGAGGAAAATCCTTGGAGAATGTTTATGGGTAGGAATTGGATAAAAATATGCTTACTTAACTCATCATGTAGATCTATAGCTTAGGGGCATGTCCAAACAAGTGTTTCAAATTTTCTTGCCAATCATAGAAAGGGAACTTGGGATAAAAAGCTAATATAATGCAATGTTGATGTAATGGACATGCTGGGCATTTTATACACTTTAGTAAATGTTCCTTCTTTGACTCTATATGAACATCCTATACTTTATCTAGTTTTTTTTGAAAAAAGACTTTCTTGAAGACTGAAGATTCCAACATTGTTTAACCGTATCAAAAAATTGGAAAATAAATTAAAAGTCCACATAAATGATTAGAACTATATAATTTGAATGATACACTAATTTTTATTTCAAGTCCTTCCAACATTAACAAGTTGGAATCAAACCAAACTAATGAAGTATAATGATGAGCTCAAGTTTTTGAATTCTTATAAGGAACATTTGAAGCCACCATGAGATATGCAAAAACCAAAATTTTGAATTTTTGTTGTAACAAAGGCCATTAGATCCAATCTAGTGAAGAGATTAAGTCCCTTTTAAAGTAAATATCCATTTAAAAAATAGCTAGCTTTGAGTCTGTAAATTGTTACAAGAGGTAGACCTTGAAGGATAATAATCATAGACCACTATATGGAATGGAAATTGAATGGATGGAATGTTCTCAATTCATCTCTAGCAAATATATCTAATGGTCCTGACCTTTCCAAAACCCTTCCAAATAATTTGAATAGAAAAAGGACCTAGAATTTTGGCAAGGATTAGCATGCTAAGTATAGTATAAAATGTAAAACCACAAAGATATTTAAGATAAAACCTAAAAATGAGAGAGGTTTAATAATAAGATTTACATAAAATACTTCTCTATTTCCTTATTTAATTGAAGATAATTACATGCTTTATATAGCCTTTAAAAGTCATGACCAATTCCTATAATCATGGATCTCAACATGACAACAAATTAAGATTTATTTAACACCTTTTAGAGTCCTACTCTAATTAACTACTAAAATTGAAACTAATGGTGCCAACACACTAACAAATTCCCACCAAAATGTTTAATAATTTATTTATTAATTTTAACATTCCCCTTTAATGAAAAATGATTAATTTTCTGATACCTAGCATATATCTACATAGTACAAACTTCATTAAAACCAAAAAAAATACAATAAAAATTTCTTGTAAGCATCTTCTCTTCTTCATAGTTATGAAACTATAGGGCTACTCCATCAAGTTGTCTCATCACCCTCTTGAAGGTATAATTCCCATGTTCCTACTCTACTAACTTCTCAAATTCCCAAATTCCAACTTCTTGACCTCTTAAATTTTAGAACGCCTCAATTACTAGGCAGCAATCTGTATTGACCTAAACCATCTCAAAGTCTTCCCTACTTTCAAGATTCAACCACTTAAAACAATTACTCAATTTCTTCTCCATTAACACCAAATTCTATTTCATGGTCTGTTAGACTGTTCACTTTTGAATTCTTTTTCTATCAATGCTACAATTTCTACCACCATCTTTAACCTTTCCTTGCAAAAGGTCATTGGCTTTGACTTTGTAATTCCACGAAGTATGCCCTAGTTTCCTGCAATAGTAACACTCAAAATATTCCTTAGTATTTATATATTTGTCAATTCTTCTATCTATTTTGTTTATTGCAAGGAATACACTTTCAAAAGATTGTTCTACTTCATCTATACTCAACCTTTTTCCTTTTTCCAACAATGATGATATCACATCATCTAATGATTGTGAGGACATTTGGCTTAATGTGAAAGTCACATCATTATATTTTAAAGTCAAGGTATTCAACAATACAAGCTTTGTATCTTCTTTCTCTACCTTTATGCCAACCTCTAATAATTGTTTTACAAGAGATTTGAGCTCATTCACATGGCTAGATATATTCATTCCACCTTCCATTTTAAATTTGAAAAACTATAATTTTAACAAAAAAAAATTGGTATTCACAGCTTTGGAACCAAATAACTTACTCACTTCGTCCTAGACTTCTTTAGATGATTTATCTAGGTCAATGAGGTGCAATTCTAAATTAGACATGGCTAGTCGAATGATTGCCTTTGCTTTATCATCTTTGGTTCACCATACGTTTACTTTGATTTGTAGGTTCTTTCTCTATCCCTCTCTTTGGAACCAAATAACTTACTCAATTCGTCCTAGACTTCTTTAGATGATTTATCTAGGCCAATAAGGTGCAATTCTAAATTAGACATGGCTAGTCGAATGATTGCCTTTGCTTTATCATCTTTGGTTCACCATGAGTTTACTTTGATTTGGTTCATTAACTACATCTATATTTTCACCTTCCAAGTGTGAAAATTGCAACCTTTAAACGTTAAAGAAAATCAACAGAGTCTGCTACTATTTACTCTTAGTCTGGGATTTTGCTCATAAGATGGATATATACTTACAAATTTGTATTTTCAACATCAACAAACATTTTAGCTTAAGTGACACTGTAATATACAGAAAACATACTGAATACTTTATCGTATTTCAAGAAGTGTGGTGAACTTAACTTTTCCTTTCATACTTATCGAATGAATTGTCTAATAGATTTTCTGTTTCTGTTTCTCCTATATTATACTTTTGTAGCATTTCTTGGTCGTCGAACTCATACCATATGTCATGGCAGAATCAGTTCCACGAGGTCGCAAGGTTGAAACATCAGGTCGAACAGTTGCAGTTATCGCAAAAGTGTGTGCTGAACTTAAGTTTGTCTTACATATATGCTTGTTTCCTTTACCTAAAATGTTGGCAATTTTCAATGTAAATGACGAGTTCGAAATGCATGCAGGCACATGATGGGAGAACAGATTTCAAATCTGAGCATGAAAGATCTGCAACAACTCGAACATCAAATGGAAATAGGCATGAGTCGGATTAGGGCAAGAAAGGTACTAAGATCTTGTAGTACCTAGTAGTTTCCCTTTTTGGTTAAGACTAAAATTAGGTGTAAATCTTAAGGATTTCATGGTGAAAACTTATGAACTAGAATATCTATATTTAAAAAATATATCTAAAATTTATCCAGAGATATCCTATTCCATTTATTTGTGATAAATTGATTAAAAAATAGGACAATGATGTGTATTGTCATGATTTAATGAAATATAGTCCCTTGACTTTGTGATTACCATGTAATGAATATGAATGACATAATTATACTCAATAACGGTGTTCGGATTAAATATTTTCATATTAAATCTTAATTGGACTACTGAGTAATCCTAAGAAAACTTTAAAATTTGTATCCCTTCTAATCTATGAATGTGAGTCTTAGTTGATCTAAACGGAGAGACTTGTGTATGCATGTAATGTGTGATATAGGAAGTGTTTGGTATTGGGATGATTGAGTGGAGTATGGCACAAAATCACTAGAATGGCCGAGACTCTACTCTATTCAGTTTTATTGTGAATTTTTGGTAATGGTTGCACACCTCACCATCACCTTTGTGAAGTTGAGTACCTCATTGAGAGGGTGCTCAAGTGGAAAAGTGGGCTTGATACTTGGGTTTTTCCTTTGAGTGAAAATCTTAATATAAAGAATAATCATTCATGGTCTTTGAAACTATTGAATTTTAAGTAGTTTTGTTATAATAATAATGGTTATCTTGTATATTATGTTTCTTCTTATGATTGTGAACTTGTATAATTATTTGAATGATCCTTGAGTGTCTTGTTGTTTAGGATGACCCTAGATGGAAAGGGTGAGTGTCACTTATGATTTTAAGGCTTAATCATAGTTGTGTGATAGGAAGGGATGGATCTCTTAGCAAAGTAGAAGGACAATCTTCATATTCCTTTTCTAAACCAAGTGATGATAGAGTCACCTTAGATCATTGAGAAATTAGATTAAGAGAATTGCCATAATAAAGATTATAGTGTGTTTTTGATCTTCACTAATTGTGTGACAATTAGAAAATATCCCCAAGGTTATTTTCTAATGAGCAAGTGATACAAATAGCTATTAGGATGCTTCAATTTCAATGTTTGTAGTAAATAACTCAATTCATGTATAATCTTTTTGGAAAGCTTAATAATTACATGTCTATAAATGTTACATCTTGACTTCCATGAAATCTTGAGGTATATTGGAAAATCCAATCCTTAATTGCCCAAAGTTCCATATCATTTGTATAGGGCTATCAATATATATATACATGTTCTAGTGACTAGTCTATGGTAATCATTAAATATTTTCCAAAAATATTCTATAATCTTTTAATGAATGAAGCTAATTCATTTAAGTGTCATTAAATCTAGACTGTATAACTCAATTGGTTTGAAGCCTATTACAATTACTTTAAAAGGGATTAAGTTCTATATTTTGTACCTCATGTGTCAGTTGGTAAATGTTGGGTTGAATTCTCAATTATAAATAATCGCAAAACTGCTATCTCATGTGGGTTGTACTTGTGTAAATTTGATAAATAATCTCTTATGGTGAAATAGGCGGTGAAACTCCTAGACAAAATTTTCTCGTAGTTTCAATTGAGTATAGAGATCTAGATGAATGTTAGTAGAGTCATTCTAGTTCATCACATGCTTCTTGGCCTCACCCTTATGTTTATTGAATTATTTGGTTATTTTGAATTGAGTAGTTTGTTTATCATGATCTTCACTATTAAGTCATAACATCTCCTTGATGGAAAATAACTTTGTCAAACTTTGCTTTGGGACTAGTTTTCCTTCTAAACTAGTAAAGTTTGAATCCATTTATATTTATGAAGTTAATAGGTAAGCCCTAGAGAAGTTAATGTTCATCGATCTATCCCAAGGTGAATCCTAGTCATTGATCGAGAGGGGTCAAACTTGGGATGATGCATGTCCTTGGAAGGAAGATCTAGACATATATCTTATACTTTATTATTATACTTTTTCAGTAATAAATTTACATATTCATAAAAAAAAAAACTGAGTTTACCTAAGGCCAGACATTATAAATGTCTTGCATATATCGAAGAGGAAAATTTGGGAAAAATGTCCCTAATGACCTTAAGAAATCATAGAAGACTAGACTAAACAAAGTGTGCCATGTGTTGACACTAAAACAATGATATTTTCCCATAGCCTGTAAGATGCTACCCCAAATTTTTTCAAAATGACATACAATGATATGACAATGTTAGCTCAAATGCATAACCAACTAGTTGCCTCACACTTTCTGATCACCCAAATCCCGGAATGGGCAAGGTGAGAGCATACGGTGATGTTGGCTTACAATGAACAACAATGCAACAAGAACCTTCAATTCATCCGCTGCGGCGGGCATCCACATATGCTGTGGGAATTCACCAGTTTCCAGTGGGTATGAGAGCAAAAATAAAGATACAGATCATCCACTTATCCAATGGGTATTATCCACTTCATCAGTGGGTAGAATAAAAGGAAACATTACAAGTCATCCACTTTTCAGTGGGGATTCACCACTTATTCAGTGGGTGGAAATACAAGAAAGAAAATACATTCCAATTCTCCTCAATGGTGGTTTGACCATCCAGGGGTTATTATGTGTGTTTGCAATATAAGAACATTACAATGGATTCAAAGATGCAACACTAATCAAATAGATAGATTAGGACTTTTTAGCATCATGAAGTTGACAATTCATGAAAGTTCACCCTGCAAAGCAAACAGCATCATCAAACATATAATCTTGAATCTGTCCAGGTCTGATAACATTCAGATTGTATCTGCTGATCAAGATTGTCTAGAATCTCCAGACATTCCTCTTGTTGTGTGGCAGCCCTGAAGTAGCGAATATTCACAATGACGAACATATAACTATTCCACTATTCAAACAATCCCACACAATATGCTAACCTTCAGATAAAACCAATGCAAGAAGAAGATAAACAAGGATGGGCGATCAGCAATTAAATCTCAGATTCCTCTCACATGCCATATGATCTTGTAGCAGCATGGTTCACATATAACAACATAAACTGGTCCTTTCACTGTGCAATCACATCTGCAATCTAGAGACCAATATAACAGAGCAAATCAGACAATAAAAGAGTCAAGACTGCATCATATGTTGAAAACTCATCAACCAACTTGCTATATGGTAGCTCAGAAAACTTAGAGTTAGCTTCATGAAGATCATGGATAGTTCAGATTCTTCCCTCTTCTACACAATTTCCCAACATAGACAATGCCATGCAAAACACCAAGTGAACTCAAATTTATAAATAGACTGCCCAGAAACAAAGTCCCACATGCAGGTCCGTACGACAAGAAAATCCAAGATTATTCCAAATAATTCAAACACTGCCCAGACTCATATAAAATTAACTCAGAATTCATTACTGACTGATTACAAACATTTTCCAATCCACAGTTTGCATTTAAGATTCAGATTGAAGTCATAAACTACGAAATCGTACAACAGGGGTATGGCCCTTCCAAAGTACGTCTGCCCCAAACTATACTCCAAACACACTTAAACTTCACAAATCAATACTGAAAACTGACGCTAAGGCAAGACAAACATTATACATTCATAATCTGCACAAAAGATTGTAAGATCTCATGCCAAAATCGTACTTCTTGAAGGGTACGGACTACAAGGTATGGCCATTTATTGGCTCACAACAAATCAATAAACTATGCATATTTCTCACACCCAATGCAAATAACTTCTACACCAAAATAAAGTAATGAAATGCATACAATAAACTCTCAAAACTCCTTGAATTCAGTGAGGCTCAAATGCAAACTCTGTATGAGCTTGCTCTAATCTCCAGCTTCAACACAATGGTGATTCTTGCATTGAAATCACACCCAACCTCAAGAGGGTTTTCGTCCTCAAGAGCATTCCACAAGAGGGTTTTCGTCCTCAAGAGAATAAGGAAGAACACGCAGGTTCAATCCAGCAGAGTAACAATACATATCCAAGCATGTCTAAACAATGAGCCCAACTCCTCTTTTTATAACTTTTTGAGGGAAATAAAATATTATTTCCTTTATCCCTTCATATTTCTCCTCAAACAATAAAAAATAATTCATTATGTGTGCACAACTTAAAGTCACCACTTTTAATTAAAAGCTCTTTTTAGCTCCAAAGACCCCTTTATCAAAATAAAGGAAATATCTGTTTCGCAAGGCCCCAAAATGATGCATCCATGATTTAAAACTTTTCTTCCTCTTTCCAACGAGCTATAACACTTAGATTTTTATTAATTATTTTCACCCCTAGGAGCTTAAGTGAAAATAATAATTAAAATAGCTCATTAAATAACACCATTTTGCGGAAAATCCCAAACACCATCAAACTGCAAAATTAAGCATACCAACATACTCCATGATGTTTGGGAAGATGAATGATGCCTTCCGGGCGACTTTCAAAAAATAGACGGCTTCTCCAAGAATCTTGGAGAGCAAACCGAGAACCCGATCAAATATCAGAAAGCATCACAATGATCATAAGCACCATCTGAGCTCAAAGCCATAACCAAATGTTCTGTAAAACTAATCTGTGGCCACTCCAAGAACATTAGAGTTCTCCCAAACATGTTGGATAGCCACTAAGGGACTAAGAACAAGCCAAAATGTGCACAAAAGCCTATGCGCCAAAAAAGGGACATTACAGTCCTCCTTGCTCAAGATTGCCTGTCCTCAAGCAATACATGCTATCCAACATAGATACTTGCATGATCATCAATAATATACTTGGATCCCAAATCAATCTGAAGAATGCCCCACACCACTTCTGCTGCTCTACTCTGATATATCTGTGAACTGCACGGTTGGTATTCTGATTACACTTTTGAAACATTCTTCCAATCACATAACTATTTAGGTCCCGAATGTCATTAACTCCAAAAATGCAAGAGTTAGCAATCATTAATACAATTGTCCAACATGAAACTACTGTTGGGAACCAAAATCTGTGATGCTCCTCCAAGGAAGAACATAATTCAGCTTGATCACAAGCTGGAAACAACTCTGAACAGCCATGAATAAGCTGATTCTCACTCTCCAAAAGAGCATTAATGACTGTAACACTTGTTATTTTCAGCTTAAAACTTTTGTCATCTTTCCATAAAAGGCTAAAAGCAACAAAAAGATCAATCTCATGGCTGCAAAAATAAAAAATGATCTCCTAAAAATCTGATTTCAGTAATTTCATAATAGGACAGCCACAACAAAACTGAAATCTTATGAAAATAACAAGAGATTTAGGCCATCTATAACCAAAATATACTATAGTTATGACCAAAATTTCTCTCCAATCCATCATTATGTATGCAAATGAACATTTATGATGGCTGATTGGATGAGGGACAATAGCTTCATGACATAAATTGGACTCCAAAATCATCCACAAAACAATCTTACCAACACCACTATCCTCCATAGAACTTTGCAAATAAACTCCATTATGAGAGTAAGCCATCACATAACCCAATCCATTGCATACCTGAACCTTCTACCCATCTTCAACAACTGATGAAAACTTCCAGTTGGTGAAGTTTCTGTGCACAATAATATTCCATGAATGCTTTGCACCGGGATCCCATATCCTGTTACTATCCTCTTCCATATTACTTACATCCAATTGTTCTTCATCATTCAATATGAGGAGTGGATTATCATGTGTAAACTCAACTTCCGTCATAGAAAAAGAATCATCAAATGATTGGAAGTCGTTTTCACCTTTTTGTTCACACAATTCATCAATTTGCTCCAACTCTGTATCTGCATACTTAGGAAACTGTCCTAAGTCAAAACTTCCTTAGAGCAATTCAAGCTCTTCAATTATCAGCTTGTCTTTATCTGCTTTAGCAGCTCCAACTTGCTCCTTGAATTGGTGTACATCAACAAACTGACTTTCAACTTCTAAGAGAGCCATTTGGGTGCTCTCTAAAGAGTCCATAGTTGTTTTAAGCTTAAATATAAGCTTATCAATTTCAGCATCTCTTTCCTTCAATGCATCAAAAATTTGGCCAACAAACTCAAGGACATGATCCCTATCAATAAGCAAGTTCAAATAATCTGATTTCAAAGTTTCCAATGCCTTCCTGACTACACACCAATTTTCAAGTGAAGATCCTTTTTCTATACCCATTTGTCTCCTCTCAACTTGAGCTCTCCAAATGTGATCTTCAACAAACTTATGTGAGCTATCCAAATGTGTTAGAACTTGCACAACCTTATCTTCGGTGACTAACAATTGATTCTTAAAATCCAAATCAGCTGCACACAATAAATTTTTTGTGATATCCTTAGAAGCATGATCTTTGAAATCAGCTGCTTTAAAGTTATCCTCTTCATAGCTACTTTGACTACAAGAAGTAGCATCACACAAATTCAATGTTGAGCCAACCCTTGAGGCTGATCTAAATTCTTCAACAAGCCTCCCATCAACATGCTCTTCAACTATCTCTTTAGAAAGGACACTTGGCTCTTCAAATTGCACGGAAATTGAATCTTCATCACTTAGATCAAATGATATGGCAGTCTCATAATCAAACATTGAATCATCACCAATGGCTGATTTAAAGTCTTCATCAACACATTCTTCGTCAAGGATCTTTGAAGAATCTAATTGTTCTTCTCTTAGCATGGAACAATCCCACTCATAATCAAGACTTCCATCACTAGAATGGTGGAAATGCTCTTCATTAAGTGTTGTTCTGAAATTTGCAGCAACATCAAAGTTTTTATCTTTTGTGATTTCATTGTCTCCCATGTCCTCAACAAGACACATTGCTTCAATCCTCTCAGGCTCACTTGCATAGTCACCTTCTAGCAGTCTATTGATCATCTTCATCTCCTCAATTGTAGTGGCATCTTCAGGATCTTCATCAAATGAAGGACTTGCAAAGTCCAACACCCCTGGCTCTTTGTCAAAGCAAAGCTCAACTTCACTAATTTCTGCTGTAGACTTTTCCAAATCAACAAACTCGTCTATGCATGTCTCATGATTTGTGACTTTGTCTTTATCATACAGAGGCTTAGACTCATTTCTTTCAACTAACAAATCTTCATCTTCACCATTTTCAGATTTCACATCATTCAGCAAGAAAGAACATGTGGTGAAGGTTGTTGATTTATCTTTCTTTTTCTTGCATTGGTGGTTAGGCTCCCAAGCATCTTTGCATAGGAAACAAAGATTTCTTCTTCTAAGTTCATTTTTGCTGAACTCTTTCTTCCCCGAAATAGGAGGCTTCTTGTTCGGTGGGCTGGAAAGTGAATACTTAGAAAAGTTCTTGGTCCTTGCCTTTGAAGTAGTTAACTCAGGCTTGCACAAGGACATTTCCTTCATCTCCACTTCATTCTTTATCCTTTGAATGTATTCTATAAATCCCTTTTTATCTAGATTACCCTCCTTGATGATTTCCAAGAAAGCATTCCAAGGGAGTTGTTGCTTATAGTCATCTGGTAGTTCTTCGTACTCATCAATAATCTTAGTGGCCTCATGATGATACTTCCTTCGATCCAATTTCTTTTGAACAACTCTTTCTAATTCATTCGGAACCTCTGTCTCACTTCTTTTCTACATAAGAGATACCATGATCTCTTAACATTGCTCAAAATCCTTCAACTGCCCAACTCTGAACACACATGCAAGTGTTGATCACTCACAAGCAAAGCAGAAAATTGACTTGCTCAACTGAAAGATCTGCAACAATTTAGCTTCCCAATAGGCTGGCAAGAACATACCAGCTCTGATACCACTGTAAGATGCTACCCCAATTTTTTCAAAATGACATACAATGATATGACAGTGTTAGCTCAAATGCATAACCAACTAGTTGCCTCACACTTTCTGATCACCCAAATCCCAGA
The DNA here is from genome assembly GCA_027924645.1 of Cunninghamia lanceolata. Lineage (NCBI taxonomy): Eukaryota > Viridiplantae > Streptophyta > Pinopsida > Cupressales > Cupressaceae > Cunninghamia > Cunninghamia lanceolata. The sequence goes on from BSBN01000977.1 coordinate 7,928,593, forward strand.
ATGGGCAAGGTGAGAGCATACGGTGATGTTGGCTTACAATGAACAACAATGCAACAAGAACCTTCAATTCATCCGCTGCGGCGGACATCCACATATGCTGTGGGAATTCACCACTTTCCAGTGGGTATGAGAGCAAAAATAAAGATACAGATCATCCACTTATCCAATGGGTATTCTCCACTTCATCAGTGGGTAGAATGAAATGAAACATTGCAAGTCATCCACTTTTCAGTGGGGATTCACCACTTATTCAGTGGGTGGAAATACAAGAAAGAAAATACATTCCAATTCTCCTCAATGGCGGTTTGACCATCCAGGGGTTATTATGTGTGTTTGCAATATAAGAACATTACAATGGATTCAAAGATGCAACACTAATCAAATAGATAGATTAGGACTTGTTTTTAGCATCATGAAGTTGACAATTCATGAAAGTTCACCTTGCAAACCAAACATCATCATCAAACATATAATCTTGAATCTGTCCAGGTCTGATAACATTCAGATTGTATCTGCTGATCAAGATTGTCTAGAATCTCCAGACATTCCTCTTGTTGTGTGGCAGCCCTGAAGTAGCGAATATTCACAATGATGAACATATAACTATTCCACTATTCAAACAATCCCACACAATATGCTAACCTTCAGATAAAACCAATGCAAGAAGAAGATAAACAAGGATGGGCAATCTGCAATTAAATCTCAGATTCCTCTCACATGCCATATGATCCTGTAGCAGCATGGTTCACATATAACAACATAAATTGGTCCTTTCACTGTGCAATCACATCTGCAATCTAGAGACCAATATAACAGAGCAAATCAGACAATAAAAGAGTCAAGACTACATCATACATTGAAAACTCATCAACCAACTTGCTGTATGGCAGCTCAGAAAACTCAGAGTCAGCTTCATGAAGATCACGGATAGTTCAGATTCTTCCCTCTTCTACACAATTTCCCAACATAGACAATGCCATGCAAAACACCAAGTGAACTCAAATTTATAAATAGACTACCTAGAAACAAAGTCCCACATGCAGGTCCGTACGGCAAGAAAATCCAAGATTATTCCAAATAATTCAAACACTGCCCAGACTCATATAAAATTAACTCAAAATTCATTACTGACTGATTACAAACATTTTCCAATCCACAGTTTGCATTTAAGATTCAGATTGAAGTCATAAACTAGGAAATCGTACAACAGAGGTACGGCCCTTCCAAAGTACGTCTACCCCAAACTATACTCCAAACACACTTAAACTTCACAAATCAATACTGAAAACTGACGCCAAGGCAAGACAAACATTATACATTCATAATCTGCACAAAAGATTGTAAGATCTCATGCCAAAATCGTACTTCTTGAAGGGTACGGACTGCAAGGTATGGCCATTTATTGGCTCACAACAAATCAATAAACTATGCATATTTCTCACACCCAATGCAAATAACTTCTACACCAAAATAAAGTAATGAAATGCATACAATAAACTCTCAAAACTCCTTGAATTCAGTGAGGCTCAAATGCAAACTCTGTATGAGCTTGCTCCAATCTCCAGCTTCAACACAATGGTGATTCCTACATTGAAATCACACCCAACCTCAAGAGGGTTTTCATCCTCAAGAGAACAAGGAAGAACATGCAGGTTCAATCCAGCAGAGTAACAATACATATCCAAGCATGTCTAAACAATGAGCCCAACTCCTCTTTTTATAACTTTTTGAGGGAAATAAAATATTATTTCCTTTATCCCTTCATATTTCTCCTCAAACAATAAAAAATAATTCATTATGTGTGCACAACTTAAAGTCACCACTTTTAATTAAAAGCTCTTTTTAGCTCCAAAGACCCCTTTATCAAAATAAAAGAAATATCTGCTTCGCAAGGCCCCAAAATGATGCATCTATGATTTAAAACTTTTCTTCCTCTTTCCAACGAGCTATAACACTTAGATTTTTATTAATTATTTTCACCCCTAGGAGCTTAAGTGAAAATAATAATTAAAATAGCTCATTAAATAACACCATTTTGCAGAAAATCCCAAACACCATCAAACTGCAAAATTAAGCATACCAACATACTCCATGATGTTTGGGAAGATGAATGATGCCTTCTGGGCGACTTTCCAAAAATAGACGGCTTCTCCAAGAATCTTGGAGAGCAATCCGGGAACCCGATCAAACATCAGAACGCATCACAATGATCATAAGCACCATCTGAGCTCAAAGCCATAACCAAATACTCTGTAAAATTGATCTGTGGCCATTCCAAGAACATTAGAGTTCTCCCAAACATGTTGGATAGCCACTAAAGGACTAAGAACAAGCCAAAATGCGCACAAAAGCCTATGCGCCAAAAAAGGGACATTACATAGCCAGCTTTGAAATTTGGAGCTAAAACCTAATTAAGCAAGTCTTTAAGTGAAATCTTATGTCCATTGGGTACCTGAGAAACATTGCTTGTTAATCCCGGAACCAAAGTAGATTATATCAGATTTTAGTATGGTTCCGGTCCACCGAACTCCTTGGTTATTTATAAGTCATGAATTTTAGGACCCAAGGGTTCAGGTAAAACCGAGTTCATAAAGGGTTTGTGACACGTCGGGGGATACTTAATGAATTCTAGAGCTCTCATGGCCAAGTTAGTCAGAGTCTTAAAAACTTTGGGGTTGTGGGATTGGTAGGGGATGTTTTATAAGGCCCAAGATGTCCAAACGAACCAGACCAACTGGATGAGACTGCATGTCTTCAAATAGTGAAGTGAGGAGATTCACATACACTGTAGGAATAAAAAATCTTTAAGATAGGGTAAATAGGCTTCTCGAGTCCACAAGATCCTCCAGACATGAAACCTATGCAATATCCGGAACCAAAGCGACTGTATAAACTTAGTATAAGAAATTTTTTGGGTCTCAATAAACTGTGTGTTCTGGTCTCAGGTTATTCGGATTAAGCTGTGATTAATTTGTTAAGTGTTTTAAGCAATAAACTAGATATGAAAACAAAAACAAAATCGATTTGATTTTTGATAGCTTGTTTATGGTGTTACAGATCTTAAGAGAGATACATAATGAATCAGTTAGGATTCAAACCTTATGGTTTAGATATTCTATCATATTAGAATTGCTAAACTTTTTAAGATTCAAAATGTGGGTTGTTGGAAATTCTATCATATTTGAGCTGCTGAACTGTTTTAGATTCAAAATGTGAGTTGTTGGAAATTCTATCATATTTGAACTGCTGAACTTTTTTAGATTCAAAATGTGGGTTGTTGGAAATTCTGTCATATTTGAGCTGCTGAACTGTTTTAGATTCAAAATGTGGGTTGTTGGAAATTCTATCATATTGGAGCTGCTGAACTGTTTTAGATTCAAAATGTGGGTTGTTGGAAATTCTATCATATTTGAGCTGCTGAACTGTTTTAGATTCAAAATGTGGGTTGTTGGAAATTCTATCATATTGGAGCTGCTGAACTGTTTTAGATTCAAAATGCACGGTTGTTGGAAATCCTATCATATTTGAGCTGCTGAACTGTTTTAGATTCAAAATGTGGGTTGTTGGAAATTCTATCATATTTGAACTGCTGAACTGTTTTAGATTCAAAATACACGGGTTGTTGGAAATTCTATCATATTTGAGCTGCTGAACTGTTTTAGATTCAAAATGTGGGTTGTTGGAAGTTCTATAATATTTGAGTTGCTGAACTGTTTTAGATTCAAAATGTGGGTTGGAAATTCTATCAGATTTGAGCTGCTGAACTGTTTTAGATTCAAAATGTGGGTTGTTGCAAATTCTATCATATTTGAGCTGCTCAACTTTTATAGATTCAACCAACAACCTTACGAAACCACACTTTTTCACTTGAAGTTTCTCATTTAGTTTTGATAATGTTTAATTTTATAGGCCAGTTGGTAATTTGTTGAAGTATATTGAGATGCTCCACCACTAAACTATTAACTACTTTTTAACCTCGACTGTGAATTATTCTTCCAAATTGAATAACGATGAGGTTGCTCGCTATAAGATATTTTCTAGTGATTATAACAGATTTCTCTATTGCTTTCAGGACCAGACTTTGTTGGAGCGTATAGATGAAATTGAAATGAAGCGCTTAGAGGATATTGAAATAAAGGTCAGTGGAATTCTTTCATAATGTGTGTTTCAACTTTCCTAAATCTTTCTTGGAGTTTGTTATGTGCATTATGTGGTTAATGTAAACTGTTGCTATGATGTGGTATTTTAATAATCAATACACTGACTATAATATAGCAACTACTTAAATTCTTTTCCTAATATGGTCAAAAAATTTATTTATCCTGAACAACCACCCATTCAGTTTTTGCAAGTTATATACAGGAGCACAAACAGTGATATCTGATGAAATAGGTACAGATAACAGAATGCATTGCATACCTTTTGAAGTGTATAGCACAACTTCCCAGCTATTTCAGACTCTTTGAAAGTAAATGTCTGACTGTCTAACCTTTGTATTTTTTTGGAGAACAAGCAGGAGCAGGAGAATCGAAATCTGCGCAAACAAGTAAGGCTTTCTTTTTTGAAGCTGATTGTTTATTGTGGCAAACATATATTTCCTTATCTAACACTGTAAACTTGGTTGTTACAACAGTTAGAAGAGGCACGCAAGAATCCTTTGGCTACGGAACAACGTCCAACAGCTTTTCTTCAATTTCATTCACTACAACCCATAGATTCTTCAACTCCACTCCTTGCCGGACCGTTGGCAACTCATAATTCTAGCATCGAGGAATCAGAAACTTCGGAAACATCATTGCATTTAGGGTAATGACATATTCCTTATACCCAAACATGTTTGAATTTTTTTCTTTCAAACAGTTTCTGTTTGTTGCAGAAGTGTGTCAATAGAGCTAGATTTGTACATTTAGTTATAGTACACAAAGTATTTGCATACAAAGGAATTATAAATCAACCCTAGATTGGACATCACAAACATTCTTTTTTAATTTTCTTTTTATTATCAATTAATATGGCAGTTATTTATGATAATTATTTCGTTTCTATAAAGAACTATGATTATAAGTTCACTATTGTAATTTTTTACATAAAGATAAGGGTAACATGGTTTTTATCAAACCTTTTTGGTTTGATGTTTTAATGTAATATGCCTTTGTGCTTGTTAAAAGTTATGTATAAATATTCTTTTTTACATGTAAATAAGATGTTTTAAAATTTAGTTTTAAAAATTCTTGTGGCCTGTTTAAGGGATGATTAGCTGGGGCAAGTTCTCTGCACTTACACCAAGTCAAACAAATTCCCCCTTTAAAACCAAATCATAAAAAAGTCAGGATTCCCACAATCCAGAATATAATTAGAGCATCTTCCAAGGAAAGTAAGATAGATAAATTTGGTTTCATAAGATTATGAATGTGCACACAAATGAAATGCAAAAGCATTTAAAGCATAAGAGATTAAAAAAATTGCAATAGTAACTTATTATTAACAATTTGATTGCATGATTGAATTATAAACAAGAAAACATGGATGTATAACACATCTGCAAATATGCACATATGCTTACACATTGCCCCCGGAAAATTACTCTCACAGATCTTCATCTAACACTAGACCACAAATGGGTATAAATATATCTCCTAAACTCAGACACAATAAAATTCCTCTTTCAATTTTGCATAGAGGTTGGTGAACACAATAATTATTTAGCAACCCTTCAGATAAAACTTAGTGGAAGCAAAACTAGACTCTCGAGAATACATAATCAAGAAATTCACTAGCACTGTTATTTTTGTAGGCTCTTAATTGTTCGAAGCCTTTGCCTGCAAATTAGTTACTCAACAAAATTTCTTTTGGATTCACTCGGAATAGGAAGAAGATTTAAATCCATGACAAGCTCAAGTCATAGACATCAATGATGTGGGATCCTTGATCAAGTAGGCCTCCATTAATCTTCAAATATGTTAGCTGTTGTATCAACTACCGAACATCCAAGCTAAACTCGCAACAACTGTATATTGAACTGTCAAGGCTTTCCTTCTAAATGGTGACAGCCTAACGTAAATATTCCACATGATCCAAGACAACCTTGATTAGTAAAAAGACAGTTGCACACTGAGAAGGAATTAGATTCACATAAACCCAGTAAAAGATTAGATTACTATCCTCTGTCATTTCAAATCATGTTCAATACCATTCTAGAGACAAAAGATGACAGGAATTTGAATTAAAATAAGAGAAACAAAATCTTTCTCTTTGATTTGATCGAAAAGACCAAAATCCTCTTTAAATTATTTCTCTGTGTCTACGTGCTTAATATCAAGCTTCAAACAATACTAGTTTTATCATCAAGAATCATGGTCACACATGCTAAGTTAACACCTCGGTATCTCAAATTCATGATTAGGCTCACATATATTTGTGACATCATCATAGGATAGATAGGCGAGAAAAAGAGTCAAAAGCCGGTTTAAAATCAGGACGGTTTGTCAATTTTTTATCAAGCCAAGGTCCACGTGGTAGTACCAAATGAGAAGACATGAATGAATGAATGAATGAATAGATTTTAATGACGTCCACGAGACCAAGCAGCCTAAGGGACCAAGAGCCACAGCCCTAAGAAATCTTCAAGATCTTTTCGATGTCACTTCTCCTGCCATGGATTTTAACCAAGAAACCCGCAGTTATTTGTAGCCTTGACTCCTCAAAGATCTCGATAATACTGCCCACCTTCAAGTTGTCTTCATACTGATTCCGAATGTCTTCATAGGCATCACACTCAAAGATGAACTGCCATTCAGTCTCCACCACTTTTTTGCTACAAAAGATGTAGATCCTGTTTTCGCACTCTTCTTTGGGGACCATCCATCTACCCGTTTCGCATCTCAAATGATGAGAACCGGTCCTCAACTATGCCATTAGAATCCTAGCTTTACCTTTAAGAGTGGCATGCAAGTAGGCTTTTTCTCCATGCTCCCACGTGGGGTTGAACTCTTTGACATCGTATGATTTTTTTCGGCCAATCTGCTTAGTCCACATGCCAGTCCTAAACTTTTCTAACACAAACTTCTTAATGTCTTCTTTAGTTTTGGGACATTCGTGGAGCCTAATATCCCACTTGTCTAGCCACTTGTTGTTCTGCTTCATCCAAGTCTTCTTTCTACGGTCTAACCCCTCCTCCACTACCACCTTAGGCCATCGTTGCTCTCCCATGTTCTCCACCTTTCTTATGTATGTTATCAATCAGATTATAGCATATGCCTCCATCGGAAATGAGCCCGCCTCAGCTAACAGGATCTCATAAGGAACCGTAGCCTTGACCTTAAGATTACTAGTAATAAGATGCTTTTGTATTCTCTCTAATTGCCTCCACTTGTGATTTGACAAGCTATTTCCCCAAACCTCACACCCATAGAGGACAACCGGCGTGACTAACAACCCAAAAAGAGTCTTCATGGTTTTCTAATCCTAGAGCTCCGCTTTCCTACACCTATTCTGGAGCAGAAAAGAGGCCCTCCAACCTCCTTGGATCCTTTGCGTTCTACATGTATCCCAATTCAGCATGTTGTGGAAAATGATTCCCAAGTACTTGTATTCTTCTACGATATCCAACGGGCTCCCATCAAAAAGGAAGTTGACTTGTTGCTGCTTCTTTTTTAAAGAGAAAATCATAATCTTGGTTTTACTAGTGTTCACGCTCATCCCGACCTCCTGCCAAAAGAGCTCTAAAGCCCTCAAGTGCTCTCTCAAACCCTGGGTGGTTTTTGCAATCATAATAAGGTCATTAGCATATAAAAGCAGCTTCACCACAAAATCAGCGAAATGGATACCCCCGCCCGCAGATTTTTGAAACCACTCTTCTAGTTTGTCGATGTATAAGCCGAACAAAGTGGGAGATAGAGGACAGCCCTGCTTGACCCCAATGTCACTACCAAAACACTCCGACATACCCTCTCTAGTCCATGATAGATGTTCACAGGTCACATGAAGATGAAAAGAAAGACATGTACAAACAATGGTATCTACACTCAAGAAATATGTAATGCACGAACATGAGGCAAGAATTGACTAGATTCAACTAGCCTTTCCCGAGTCTACAAAATAGCCAGAGTCCAACGTTGTTTACCTTGAACATGAGGGAGTGACTCAAATGTAGTTTATCAGCAGCCCCAAGTCCATAGACTAGACACTAAACTCTCTATACATGACATGTGGATGCTTCAGATGCAAGATAAGGAAATATCAGATGTGACCACCCCACTTAGTTAGAATTTGTTTGCTTAGCCATGTTTGAGGAGTTTAAACTTAATCCACTCCGAATGCAAGAAGTCCAGAGAAATGGCACTTATAAATGAGGATAAAAATTGATATGGGTGATCCACAATAGTGCGTTCCACTTTTTGGTGTAAGTGGGACACTGAAATCAAAATTTTAAGTCAAATTTTCACTTTCTTTCATTTATAGAAATCAAACCATTAAGAATTTGAAAATGATGTGAATTAGTATATATATGTATATATCATGATTTTCTGTTTCATATTTTATTTATTATTAATTTTTAATTTAGATTAATTATAATTTAGAGTAATATTATACCATAAAGCATAACTTTTTTTGTATATATCCAAATTATTATTATTATTTTGTTGAAACAAGGACACCCATATGGAGTACACATATTTTAAAAAAAATATATTCTACTTTTTTATTTTTTCATGTGCATCAAACAACAACATTTATGTATGGTAAAAAACCTATGTTCACTAGAAAATAGAAAATAAATAATAATTAAATATAATATATTACAAATTATAATTTTTGGAAAGCTTTATCCAAGGGCCATGTCATGGTGACTCCATTTGATAGTCCAACTCTTTTTGTAAAATATTTTTTCTTCTAAAAACTTGGTGAGCAAAAGGAGGAGGGTAGCATAAGAACCTTTGAGAAGTTACCTTTGAAAAAAGATAATACCTTCATTTGAAGGTACTTTTATATAAGGTTTTTGAATGTGCAACATTTAAATTTTTTTAAAAAAATCCTTCATTCAAACTTGCCCACCTTAATTCAAGCCCTCACCTTCATTTGAAGCCTATTTACATGTGGCAAGTGTTTTACCTTTGGCAGGTGTTAAATTACCTTTAAGTGAAGGAGATTCATTCAAAGGTGTTCAATTATTTTTACCTTCCAAAATTCATTTTTATTCCCCCTTCCACAAGTGGGACACACTATTATGGGGTTAGTCACATTAGACTTAAGACTTGCATTACTGTATGCAAAGGTATAAATTAAATCAGTCTCACACACTCAGGTCCATACTCGAAACACTTCCTAATGACAATGGATGTGAATGAGTGAATAGATTGCAACATATAAAGAATTGGGGTTCTCAATGATACTTGACTCCAGACATAAATTGCATTGCTCATTTGAAATGCACATAGGCTCTCAAGTTCATACTTGAACACAATACTCAACTAACATACATAAACTAGTTGGTCAACTAATGTGTATAGGGACTCTTAGGTCTGTAGGGATGACACTTTAGTTAACTTGTAGATGCAAGATAGAAAGAAAAAAAGGATAAAGAATTACTTTTGGTCCATTGGTGACTATAGACTTGAATACTTATATGAATTTAAACCCCCCAAGATAGGTGGCTAACACATAGGGCTTTGTGAGCTAATAGGAATGAAATGCATGGCTAGAGGATGCTCACATGCACAAAATGAAAAACTCAGACATAGATGCGTAGAATGAGAACTACAACACAAGAAAAAGTGTTGAGGCTAACATGGATGAAAGGGAAATCACAAAGCATGGGAAGTTGACAAGAAAACTATTTTATTTCATTAGCTCCAAGAAAAGCTCTTAGATCGGATATCAACAAGGACTCAATAAATAGACTTTAAATGGTGGTAGGGGTATACATACAGTCATACGATTTAAAAGGACTAGGCACAAGTATAATTCAAGAGTTTGAATTTAATGTCCTTGAGTTCTAATTAGACTTGGGCATATTGAGACATGAAGGTAACAACATTTACATAGATGGACAACTGAAAGATTTGGTGACACCTTAGAGCCTGATGGAATATTGAAGGCCACTAGTGGTGTTGTCGGTGCCTTGGAAAGCATATGAGAAGATAAATCAATTGTTTTGGAGCTATGTGTAGGAGTATTTCTATAAATCAAGAAAGACAAAACTAGTGCATGTGACTTGTGAAATGAGCAAGCAGTTTCAAATCATGAATACATGGACTGCTACTCTAGCATTGGATGAAGACTATGGAACTAATAGAGAGGAGTGTTTGTAGGTGGCTAGCTTGCATGATTAAGGAAGATTTCTTTTCCTTATTTCCTACATTGGACTTGATCCAGGGATGATTTTTCTTGCTTGTACAAGATTAAATTTAGTTGTCTACCACACTAGTATTGAAGTGATTAATTCTTGAGTTGATGAAGTGTCCAACAATGTAATAGATTTATGACAAGTGTCTATATCTTATGATTTTTAGAGAAACCTTCTAGCTCTACATATGTAGGTTTCTACAAAGTAGAAAGGGTTTTTCTTGATTGTGTGACCAAACTGATCATTGCCACTTTTATACACGCTTGTCTATAGGATAGTCTAGGGGATCAATTGTTGTGTGTCACAATTTGTAAAGGGTGAGGGAATGTTTTGTATGAGTCTAGGAAGGTGTAGTTAAGTAGAGATTGCTTCATTGCTTGGATATCTCCATGGCTAGCTAAAATATTTAAGGGGATTATGTGTGTATATCAAGTCACATTTGCTGATTTGTTGTGTTAATTGATTAGTTGGTGTTGCAACTCTATAAAACCATTGCAAATCCTTTGTATGAACTATTTCAAATAATTTGTACTTATGACCTAAAGTTAGACTCACAAATTTTTTTAATATAAACTAGAGTAGTATTACAAGTATTTTAAATAATTTGGATTTGTTCCCCATGCAATATAGAATAGGAATAGTACACATATATGTAAAATAATTTGGATGAATAGTTAGATATTTTGAATAATTTGGGTTTATTCCAAATTACTTTTTTAAATCTAGACTAGTAATAAGTCTATATTGTTTGAAATAGTTCATTTATAATGATATTTTCTTTAATGCATATGGCGTGTTTCTAAGTATGCATGTGGTCTCCTTGTTTTTAATTTGCATATATGTAAGTCTAGTTCTTTATTGAAGATTCATATGATATCTCTTTCTCTATGTTTCTTGATCTCTAACTATGTTTCCTAGTGTATAGGCACCAGTCTTGAATGGTAAATGATCAATTTCTCTTTTAAAATATATCATCTTTGTTTCTCCTTGTTTGTAACTTAGGATTAGCTTAGGCCTCGCCTACATGCATGCTTTAGTATTATAATTATATGATAAATCCTTTGTGAGCTCAAACATGACATATGGTTATAGAGTTATGCATGTATGGAGTTAGACCATCTTATATAGCCCATTAAAATAATGCTAATAAATCTCTTGAGAGCTTGTGATTGTTCTACCTTCAAAGTGTTATGTAATTTGGATCATAGGTTGCATATGAAGTAGGAAAGATTAACGGAATTTATATTAAGGGATATAATCTAGTTTGTTATCATTTGTTGTATATGTAATTTGTTATTTCATTTTATTAATTTATATTGCAATAGAAACCAACATACTTGAATGCTTAGTGATAGATAATTGGGGCATTAGTATACACAAGGTATGGTTTTCTAGAGGTCTAGTTGCATTGAACATTTATCTTTAATTATCCTGTTTAGACCTCTTAGATCTCCCTCTATGATTATGTAGAGCAAAAAGTGTAGAGGAGAAACCCATTTATGTTAGTTGGTCCATTACTACTTACAACCTAATCATGTGTTTTCCCTTGTATTTTGAGTGCTAACAAGCCTCATGCTCTTTGATCCTAATTCTTATGGAGCAACTAGCTTTTCCAATATATGAAACTCTACAAGAGTAAGCCACTATATAGATTTATGAATTATGAAAAGTGCCCTTGTAATCTTTGAAGGACTTGATCACTTCCCTTAGTTTATTATGTGATCTAAGGATGCAAGGATGCCTTTTCTTTTATTTATTTTGGATATATTAAACCTTTGATGTAAGGAAAAAAGAAAAATGCATTTTTGAAGAGTCTTCTACATCTTGACTTGTTTAGTTTCTCTTGAGATTTTCTTATGGTTATACCCATTCTTCTTGAAAACCCCTAATAAATGAGTAATATCTTGTTTAATATGTCCTTGATCATATATTCGAAAATCTCAAGTTGTGAGTATTTTGAAGGGGTTCTAAGAATGCTTTATTTTTGGGTTGGTGATGATGTAAAGGTGCATGAAGATAAAGGTTAATGTAAGTGGATAGCCTATACACTTGAGGTGACAGGTAACCACCATATTTCTTTAAAAGGAGGACATTAAGGAAAGGTAAATTGCCATATACTTTCAATTCATTGATAAACTTATTCCCTTGCAAGAAAGTGTTCAAATTAGAGTGAAACTCTATTAATTTATCAAGTCTATGCTGCTAGCTAAGGTTAGTGTTGTCAACATAAGCATTTATAGTATTTTTATTTAAACGAACATGTACTGAGGGTCCTTTCTTCATAGGAGTCAATGAAAAGATTGATCACCATGTGAGACAATGGAGAAACCATAGTTAACCCTTTTATTTGTTCTTAGGCTTCCCCTCTATAGGAGAAAAAATTAGATCTTAGCCATAATTCCACTAGTGAAGTTATCTTAGTGTAGTGCATCTTTTAACCACATTAATAACTTCCTCAATCAAAATTTTGGTAAATAATAAAACTACATAAAAAAAATTATAAGAATTTTATCGTCCCCCACTTTCTTGTCATTAATGAAATTGATAAAATGAGTGGAAATTTTGGATGAAAAGGCTAGCCTTCACTATTATAAGTTTGGTTTTCCTTGTAGACTATGCCACTTATTTTTAAGAGAGAGGATCTATAGTGTCAACAATTGCTCTAAAAAGGACACCTTCTTTATGAATCTATGGGAAAACATATATCCTAGGGGTGATCTCCATATTGAATAAAAGTTGCTTTCTCACATTATCTTTAAAAGATTTTTGGGAGATTACTTTGTTCACTTTTTAATTATCATGGACACCTATGTGATGGTTTAATTTTGTATAACTATCACTATTGGTTAAGTGGTCAACTACTTTGGCCTCATAGTCTAGTTTACTTGAAATTATTGAGACATTCTCTTTAAATATAACTTTATTTGTTTTTTCTTGAGTTTCTTCATCACACATCAATCATTTTTATAGATGTTACACTTTTGTGGTTTAATATGTCCATGGACAATTATCCAATATTACTTGATTTCTTCAACTAATTGGATTAAATTTAATTACATTCTCTATCTCAACTATATGAAGTCTTCTTTTAAGACCACCATAAAAATGAGAAAACCCTATAATTCTCTAAGGTTTGTTAATAGAGATGTCTCAAAGGTTAACAGCAAGGCTCTTTTCTCAATCTTTTGCTTTTGCTTCTCTTTTTTCAAAGGGTAAATTACATCCTTAATATTTTTATGTCGAGAGAATATATGAGTGAAAGATGGGTGAGGAGGCCGTGTTGCATGGAGCTATAGTTATATGAGTTACTCATTGTATGGGAGTGAGTGAAGTTTTCCTCAGCTAAAACTGTAACAATGGAGGAATTCTTCTCCACGTCTAGCTCAACGGGGGCTAAGCACAAGGACTGGTAATGAGAGGCTCCACATCACTAAGAAGGTGGACTGACTTTAAAACACTATATGAATGAGGTCTATATAATTAATATTTTTCATCCCCAAAATGGAGGAGAGGTCTAAGTCGAGCTATGACATCTCGAGCCATTCAACATATGAAAGTCTACCTCTACTTTTGGATAAGGAGAAGGCCATTGGTTATTCTATTGAAGGGCCATACTCAGTGTCTGTCATCTCGAGCCATTCAACCCATCAAAATCTACTTTTTGATAACGAGAAGAAGGCCATTGGTTATATCTAAAATGGTACCGTGTGCAGAGAGATTATGAGATAATGTGAACTGTAGCCACGCTATTTGTCTGTTGCTACTGACAATTCGGTGTGTAAGTCAAGCTAAGACATCTCGAGCCATTCAACCTATCAAAGTATATCGCTACTTTTGAAAAAGGACGAGAAGCTCATTGGTTATACCTCAAATGGTTCCGTGCAATGAAATTATGAGACAATGTGAACTATAGCTACGGTATTTGCCTGTTACTATTGAAGGGCCATATTCAGACCGGTTCGTTGTAAAATGGATGGAGTGTTACTTTATGAACAACATGGATTAGCGGAGAATTTGCATGAGTATTACTTTACGAACAACATGGATTAGAGGAGAATTTGCATGAGTATTACTTTACGAACAACATGGATTACAGGAGAATTTGCATCCTTCAATATGCAGTATTGACTTAACACTTAAACTAGGTAATGGAGAGAGAGAGAATGTGGAAAAGTAAACTCCAGGTTGAACTAGATTCGAATCAAAAGACCAATAGAATAGAAGTGGAAGATCGGGCTGTGCGTAGTTTTTTGGTCTAAGCATAAGTTGTTGTTCAATATGTTAGCTCTGTAATGGGCGTGGAGACTCTAGAGATCATCCCAAAGATATATGGTGCCTCAAGTATTAGTAAAGATGATAATTTTTTAGGTTTATTGTTGATATATTGAGTTCTTTTACTGTGCTCGAGTTTCTGGATTAAATTGTGTAAAAAAATTTACACAGTTTAATCTAGAAACTCAAACACGATATTATGGATTATGGAAATTTAATGTGTTTAATTTTTTTACTTACAAATTAGTTATATATTTTATAAAGAAAATTAAATTATTAGTTGAGAAAACTAACTTATTAATCTGAGGTTTTGCTTATTTTATCATTTTATAAAGAAAGTGGGGAAGGAAATGACTCTTGTAAGTTTTGATGTAGTGTTCTTGTTTACCAAAATTTTTATTTAGGAAGTTATTAATGTGGTTAAAAGACACATTGACACCGAAACAATCAACCACTAGTAGAATTATTGCTAAGATTTAATATTTTCTCATGTAGAGGGGAAGTCTAAAGAACACATTGAATGGGTGGCTATGGGTTCTCCATCGTCTCCCATAGTAACCAATATTTTCATAGAGTCCTTTAAAGAAGAGGCTTTCAATACCTTTTCACTTAAACCAAAATGGTGGAAATACTTTGTTGACAACACTAATCTTAACTTGCAACATGGGCTTGATAAATTGATTTAGTTTCATTCTCATTTAAATAGCATCTTAAAGGGAGATAAGTGTACTAAAAAATTGAAAATAGATAACGATTTACCTTTCCTCAATGTCCTTCTTTCAAAGAACATGATGGTTCTCTATCACCTAAAGAGTATAGGAAATCCACTCACATTGAGATTTATCTTCATACATCTTTACATCATCACCCTAATCAAGAAAGCAAGTGTCCTCAAAACATTCACATTTCAAGCTTTTCGAATATATTATGCGCATATTGAACAAAAAATTGTTCGCTTATTAAAGATTTTCAAGGAGAATAGATACAATGATACACAATTGTCAAGAGTGGTTAAACAACCCAAGATGTGTCTTTATAACTATCTTAATGTAGAGGACTCTTTAAGAACCCGAGTTATTGTCCTTCCTTTTTTATTAAGGGTTAAGGTAGGGTTTTCGAAAGGGCCCAAAACCTTTATGTACAAAATAAGAAAGATAGACCATTAAGGTCCAACCAATAGTAAGGAGCATGCAACAAGAAAACTGCTAAATATTAGCATAGAGTTAACACCTCAATTGAGGAGATGACTGCTACAAACAAAGGAAAAATAGACTAAGAATGAGCCTTATCAAGGCAATTTGAAGCCAAAACATTTCAAGGAGCATTGAACAATCTCTTCCGTCGAAGCCTTAGAGCAAACCTTCCTAGTTTTTCTCCCTAAGAAACATAATCTCACTTAAGGGGCAACTCTCCTAGTTCCATCACCCCGTTTTCTTTGGGTGAGATTTGCATGGCATCTAGAGGGAAGAAAACAACATGGTTCTAGAGGGAAGAAAACAACATGGTTCTCCTCTAAAACCCTTCCTTCCTCATCTCCCACTCTCTACGAATCCCCTTTGGTATCTCTCTTGAAAGGGTCCTATCTTTCTCAACAATGTTTTTTCCCCAAACTAGATGCACTCTCTTAGTTCTTGAATCCAACAACATGACCAAATCTAATTTTTTAGTGACAAATCTTCACCAATTGGTGAATAGTTGAAATTGGAGCCTCCATTTTTGGTGAATAGTACAAGCTATAAAGGGGACTAAATCACCCATTTTTTACAAAAAATTAGTTTAGTGTTGGTTAAATCACCTAATCATTATTTTTTGAAACTTTTAAATTGAATTGTTTTGACATAGTAAATGAGGTGTGATTGGATCCTAATCGCCATTAGTTTATAATATAATTACAAATCTTAATCATATTTGCCATTAATATTACATTCCCGCTAGTACTTTTGGGGTCATATCGCCATTACTAACAAATTTACACTTACTTTTAGATTCACATTGAAATTAACATTTGGTAAGATTTTCCACTTATAAATTGTATATAATAAAGTTTTCAAGCATTTGTCTCCTTTATTATCATGGTCTCTACAACCTAGAGCCTCAACTTTGATGATTATAGAGAATACATGGAACGTATAAAGTTCATGTACTAATATTAATTTTAATGTTTGCATGGCTAATAAATTGAGATTTTCTTTGTAATCCGTGACATACATTCAATTTATGTAATGCATGAAATGGCTCTTTTATTTGGTAAAGTCCACCTAAGACAACTATGATCTTAACATTTTTTCTTTTGTTCTCTACAAATAATAAGTAGGATTAGCTAAATATTTTGTAATAAATGCAAACTAGTTTCTAGTGACAAATACAAATTTTACTTTCTATTGATCCTTGTGGGCCTGTAGATATCATGAACCATTGATAGTGAGGCATGTATAGAAACTAGGGTATTTTTGCAATTTAAATGTGTGAAGGAATAGGGCTTTCATTTGCCACCATTGATTTCTATTACAATTTGATGGCTCTAATTGAATTCTATGACAGTATAAGCATTACAAAAAATAAAAATAATATATGGGGGACTATGCCAACCAACTATGCAAATTTTCAAGCCGATGATGGCATGGTTCGGTGGTTAAGTCGCTCAGGATATAGTGGCGGCCACCAGAGTTCAAACCCCCGCTGGGCCAACGAGCTCGCAAGGCTTTACGCCTTCGCTGGGCCAATGCACTCGCGGGTTTGAAGTGTTCTTCCTAGGGGATGAGGTCCCCCAGTTGTGGCCTCACCGGTTCATTGCTCCGGGAAAAAGCATTCACGTGGAGCTGGAGGGCGTGTCGCACCAGCGTCGCCGGTCATGTTAAAAAGTTTACCAGGCGCATTATCTTTAAAAAAAAAAAACTATGCAAATTTTCAAAGAAAGAATTCACCATTGTAATTAATTTCTTTAGCTAGGATTCACTAGGATTTTATAAAAAATTTAGGGGTATTTTCTTAAAGTTATCACTGATAACCAACTTTGAGGTAGTTTTGACAAATCAAATCCTCAAAGATGATATGTTGTACCCAATCCCTAAGCTTAGATGATAGGGTGATCACTGAAGGGAGAACCTTGTCTACCTCCACAATAGCACAAAATCTCGCAAACAAGAATCTTTTCCTAGACTTAGTGACCACATCAACAACTAAAATTGGCCAAATGACTTTGTAATGCTAGAGAGGATTTCATCCTCCTAGTATTCCAAGTAAATCCTAACCCAAACAAGAATTTTGTTAGCATTCTCCTTATCAAGATTAAATCCCAAAATCCATTTCTTGAGGAATAATCTAGCCATGCCTAGAAACCATGGGCCAGTCAAGAGAATCCAATTAGAGTCTTCCTCATTCAATAAAAAGATAAAAAAGAAACCCTTTCTCATTGATAAAATTTGCAGATGGCCTTTTGAATACCAATTTTATTGAGCTCACCTCCTAAACACATCAGTGTTAGGCTTAACTCCCAAAAATTTTCCAACGATCAAGTTAACTACCTTAGAGATAGCTTTATCAATAATAGAGTTAGGAATACTTGAAGAGATCCCTTAACCATCCATAATAGAAGGCAAGACTAGAGTAGAAGGGGAGGTCCTAGGGCCCTTAACAACGTCTACCAAAGAGATCCCTATCTTACCATCCCTAGAGACTTATATGTAATTGTCCTTCCTTACATTAAAGACCTATTTGATAATATTTCCAAAATACTTTAGAGAAAGGCATTCTTTCTTTATCTCCCTTTCTTAAAATTTTAAATTATCTTTCAAACAATGTTGTTATTTTAATTTTCTATTTTGAAATTTGAACACAAACATGCTTTACATCTTAAATTATTTTTTGTTTTCCATTTTAACATAGTATCTTGTACCTTTCATAATTGCGTTATTGTTTGACTACAAGTTTTAGTCTTTTCTTCAATGTTTTATACCATGTAATTTTCATATGGTTCTTTAATTGACCAAACTCATCTTTATTAACACTTTGAATAAGTCCACTTGAAAAAATGTATTTACGTTGACCAGTTCTTTTATAAAAATTTGACACAATTCTAAACTAAGCTTTCTACTAGGACCCATCTTCCTTAGATTTGTAAAATTAATTTATAAGAGACGTTAGAATAAATTACTTTTGGTCTAATCAACACAAACCAAATCCATGTATATCTAACATACCGCTCATAGCTGTTCAAACCAACCATCATAATTAGGTTACAATGTGGAAAATATAAAACCTACTTAAATGTATTAAAATTTTGCTATAAATATGTGTAATGTGCAAATAAACCATTTTCAACTCCAATCATCAACAATGTAAATTTCTATTTAGTATCTCTATTTAATCTGCCTTTGTCTCTCTATTTTCCTTATCAAAACTGAATAAGAAATTGAAAAGTTTCAAGCCAATTTAGAGACACTAGTTGATAAACTTGTTTCTATTTTGAAATGGTTTTGGCACTAAACCTGTTACTTGACAGTACTGTTTAAATTAAACTAGATACCATTTTCAATTTTCTTCATCTGCCCATTAGTTATGAATCTTTATAAATAGATATTGATATTTGGAGTTTAAATTGTGAAAATTTTGATATGTTGTGTTAGGTTGAGGTGGACAGTGGGGTCACTTAGTAAACATGTTCAAAGACTATGTCTGTATGGATTTTTAAATATTATTGTTGTCTTATTTACTAATATTATTTTATTTTATTTATTTAGTTTTTTTAAATTTTTTTTCATATCTTTTCATACCAATACCTATACTTTTATAGATATATTGTGAAAATAGAAAATACCATTTATACACACTCAAAATAATCATCTTAGAGACCTTGATTTTGTTTCATATTAAGGTTAACTATTTGTTTTTTTTGTTTTTTTTTGGTTTAATATTGGTAAATGCATTTCACTATTTCAGATTGTTTGATGGCCATGCTCAAAGCAAGAAATCTCAAAAGTGTTCAAGCTCAGATGAAGTTCGCAAAAGCCAAAATGAATGGATGGAAGAATAATCTTATCTGGTAAGGTGTTCTAAATTATTATGATTATTTTTCTATTTCAATTGCATCTTGCACATCATATTGACTTTAAAGAAGTTGATTACTTTCTAGGCAACTATACTTCAACATGGTTTTTCATTCAACAATATTTATCATCTAGTTACTTATTATTGACTTTAAAAATTTGATTACTCCAGGCAACTATACTTCAACATGGTTTTTCATTCAACAATATTTTCTCATCCAGTTACTTTCCAAAATAGTACTAGAATCAACACAGTTACAGATATGGCTCTTATGTTATACCATCAAGTTCTCTTATGCTTTCAGAGCTTTGATTCAGATTGCTCACATGTGCTAGACAAGAAATTGTGGTTACATAAAATACTAGTTGTACATTGTTCATTTTGTAACTACTCCATCAATCTGATATTTTACAGCATGGAAAGGGTTTTGAATGATGATGATTCTTACCTTCTCCATGCTGGGCTCCTGGGAATTTTAAAAAGAAGCAAACTCTTCCTAGCTCCACCTAGCCTGTTTAGGTGTGGAATAATTAAATTTCTGACAACAACATAGTTTATTATATGGAGGAGGATTCCAAATAAATGGTGTGTTTGCACCCTTTCTTAGACATCCCTTTTCAAAGAGGGAGAGACTTCCTATTGTTTATATGGATGTCATAATTTTCCAATGTTAAAATTCTTTTTAACCCATTAAATATTTCTGATAGAAAATATACTTTAAATAATTTTAGTTCAATTGGTTGTGTTGAAAAGTTCAAATTTTCTTCAGTTTTAATGGTTTTTCCCTCTTTCCTTTTCATCTAATTTAGTATAGTATGAGAGGTCTGGAGAAACATATTTAGAGGGCCAAATGAGAGTTCTATTCAAGTGCCTATGATTGGATCTATACGGTTCTATGTTCTTCTTATGCATAGCTTATTTGATTCTGAAGTTTAATTTATAAGGAATTTATTATATCTTGCAACAATTTATGGGTTGAAATGAGAGTTCTATTCATGTGCCTATGATTTGTTTTATGTTTTTTTTTTGTTACTAAGGATAAAAGTAGGATTTTGAAAGGGCTCCAACTCTTTAACATAGATAAGATCAGATACAGTATTAAAGCCCAATAATCAGTAAAGAGATTGCACTAAGAACCAATAATACTAACAGCTACAATCACAACAATAACAGCTCCTCACATAAATGAGACTAAAAACAACTAACATAGGACTTACCACAGAAGATACAAACCCTAATCAGGCAACATGAAGCTGTAATGCTATAGAGAGCTCTAAACACTAACAGCCCTACTCGCTTTATAGTTCTATGTCATTCTTCTAATACATAGCTTATTTGATTCTAAAGCTTAATTTAAAAATAAAATATGTCTTCCACCAATTTATAAGCTAAAGAGATATGGCTTCTAACTCATAAATAGAAAATTGTAGCTGGGATAACATGGTGCTTATTTGTACTGCTATGAAGGATGTTACTGAAATTACAATTAGTATTATATATCCAGAGCTTTCTGAATATTTTGAACTTTTTTGTAATTTGCTATTTCTAAATAAAAGTTAGGAAATTTTCATATTATATTGTTTCGTTTAGTTTTAAAACCTATAAATAATCTTTATAAGGATGTATGCTCACTTGGACTAGCTGGAAGTAATGAAAATTACGAGTGCCAACAAACTTCATTAAATCTTGTTATAAATTTATTTTCTTAGAAGGGTTATGCTCATTGCACAGTATAAACATTAGAAAATAAAGAATATCTATACAACGAAGAAAGTTAGGGCCAGGCTCCTAAGAGCGAAGATGAGGTTTGATAATTTCACTTGCACAGAGATCATTTTGATGGAGATTGCTAAATTATTGTCAGGCCTAGATTGTAGAGGATAGAATGATAAATTTTATTGATATATCATTGTGTTGGAAATAATGTTTACATTATTATTTTATAAGTAGAAGAACAATTTAACTACCACATAACTATCTAAATTGAAAAATAGATTGAATAAATTACAAAATTGTTAACCTCGATGATTAACATGTTAACATCCCCTCTTAATCTGAAGGAGTTATCATGAAACCAAGCAGTATGTTGAGGCCAAGCACTTTGTTGAGAATATTTGCTGGCTGACTTTGATAAGTCTCAATTTTTTGTTTGAATTGAGCCTATTACTTTGACAGGTCTCAAATTTGGACTTGTCTTGCCCATGTTGTAGTTTAGGAGAAATGACCAATCCTTAGTGGCCAATATGAGTAGTCACCAACTATCAATCTAGGATAACTCTGCATTATCATTGAAAATAATATCACAAGGTGTCAACAATTTTTGAAATCTCCACTCAAATCTAGCGTACACACAAGATTCCCCCCTTGGAAAATGAGAGAGGAAAATTCCAACAAGGTCTCCCTTATGGAGAAAGAGTAGAGAGCATATACCATAATGAATCAACAAGAGGCAACATCTTAATCTCCATGGCCTCAAATAATTGGAATACATTAGTAAGGACTGACATCATCATAAGCTACATATCCAATATACTCTATACAATCACATTGATTAGCAAAATCATTCTTGATGGGAATCAGATTTAATTATTCAATCTTCTTAACAATTGGTGGCTTATCAAATATACCAAGTGGCATCTCAAAAATATCAACATTAAAAAATAGTCAATGTAGGCTCAATAAGATCCACATCATCATTAGAAGAATTAGGATGAAGAACACCATCACCATTATGAATAGGCACATTTTCATTATCAATAATAGATTGACCTCTCTTATAAGATTTGGTTAACAATTCAATCTTGGATCTCCATCTAGAATGATCTAGATCCAATCAAAATACATATGCCTCATAGACTTTGAAGGTGGATCTGTAGATAACAATGTTTGGCAGAATGTGTATGCAAACCACATGATGTACAAGGGTGAAGATCAAAGCAATTACTAGAAAGATGTACAAGGGTGAAGATCAAAGAAATTACCAGAAAGATGACCTTGACGTCCACAATGGGAACAAATTTGGACATTATTGGTGTAACATGTCATCTCATATTACCCAAAATTACATTCCCCATTTACTATCAAGTAAATAATCATGATCATCATAATCATTTGTTTTAATAAACAATAATCATTTGCATAATCATTACATAAAAAGCATATCTTTTTTTTTTCCATATTTTCAAACTAAAAATTTAAAACATCATGTTAGTGAATTCCTTCACTTTACAATCACAATGTTTTGCTCATGGAAATAAAGATAAATTTACATAAAAATTGATTGTCAAGTCATATAAATTGAATATATTGCATCTCGAGTTTTGATATCTATCTTCATAAGTCTTGGCTTGTCATCTGCTTGGGAAGGAGAGTATCACTCGAGTGCTTTTCCTCCAGCCACAGACTGGCAGTCTCCCGCACACCTTCCTTCCAAGAAGTGGCCCTACCCTTCACGAAGGGAATAGATATAAGAACCAATAGGTTTGCCATCTGAGTCTCTAGTGTTGTGTCTTTCATAACTCATCAGGGGCATACAACTATAGGTCCCCTCTAACTATGTATTACACTATTGGATGGTTATGCTATCTAGAACACAGTGAACTGACTAATGCATGTAGAGATGGATGCATTACTTTGGCCAAAGATTTAATATATATAGACATTTCACAATGAACGTAGTTGATTGTTCACCCACTTCTAACTCAACCTAGAAGTTATCTCATCCTACAGTAAGTTTAGTTTGACTATTTCTAGTTAAAGGATGTCTTTAATAAATCTCACCCACAATCTTCCTGAATTTTGTTATCTACTTTGATATCTGGAGTATAAGACCAAGATGGTTCATATGGAGGTCTTAATCCTTTGAAGAAGTTTCCTATTGCAACTACAACATGGAATCTTTGACTTCCTGTCACTCTATTCCATGTTTCAAAATTTTATAGATATCATTTGGTTTTGATGTCTCATCTTGTCATAAGAATAGTATTAATGATAACCTTGTAAGTTCACCTAAGGCTATGTACTTGGTTCAAGGATCTTTATCTAATCCTCTTCGATAATGATTCCTTTTGTTTTACTCTATCATTGATGAAAAGAGTCTTTTTGTTTACTGAACATCACTGCAATGTTTGAGGTTTACCTTCTCTAACCACCAAAACAATATTATAAACTTGATATTTGAAGATAAAGGAATGTCAATTATTTGACAATAATAATTATTTTGTTCAAGGTCTCAAGGTTCACCTTCATTCTTCGAATAACATCTAGAGTTCTTATATAACAAACCAAGTAAGTATTATTATATAATACTATTCTATCAACCTTTAGCCTTCCTTAACTGCCACTAATTTCAGTGGTCTTATCTTTATAGAATAATCGTATACTTATAATAAAGTAGGACATCAAACTTTAATAAAGAATAATAATTTTGCTATACTCTATAATAACTCTTCGTATCATGAGTCATTATACCTCAACAAAGTTTCTAATCATGGGGACTAAGGTGATACATCAGCCTATGGTACTATCCACAGTCAACCACCTTCGTTGTTCCCCATCAAAGAATAGTATAATCTTTTGTAAATAGACATGCAAGATACAACCTCTTAAAAATAGTAAACAAAATCAATAGATAAAAGAAAAGTTGATACAAATAAGGTAGATATATTGATACCTCGACCACTGTATTGTTGTGCTACGAAAGAATGATAGGGTTTACAACCCTCTTAGCTTTAGTCTACGCTGTTGCCGAGGTTCTGTCAGTGAATGCGGGTAGAATATTTATTTAACACAGACATTACAAGTTTATATACATAGATATCAATAGAGAATAATAATAATTCATGGGCTCATCGACAACCATGTCCTTTCTCACAGGAAGAGTTTTAAGTTGTTTAAACACGATCATTGTTTCGATGACTATCACAAAGAGCAACTTCTAAAATGAAGCTAGAGCCTTACTGTTATCAACCGAGATGCAGAAAAGTTGGTTGTACAATGAAATAAAAATCAGCCTCCTCAAGCATTAAACAAACATCACAGTATAACCAAAATTGGTTTGACAGTATAAACAAAAGAGATATGCTTTGAGCACAGCTATAGCCATAGCTATACTATTAAAAAATACTTGAATATTGCTCGACACCGACTTTTTACCAGGCTTACCAAGCCTTTCTATTGTGAGGTCTTTGGTTTCTCTACTGTCCAGGATAGTTTTTTAGTCTCATTACCTTCTACTCACGAATGAGACCCACTCCAATGACAACATGTCCTCCCAAAAAATTCGTCGACTCAATCCTATTAAGGCTTCCAAAAGGAGCATGCATGAATAATCGTGCTCTTACTTTTCATGACTCACTCATGCATCTCAACAA
Source organism: Cunninghamia lanceolata (assembly GCA_027924645.1). NCBI lineage: Eukaryota > Viridiplantae > Streptophyta > Pinopsida > Cupressales > Cupressaceae > Cunninghamia > Cunninghamia lanceolata. The sequence goes on from BSBN01000977.1 coordinate 7,953,628, forward strand.
CACTCTTTCCACTTTCTCCACCTTTCATAGAGTATGGAGTGCTTAATGAAAATGAATGTAGTGGTCTGCTGTAGCTAAGTTATCATGGCACGATAAAATTCAAGAAATAAACAAACATCTCACTTATAGATTAAGTATATGTATCCATATACAAATAATAGTAAACATAATTCTATTAATAATACAATTGTTGCAATACCCATGTATTGTATTGAATTTAATCATGCAACAAAAAGTGAATAAGGGATTGAGGTCTTTTCTCCCTCGCCACCCTAAACTGACGTTAATAAAACTAAGTCAGTACTTAAAGGAATAATATATATGTGTATCCTGAGATTAACCTAAGAAGGAAATTATTGGATACATACCTCATCTCATGAAGGTTCACGTAATGTTCAATTTGGAACTCAAATGGAAAACTTGACTTTTTCAAAATATCTATCCCCTTCTCTCTAGTGATACTCTCCTTCCATTCTTGAAGGTGAAAATCTTTTTCCTAGTTACACTCACAGTCATACATACTATGATCAGTGTATCATCAATAAATCATTATACATCATGTTTAAATAATTTGAATAACATGTAATCTCATTTCTACTTCTAAGCATTAATCATAATTCATAAAATCAATGATTTATCCTGACATTTCCTTAAACATCAAATCATTAATCTATGATTAATTAACCGCTTAATCACATGAAAGTAAAAGTAAAACATAGTCAAGGTTTTGGGGATGTAACATATCTCCCCCCATAAGAATCATCATCCCTGATGATTTAATGTATCCAGAGTTTTAACATAAAATGAGTTTTGTTCATCATAATAAAAAGCTTAAAGGAGATGAGGGAATCTTTGATAAATATCATCATAATTCTCCCAAGTGGCATTATCTTCTGCATACTGGTCCCACTAGACCTTACATTGAGTAATTTCCTTATTACGCAAGCGTAGCTTACATATTTTGAGCACCTTGATGGGCTCGATCACTACCACCTCTGGGTCCTTCACTTGTATGACATTCCAATCAATAATAGGAATATGATTATCTCCTACAACATACTTTTTCAAATAAGAAACATGGAAAATATTATGCATCATGGCAAGAGCTGGCGGTAGAGCAATCATGTATTCAACCGAGCTGACCTCTTCAAGAACTTTAAAGGGACCCACATACCTAGGAGCTAGATTGGATGAATTTCCTAACTTAATGGAACTCTTTTGTAGTTTGAATCTTAATATGACTTTATCTCCTATTGAGAAATGTCTTGCGATGTACTTAGCATTCACTTAGCTTTTTTGCCTATCATTTGCTTCCACTAGCCTTTTCTTAATCAGATAGACTTGTTCTTCATATTTCTAATAGCATTTTTGGACCAAGGCTAATCCTATCTTCTAGCTTATCCCAGCTTATAGGAGTTTGGCCCTTTCTTTCATCTAATGCTTCAATTGAGCCATCTTAATATTGTAAGCAAATTCCACAAGAGGAAGGTAATCTTCCCACTCGTATTGTTGGTCGATGCAATTCATTCTCAATAGATCTTCCAACACTTGGTTTACTCTTTTAGTTTTTCAATCCATTTCAGGATGATAAGCTGAGTTCCAAGTGAGGAAAATAAGGTTTTCCAAAACCATGATGTCATACGGGCATTCCTATATGAGATAATCTTCTCAAGAATGCCATGCAATCTGAATACTTCTTGCACAAATTTGCGGGCTATGACTGGTGCTGCATCTATCAAATTCTCAGGTATAAAATGTGCTACCTTAGTGAATCTATCCACCACTACCAAAATAGAATTGTGTCTATTTCTAGACATAGGAAGTCCTTGTACAAAATCCATGCTAATGATCTACCATTTCCATTCTAGAATCTCATGAGGGTATGGAAGTCCTGTCGGGTGATGGTGTTCTTCCTTCGCCCTCTGGCACTCTAGACATCTAGCTACAAACCTTGCAACATCCCTCTTCATTCCTTTCTAGAGATAGAATGGTTTTACATCAGCTAACAATTTCGTCACTCTAGGATGTCCTGAATAGGGTGCAGAATGAACTTCCTTCCACACAGTAATCCTTAACTCCTCAGAGTTCAGAATGTACATTCAAGTCCTCTAAACCTTAATAGTCCATTTGGTTAAAAGTAGAATCCATCATACCTAAAATCATGAGGAGTATCCATAAGAGCTTGTTTTACCTGCTCATAGAATTCATCTCCCTTGGACTTTTGTAACACTTGATTCCGAAAATCAGAATGTATGGAGATCATCGAGGAGATATGTCTTCTCCTACTTAAGGCATCCACCACTCAGTTTTCCTTGCCTTGTATGTATTTAATCTCAAAATCATAATCATATATTAGCTCTAACCACCTTCTCTGGCGAGCATTAAGATGTGGTTGAGTAAACAGATATTTGAGCCCTTGATGGTCTGTCTTTAATTCAAAAGGTTTTCTAAGTAAATAATGTGTCCACATTTGCAATGTATGAACCACTGCTACCAACTCCATATCATGAGAAGCATAATTCTGTTCATATGTTTTTAATTTTCTAGACTCATATGCAATAACTTGCCCATCCTGGACAAGTACACCACCTAATCCTTCTCCCAAGGCATCAATGATGACTACAAAATGACCTTCTGGGTTAGGTACCTTTAAAATTGGTGTCGTAGTCAACTTTTCTTTTAGTTGGTCAAATACCTCCTGGCATTTCTCTGACCAATCAATTTTTTTTCCTTTCCTTTGTAGAGAAGTAATGGGATAAGCAATTTTTGAAAAATTAGCCACAATTTTTCTATAATAGCTTGCTAGGCCCATAAAACTACATACTTCATGCACATTTTTTGATGATGGCCATTCCAAAATGGCTCTAATCTTTGTCGGGTCCATAGCAATTCCCTTAGCTAAAATTATATGACCTAGGTATTGTACTTCCTTTTGAAAGAAAGTACACTTTGAGAGCTTGCCATACAGTTTATGCTCTCTCAATCGTTGGAGAATAATTTGTAAATGCTAGAGGTGTTCCTCCTCATTTTTGGAGTAAATCAAAATATCATCAAGAAAAACAAGGAAAAAATTGTCCAAACAATCTCTGAAAACACTGTTCATTAAGTTCATGAACCTTGTAGGTGCATTCATTAATCCAAAAGGTAGGACGGTGAACTCATAGTGTCCATACCTTGTTCTAAAGGCTGTCTTATGAAAATATTCATCTTTTAGCCTCAATTGATGGTATCCTGATCGAAGATCAATCTTTAAAAATACAGTTGCCCCTCGCATTTGATCAAAGAGATCATCAATACGGGGCAATTGATACTTGTTCTTTATCATTTCCTTGTTTAATATACGATAATCTATGCATAGGAGTAGTGTGCCATCTTTCTTTTTAACAAAAATCATTGGTACTCCCCAGGGCTAATCCCTTTTCCAGTAGTTCATGTAATTGAGCCTTTAGCTCCATTAATTGTGTTGTGGTCATCCGATAAGGAGCTTTAGATATAGGTTCCGACCCTGGAATTATATCTATTAAAAAATCAAAGGCTCTCTTATGTGGTAATCCAAGAAAATCATCTGGAAACACATCCTCAAAATCTTGAAGAAAGGGGTACCTATCCATATCTGATCTCTCTTGATCTATGGATTCACTTTCTTCAACTCCTTGGAGTTTTTGAGATTCATAATACATCAAATCATCTTGGAAAATAAATTCTTTGTGATTATTTATTTTCTCCATTTTAATAGCAAAGAGTTGACATCCTTTTCTCTGGGCTCTTTTCATCTATAGGGCAGATATTTGCTTCAGTTTAACCTCTCTAGCAGTGCCTTGCAGAAAAATGTTATTCCCAAGGTCATCTAGGCATTCTATTATTTTAGAAAAACAATCCACCTTAGCCCTATGTATCCATAACCAATTTACTCCAAGGATGACATCATATGAGCTTAATGGGGCTACATAAAGGTTCACTTCAGTGGAAAAACTTGGGAGTTCAACCTTGGCCTCAAACAAACATTGCTCTACCTAAGCCCTTGTCTGGCTAACATATTTGAGTGACCATGCATTTTCCATGTAACTAGCTTTTCTAGTAATCCTATTTAAATCTTTTGGAGAAATAAAATATTTTGTAGCTCTAGTATCTATCAAAACTAAAATTGGAATGCCAAATAAAATACCCGTGGTTTCAATTGGAGTAATTTGATACTCTGCTTGTCAGTTATCCAAGGTTGCATGTATTCACTGTTGGAAGGCTTCCTATTGCAAGGGTAAAGGATTTCCTCACGGTTGAGTCCCTTGTGTCTTATTGGGACACTGATTGGAATAATGGTCACCACCACATGAAAAAATCCTCCTGCGGGTCCTCACCTTTCATAAGGATTTCTTGAATTATCTCCATTTTTCTTGGAGTTATTATTGTTTTTCTTTTCACACCTAGATTCATTCTAATTATCCTTGAATCCTTTATCACCTTTCTTTTTAAAATTCTATTTATTTCCCTTTTTCTTAAATGGCTGGGAGGATTATGACTAACTAAACTTTTTACGATTCCTTTCCTGGTACACCGACATGGATTTCAACTTTTTTTTCCTATTTAATAGCTTTCTCATAAACTCAGTCCATTGTAGTGGGAACATGCACATCTACTTCACCACCAATTTGGGCATTCAAGACCATAATAAACTTTTAGATGCGAAACTTCTCATCCTGCTGCTATTGAGGGGTATATTTAAGGAGATGGGTGAATTTCTCCAGTACTCAGTCACAAATGAGTCGTCCTATCTCAGGTTTTGGAAATCTATGAGCTTTTGATCAAAATATAACTGTGGAAACCATCTTTACCTAAAGAATTCAACAAACCTTTCCCAGGTTAGACTCAAGGAGCTCAATCTTAGCTCCATCTTCTTATTCATCCACCAAGTGGATGCTTCACATGCTAGTTGGTCTTCTGCCCATACCGCTTTAGTTATTTCAGAATAGTTTCTTATTTCAAAGTATTTCTCCACTTCTGTAAGTCATGCCTCCGTGACATCTCCGCTTATAGTCCCATCAAATTTGGGAGGTGTAACCTTTTTCATATCTCTAGATAACTCAAGAACCAAGTGGCTCCTTTTATCCTCATCTTGTCTCATTTTTGAGTTATTCTCTCCACGTACACTTTGGGTGGTGTTTTCATGATGTTCCTCATCTTCACCATCGTGGAAGGCTTCCTGCCTCGGTCCATTCTAACCCCTGACCTCTTGCTCTAAATTTTCATTTCTTGCCCTCGTCTCATGGAGCATAGCAAGGATCTAGTCAAGTTTTGAATCTGAGTGGCCAAAAGGTTGCCCTTCTTCTTCGCTACCCCCAATGCTGGTTCCGGTCTGAATCATGCTGCAATCTACTTCTCCTGAAGTTTGCAGATTAAGCATTCAATTAGTTTTTCATACTATTGAATTCATTCATAAACATAAATCCATTTCCATTTATGCAATCTTAAACAAGAAAGGAAAAGCTTTGCCAAAATTTCAAAATTGTATTATAATTTCCATGGATCACATAATATCCATCATTTATTACAAATATTTACATCTTGCAATTGCAAGTCACTTTCAAGAAGGGAGATCTTCCCAGGTTCATCCTCATCCTTGAGGTTTACTAAATCAAACTTGGGAAGTGGATGTACTCGCAGGTACTCATCCATGATTTTCTTACTGATAATAGCAGGATTAGGACCACATCCAAATGGTAAGTCCTTAGGCGCAAAGGGTCTAACTAATTCATTCTTAGAGATAGGAACAATATCATTAACTATTTTGTCCTTCTTTTCCTTCTCCTGCTTGATACACTTAATAGCATCAGTGAAGGTTTCAATATCAATTAACCATGTGTCTTCTAAGTAACTAGTTTGGCCTAGGCATTTCATTCTTGAGGCTCACTCCCTCATATCCTTTAGGTAACGTCCATTTCCCATTACCTTCTTCCTTGGGGTCATTCTTGTTCTTACCATTCTAGCAAAAGAACATCCAAACATTAGCAATTGTTAATGTCTGAGGAAGATTTCATGCAGTGAGCTCATAGGTCCATGTATTGAATCAGGTAGCTCTGATACCATATGTAACATGTCATCTCATATGACCTAAAATTACATTCCCCATTTAGTATCAAGTAAATAATCATGATCATCATAATCATTTTTTTAATAAATAATAATCATTTGCATAATCATTACATAAAAAGCATATATTTTTTTTCCATATTTTCAAACTGAAAATTTAAAACATATTCAAGATAGCATGTTAGTGAATACCTTCACTTTACAATCACAATGTTTTTCTCATGGAAATAAAGATAAATTTACATAAGATTTGACTGTCAAGTGATATAAATTAAATATACTTCATCTCAAGTTTTGATATCTGTCTTCATAAGTCTTGGCTTGTCATCTGCTTGGGAAGGAGAGCATCACCCGAGTGCGTTTCCTCAAACCACAGATCAACAGTCCCCACACACCTTCCTTCCTTGAAGTGGCCCTACCCTTCACAAAGGGAATAAATATAAGAACCAATAGGTTTGCCATCTGAGTCTCTAGTGTTGTGTCCTTCATAACTCATCATGGTCATAAAACTATAGATCCCCTCTAACTATGTATGACACTTTTGGATGGTTATGCCATCTGAAACACAGTGAACTGACTAATGTGCATGCAACGATGGATGCATTACTTTGGCCAAAGATTTAATATTTATAGACACTTTGCAATAAACGTAGTCGATTGTTCACCCACTTCTAACTTGACTTAGAAGTTATCTCATCCTACAGTAAGTTTAGTTTGAATATTTCTAGTTAAAGGTTGTCTTAATAAATTTCATCCACAGTCTTCCTAACTTTTGTTATCTACTCTGATATCTAGAGTACAAGACCAAGATGGTTCATATGGAGGTCTTAATCCTTTGAAGAAGTTTCCTGTTGCAACAACAACACGGAATCTATGACTCCCTATCACTCTATTCCATGTTTCAAAAGTTTATAGATATACATTTGGTTTTGATGTCTCATCTTGTCATAAGAATAGTATTAACGATAACCTTGTAAGTTTACCCAAGGCTATTTACTTGGTTCAAGGATCTTTATCTAATCATCTTCGATAATGATTCCTTTTGTTTTACTCTATCATTGACGAAAAGAGTCTTTTTGTTTACTAAACATTCTTGCAATGTTTGAGGTTTACCTTCTCTAACCCCCAAAACAATATTATAAACTTGATATTTGAAGATAAAAGAATATGAATTATTTGACAATAATAACTATTTTGTTCAAGGTCTCAAGGGTCACCTTCATTCGTTGAATATCATCTAGAGTTCTTATATAACAAACCAAGTAATATTATATAATATTGTTCTATCATCCTTTAGCCTTCCTTAACTACCACTAATCTCAGTGATCTTATCTTTATAGAATAACAATATACTTATAATAAAGTAGGACATCAAACTTTGATAAAGAATAATAATTCTACTATACTTTATACCAACTCTTCATATCATGAGTCATTACACCTCAACAAAGTTGGTGCAGGGACATCTTCTTAATTTTCAAAATTTGTGTTAGTAGTTGATTTTGGGTTTGATGTGTTGGGTTGGATGACAAGATACAGGTGAAAGGAAGTTCATGTCGCCAAAGTGACAGGAACATTAATAGTAAATTATTAGTTTTCAAGATAACCGAATGGGTTGAGGAAGTTATAACTTGGAATTAAACAATTGCAAGAATTGGTTACATATGAACAAGCTTATAGTTGCAAAGATTGGAGATTCCTTACAGATAATGACAAAAGATATAGCAGGGAGGAGTGAATTGATTTGTTGAGTTGGACGACTTTCTATTTCCATGTCGAGACCTTTGAATGCCTAGAAAGGCGTTTCAACTGGCTGCGAAGTGAAAGATTATGAGAATAATAAATTTTTATCTCTTATTCCAGAGTGTCATTTTAGCTGAAAGAAAGAAATGAAAAATGATTCTTTTAAGAATGTCCATACTAAACGCCAACTTGAGAAAGAGTCATCAGATATATTGGAGGCACCATAAAATGGGAGAGGAAAAGGCGTCGAAGGAGATATATAGATTTTAAAATCTATAGTATAAAGAAAGAGGTGCGTGGAGGATCTGAGGAGCAGCTCATGACAAGGAAAAAAAGGAAAATATCTGAGGACAAGGCCACGATAGGAAGAGCATCAGCCCACAAGAAGAGGAGGCAGGAACACCTCATAGAAGCCACATTTGATTTGCAATTACAAAGGACAGGAAAAGAAGAATTTAGAAAGGAATTAGGTGTAGATAAAAGAGGGAGCTGAATGTAAAAAAAAGAAGACAGTGGAAATACAAGAAAGAGAGTGAAATACAGGAGGCTGCAAGCGACTACAGAAGACTGAGAAGGGTCGTGAGTCGACAAGAAGGAAATAAGAATCATGTGGTTTGTGGAACCCACTTGGGTGTTTTTGTTCACTCTGTTTTTCTGATTAGTTAATGATATTGTTATGTTTCATGTCAAGTTTGTTCCATTGTATTTCTGTCCTTAAACACTGATGGTATCTGGTTATGTTCCAATTTCTTTCATTAATGAAATTTCATGTCTGAGGTTGCGTACTGAATTGTATGAATGATTTGGAGTCCTGAACTTCCTATCATTAATAGGGAAATAGTGAATTGTGAATCTTTGTTCAGTTTAAATTTCATCTTGTGATCAGCAAGGATCCATCAAGTGGTATCAGAGAACAGAAGGTTCTGAGCACTGAGTAGATCATCGAAGTGAGGCAACTTAGCCAGGACCTATAGGTAGCAGAGGAAGGAGAATGTGAGTGTTGCAGAAAGATCAAAGCCAAAGGATTGCGTAGAAGATACACAGTGTGTTCCAGATTGTTGGATGCTATTTTTGTTGGGTTTGTTGTGTTGCAGATTGATGCAGTAACAAGAAAGGTGTGGCACTAGAAGACTGGGCAGAGGGAAAAGAAAGAGCCCTAGGTGAGGTGTTTGGAAGATGGAAGAAGATAGAAAAATGCAGAAGAAAATTGGGAAAGAGAGTCTCACGAAGAGAGACAAAAGAAAAGAAAAGAAAAAGAAGAAAGATGCAAAATTTGAAAGAGAAATGGCAGAATTGAAGAGGGATCTTATGATAATGCAGCAACGGCTAGAAGAAAGTAACCAAGATTATGTGTGTGTATGGCCAATGATGAGAAAAGCAAAGTGGCTTGTAAAGAAGATTGTTGAAGAAAGAAGAAGGGAAAGCATGAATGCCTTGAGAAGAATAGATAAGAGTGGAGAGAGTACCCATAGAGGTTGGGACAACAAGGAGTTGCCTATAGAGAAACATGAACCAGAAGAGGTCAAAGAAGTTCTCATAGTGGAGGACTTGAAGGAAAGGAGAAAAGAGGAAGTGCAATAGAAAGCACTTGAAGCAGAAAATGATGAGGAGGGAAGAATGTCCATGAAGAGGGCATTAATTGAGACATTGTGGTCTCTTATTTTGTTTGCTAATATTATGTTTGTAGATTTGTATGCACGTATGAAGAATGTGTTGAGGAAGGTCAAGAATGTGACCTTGAAGATATCGAGTGAAGGGGCAAGAGTAGCACCCAGTAAAAAAGTTGAAGATGAGGGAAGACTATTTGCAACAGTGTGTCAAGAAGAGTTTGCAGCAGTGGTACAATGTAGAGTACCTGAGAATGGAGAGGAGGTTGATACTGAAGATTTCCAGTACGATGATGGAGATGAAGAAGAAACCATAGAGTTTCATGATGCCTAGGAAGATGTTGCAGCAACAAAACAAGATGCTTATGAAGAAGAAAAGTTGGAAAGCCAAGAAGCCAAAGGTGGATGCAATGTGGGACAATAGGTAAAAAAAATTCATAATGTTGTATTAGTTATGAAGATGGAAAGGAAAATGTTGATTTAGATCATGTTGATAGAAGAAAGAATGTGAATGAGCAAGTTAATAAAAAGAAAGAGAAAGTGATTGATTATGGGTACATAGTACCATGTTGGAAAAAGAAAAAGATTGGTTAGGGGCAGCAGATAAAGCATAAGGAGATAGATGCTTTCGGTCATGTTTGTACTAATAAGCAAGTGTAAAGAGAAAGGAATATGTTGAAGAACAAGTGGAACCCAGATTTGAGGGTGAGTTGGCAAGAAAGGAAGCTCAGAGAAGACATTTCAAGGCAAAGGACAAAATATGAACTTAGAAGACCAAGGGCAGCAATAAAGAGATATCAGCCCAAGGCTACAGAAAATAAAATGTGGGTGATTAGGAATAGGACAACATCAAGGGGAAGTCTTGTTGCAAGAAATGATGATGAGAAAAGAAGGATCGAACGTATGAGGTGTGAGGAAATGACCACGCCCAATGAACAAGGAGGAATGACAGAAGGTAGCAAGGAAGATAATAGTCATGAGCATAAGGTGAAAGTGCAGTAGGAGAAGCATGATATATGCAAGGAGAAATCTATGCAATCTGATTTTGATGATGAGGCTGATGAGGCTTTGAATAAAATTTATAAAAATGAGGAAAATATGTGGAAGCTATTGGATGAAAAGGAGATGAGAAGAAATAAATACCAGAAGAAAAAGGAAAGACAACTTTGAAAGTCTAAGATGAATAAATGTAAATGTTACATGAAAGAGGAGAAGTTGAATAGAAGAGTTGAACATGAAAAAGAGACAGCAATAGCATATGGTGGAGAGCACAACGATGTAGATTTGGATAAGGGAGCAACAACAAATAAAGAGGGTAATATTAGTATAGTAGTGATCAATGTAGGTGAAGGCAAACAAAAGAATGATGAAGGCAATACAGTGCTGGACAGGAAAGGGGGAGCAACAGCCCCCTACAATGAGGAAGATTTGTGGAAACAATTTGTAGAAATAGAGAAAGAGTGGAATGAAAAGGTTGAAGGTAAGAAGATGTGTAGGACAACAAAGGATACCCTGAAAGAGGTTGTAGATAATGACACAGTTGTTGTTGCAGAGGTAAAGGCATAAGTTGTAGCAGACTTGATAGATTTTGAGATGAATGTGATGAGACATGAGATGGAAAATGAATCTAAAAACAATTTGTTGCAGCAGTTGGCCAGGGAAGAAGAGTGGCTGGGAAAAATGTTAGATGAGCAAGATGAGTATGAAGATGAAGTGTGTGATGTTGAAAACATGGAAATGTTTACATTTGTTTATGGTGTGGATGCAAGGACGATCAGAGATTGGAAGTGGGCAGTAATTAATGAAGATAGTTTCATGAGGGTAGCCCACAGTGTTGCACAACAATGTTGGAAAGAAGTGGCATATAGGCTAGAGAAATTGTGGAAGAAGCAAAGGAAAATGTAGAGGTGAGTTTGCAGAATCACCACATGTGTAGGAGCACATGATTTCTGTCCCCTGGGAAGTTTGATACAGGGGCATCTTCTTAATTTTCAAAATTTGTGTTAGCAGTTGATTTTGGGTTCAATGTATTGGGTCGAATGACAGGATACAGGTGGAAGGAAGTTCATGCCGCCAAAGTGACAGGAACATTAATAGTAAATTATTAGTTTTCAAGAGAACCAAATGGGTTGAGGAAGTTGTAAATTGGAATTAAACAGTTGCAAGAATTGGTTACTATGAACAAGCTTACAGTTGCAAAGATTGGAGATTCTTCGCAGATAACGACAAAAGATATAGCAGGGAGGAGTGAATCGATTTGTTGAGTTGGACGACTTTCTATTTCCATGTCGAGACCATTGAATGCCTTGGAAAGGCGTTTCAGCTGGTTGCGAATTGAAAGATTATGAGAATAATAATTTTTTATCTCTTATTCCATAGTGTCACTCTAGCTGAAAGCAAGGAATGAAAAATGATTCTTTTAAGAATGTCCATACTAAACGCCAACTTGAGAAAGAGTCATCAGATATATCAGAGGCGCCATAAAATGGGAGAGGAAAAGGCATTGAAGGAGATATATAGATTTTAAAATTTGTAGTATAAAGAAAGAAGTGCATGGAGGATCTGAGGAGGAGCGGCTCATGACAAGGAAACAAAGGAAAATATCTAAGGACATGGCCACAATAGGAAGAGTGTCGGCCCTCAAGAAGAGGAGACAGGAACACCTCATAGCAGCCACATTTGATTTGCAATTACAAAGGACAGGAAAAGAAGAATTTAGAAAGGAATGGGGTATAGATAAAAGAGAGAGCTGAATGTAAAAAAAGAAGACAATGGAAATACAAGAAAGAGAGCAAAATACAAGAGGTCGCAAGTGAATACAGAAGACTGAGAAGGGTTGTGAGTCGACAGGAAGGAAATAAGAATCCTGTGGTTCGTGGAACCCACTTGGGTGTTTTTGTTCACTCTATTTTTCTAATTAGTTAATGATGTTGTTCTGTTTCATGTCAAGTTTGTTCCATTGTATTTATGTCCTTAAACACTGATGGTATCTGGTTATGTTCCAATTTCTTTCATTAATGAAATTTCATGTCTGAGGTTGCATACTCAATTGTATGAATGATTTGGAGTCCTGAACTTCCTATCATTAATAGGGAAATAGTGAATTGTGAATCTCTGTTTAGTTTAAATTTCATCTTGTGATTAGCAAGGCTCCATCAAAAGTTTCTAATCATGGGGACTGTGAGGTGATACCTCAACCTATGGTACTATCCACAGTCGACCACCTTTGATGTTCCCCATCAAAGAATAGTACAATATTTTGTAAATAGACATGCAAGCTATAGCCTCCTAACGACAGATAATAGAATCAATAGATAAAAGAAAAGTTGATACAAATAGGGTAGATATCTTGATACGTCGGCCATTGTATTATCCTGCTACGAAATAATGATAGGGTTTACAACCTTCGTAGCTTTAGTCTATGCTGTTATTGACGTACTATCAGTGAACATGGGTAGAAGCTCTATTTAACATAGACATTACAAGTTTATATACATATATATCAATAGAGAAAAATATTAATTCAAAGGCTCATCGATAACCATCTCCTTTCTCACAGGGAGAGTTTTAAGTTGTCGGTTAAACACGACCATCATTTTAATGACTATCACAAAGAGTGACTTCTAAAATGAAGCTAGAGCCTTACTATTATCAACCAAGATGTAGAAATGTTGGTTGTACAGTGAAAGAAAAATTGACCTCCTCAAGCATTAAACAAACATCACAGTATAACCAAAATTGGTTTGACAATATAAACTAAACAGATATGCTTTGAGCACAACTGTAGCCATAGCTATAATATTCAAAAATACCTAAATATTGCTCGACACCGACTCTTTACTAGGCTTTCCAAGCCTCTCTATCATGTGGTCTCTAGTTTCTCTACTGTCTGCGATACTTTTTTTAGTCTCATTACCTTCTACTCTCGAAGGAGACCCACGCCAATGACAATTTGTCCTCCCAAAAAAGTCATCCACTCAATCTTATTGAGGCTCCAAAAAGGAGCATACATAAATAATCATGCTCCCACTTCGCATGACTTTGCTCATGCATCTAAACAACACTCTTTCCACTTTCTCCACCTTTCATGGAGTAGAGGATGCTTAATGAAAATGAATGTAGTGGTCTATCGTGGCTAAGTTATCATGGCATGATAAAGTTCAAGACAAAAACAAACATCTCACTTATACATTAAGTATGTATATCCATATACAAATAATAGTAAATATAATTATATTAATAATACAATTGTTACAATACCCAAGTATTGTATTGAATTTAATCATGCAAAAAAAAATGAATAAGGGATTGAGGTCTTTTTTCCCTCACCACCCTAGACTAACGTCAATAAAACTAAGTCAGTACTCAAAGGAATAATATATACATGTATTGAATAGTTTGACAAAGGGAATACCTAACAAATTCTATCCTTATAATATTTCTTGAATATCTCTTGACCAAGTTAACGAAGTTGCCATTGGTTCAAGCCTTTCTGTAATGACAAATCGATAATGGTCGATCTGAGATTAATCCAAGAAGGAAATTAATTGACACATACCTCATCTCATGAAGGTTCACTTAAAGTTCAAAATGGAACTCAAATGGCATACTTGACTTTTTCAAAATATCTATCCCCTTCTCTCTGGTGATACTCTTCTTCCATTCTTGAAGGTGGAAATCTTTTTCCTAGTTACACTCACAGTCATACAAACTATGATCAGTGTATCATCAGTAAATCATTATACATCATGTTTAAATAATTTCAATAACATGTAATCTCATTTCTACTTCTAAGCATTAATCATAATTCATAAAATCAATGATTTATCTTGACATTTCCCTAAACATCAAATCATTAATCTATGATTAATTAACCACTTAATCACATGAAAGTAAGAGTAAAACATAGTCAAGGTTTTGGGGATGTAACAATTGGACTTAGGACTTATTGTTCTTGGTTGACCAATAGGTGAAGACTCATCATGACATTTATTCATATGTCCTCTTGATACAAATTTTATGGGTTTAGAATACTTTGGGACATAAGACACAACGAAACCCTTATAACCAAGACCACATTTTCTCCTATTTATTTTCTAGCACTCCCAAACTCTCACAATGAGTTTTGAAAGTAACAAATTTTGACTTAATGGGTTTCCTTTTTTGTGAATTTGATTGGTGGCATTTTCGAGCCATAGGCTTAGACACAACATTTTGCCTATGTGACGCAAGAGGAGATAGAACACTATTTGTTTTACCCACTTGTGTTTTTGAACTGATCTTGTAACCTATTGAGTTCTTTTCTCAATAATATGTATTGGTTACAAAATTGCATGAACAAAGGTTTATATTGTCTCTAACATTTAGATATCAATTCTACCTTATTTTTTGTGCTTACATGAATTTGTAGGGACAATATGCCATTACAATATAAGGTTGTCATGTTTTACAGACCTTATAACTCTAATTACAAACACTTATTTCTCCTTATCATACGAAAAACTTCTTATAACTGTAAATCAACATCTTATGTCTTCTTATCACTCCATAAATGATCAAAACATTAAAAATGGACAAAATATCAATGGGTACAAAACATACTTTACAAGTCTGATTAACCTTGCAAGCAATAAAATAATGTACTATTCCACAAATATCTGCAGCATACAAAGCGTGGTCACTAGAGATTATAGATCACATAAAGATCAGTCTACAAATGTCGAAAGAGTTCTTCCCCAACTGATAGAACTATTGAAGATTCTTCAACATCTTTTCTATCTTCAAACATCAACCATGGTATGGACACTATCAGTTTGATAAAGAAGAGTGCCAGGGGTGCTGGAATGCACTTCAAACTCTAGGAATAAATATGCACCTTACACATTTTTGTTATACATGAAAAGTGGGAATGAGGTTGAAGTGTGGTTAATTAGATTCAATCAAACCCTCCTTTCACATATACATACAAGGACAACAACCAAGCCAAGTCACTACAGATGGAGACAACTCAATTATGTGTTGAGTGTCACTTAGGAATGATAGGAAAGATAGAATAGATTGATAGATATGTAAAACCCTAGTCCAATTAAGCCTTAAACCCTAATTATATGATTCCGGATACAGAAAGACAAGATACAACAAATGATCAGATAGGAAGATACAAAATACAGATTAGAAACATATCAGGATTTAGATTTCGGAAGGCAGAAACTTCAGGGACATTGGGGTGGGCATCCTAGTCTAACAGGCAACTTTTTCTGTAGATTTGGAACTGTGAGGTGATGAAGACAGTAACCTGCTTCAAAATTTTTGGAAATGACAGTCAAGAGGACACAGGGGAGGGCACCCTTATCTAGAAAGGAATATTCTCTACTCTTTTCTTCAGATCTTGAATCTATATTCTTTGCTCTAGTTTTTTGCAACTCCTCTCTGCAAGATCCTGCACCTATAACCTATAATCACAAGAGATGGGTTGGGACTTGTGGTGTTTAGGAGCTTTCCTTAGTCAAGCCTCGAAATGGCTTTCAAGCCTTCCAACATAGTTGTTAGATAGAGTGCGTGTCCTTTGTGGACAAAGGCAAAATCAAATGATAAGATACATTGATTGAAACACAAATAGATATCACCTTGGACGTGAAAGCCCTCACAGAAATGAAGTGCCTTCAAATCATGAGGAAATGAGTTGATGGAGCCAAATCTACAACAAACACATATAAACACAACACAATTCTGCTCTGTAACACAATGAATGCCTTAAATGCTCTTTTCTTGATGATAATAAGTTTGCCTTAATCAACTAGGAGTAAAATGAAGTCCTAAACATGTTTATATATGCATTCTCGATAACATTCGTAATTCAAATTGAAAAGGCTGACAAAGGGAAACCTTTTAATGGTCATAAATAGACACTTTTATATTTAGGTCTCGAAAAAATAGGTCTGGACTAGGGCACGGGCGCCTAAGTCCAGAGGCCTATTTTTAGTCATGATTCAACATTAAAGTGGACCCCTAAGCCTCATTTGACACGGGTTTTGGGGGATTTTGCTCTTGGATAAGTTTTACACATGCAATATTAAATCAAGGGGACCTAGGAGCTAAACTAGGAGGTAAAAAGTCCTAGGGGGACACTTTACAACATAACAGTTAGCCCCCACTTTAATGTATGTATTATCTTACAACCCATATATGAATTATAGTACAGTCAAAAACACATCAAACACGCCAAGCACATGAAGCTAAGGCATACACAAAAATTGAGGAACTATTTCTAGCCCCCAGTCTAAGGTAAGCACTAGAAGAAACATTGAAGACACACAAGACACAATGAAGATAATAAGAAGCACCCAAAACACAGTGAATATTGTTGATATGTGCCGAACAACTGAGAGGGGGGGTGAATCAGTTGTCACAAAAAATTAAACACTTTCTACAATTTAAACATTCATCACTTATCCACAATTATTATGATTTAACAATGAGTGCATGAAATCAGAAACTTAACCACAGATACAACATCAAACACAAGAGACATCGGATTTACATGGAAAACCCCAAGGTGGGGATAAACCACGGAGAGGATTAACTCTTAATATATATTGCAATCTTGAAATAATGATGTTCAATCTTGGTCACTCCACGGGCCTAAACATACTGGCTTACTGCCATGAAGAACAACTAGGTCTAACAGGCTCACTGCCTCAACCCTAAACCTAGTAAGATTACAATAAGAGCTGTTAAACCCTACTGGTGACTTACTGCTAGACTCACTACCACGATCAACACTTTTCTGTATTTGCAATTGAAGTACAATAATTCCCCTACTCTGCTCTTCCTCTACTCTTCTCTTCCTCTTCTTTCCTCTGCCTCTTCTCTGCTCTGCCTTTTGGACCTTTCTTAATATCTTTACATTTTCACTCAAGGACACCTTTTCCATGACTCAACTATAAGTATTTATACACTACATCAACCTTGGAATGATCATCAAGGTTGGCATCACAATCATCAACCATTGGAACAATCTCTAAGGTCGATATTACAAACATTCACAAAATAGGTCTTGACCTATTGCAACATCATGCAAAGGGAACGAAATGCAGATCATGCCATACCTTAGTTGGGACTCAAACACGATCTTCCACACCAGAACATGTTTCCACAATCTTCCAGAGATCTCCGCAATCACTGGGATCAACCAGGTCGGCAAAGACTGGTTACACGCTACATTATCTAGGAACAATCTTCACACACCATCTCAATTTCTTAACGTGGACCAAAGTCCAACTAGGAACATGATTAGGAGTCATCGACAAGCATGCTATAATCATCAGGAGCAACTGCATGAACCTTAACCACTTTATCCATAGGAATCTTCTTACTCGATGAAATTCACTGTCTTCAACTGTCATAAAATAAAGATAGCTTGCGGACCACCAAACCACGAACCATTGCCACTATAAGCACTTATCATCATCCCAGACTTCCCTCTAGAACCGCAGAGCCAAATACTTTATTGTGGAGGAATGCAGAGCAGAATACTTTCTTCTTGTCCCAACTGATCTTACAGAAAAAGTAGGTTTCACTCTACTGAATACAACTCACTCAGATCTTCATGTGGATGGCTCAAACCTAGAATGTAGCATCTTCAGACATATCTCTAACTTACTTCCAATCTGCAAACCACGATCTTCAAGCAGAAATAAATGTGGAGTAGTTTACCAAACTGTTCTTCAACATACAACTCACTGTCTGTACTGCACTTTCTCTGTAACTCACTTGTTTCTTCCGGAGAGGCTAATTTTCTCAATATCCTCAACATACATGTCTTCTAAACAAGATACAGTTGACACTAATGACAACAAGGATATGTTGACATCAATGATAACACCGATCAGGCACATACTTGCAATAATCTCCCCCTTTGTCATTGATGGTAATATATGATGTGAAAAACTGCAACAGCCATCAAGACAAGATTCTCCCCCTTTCTCTTTACACACCTGCAGTTCTTTCTTTCTCCAAAATTCTCCTCCTTTCTTTTACACATCTGCACTCAAGTTTTTCACATGACTTCTCTCCCCCTTTGACATCAATGGCAAAGGGCACATACTTGCACTCTTCTACTTTGATCTAATCTCTCTTTTGAACTCTCTGACTACTCCCCCTTAGAAGTAGCCCTAAAAAGTATCAATTCAGACCTCTAAACACCTCTGGACTAATGCACTATTGTGCATCTTAGTTTAGAGCAAGAGGGGTGATGACCCCTAACTTTTCTCTGAGATACTCAAAAGTATCCTTGGGCAAAGGCTTGGTAAAAATGTCTGCAATCTGATCCTTGGTGGAAACATATTCCAACTTGACTTATTCTCTATCACCTTTTCTCTCAAAAAATGATACCTAATGGATATGTGCTTTGTCCTTGAATGCATCACTGGATTCTTTGATATGTTAATGGCACTTGTGTTATCACAAAAGATTGCAATGGGATCTTCATACACAACTTTGATGTCCTTCAAAGTCTGCTTCATCCATACCACTTGAGTGCAACTGCATGCTGTTGCAATGTATTCTGCCTCTGCAGTAGACATGTATATTGAATCCTGTTTCTTTCTTAGCCAAGATACTAATCTTTTTCCCAAGAAGAATGCAATTCCACTTGTACTTTTTCTGTCATCCACATCTCTGGCTCAATCTGCATCAATATATGCACTGAGAGTAAAGTCACAGTCCTTAGGGTACCACAAACCATAATTTATTGTGCCTTTTAATATCTCATAATTCTTTTGATTACCATCACATGTGATTCCTCGGGTTCTACCTGAAATCTTGCCACAAGACACACTGCATGCATTATGTCAGGTCTGGTTTGAGTCAGATAAAGTAATCCTCCAATCATAGATCTATATTTTTTCCTGGTCTGCCATGGGTGAGATATCATCTTTGCTCAATTTATAACCAGTTATCATAGGTGTGCATACTAGTTCAGAGTCTTCCATCCCAAATTTATTTAACAACTCTTTCACATACTTAGACCGAGAAATGAAGATACCCTTATCTGATTAACTTATTTACAGACCTAAAAAGAAGTTCATCTCTCCAAACATAGACATTTCAAATTCACTTTGCATTTCTCCAGCAAAAACTAAGTACATACCTTCATTGCCTCCAAAAATAATATCATCAATAAAAACTGCAACAATTAGGGTTTGTTCATCATTGATCTTGAAGTAGAGATTACTATTTGTAGTGCCTTTACTGAACCTTATCTATAGCAGGTACCTATCCAACCGTGCATACCATGCACTGGGAGCTTGTTTTAATCCATACAATGCTTTCTTCAATCTGTATACCATGTCCCCTTGTTATGTTGACTGAAATCCTTCCGGTTGTTCAATATAGACTTCCTCTTCCAATTCTCCATTTAAGAAGGTAGACTTCACATTCATTTGATAAACCTTGAAATCTTTGTATGCTGCAAAAGCCAGAAACATCCTCGTTGCTTCAATCCTTGCTACTGGAGCAAAAGTTTCTTCAAAGTCTATTCCTTCAACTTGAGCATATCCTTTGCATACCAACCTTGCTTTGTACCACTTCACCATTCTCATTCATTTTGTTTTTGAAGACCCACTTTGTACCAATTACATTCTTGTCTGTTGGTCTGGGAACAAGATCCCAAGTCTGATTCTTCTCTATCTGCATCAATTCCTCTTCCATAGCCTTTATCCAATTCTCATCTTTGCAAGCCTCATCCACAGTTTTAGGTTCAATCTTATAAATCTGGTAGAAATTTACTTGTTCTTCTACAACTTTTCTTTTGGTTAAGATCCTTTTTCTCTTGTCTCCTATGATTTGATTTTCAGAATGACTGATTCTTACATATCTTGGAGTTTTGGTAGCACTTACCAGAGCTTGTTCTTCTTCATCTGTGTTGTCTTCATGTTGCACCACTTCTGAAACATCTGGATCATCGGACTCATATCTTGTCATGTCCCCTTTCTAAAATAATTAATTAATGGTCAATATTAACCCATCTTATTCTTCCATGGGTTAATTAGGCAAGCATAGGAAGAATAAATATTTAATATTTAATATTGTCCAAGTAATATCTATTCCAAGAGGATAATTAAATATTAAATTAATTGTTGTGAGACTCAAAAAGGGGCATTGGATTTTGTGAGGTGTCCATTTGCATGAAGATTTCAAAAATCTTGGTATATCACAAGTGGCGGGGGAATTTATGACAATGTATGACAACTGTCATACCCCAAAATAGCAAGAAATCAAAGGAAAACATGGGAATCTTGGGTTTCCCTCTCTCCCATGAAATATTGATACAAAATAGATAATTTGGGTCATTTGGGGTGATTGTTGATTTGATATTTTCTCTCAAACTTGCAGATTTACAGATTGTGGCTTCAATGGACGAAAACCCATTGGAGTAAAGAGGATTGTCAATGAAAACCCATGAGTTTCAGGTGGCTAGAGGATGCAAACCCTTTGATCACAAGGAGTAGCTTCATGCAGAGGTTGCACAGAGCTTCAATGATTAAGTAGTTTCTGGCAGTTTCCATTGTTTGTGTGTGCAGGTCTTCTTGCGTTGCCGTGGTAGTTCTAGAAGTGCTGGGAAGAGTTTTTGTTGTTATTTCCTTTTTTTTTCTGTGTGGTAGCTGCAGATTTCTATTTTCTAATGTTAGAGATCTGTATTGGAAGTTGTGGGTAGTGTTGTGTTGATTTTGGCTTTGTGGGTCAGAATACCCAATGTGTATTTCAGCTTGTTGTGTAGATTTGATTATGTAGTTTGCTTCTGAGTGTTGTAGGTGTTTTCTGCTATTAATTTAATGGTATTAGATCATATTTCATGTACTTTCCGTATGAAAATCAAACAATATTAGTTTTGGGTGTTTTTGGTGTATTTCAGTGATTGACGGTGTTGGCAGTTTTTGTGGGTTTTGCCCAAATCTTGTTATTTGAAGTTGTATTATTTGTTGCTGCTACAAATCAGTATTATAGATCTAATAACATGTTATTTACATCATAAATCAATCAAAAAATATTTTGGTGAAGTTTCATAATTTGGGTGTTAATCCTGAGTAAGACTAGCTAGCTAGTTTCGTCAAATTTGATGCAAAATTGGTGAAGATATTTAAATTCATTTTCAAACCTGATGTGAAATGTTATTTTTAAGTTTGGCTCATTATAGTGGTATCAGAGCATGATCTTTCCAGCCTATAGGTTATTCAAATGATTGATGATACCGAGTGGCAGATAAATTAGATATTTGAGGAGAGACCAAAGGAAATTGCAATTGGAGGAAACAATGGCAGATAGAAGAGATGTAGAAGAAGATGATGCTTCAAGGAAATTTACTCAAATGGTTGAGGTACAAACTAGACTTGCTGAAATGTTTGGGCAAATGATGCAATGGATCCAAAACAACAACAACAACAACGAAAACAATGGTGATAGTGCTTCCGGTGCAAACAATAGTAACAATGGAAAAGGGAAGGAAATTGAGACACAAAATTTAGGGGCTGAAAACAAACCCTTATTCCTACCTGAAGAGGAACCTGGACAAGTTGAGCCTGCAACTACTAGTTTGTTCAATGCGGAGACCCTTAACAAATGGCGTGGAGAATACAATGCATTGGCAGATGAGATCAAGAATGATATGTCTTGGGGAGAATATGTAGAGTTCTTGAGAAGAGGTGAATCTCAAAAGAAGGGGAAAGGCAAAAATAAAGAACTAAGACACAAGTTGGGTAAGTTAACCGCAGCTTTCTTTGATGGAAGTGAAAAGATTTCAGCTAGAGCTTGGCTGCAGAAGATAGAGACATACTTTATGCTCAATCCCATGATAGAGAAGGATGCAGTTCAATTTGCCACTTTGCATTTGGAAGGAGAAGCCTATGAATGGTGGTACTACTTTGGGACATGATCAGGTACACACCTTTGGTGATTTCAAACAAAGGATTATTGACAGGTATGAACTAAAAGAAGAAGAAGAATATTTCAGCCAATTGTTTGAAATTAAGCAAAAGAACTTAGTGAGTATATAGCAGACTTTCAAAAGATTGTAAGGATGGTACCTGAAATATCAGAGAAGAGAAGAGTACATCTATTCATCACAGGGCTCACTAAACCTCTTAGGGGGTTTGTTAGATCTTTCGCACCTCTCACTTTGCAAGAAGCTATGAAGAGGGCTCTAACCCTTGAGCCATCAATTCCAAAGAATGCTTTCCCACACTCCTCCAAACTGAACACATGGCATCATAAGGGAGGATTCCAGAAGAAACCATTCCATACACCTGCACCTGTACAAAAAAATACAACTCCTAATACTGCAAAGAAGATGGATGAAGAAACAAGGAATGAGCTTAGGAGGAAGAAACTTTGTTTTCTTGTAGAGAGCCTTGGGTCCCTAGACATAGGTGTTTGGGAAAAGGACAAGTCCATTACATAGAGGTTGTCTCAAATAAGGATTCAGACTTAGATGGTAATGAGGAGTTTCATGATGTAGAGGATTCTGAACCTAAGATTGAAGAGGAGACTAAAAAAGAAGGTTCATTAGCTCCACTTTTAGGAGCACCAAGATATCATCATTTTAGGGTTCGTGGAGTGTTAGCAGGGTAGTGAATGACTGTTTTGATTGATAGTGGGGCAACCCACAATTTTATTGATGAAGGGTTAGTAATGAAGAGAGGATTGAAGACTGAAGAATTTGAAGGGTTCAATGTGATTGTTGCAGACGGATTCACTATGCCATGCACCAGAGTGGTCAAACAATTGAGTATCACTATGGGAGACTACAAGGTTTGTGATGATTTTTATGTTGTTGGTATTGGTTAAACTGATGTTGTCTTGGGTGTTCAATGGTTGCATTCTATTGGAAGACACTATCAGAACTATCAATCTATGGAGTTCAAGTTTCAGTTAGAAGGCAAGGAGATTACACTCAAATAGATTTCAAATGGAGCTCCACGAGTGGTGACATCAAAGAAGATGGAGAGGACTTTCAAAAGAGATCAAGTTGCTTGGGCAGCCACTTGCTTAATCCGACCTTCAAGCTCTCCAAATGGAAAAGGTAAATTTCATTTTGAAATTCAAGAAATTTTAGATAAGCATAACATTATTTTCAGTGATATACCCCCAGGATTACCTCCATATAGAGGGTTTCAACATGTTATAGAGTTGGAAAAAGATGCCAAACCTATTATAACTACTCCATACAGACATCCAAGGGGTTACAAGGAAGAGATAGAGAAGACTATCATAGAGGTCTTAGATATGGGATTCATTAGACCAAGTTCTAGTCCTTTTGCATCATCTGTAGTTCTTGTGAAGAAGAAGGATGGTACTCTAAGGATGTGCATCGACTATAGAGCTTTGAATAAGAAAACCATTAAGAATAGATATCCCATACCAAGGATAGATGAACTTATTGATGAGTTGCATGGAGCTGTTTACTTTTCTAAGATTGATTTGAGATCGGGATACCATCAGATTTGGATGAGAGACAAAGATGTGGAAAAGACAGCTTTTTGGTGTCACTATGGGCATTTTGAATTCTTGGTCATGCCCTTTGTCCTCACTAATGCACCAGCAACTTTCCAATCATGCATGAACAAGGTATTTAGCAAGCAACTCAGGAAGTTTGTCTTGGTTTTCTTTGATGATATATTGATCTACAGTAAAACTTGGAAGGAACACTTGGAACATTTAGATACAGTTTTCGGTATTTTGGAGCAGCAATCTTTCTATTCTAAGTTGTCCAAATGTGAGTTTGGATTAACTGAAATTCTTTACTTGGGACATGTCATAAGTTCTAAGGGTGTTCAAGTAGATCATCAGAAGATTCAAACAATACTTGATTGGCCTCCACCTACAAATCTTACACAGTTGAAAGGATTCTTTGGGCTATGTTGCTATTATAGGAGGTTTGTAAAAGGTTTTTCTTAGCTTGTTGTTCCATTAACAGATTTGACTAAGAAGGGAGCCTTTGCATGGTCTAAAGAAGCTCATAAAACTTTTGACAAATTTAAAGAGGTAATGAATTCATGCCCTGTGCTTTCTATTCCTGATTTTTCATTGCCTTTTGTAGTTGAATGTGATGCTTCAAGTGAAGGTGTTGGGGCTGTCCTAACTCAAAGGGTACATCCAATTGCTTTTGAGAGTAGGAACCTAAACAATCTAGAAAAAACATATCACATTTATGACAAGGAAATGTTGGCAATTATGCATGCACTGGACAAGTTTAGACAATATCTTGTGTGTGGGAAGTTTGTTGTGAAAACTGATCGTAGTAGTTTGAAGTATTTCCTTGATCAAAAATATTTGAATGATCACCAACAAAGGTGGGTAAGCAAGCTGCAAGCATATGATTTTGAAATAGAATATATGAAGGGTAAAAGAAATGTGGTAGCGGATGCACTTTCTAGGAAGCCAACTTTGTGTTCATTATCTTCTATTTCTGCAGAGTGGAAAGATTCTATCATTGCTGAATATGTCAAAAATACTTTTACATCTAATGTATTGGATGATTTAGTAGAAGATGACAGGTATATAGTGAATGATGGGCTGATTTATTACAAGAACTGAATTTTCCTTGTTCCTGAATCAAAAATCAAGGAAAAGATTTTAAGAGCTTTCCATGACACTCCCTTGGCTGGTCATCAAGGTTACTTCAAAACATACAGGTAGATCCATGAGAGATTTTCTTGGAAAGGTCTGAAAGAGGATGTCCACAAGCATATCAAAGAGTGTATGACTTGCCAAAGGAATAAAGGTGAACAGATTTTTCCTACAGGTCTCCTACGACCACTTCCAATTCCTGAACAAAAATGGGAGAGCATTTCCATGGACTTTATCACAAGACTTCCCAAGGTACAAGGTAAGGATTGTATATATGTGGTGGTGGATAGATTACCAAAGTATGCTCATTTGTTTCCCATCACTTCAGAGTTTAAGGCTCCTCAAGTAGTAGAGTTGTTTTTCAAAGAGATATTTAAGTTGCATGGTTTGCCAAAGAACATTGTTAGTGACAGAGATAGTAGGTTCCTTAGTTATTTTTGGAAGGAACTATTTCACTTGACAAGAACATAGCTCACACCAAGCACAAGTTACCATCCACAAATAGATGGACAAATAGAAATTGTTAACAAGTGGATAGAGGGGTATTTGAGGAATTATGTTTTAGATCAGGAAACTACTTGGGTCAAATGGTTGCACTTGGGAGAGTATTGTTACAATAAATCACATCATATGTCAATTGGTATGCCTCCATTTCAAGATCTTTATGGTCATGATGCACTTTCTTTTGCTGATTTGATATTTACAGATAGTAGAGTACCCGCAGCTAGTGATCTTATCAATCATAGTCAAGAGATCATAAGGTCACTAAAAGATAACTTGAGGCAAGCACAAAACCAACAAAAGATATATGCAGATAGGAAGAGGACAAAAAGATTTTTTGAGGTTGGAGACTTGGTATTTCTTAGATTGCAGCCATATAAACAAAGCTCTTTGAAGAAGAGTGGGGTTGAAAAGCTTAAGCCTAAGTTCTTTGGGCCTTATAGGATCATCAGGAAAATTGGTGAGGTAGCTTATGAGTTGGAGCTTCCTCCAAACAACAGGATACATAATGTATTTCATGTTACTTGTTTGAAGAAGGTCCTTGGATAGAAAATTGTGCCTTCATCTGATTTACCACCTTTGGATGATGAAAGGAAGTTGATTTTGATACCTGAAAAGATTTTGGAAATGAGGGATAAAAGATTGAGGAACAGGAGCATTTCAAAATATTTGATCAAATGGAAGAATTTGCCAATGGAAGATGCAACATGGGAAGGACTAGAAATTCTTGACCATCCAAACTTGCATTACTTGAGGACAAGCAATTTCCAGGAGGGAGGACTTGTCATGTCCCCTTTCAAAAATAATTAATTAATGGTCAATATTAACCCATCTTATTCTTCCATGGGTTAATTAGGCTAGCATAAGAAGAATAAATATTTAATATTTAATATTGTCCAAGTAATATCTATTCCAAGAGGACAATTAAATATTAAATTAATTGTTGTGAGACTCAAAAAGGGGCATTGGATTTTGTGAGGTGTCCATTTGCATGAAGATTTCAAAAATCTTGGTAAATCACAAGTGGCGGGGGAATTTATGACAATGTATGACAACTTATGACAACTATCATACCCCAAAATAGCAAGAAATCAAAAGAAAATGTGGGAATCTTGGGTTTCCCTCTCTCCCATGAAATATTGATACAAAATAGGTAATTTGGGTCATTTCGGGCAATTGTTGATTTGATATTTTCTCTCAAACTTGTAGATTTGCAGATTGTGGCTTCAATGGACAAAAACCCATTGGAGTAAAGAGGCTTGTGGATGAAAAACCATGAGTTTTAGGTGGCCAGAGGATGCAAACCCTTTGATCACAAGGATTAGCTTCATCCAGAGGTTGCACAAAGCTTCAAGGATTAAGTAGTTTTTGGCAGTTTCCATTGTTTGTGTGTGCAGGTCTTCTTGTGTTGCCGTGGTAGTTCTAGAAGTGCTAGGAAGAGTTGTTGTTGTTATTTCCTTTTGTTTTCTATGTGGTATCTGTAGATTTCCATTTTATAATGTCAGAGATCCATATTGGAAGTTGTGGGTAGTGTTGTGTTGATTTTGGCTTTGTGGGTCAGAATACCCAATGTGTATTTCAGCTTGTTGTGAAGATTTGGTTGTGTAGTTTGCTGCTGAGTGTTGTAGGTGTTTTCTGCTATTAATTTAATG
The DNA here is from genome assembly GCA_027924645.1 of Cunninghamia lanceolata. Taxonomy (NCBI): domain Eukaryota; kingdom Viridiplantae; phylum Streptophyta; class Pinopsida; order Cupressales; family Cupressaceae; genus Cunninghamia; species Cunninghamia lanceolata. Next base: position 7,980,839 of record BSBN01000977.1, read on the forward strand.
GTATCAGATCATATTTCATGTACTTTCCATCTCAAAATCAAACAATATCAGTTTTGGGTGTTTTTGGTGTATTTCGGTGATTGACGGTGTTGGTAGTTTTTGTGGGTTTTGCCCAAATTTTGTTGTTTGAAGTTGTATTATTTGTTGCTGTTGCAAATCAGTATTATAGATTTGATAACATGTTATTTACATTAGAAATCAATCAAAAAACATTTTGGTGAAGTTTCATATTTTGGGTGTTAATCCTGAGTAAGACTAGCTAGCTAGTTTCATCAAATTTGATGCAAAATTGGTGAAGATATTTAAATTTATTTTCAGACCTAATGTGAAATGTTATTTTTAAGTTTGGCTCATTACATATCCACTTGATTCTGAATACCTTTCCTTATATTCATCAACTTTAACATTTGTACTTTCAATGATCTTATTCAGCCTCTTATTATAGCACTGGTAGGCCTTACTCTTGGTGGAGTAACCAAGGAAGATTCCTTCATCACATCTAGCATCAAACTTGCCTAAATCTTCTTCTCTTTTGATATAACATCTGTTACCAAAAACTTTGAAATAGTTCACAGTAGGAACTCTACCATGCCACAATTCATAGGGAGTTTTTGAACTGTTAACTTTTACTTGGATTCTGTTTAGGATATATACTGTGGTGTGAATTACCTCTCTCCAATATGCTTCCAGAAGATGAGCTTCCTTCATCATGGTTCTAGCAGCTTCTTGAACTGTTCTATTTTTCCTTTCAACAACTCCATTTTGTTGTGGAGTTCTGGGTGCAGATAGCTGTCTCTTTATTCCATGTTCTTCACAAAAGAAATTGAATTCATTTGATGTGAACTCTCCTCCTCTATCAAACCTCAAGTATTTGATTTTCAAATCCATCTCAATTTCAACCATTGCTTTAAATGCCTTGAATTTATCTAGAGCTTCAGCTTTCTCTTTCAAAAAGGTGACCCAAGTCATTCTAGAATAATCATCAATGAGTAGCATGAAATACCTATCTCCTTGCAAACTTCTTACTCTAGTAGGTCCACACAAATTTGTATGCACTAGCTCAGTAGTCCTCTAACTGATTGGTCCTTGCTTTTGAAACTTGTTCTTGTCTGTTTCCCAAATTGACACTCCTTGCTAACCAGATTAGCAGGCTTCACAAGCTTAGGCAAATCTCTAACAATCTGTGCAGTACTTATCTTCATAATATTATCAAAATTTATGTGACACAACCTTCTATGCCATAACCACCTCTCATCAGTCTGAGTCAACAAGCAATAGTTCTCGGTTCCTTTCAAGTGATAGATATTACCTCTGGTCTTCTTACTAGTTGCAATGACTGTTTTGGAGCTTTCCCTGATCTTGCATCCATTGTCCTTGAAGCTTAAGTCATAGCCCTTATCACACATCTGACCCACACTTAGAAGATTGTGCTTTAATCCTTTCACATACAAGACATCTTCAGTATTATGCTTGCCGTCAAAAGAAATAGATCCTTTTCCACTGATCCTACCAGATGTATCATCTCCAAACCTAACCAATCCACCATCACATCTTTCCAAACTTACAAACTTACCTTTGTCACCAGTCATGCGATGAGAGAAACCACTATCAATAACCCATTCATCCTTGTCCTTAATGACCTGAGCAGCCAAATCACTTTCCACTGGTTTTTCTTCCTTCACATAGCTAGAAGAATTAGTAGGCACGAGATCTTCCTTAATAGCAATGAACAAGCATTCATTTATAGAGGAACTAGCATTATCTAGTTCACCATTATCTAATACTCCTTCATCATCATCAAAATCTTCAACATAATAACACTTCTTTTGGGTCCTAGGCCTATTCTCATTTCTTCTTCTATTTCTTTCAATTCTTTCATGACATCTTGAAGCAAAATGACCTACTTTACCACAAGAAAAGAATTTGAAAGGTAGTTTGCCTTTATACTTACCAGATCCTCTTTGCAGTCTATCCACAAAGTTGGCTTCAGCTTCATCTAACTCATCATCGGCTTCTACCTTGTACTTTTATGATCTGGAAGTATTTCCAGGAGTATTGGCTTTGAAGGATGTCTCAACTTTTGGCAGAGGATCATCTAATTCTCTCATTTCAAAAGCAATAAGCTTACCAAGCAACTGATCCCTGTTAACAGTTTTTACGTGCATGAATTCTTCAATTGCGGCTACCTTGTGACAATAGGACTTGGGCAAAGATCTGAGAATTTTCATAACAATTTCCTTTTCTTCGAGAGTTCTACCTATGGCTTTTATCAACTCTTTGCATAAAAGTTGATATGTTTTCATCATCTTTAAGCTTTCATATTTCACTTTCAGACTTTGTAACTTGGCTTCCTTCATAGAATCATCTCCTTCATATAGATTTTTCAACTTTTCCCATACCTTATTTGCAGTTTCAAGATCCACCACTTTCGTCAATATTGAGTCGGTTAATGAGCTTAGCAGAGTATCCTTTGCCTTAATATCTATCTCATATTCTTTGATTTCATCTTCAGTCGTCATGCCATTTTGAGGTATGGTGTATTCTATTTCTACAGCTTTCCAAACTTTGTAACCAAGAGAAAGAATATGGCTTTTCATCCGAGACTTCTAGAGAACATAATTCGTTCCATCAAAATATGGTGCTTCCTTCTTGTAAGACATTTTGGATTTTCCTCAAGCTGTTAAGCTTCCTTTAGAGGAACTTGGCTCTGATACCAATGATATGCGTCGGACAACTAAGAGGGGGGGTGAATAAGTTGTCACAAAAACTTAAATACTTTATGCAATTTAAATATTCATCACTTATCCACAATTATTATGATTTAACAATGAGTGCATGAAATCAAAAACTTAACCATAGATACAACATCAAACACAAGAGACACCAGATTTACGTGGAAAACCCCAAGGTGGGGAAAAACCATGGAGAGGATTAACTCTCAATATATTGCAATCTTGAAATAATGATGTTTAGGCTTGGTCACTCCACGGGCCTAAACATACTGGCTTATTGCCATGAAGAACAACTAGGTCTAGTAGGCTCACTCCCTCAACCCTAAACCTAGCAAGATTACAATCAGGGTTGTTAAACCCTAGTGGTGACTTACTTCCAGACTCACTGCCACGATTAACACCTTTTTGTATTTGCAACTAAAGTACAATAATTCCTCTGCTCTGCTCTTCCTCTTCTATGCTCTGCCTTTTGGACCTTTCTTAATATGTTTTCATTTTCGCTCAAACACAGTGAAAGAACGCAAAACATGATGAAGACATGAGAGAAATCATGCAAAACATGATGAATACATTGATATAACATTTTCATATATGAAATAAAATCCTAACTAAGGGGCGGGGGGAGCTCATCGCTACACCCTTGAAACTACCAAAAACACGCAATACAAAACCCAAAATGTAGGGGGAGCTCATCGCTACACCCTTGATACTACATCAGGGGAAAACATTCCAAACAAAACCTGAGTGTGGGGGGAGCTCATCACTACACCCTTGATACCACACATGAGGGAAGAAACTCCAAACAAAACCTGAGTGTGGGGCTAGCTCATCACTATGCCCTTGATACCACACATGAGGGAAGACACATGGGATACACGAGCATCATATAGCATGTCATAGACATACTATACGTCTTATACACAAAAAACATGAGCGATAGAAGCAGCTTATTGCTAAGTCCCACCATCTAAAACATGCCAAACACACCTAACAGTTGAGCTTATGCTACAACAATTGCCAAAGACACACTTAAGGGAGGATAGCTCAAGATCCAACCCCACCTCGAGATGAGGACTTTGTATAAAAGGATGTGCACTAGCTCAAGAGATACACCATCCTACCTTCCGCAAAAGGGCTTTGTATAAAAGGATACGCACTAGCTCAAGAGATATGTTATCCCACCTCATGGAGAGGGATTTTTTATTGCAATTGATATAAGTATGTGCACTAGCTCAAGAGATACAACATCCCACCTCGCGGAGAGGGATTACAAACACACTTCTTTAGTGCCAAAATCATCACACAGATACCATTATATATGCCCCCACCTTAAGGTTGGTTGATACCACTTACCGGTATCAAGCACATTAAGGTAGAGAGAAAACACACAAGGGAACAAGAGCTCTCGCAAAGCCCATGCCCTCTAGGTGACATGTACTTACAATCATCGAATGTTCCCACAAATACATTGATAAGATATGCTAAGATAATCAACAAGATGGTTAGAAAATCTTACTCTGAGATAACAACCATATCACATTATGAGAGCTATGCATGTATTAGATCACATTCAAGAAACTAAGGCTACACTGACGAGTTTGGATCTGAGTATAGCCATTGGGCTTATACTGCAAGTATCTCAGGACCAAGTGTAACAACAAGGTGAGATACAAAACAAAGTGTAAAAGAGAAGATTGAGTGGATTGTAAAATATTAGTCACAAAAATTCCCATAAGATGATACATCACACGGAGTGATTCTACTAGTCAAGTGTTGGATATAGGTATCAACCCCATCTTCATATACGGACTAGGTTCATTTTTGTTTACTTGAAGGGATGCATGGTCCGTATCAGTATTTGTTTGTTTTTGTCATCTGCCGACTAGGTAGAATCACTAAAGACTTGGTAAACAATAAAAATGAGAGAGGAGAACAAGTGCCTTAGGAACACCATGTAGGAGGATGCCCCAAAAACACCCTCCGCAATGCTATGCCCCTAAGGCACAACACACAACAATTAAATAGAGGACAAGATAGAAGAATGATGAAACAAATATAAGAATGGTCACAATAGAGGTGGTCTCCTGGTGTCCTTGACCTTACAAGAGTATCAAGGGTCATCCAAGGAGACCTAAACAACACATAGCACAACATAGAGGAGTACAACACAATGCTAACAACATATATATCTAGGAGGAGGCCACCCTTAACATCAACTAGAATAGGTGCTACAATGAGTGTAGCTTAAAGAGGGAGAAATACTTACCTGGGTCAATGGGATATTTCCTAGTGGACAATCCATGTCTATCATCTCAAGATATATCATATTTAGTCTTGAACTTGATATTGTATTAGCATTAGCACACGTATTCACTATCCCCTTAGTAGGTGGAATAAGTCTATTAACAATAAGTAAATTAACATTATTTTTGTTAGATTTAGGACAAACAACTGAGAGGGGATGAATCAGTTGTCTAAACTTTCATCCAATTAATCACTTAAATCCTTTTCTTAATTTAGCAGCATAATAATAAATTAATCATGAAAACATAATGCAACAATTCAAGAGCAGAAACACATTAACACATATGACACCAAGATTTTTGATGTGGAAAATCCAGTTAAGGGAAAAACCACGGGGTGACTAACCCAAGATTGTATTCTCTGTTAAAAGAATAGAAAGAACAAAATGGCACATGCCAATTAGGGCTCACTGCTCGAGCACACTACTCACAAGAGGCCCACTGCCTACGGGAGACACACTGTCTATTGAAGAATAAGTATTACATACTTGAACTGAAGAATAGCATCTTCATCATGCTTGAGTTAGTTCCATTTAAGCTCAATACTTCTGTTCTGCCTTTTGCTCTACTCCTCTCTACCACTCTCTCATCTTCACACCTTTTTGAAATGACTTTACAACTCCTTATTTATACAAGACATCAACTTGGGAATAATCATCCAAGTCAGCATACATTACAGAGCAAATACAAAAATACAACATGACTAATTACAAAAGACTTCACGTGGATCAAAATACTGTCGGCCACACAGATTGGAGACTTTAATCTTTCTTTAGGAACATGCCATTCTTCACAGAACATCTTCAAGATCCTCTGCAGGATGTGTAACTCATCCGGTTGGCCTGACTTGGGAAGAACATCATCATCTGGAAGTAATTTTTCAATTTTGAGCTTAATCTTCAATGCAGACCACCAATATGAACTGGACACAATCCAAAGATCTCCACAAGCATGCCTGAATTATCAAGAACATCCACACTACTTCTACTTACTGAAATCATTCTCTCCTTCATCCGAAACCTCAAGAACACGGTCTGTCATCATTGTCATATTGGAATAGATGCTTGCGGACCTTCAGACCATGAACCACTTGAGTTGTCAATTCACATTGACTTCCTGAACACTCCACCAAATCTGCAGAACAAGATATTGTATTTTCAGATCTCACCGGACCTATTTGTGTCACTTTGTCACCTCTGAACACCTGCCAGAACCAGTTTTAATTAAGTGACCATAACTTCTTCAGATCTTCATGCGGACCTCTGGAATCTTTATTGGATCATATTAAGACACATATTTGCAAACCCTTTGAAGCACATCCTCTAATCTTCATCTTGTCTAGGATCTTTACCTCACTATCTTCACTATTCTTCTCTGTTCCTGATTAGGACTAATTTTCTTAATATCCTCAGCACACAGCTCATCCAATCCTTATAATCAATGCAACAGGAGTATGTTGACATCAATGAAAACACCAGTTAGGCCCATACTTGCAACAATCTCCCCCTTTGTCATTGATGGAAACATATGATGTGAAAAACTATTTTAATCATCAAGACAAGAACTTCTTCGTATTGACATAACTCCCCCTATCAACAACAACCACTCACATGTCTTCTCTTCCTTTACTACTCCCCCTTTGATTAGCAACCACTTGTTTTTCGCATGTTTTCTCTCCCCCTTTGACATCAATGGTAAAGGGCACATACTTGCATTACTTCAGCAACATATCAACTGTTCCCCTTAAGTAGCAACTTCCCATCATCAATCTGGACCACAAAATATGATTGTGAGATCCACTGGACTGATACACATCAGTGCACCTTAATTCAGAACTGGAGGGGTAATAACCCCTAACTTCTCCCTGAGATACTCAAAAGAGTCCTTAGGTAGAGGTTTAGTAAAAATGTCTACAATCTGATCCTTGGAAGGCACAAACTCCAATCTGACTTCATTCTTGTTCACTTGCTCTCTCAAAAAGTGAAACTTGATGGATATATGTTTAGTCTTTGAATGCAACACCAGATTCTTTGATATGTTTATTGCACTTGAATTATCACAGAAGATTGTGATAGGATCCTCATACTCCACTCTGGTGTCTCTTGGCATTTGCTTCATCCACAATACTTGAGTTCAACTACCTGTTGCTGCAATATATTCAGCTTCTACGGTGGCCAGAGATATTGCCTCTTGTTTCTTGCTCAGCTAAGAAACCAATCTCTTCCCCAAAAAGAATGCTCCACCACTGGTACTCTTCCGGTCATCCACATCTCCCGCCCAATCCGCATATGTGTATGCATGAAGAGAGAAATCATGATCTCTAGGATACCACAAACCATACTCAACTGTCCCTTTTAAATATCAAAAAATCCTCTTGATTGCCATGATATGAGATTCTCTAGGATCAGCTTGGAAACTAGCAACAAGACCAACAACATTCATAATGTCAGGTCTAGTTTGAGTGAGATACAATAGCCCTCCAATCATTGACCTATACTTTTTCTGATCAGCCTTAGGAGAGTCATCATCTTTGCTCAATTTACATCCAGTTGCCATGGGAGTACTCATTGGTTTTGAGTCTTCCATCCCAAATTTCTTCAACAATTCTTTCACATATTTAGGCTAAGAAATGAAGACTCTTTTCTTTGTTTGAGTGATTTGCAGACCCAAAAAGAAATTCATTTCCCCAAACATGGACATATCAAATTCACTTTTCATTTGATTTGCAAAAGTTTTGCACATACTATCTCTTCCTCCAAAAATGATATCATCAACAAACACTTCAACAATCAAGATATTTTCATGATCAATTTTGAAGTACAAATTACTGTCAGTAGTACCTTTGTTGAAACCAATCTTCAAAAGATGCTTATCCAATCTTTCATACCAGGCTCTTGGGGCTTGCTTGAGTCCATAAAGTGCTTTCTTCAACTAGTAGACCATATCACCATGATCAGACAATTGAAATCCATCCGGTTGCTCAATGTAAACTTCTTCCAAGTCACCATTCAGGAAGGCAGACTTGACATCCATCTGATATACTTTGAAGTCCTTGAAGGCGGCAAAAGAAAGAAATAGTCTGACTGCTTCAATTCTTGCCACCGGAGCAAAAGTTTCTTCAAAATCAACTCCTTCTACTTGGGAGTAACCCTTACAGACTAATTTGGCTTTATTTTTGACTACTTCACCATCTTCATTCAGTTTATTTCAGAAGACTCATTTGGTTCCAATCACATTCTTATTTTTAGGTCTGGGAACAAGATCCCAAGTGTGATTTTTCTCAATTTGCATCAGCTCTTCCTCCATTGCTTTAGTCCAATTTTCATCATTGCATGCTTCATTCACTGTCTTAGGTTCAATCTTTGAAATCAGACAATACTCTTCTAAATCTTGAGCAATCCTTCTTCTTGTTTGAACACCTTTGCTTTTATCACCTATGATCTGGTCTTCAGAGTGATTCAATTTTACATACCTCAGAATTTTGGGACTTACTTGTACTTCTATTTCTTGTACAGATTCATTCAAACTTGTCTCTTCTTCCTGATTCACCAGATCATTTTGAATCTGAATTTCAGAAGGGGCTTGGACTCCTTAGATCAAAACATCATTCTAATCATCTTCATCATATTCATAAAACCTTGAGGGTTTTTCAACACCTTCATCAACCTTCACATTTGCACTTTCTATAATCTTTCTCAATCTCTTGTTATAACACTGGTATGCTTTGCTTTGAGTAGAATAACCCAAGAATATTCCTTCATCACTTCTAGCATCAAATTTGCCTAAATCTTCATCTCTTTTAATGTAACATTTGCTACCAAAGACTCTGAAATACCTCACAGTGGGAGTGATGCCAAACCAAAGTTCATGAGGAGTTTTACCGGTATTGCTTCTGATTTGTACTCAATTGAGAGTATAGACTGCAGTGCTTACAACTTCTCTCCAATAGATCTGAGGAATATTTGCTTCCATCATCATGGTTCTAGATGCTTCTTGAATGGTCCGGTTCTTTCTCTCCACTACTTCATTCTACTGTGGAGTCCTTAGAGTAGACAACTGTCTTTTTATTCCATGTTTCTCACAGAATTCTATGAACTCACTGGATGTGAATTCTCCACCTCTATCAAACCTCAGACATTTTATATTCAATCCGGTTTCATTTTCTACCATTGCCTTGAATATTTTGAATTTCTCAAGGGCCTCAAATTTCTCTTTCAAAAAGGTTACCCACATCATCCAGGAGTGGTCATCAATCAATAACATGAAGTATCTATCACCTTGCACACTCCTTATTCTTGCCGGACCACATAAATTGGTATGAATTAAGTCCAATAATCTGGTAGAAGACTGTTTACTTTTGAATGTGACTCTGCTCTGCTTACCCAACTGACATTCTTTGCACAAACTATTAGTAAGTTTCACCAGTCTTGGAAGATCTCTTACAGCCTGAGTGTTGCTTATCTTGATGATATTATCAAAATTCACATGACACATTCTCCTATGCCACAACCAACTCTGATCAATTTAAACAAATAACCAACTTTTACCAGTACCAACCAAGTGGAAGATATTACCTTTAGTTTGATTACCGGATGCAATCTCTATTCCAGAACTTTCAAAGATCTTGCATTTTCCATTTTTGAATCAAAGATCATAGCCTTTGTCCACCAACTGTCCAACACTGAGAAGATTGTACTTTAGGCCTTCAACATATAGTACATTACTAATTTTGTTCTTTCCATCAAAAGAAATAGTTCCTCTACCTCTGATTCTGCCAGCAGAATTATCACCAAATTTTACCACTCTTGCTTCATACCTTTCCAAATCTATGAACTTATTTTTGTCACCTATCATATGGTGAGAGCATCCACTATCAATGACCCAATCATCCTTTTCTTCAACTTGGGCAGCCGGAGCTCTTTCTACAATTTTATGATTGACAAATTCAAAGGGCAATGGATCTTCTTCCTTGATGGCAATAAACACCCAGTCACTTCCGGATTTGTTTCCTGTCTCTGATTCATCATCTGTTACTCCTTCATCATCATCATCTCCATGAACATAGTAACATTTCTTTTGGAACCTTGATCTATTAGGATTTGGCCTTGAAAATCTTTCTGGACACCTTGAGGCAAAATGACCAATCTTATTATAGTTAAAACATTTAAAAGGCAATTTCCCCTCATACTTACCAGATCCTCTTGGCAGTCTTTTTGCAATAAATGCTTCAAGTTGAGCAGCGTCTGCTTCATCTTCTTCCAGGTCTTTTCTTGCTTTTTCATACCATGATAGCTTCTTTGAAGAATTCTCTCCCAGATCAAACTTTTGTTTTCTTTTTATAGAGGCACTAGCTTTGAATGTAGATTCAATCTTGGGGGGGGGCATCTCCAAACTCTATCAATTCAAATGCAACCAGTTTACCAACCAATTGATCTCTTGTGATACCTGAAAAGGATCTGAATTCTTCAATAGCAACAACCTTATATTTGTAAGAATCAGGAAGGGATCTGAGAACTTTGCCAACAATCTCATCTTCATCCAAGATTCCACCAGCACATCTAATTCCACAAACAAGCTCATTTACTCTCGGCATAAATGAAGTGATATTTTCATTTTCTCTCATCTTCAGGTTTTCAAATTTTCCTTTCAGACTCTGTAGCTTGGCACATTTAACATACTTGTCTCCTTCATGCAGAAGTTCTAGTTTTTACCAAATCTCATATGCAGTTTTTAGATCAACAACATTTGTCAACTTTGAATCAGATAAGGTACTTAGAAGAGCTTCTTTAGTCCATAGATTGTTTTCAGCATCTCTGATTTCATCTACGGTACGTGGACCATTCTGTGGAGGATCATATTTCTTTGAAGCCATGATCCAATACTGCATTCCCATACATTGCAAGTGACATTCCATGCGATTTTTCCAAAGAGTGAAATTGGTTCCATCAAACCTCAGACTATCCTTCTTGTAGGACGACATCCTGGATCTCCTCAAGTAGTTAAGCTCTTTTAGAGGAACTTAGCTCTGATACCAATTGTTAGATTTATGACAGACAACTGAGAGGGGGGGTAAATCAGTTGTCTAAACTTTCTTCCAATTAATCATTTAAATCCTTTTCTTAATTCAATAGCATAATAATAAATTAATCATGAAAACATAATGTAGCAATTCAAGAGCAGAAACACATTAACACATATGACACCAAGATTTTTGATGTGGAAAACCCGGTTAAGGGAAAAACCATGGGGTGACTAACCCAAGATTGTATTCTCTGTTAAAAGAATAGAAAGAAAAAAATGGCACATGCCAATTAGGGCTCACTGCTCGAGCACACTGCTCACAAGAGGCCCACTACCTACAGGAGACACACTATCTACTGAAGATTAAGTATTACATACTTGAACTGAAGAATAGCATCTTCATCATGCTTGAGTCAGTTCCATTTAAGCTCAATACTTCTGTTCTGCCTTTCACTCTGCTCCTCTCTACCACTCTCTCATCTTCACACCTTTTTGAAATGACTTTACAACTCCTTATTTATACAAGACATCGACTTAGGAATAATCATCCAAGTCGGCATACATTACAGAGAAAATACAAAAATACAACATGACTAATTACAAGACTTCACGCGGATCAACATATTGTCAGCCACACAGATCAGAGACTTCAATATTTCTTTAGGAACACGCCATTCTTCACATAACATCTTCAAGATCCTCCGCAGGATGTGTAACTCATCTGGTCGGCCTGACTTGGGAAGAACATCATCATCCGGAAGTAATTCTTCAATTATGAGCTTAATCTTTAATGCGGACCACCAACACGAACTGGACACAATCCAAAGATCTCCACAAGCTTGCCTGAATCATCAAGAACATCCACACTACTTCTACTTACTGAAATCATTCTCTCCTTCATCTGAAACCTCAAGAACACAGTCTGTCATCACTGTCATATTGGAATAGATGCTTGCAGACCTTCAGACCATGAACCACTTGAGTTGTCAATTCACATTGACTTCCGAAACACTCCACCAAATCTGCAGAACAAGATATTGCATTTCCAGATCTCACCAGACCTATTTGTGTCACTCTGTCACCTCTGAACACCTGCCAGAACCAGTTTTACTTAAGTGGCCATAACTTCTTTAGATCTTCATGCGGACCTCTAGAATCTTTACTGGATCATATTAAGACATCTGCAAACCCCTTGAAGCGCATCCTCTGATCTTCATCTTGTCTGGGATCTTTACCTCACTGTCTTCATTGTTCTTCTCTGTTCTTGATTAGGGCTAATTTTCTCAATATCCTCAACATACAGCTCATCCAATCCTTATCATCAATGCAACATGATTATGTTGACATCAATGACAACACCAGTTAGGCCCATACTTGCAACAGTTTTCACCTTGATCGAGCTCAATATCCATCCCTAAAGGATTTAATGTGAGAGACCTTTCTTTACCCACCAATGCTTCATCTTTCAAAGGGAGAGCATTGGAACAATGGGAAGATAAGGTATTGTTAGGAGGATTGTTGGTGATTATATCTTTCATGATGTTCAAAGAACATGCAACCAAGGGATAGGTATTCAATGTTTTTACATCCTTAATGATATCCAAGTGACTTGAACATTTAACCAAAGGAGGGAGATCGAGGGTCCTCCCTTCATTAGTGATGTCCAAGGTAGTTGAATATTCAACTAAAGGAGGGAGATTAAGGGTCTCCACTTCCTTAGTGATATCCAAGATACTTGAATATTCAACTAAAGGAGGAAGATTGATAGGATGATCCATAGAGACTTCATGTACTATGGTAGGGATAGAGTTAGATGAATGCTCAATATCTATCCATGGGGTGTTCTTCATTAGAGGGGGTTCTTCATTCACTAATGCTTCATCTTGGCCAGGGAGAGCATTGGAATGGAGAGATGGTGGTGTGATGTTGAGGGATGAGTTAATGAATTCATCCTCTTGTGCCAAAGTGTCTTCATAAGTGGGAACAACTTTGGGGGAGAGATCATAGGGTAAAACTAAGTTATCGTCAGTTGTATTAGCAATAGGAGGCGTAGTGGAATATCCAATAGAGATAAAGTCGTCTAGGGCTTCATCTAACATATTGAAGTCATCACTACTAAATGATGTAACATACTTATTATTATCTATGAATTTAGTGAGATCCTCTAATATCGAGGGATATGTTCCCATGAGATTTGTGAAACTATCAAAATCAGATATATAACAAAGGATTTCATATGTGGAACACCTAGAAATATCAACATCATAGATATATGCAATTTGTTTTAAGACTTGAGGATATTCATGAGTAAATTTGGAAAAAATATCAATGTTTATGATGTATGCAAACAAAGCTTCCAAAGATGAATAACAAGAAGTATCCATGATGAAAGTATGATATCTCGGTGTACACTAGTTTGAGGAAATCGGGTTTTTGAAAATCAAACACACTCTAATTTCACTACAAACAAAATACGTATGATGTAAATAGTGCCACACAACAAGGCAAGATGAATGATTTAAAAGTTTGATAGCTGAAATGTGGAGGAAGTGTGTAAAACCCTTAATGTTGAAATACACACCGTGTGATTAAAAATATGCTAATTTTCACACAATACTATGAAATGATGCAAAATTTTCAAATGACCAATTGATGTATGCTTGAAAATGAATGCAAGATCTGAAGTGAAAGATATTTATGACAAATGTAATGAAAGCATGCAAATCTATGCTTGCTTATGTACCTAAAATGCTCAATTTTTGTTTCACTTTTTTCAATGTAAATATGTCAAATATGTTATGAAACAAAGAGGATGATAAGGCACAGCAACCTAAAATCCTTTGATCAGTCCAATAATGCAGCAATATTTGTTACAACATGCCAATCTTGAAACACTAGGTGGAGAATTAGCCAAATGTACTATATGCAAGGATTTTTGAAACCCTAATAGTTAAATTAAGCTATGAAACTATGTAAAATGATGAATCAATGGAATCTAATCAAGTATAATGTGTAAAATAGCTTAGATCTAATGCAAAAAGGATGCCAAAGTCTTACAATGCTCAATGCACAATCAAAATTAAGGATGAATGGAGGTATTTTTGTTGAAATACACAATGTGTAAATACAAAATTTGAAATCTAAGTGCAAGAATGCACAATGATGAAACACTACAGTTCAAAATCTGATTTGAATGAGTGTCTAAAGGAGTAGTAAAATTTGAAATAAGATTTTAACTACAAACCCTAGCTTTTGGAATTACTCGATTATATGAAAAAAATGCAAATTTCAAGCAAAACCCTAGCAAATGAGATATGCAAATGCAAGGTAAATGATCCTAAAATGATGAAATGATGTAATGTATCTTAGATCTTATGTAAGTATTAGAAAATTAAATATTTTCAATGATATGCAAGGAAAATAGTGCAAACTATGCCTCAATGCAAGCCTAGAATGCTTTTTTTTTAATTTTTTTCAAATGTATGGAAGATTGTTGAATGTATGATGATGAATATGATATAAATGAATGCAAAAATGATTTACAACACTCAACAAGATGCAAGTTTAGTAAAAGCACAGGTTCACCAAAATGTTATATATGAAAAGTGGGAATGAGGTTGAAGTGTGGTTAATTAGATTCAATCAAACCCTCCTTTCACATATACATTCAAGGACAACAATCAAGCCAAGTCACTACAAATGGAGAGGAATCAGTTATGGGTTGAGTGTCACTTAGGAATGATAGGAAAGATAGAATAGATTGATAGATATGTCAAACCTTAGTCTGATTAAGCCTTAAACCCTAATTATATGATTCCGGATACAGACGAACAAGATACGGTAAATGTTCGCATAGGAAGACACAAAATGTAGATTAGAAACATACCAGGATTCATATTCTGGAAGGCAGAAATTTGAGGACATTGGGGTGGGTGCCCTAGTCCAACAATCAACTTTTTTGTAGATCTGAACTGTGAGGTGATGAAGACAACAACCTGCTTCAAAGTTTTTGGCAATGATAGTCAGGAGGACATAGGGGTGGGTGCCCTTGTCTAGAAAGGAATATTCTCTGCTCTTTCTTTAGATCCTAGATCTATATGCTCTGCTTTAATCTCCTACAACTCCTCTTTGCAAGATCCTGCACTTGTAACCTGCAATCACAAGAGAGGGGTTGGTGGTTGTGGTGTTTAGGAGCTTGCCTTAGTCAAGCCCTAGAATGACATTCAAGTCTTCCAACACTGTTGTTAGATAGAGTGTGTGTCCTTGGTGTTCAGAGGCAAAATCAAATGATAAGATAGATTGACTGAAACACAAATAGATATCACCTTGGAGCTGAAAGCCCTCACAGAGATGAAGTGCCTTCAAATCGTGAGGAAATGAGTTGATGGAGCCAAATCTTCAACAAACACAACATAATTATGCTCTGTGACACAATGAATGCCTTGAATGCTCTTTGCTTGATGATCATAAGTTCACCTTAATCAACTAGGAGTAAAATGAAGTCCTAAACATGTTTATATATGCATTCCTGCTAACATTTGTAATTCAAATTGAAAAGGATGACAAAGGGAAACCTTTTAACAGTCATAAATTGACACTTTTAAATTTGGATCCCGACAAAATAGGCCTGGACTAGGGCGTGGGCGCCCAAGTCCAAAGGCCTATTTTTAGTCATGACTCAACATTAAAGTTGACCCCTAAGCCCCATTTGACATGGGTTTTGGGGGATTTTGCTCGGGGATAAGTTTTACACATGGGCGCCCAAGTCCAAAGGCCTCTTTTTAGTCATGATTCAACATTAAAGTTGACCCCTAAGCCCCATTTGACATGGGTTTTGGGTGATTTTGCTCCGGGATAAGTTTTACACATGCATGATTAAATCAAGGGGACCTAGGAGCTAAACTAGGAGGTAAAAAGTCCTAGGGGGACATTTTATGACATAACAATTTTAAGTTGGAATTATACATTCAACATTATGAGATCATATAGTAAACATCATTCAATGCCTTTCTCCGATTGCACATTTCCTTCAACACCTATGGCATTTCTTCAGTTTGGAACATTGGAAAACCATTTCACCCTCCCATTGTCTTCAAACAAGAAATGCTCAAAGAATTCACCCTATGCAAGATCTTTTGCACTGATAAGCTTTTGTTGACTATGTGGTAGTGCTATTGGTTGTGAGCATGTGCGGATAACCATTGAAGGGCATAGTTATCTATGATATTAAGAAAGAGGGAAACAAAGTAAAAAGTAGGACGCGATATGAAAAGATACATGTTTACATTATCATTCACGATGGAAGGGACATATGGATTCTCTAAAAGTGTTAAAACACAAAACATTCAACCTCCTCAATGTCCTTCCATGATTTTCACCGTAGATTTGATACCACTATTAGGCCTAGACTAAAAAGTGGAACAAAATGGTAAAATTTATTGATTTATCATTGTGCTACATATGGAAGTAATATTTACATTCTTATTTTATAGAAAGAATAATAGTTTAACTACCACATAACTATCTAAACTGAAAAATAGATTACATAAATTACAAAAGTGTTATTATGATGATTGACATGTTAGAAATTATGTCATAAAATACTTGTGGATATATTCTTCTACAAAACAAAGACATGCTCGAGATCTGGATTGTACATAGAGCAGAGCATTTTAGATTGATGTTGAAACATTAGAATATGGTTTTCTACATTCAAATTGTTAAAAAATAAGCAATGCAAAATTGAAATAACAATGAATTAGCAATAGAAAGTACAAAATAGACAACAAAGATTTATGTGGAAAACCTGGTAATGTACCAGGAAAAAACCATAGGCAAAGATCTCTCAATTTTATTCTCAAGCAAAAATTCATAGTTACAAAAACTTTTCTCATACCTTGGCATTCAAGCTTGACTAACTTAAATAACCACAAAAAATACATGCAAAATATAAATCAAATCTAAAGATAGATTTTCATTCATAAAAGCGTGAGTAGCACTTCCACATACAATTTTGCATGGTGTACATATGGCATATGACCCAAAAAAATTGCATGGTGTACATGTGGCATAGTGTACACGTGGCATGGTATACACTGTGGTACTCGTTGTCGACTGCTAATCACTACTAGAATAAGTAAAACTGAATTCACATTCTGACAATCTCCCACTTAAAGTCAAGTTTCTATCTTACAAATAACACTTCCTATTAAAATACCAATGCCACTACTGCCTATCATCAAGTCATGTGCAAGCCAAGAGAAGTTTTGCACCATATGAACTTCTCTCTACTAGTAGGCTTCTTCAAAATATTTGATGGATTTAAATCAGTGTGTATCTTAGCCAAAGAGACTTGTCCTCCTTCCACCACCTCACATACAAAGTGATATTGTACATCAATATGTTTCCTTCTTGCATGATAAGCTGAGTTTTGTGCTAAGTGTAAATAACTCTAACTATCACAATGCAACACCATCTTATCTTGCTTTACCTGCAATTCACCCAAGAGTCTATGAAGCCATATTGCCTCCTTGCTAGCCTATGTCACTACCATATATTCAGCTTCAGTAATAGACAAAGCCACCACTATCTGTAACTTTGAAACCCATCTAACAACACCTCCTACTAAGAAGAAAACATTCCACCAAAATCTACATCCACATACCTATTAACCTGAAGACTACTCCCACAGTAATAGATAGCAGTATCAGAAGTGCCCCTCAAATACCTGAGAATCCACTTCATAGTCATCCAATGATCACAACTTGGATTCACCATGAAACAACAGACTACTCCCACTGCTTGTGCAATGTTTGGTTTGGTGCACACCATGGCGAACATAAGACTACCAACTGCTGATGAGTACAATATAGAAGACATCTGTGTCTTCTCTGCTTCTATGCTAGGGCACTATTCTGAAGACAATTTAATATGAACAAGAAATGGAGTTCTAATTCATTATGCATTTTGCATAGTGAAGTGCTACAAAATCTTCTCCACATAAGCCTTTTGTGACAACCAAATTTTCCTATTCTTTCAGTCTCTATGTATCCTCATTCCGAGAATATGATTTTTATTTCCTAAGTCCTTCATTTCAAACTCCCTAGCAAGAAAAGTTTTTAACCTGATGATTCTATGCATGTTGGGACCTGCTACCAACATATCATCTACATACAAAAGAAAAATAACAAAACTACCATCTTCATACCTTTTAAAATAGGCACAATGATCAGCCTCACATCTACTAAAATCCAAACTCATCATGAAGGAATCAAATCACTTAAATACCAACACCTTAGCGCCTATTTCAAACCATACAACAATTTTTTCAACCTGCATACTGGATTCTCCTTATATTTTTCCTCAAAACCTTCCAGTTGATGCATATAAATTTCCTCAGAAAGATCACCATGTAACAAATTTGTTTTAACATCTAACTATTGTAACACTAAATCAAGACTAGCAACAAGATCCAAAACAACTCTAATTGTACATAACCACACCAGAGGTGAAAATATTTCATCAAAATTAATACCAGATTTTTGTGCATACCCCTTGGCCACCAGCTGAGCTTTATATCGCTCCATATATATATATCCCTTTTCAGTTTGAAGACCTACTTGTTGCCAATAGTTGTTCACCCCTTTGGCAATTGCACAATCTCCCACATTTTATTTTTATGTAGAGATCTCATCTACTCATCCATGGCTTCTCTCCATTTATTTGCATCTTCATTTTCGCAAGCCTCCTGATATGAGCCAGGGTCACCAACATCAGTAAGTAAAGCATAAGCTAAATTACAATTAAGAGAGTACATTGCTAATGGTTTCATCACTCTAGTGGATCTCCTCAGAAAGGGGTAATGTGTTACCTGGTGGCTCATTTGGTTGTTGGCCAACCTCATCATATAGTTGATTCTGATTATTATCTTGTTGATTTTCATGAACAAGTGGTTGATTTTCATCTAGTACCTCCATATTAGCATCATACTTTTCCACCTCTATTGGAACTATTTCTATACTTTTTTGTTCTTTACTTCTTTGCACTAACTTTTCATTAAAATAAACATCTCAGCTAATAATAATCTTGTGGGCAACAATATCCCACAACCTATACCCCTTTGTACCTTATGCATAGCTAAGAAAAATATATTTCTCGGACTTCATGTCTAGCGTATTCCTATCCCCTTTGGGAATATGAGCATAAGCATCAAAACCAAAACATGAAGAAAAGAATAATCAACAAGTTTACCTATTCATACTTATTCAGGAATTTTACAATCTAGAGCTATACTAGGTGATCTATTAATCAAGAAACATGTTGTAGAAATAGCCTCACCCCAAAATTTCTACTCCAATCCAACAGTGCTTAGCATACATCTAGCTCTCTCCATAATTGTATGGTTCATCCTTTTAGCAACACCATTTTGTTGTGGTGTTCTAGGAACCGTCAACTGCCTTGCAATACCATGCTAACTGCAAAACTGATTAAACTCACCTGAACAAAATTCTCCTTCAGTATCTATTCTAAGAGACTTGGTTGTCTTTCCTTTCTGATTTTCTACCAAAGCTTTAAACTTCTTAAAATTAGAAAAGACATTAGATTTCTTCTTCAATAGATAAATCCACACCTTACGGGAATAATCATCTATAAATGAAACAAAATATGATGAACCCCCAATAGATGTAATAGGTGCTTGCCAAGTATATGAATGAATTAAATCTAGAACTTCTTTACTTATGGTAGTGCAACTAGAAAAAGTCAACCTATTCTATTTTCCAAACAAACAATTCTCACAAAAATTCAAATCTCTACATTTAGCACCTGACCATGTTTGCTCATGTGGCCTAGCTATTGATGCCAAGTAGATAATAAATCTATTTCTCATTTGATACCACCAAAGCCTCTCCACTACAAGTTTCTCCAACCAACTTGTAAAAATTGCCAACCTTTTCCCTTTAGCACACTAACGCTCCCTTTGTTACCTTGAGATAGCAATTTTCTCCACTGAATCGATAACCTCTCTCATCAAATACTCCAAGTGATAGAAATTTTTTCTTTAATCATGGTACATGTCTTCAACATGCTAAAGAGTCCTTACTATCCCATCAAGCATCTTGATTTTGACCTACCCTTCACCAATATCTTCACATGAGTTGTTATTTGCCATGTAAACCATACCTCCATCACATGACTGGTAAGAAGAAAACTAGTCCTTGTAAGGAGTCATGTGAAAATAGGCACTGGAATCAATGATCCAAACATGATGAAATGAACCTCTCAGATTAGCAAACAAAACCTCTCCATCTTCCAATGGTTCTTCAACTTCTTGTGCATTTGCCTCTGATGGCTACGAGCTAGGATTTTCTTTGTTTAATTTCGGCAACCTACAATCATTTTTGGCATGCCCTCTTTTTCCATAGTTCCAACATTTAACTCTTTTCCGCCCCTTCGATTTCGGCCTCACTTGTCCATGCTCAGCTTTCTTTCCAGAGTTCTGCCCTTTGCAACAAGGGCATCAATGGAAGAGGTCCCTTGAGATGTCTTTTGCCTTGAATCTTCAAAAATTACTACGGCTACCACATCTTCAAAGATAATTTTCCCCTTCAGTGCTGAGTTACTGAGCGCCATAACTAGTTGATCCCAAGTTTCAGGCAAAGAGCACAACAGTATAGCTATTTTATCATCTTCTTCAATTTTCACCTCCACTGAAACCAACTTGCTAATCAATGTGTTGAAATTATTGAGATGATTTGTGACTGAAGAACTACCATGCATCCTCAAATTATACAACTGTTGTCATAACAGAATTTTGTTTGCCAATGATTTGGTCTCATACAAATTTTTGAGCTTAGCCCACAAGTCATGTGCCGTTTTCTCCTTTACAACTTGAATAAAACCAAATCAACCAATAATAATTGAATTGTAGTTCTAGCCATGTTATCTTGTTCATCTCATTCCTCTTACTTCATGGCTACAGGTTTTGACGATGTCCCCTTGAAAGCCAAGGTGCATCCATCTTTCACCAATAAGGCTTGAACCTTTAGCTTCCAAAAAGTAAAATTGGAGCCATCAAATTTTTGAACCTCAAATCTAGTAATCGTGCCTCCTCTCATTGCTTTTCACAAAGATAAAAAACCCACAAAACAATTTCTGCACAAAATAGTGTGCACTGATACCAACTATTAGAAAAATAAGCAGTGCAGAATTGAAATAACAGTGAATTAGCGATAAAAAACACAAAACAGACAACACAGATTTACGTGGAAAACCTGGGAATATACCAAAAAATTCTTAAAAGAAAATTCGAAATTACAAAAAAAATTCTCATGCCTTGGCATTCAAGTTCGACTAACTTAAATAACCATAAAAAATACATGTAAAATAGAAATCAAATCTAAAAATAAATTTTCATGCACAAAAAACACTAACTTCACATTTAACACAAATGATATATTATATAGCCAAACACCTTAGTGATCAATCAAAATATCTCAAAACCACAGACCAACTTAGACGGCCATAACATCTTTACTATAAATATATCAGCCTACGAAATTTTGTGTAGGACTTACAACAGGGAAAATCATATTAAAAAGGACAAATCACCAATTTAATTGTAGGCATTAGCCAAGAATATGGAAAAAACATATTAAGGACGCGAGCAATTGCCATTGGCGACTCGTTGGGAGGGCAATGCTATATAACATTAATTATATTAGAAATTATTTGAAGGAAAATAAAAATAATTTGTTTCAAGTATTTAGAGATGAATAGGTTGTTTAATTTATTGCGAATGATGATATGGGTTATATATAAATAATAATAATTTTATATTTCATTTTAAATATATTTAACACAATTATTTAATTGGCTTTAGCTATTTAAAATGTTTTTTTATAAAATATAATAAAAAGATTAATATATTAAATTTATTTATTTTTTAAAATAAAAATAATAATTACATTATTGAAATATCATGCCTTGAATAAAGACTAAAGACATCTTTCAAATTTGAGTGTTGTAAGTCATAAACTTAAATTTAGCATTTACCATTGTATTCATTCCTTATGGTTAAGTTGATATGATAACTATACAAATAAATTAATAGATATATTTGAAAATTTAAATTAAGTATATATATATATATACTCAATAGGGGTAAAGGCTTTTGACGGGAGCTGTACAGGTGAGTTGGGGAAGACTGGACCCATGACCTCGTGCCTACCACAGGAAGAATATATTTAATATGATATCATTTTTAAAAAAATTGGATTGAATCAAAGGGTTGTAGTTTAATTAGTTGGGGACAATTGGTGGCGCTGAGGGTGATGATATGTCTTTGATTATTCCATCCACTAAGGTTTAAACCCTGAGAGATGCAATAAAGAAGGGATGAGTGAAGATTTTGAAATGTATTCACTATTCTTGAATGAAGATTTTCAAACCAAGTTTTGTTCTTTAAACCAGAAAATCATAACAGCAGAAAAAACACTTACAATGATGTCCATTACAGTCACAAAAATAAAAAAATAAAAAAATCCCTAAATATAGAGTTCCAAATTCTTCCATGCTAAGCATCAATTGTCAACAATGAGGCTGGGATGGCGGAATGGATACCCCTAAGTCCTTGGCTCTCAGCTAAAAAGAGGTTTCAGCCTTAGGCTGTTGTACCCCTCAGTCGTTGGCTCTCAACTAAAAAGAGGTTTCAGCCTTAGACTGTTGTTCCAGTATTGAGTACCTGAAAAAATGTGAGACTGGGATCGTGCCCTGGACCACTTTGACAGAATAGATACCTCTCAGTCCTTAACTCTTAGTTAAAAAGAGATTTCAACTTTAGACTTCTAACTTCCATAATATATAATTAAACGACTGCGGAAATTTAATATAAAATCCCTCCACCAAAATATAAATGTGAGGCCTTGGCCAACCCCTTGCCTTTTAGCGATCTCGGGATCGTCGAATTCACATAAATGTTCGCAAGCCTTAGAGAATTGCCTCTCTGCTAAAAAAAATGTTCTCCTCCTCCCGCTCCTGTTACTGGGGCCGATCCTCCAGCTATAGTGATCATCTGGAGATCTCGAAGAGAACGGGATGAGGAAGTTGAGGATAATGTTGACGATCTTGAGGCTTCTCCATTGGAAATCCTCACTATTTCTCAATTTGAATGTACTAAGTCTAAGACAAATTGTAGTCCGAAGAATAAGAGAGAAAATCTAGGTTCCTAAGGCTCAGAAATCTTCTTTGATGGAAAAACTAAAAAATCTGAAGGAATATTATGGTTCTGAAAAAAGGGGTGGAACTCCCCACGTCTTGTCAATGATTCTTCTTTTATGGAATGTTAAAGCTCTTAGTACTTACTCTACTTAAATATCATCCATTTCAATGGTCAAACAATCAATAGCAATTTTACATCTCATTCACAACAAAAATTGGTAAATATTTGGCCTACTTTTATTTGGCCAAATGGATACCCGTGAGTCCTAACTCTCAATTAATAAGTGGCACTTTGTGAAACACCAACTTTATGCTAAAAAAGCTGATGTTATTTTACTTCAAGAAACCAAGCTTGACAAGGATGAAGCTTCTTCTTCGCTCCAGAATTGGAACTAATGGAATGGGGACTTTCTTCCTTGCAAAATCATTTGGCGATTTTTGGTGAGGACTTCAATACGATCATCTCCTCTTTAGATGAGATAGGTGGCATCTCTAGACCCGACCAATCCCAAGAGGATTTTACCCCCTGGAGCCAAAAATGGCAAATTCCCTTGGAATAATAGACGGCCAGGTTTCAGTAACACTATAACATTATAGAAAGACTGGATAGGTTTTTTTTTCTCTATTGGTTTAGTATGGAGGGCTATTCTTAAATATCATCCACTTTAAGGTTAATTTTGACCAATAAAAGTAAGACAAATATTTACCACTGGGTTTTGGGAAGCAGGATTCTAGCAATGGGGGGATTTAGCGGCTTTAATTTCTAGAGAATCCCTCCCTCCTAGTTGTCCTTTCAAATTTGAATAAGCGTGGCTTCCAGATCTAGGTCTAGAGGATCTTCTCAAATCCTTGTAGACCTCTGCTCCTTAGGTTCTTCACACAAATATGTCTTGTTGTGTAGCTCGGTGGATGCCTTCTAAGCTAGGTTGGGCTTGTGGCATGAGAAATAGATTCCCTTTGTAGGACAAATGCAATTGATGAATTCTTGTAGCAAGTTTCTAAAGAGCATGTCAAATTTTTTCTCAGTGCTTTGGATAAGGTTTACCCTCCCAAAGTTGAGGGGGCATTGGGATCAATGATTTCGAATTTTAGAACTCAGCTTTGGGTGCCAAATTGGTTTGGGGTTTGTTTTCTTAGCCTAGTGTTAAATGGTGTCAACTTCTTTAAAAAAATATCTACTGAATTCTCTTAGAGGAAGCCACATTTGAAATTTTGTATTGGCTTGCACGTCATTTTCAAGTATCTTTCTTAGAAAGTGCACAATGATTAGCAAGCAAATTTCTACTTGGATTCTTGACATTGACAACCCCCATGTTTAGGAATCTTTCTTTTCATGAATCTCAAGAGGCTCCCACAAGAGAATGGGGGAGTGAGGCTTATCATTGTCAAGAGTATAAGGTTGATTTGGGCATCCAAACTATTATTTGGAGAGCTCTCCTACGTGGTTATTCCATAGGAGCGTAAGAAGGAGCTCTAAAGTATTTTGATGGATTGAAGGATAAAAATTTTCTATGGACAAAATGTTATAAAATGAATAAGGTCCAAGTTGTGGTTCTTATTCCACCAAGTTGTGCTATTGAATTGCTTCAAATATGGATGCCACTTTTCCTTGACCATCTTCTAAATTTTTGAATAAGTTTCATCTTCCTAAAGTGGGGACTTTTGCTTGGGCAACGACACACCAGAAAAATCTTAGTCATGACAAATTGCAAAGATACAACTTTATGGGTCTCTCTTTCTACCCCCTTATTTCAACTATGAAGAAACTATTGACCATCTCTTGATTCATTGTCCTTTTATGGCCAAGTGTTGATCTTGGTTATGTGATAGATTGAATTAACCTAGGACCCTACCAAACACTTTTTGGATGCTCTTTTTGAGTTGGCTCATTTTGAGACCAAAAGCCAAGTATTTGGATTAGCAACCCATGTTGGTTAATTTGCCATGTGTGGAAGAAGTGAAATAGGAAACCCCTAGGTAGAATTCACACTCCTTAGTTGATGATGTTATTTTACAATTGGAAATTATTGTTTTAGAGGTTGTTAACTCTTAGGCCACACTTACCTAGTAGAAGGGTCAATTGTTAACTCCTTGAGTTTATCAACTCCTTAGTTCCTGGAGTTTGTTAAAACGATCTTGCTTTAAAGAGATTCAATAAGTTAAGGCTGTTAGACCTCCTCAACATTTGGCTAAGTGGTCACCTCCTCCTCTCGACTTGTTCAAGATAAACTTTGATGGTGCTTCCAAGGGTAATCTCAGTCCTTTTGTTGTAAGGTGTGTCATTTTAAATCATGAAGGTTCTCTAATCAAGGATGCCTCTAAATAGTTAAATCTCAACACCAATAATAAATTTGAGGCCCAAGCTTTAGTTCTTGGCCTCTAGATTGCCCACCTATGTAGTGCTAATCAAATTTGTATTGGGGTGATTCAATAATCATCAATTTGACAACCAAAAATCAACACTCTCCTAGTTGGAAAATTGATAGCATTTGACAACAAACATGGGATCTTCTAGATTCCTTTGAGGTTTTATCTATGAAACATTGTTACAATGAATTTAACTCTTTGGAAAAAATTTGACCAACTTTAGAACCAATTTCAATGAGGTGGTGGTCATTGATGATATATTAGATAAATGAAATTTGAATTTAGATGTCTTTGGAAATTAATCTCACCTAGGGATATATCTATGTCTACCTAACCATTTCTTTGTACATTGTTGTGTGATATCCTTTGAACATGCAATTTTTATCCTCTCACCATTTATTTTAACCATTCATTGATGCCCAAATAATGTGAGTAGTCCTTTCTCACATGGTAAGTGTTCATTGTTCTTTGAGGTGGATGCAATGATCTAGAAACTTCTAGGGGGAACCTTTATTTATCTTCTATCATTCTACTTTAGAAACAATATTGTTTGTTTTCATTTCTTAGTTTTTGTTCAGATCATAGAGCCCCACTTCTTCCTCATGAAAGATAAGATAAATACTTTTAGGGGGCTATGGTATAAACATCAAATTGATAAATATCCTCATCATGCAAGATGGCATGTGAAAGGAGGCTATTAAGGAGGTGTTGGACATTGATTATTTGGAATTTGGCGTACATAGTTTGGTGGATTATGAGGGGTTCTTATTATCTAGCACTAGGTTTGGTTTGACTAGCTTAAGTGGAAGTGGGGAGCACAAAAACTCTCTTTGTATCTCTCATGGAAGTAACATGATATTTTTGTTTATCTCCCTAACCATCACAATAAAGTTAATATGGCTATCATATTATTCTCACTAATTGTGATTGTCGCTTTCTTACCATGAACCACCATGTTAACACAAAACCCAAACCATGATTATTACTCCTTGAAACACAAACATGAAATGTAGTTCACCATTTACATGAACACACATTAAAAAGGATTTTCAAACAAAAAACTATGCAAAAATCAATCTTACACTAAACAAAAGATAATTAGGATCCCACAATAGAGTATTTAACAAATAGTTTAGAGACTACCAAACAAATATAGAAAATATAGTGTTTGTGGATCTGAGACTACATTTAAACAAGTATATTTATGACTATTCATCAATCCATCAGGAAGAAAAATTTAGTGGTTATGAATCATTCTCTAAATCCCTTATTCTATTTAAAGTTACCAATATTTAAAGATCTTTGCTTCACATGAACCACTTTATTTGATGTTTTTGTGTGAATTTCATTAATAAATTGATCCATGTTCACATAATAAATTAATTTTGTTGAGTAGGCACAATCTTAAACTTTGCTTTCATCAAATTCCCCTTGTCATAAACATGATCAATTTCAATAAACTACTTTAAAACTTTGAAATCATCTTGGTATCATTTTATCTTTGCTAATTTTATAGTGAGGATCAATATCTCCCAAAATCTTCTATTCAAGAGCCTCAATTCAATCTCTAAATCAATGAATTGTATTGGAAACAATACATGTTTCATCTAAATCAATTACAATTGCTAAGCATTTAAGGCTTAACATTCTAAGACAAGAAGCATTGAGTCATACTACTATGACAAATCCCTAAAAGCATGACACTTGATCCTCCCATCTCTAAATGGCCTGGTTATTAAATGTAGGTCATTCCCTCCAATCGATACAATGGTTATATTCCCCTCTTGTTGGTATGCATTATATAGAGAACTTAGGTTTGAGTGGTAAGTTTGGGACTCTTGTTCTTTTTCTTACATTTTGAAATAGACTCCATTAGAGGCAATTGAAATTAGAACAACCAGTGGCAGTAGCATTTTAATTGATTAGGAGAAATGAGAGATATGAATCTCTTTATCGATCATGCCCATCAAAGAGGCATCTTGATATTGAGGATAAATTGGGACTTCTCCCATGTAAGTATCTTCATGGTATATGATAGAGTTGTCCTTTTCTCAACCCATTTTCACTAATAACTTGTTAGCCCCCTTCTTTTGTAGTATTTTATCACACCTAAAAGTAAAATTTCCATCTTTAGATTTTTCTCTATGTTGACAAGGTACTTTGACACTGTGTAATGTAAAAACAAGACTACTATTAAGATTATATTACATTAAATGAGTTGGGTTATGGAAACAAGGAAAATTGGAAATAACTTAGTACTGGAATACATAAATGAAAAATAAAGTATAGAAACAAAGGAACCCAGTAGCAAACCTAGGAAGCGCATTACCCTAGAGACATTAGCATGGTGCACTATCATCTAGTCGATGTGTTGGCATCCATTCCATGCATTGTCAGTGAAAATAGGTGCAAAATTCATATTTTGTATGGACTTTTAAAGTACCAACACATAAGGAAAACAATAAAAAACTACTTGATATGCCATAAATGTACAAAAATAAAGAAATTACTCTAAACTGATGATTTTAAACAACATATTGAAGTGACAATAAAAACAAGAAGGAACACAAAAACTTTGTGCAGCTGGAGTCCTTTGAGTACTTGTAAGATGAGAAGGGGAAAAAGGGGGTGGCTACTAAGAATCTTGCCTTCAGGTCAAGCCCCTATTTTGGTCTTTCAACCTCCATGGGTAGCCAATAATATAGAGGAAAATGGAGAGTATGTGTGCTCAACCTATGTGCATCTAGGCCTGAGAACAAGAAAGAAAATTAAACATAAAGCATTAAATCCTAGGTATACAAGGATCAATATACTAGTGTGTATGAGGAGGATATAAATGGAGTTGAAAACCCTATATGTACCAAAAAGGGAGTTACAACACAAAGAGAGACAATAACAATGAAGAATTAGAAATAGAAGAAGAGCTTCAAATAATATCACCTAGAAACACTAAAATGGAGATGATAGCTATTGAAATTACAAGCACAAGTCTTCAATTATGAATTAGAATCAAAGAAGACCCATGTTGAAAATTTACAATTGTTGCTCAAAAATCTCAAGAATACTAGAATGCTTCACTAGATCATTAGAGTGCAAGAGATAGCTTGATGGAGAGAGAGGTTATTTGTTAGATTTAAAAAAATTGAGTTTAAAGGTGAAGGGTAATGGAATGCTAATTGACTATTGAGATTCACCCAACATATCTCAAGGAAGTTACATTTGCATGTCCAAGTGCAACAAGGTGGTAAGAAAAAAAGAAAAAATCACTATATGAATGGAATTTTAGTGGACACTAGTGCATCACGTGGATGTCTGCATGTCATGTTGTGATGTAAGTATAAGGCCCATGTAAAGACTCAGAATGACAACATGGCACTAGGTTAACACAAAAACACATTTACGCATGCACAGAAAATACATTGACATGTACATAAACACAAAGCTCATGTAGACACCAAGAGTGAGATAAAGACTAGAATAAGCTGTGAAATGAACCTAAAACCATGCTAGGGTCTACACATGCTAAATTGAGGTCAAATTGTAGTGCCAAAATTGTAGGATATGCAATTTTCAATCATACACAGTTTTCAAAATTAGTTGCCCATTGTCTTTAATTGGGAAACTACCAAATATTGCAATACATAATAAATTAAACACAAGAAAACCACATAAACATGAATTCTATGCCTCTCAATTTTTAACTAGGGGAAATTATACAATCTCAAATTTTTAAAAACTACTACTACTTCACTATCAACATCCACACCAAATTCATAAAAAAATGCTTCTAATTCCAATTCAAAGACTTAATTCCAATACAATATGATTAGATTTTATTAGCTTTGATTGATGATTGATCAAATGCTAGCAACATAGAAGGTTGTTTTGCATTGTTTTAGAAAAAAACTTGGACTTGTAGTTGCCTCCTTGGATATCAATATAAATATATAAATAACAAATATGATGTCATTCCTTTTATTGAAGCCTTATAAGAGTGAATAAGGGACTCAATAATCAATTATTGGTATGGATTTTTCTCATGTTGATAAGTCTTATTTTGGTTCATGACTTATTTGTTCATGATGATAGAATTGTAGGTAACAATTTTCCATCCAAGAAAATTTTCTTGCTTTTTCATTTTTAAAAACATGTGTACATGTTTTCTTTTTTAATTTCACCATTACAAATAGCAACAATGTGGTGATTTTGATATTGAGGAAGATGAGTCCTCAAAGGCCCCTATTGAGTTGTTTCCCTCTAGGGTTGTTGTGACTTCAAAAATTTCACCTGATGGGTCATCTCATAGAAATTACTAGCGGCCACACCTTTGGACCTCTTGCCATTGGATATTGGGTCTACTATTCTTGCTTCATTGGATGCTTCAGTTTCGTATTCAACTCCTCTTTTAGCCCTTGTGACGACTCAAGATTCAATGGAGGCTAGTCCTCTCCTCTCCACTCATTCTAAGTCCTTGGAGGATGACGTCTCATGGAAGATTGTTCAAATAAGGGAGAGAGGTCTTCCTAAACATGCTTGTGTTTCCCACACCAAGGTCAAGGGTGTTCAGAATGATAGGTTGAAGCCTAGGGTTGTATAGGAGTATTCTCTAGGTTTGTTGTAGTTGGCAGCTTAGCTACAGTCTCTTTGTGTAGTGTTTTTGGTCCCTTGAAAAGCATCTTTGTGTTGGAAGATTGATTGTAGTGGTGTAAAAGGTTTTCAGGTCCTTTCAAAACCTATCTGTGTTTTTGTTGTGGGTTAGCTATGATCTTGTTGATGTCATGCCTTTTGTTTTGGGATTCCAGGGCCCCTTCAAAATCTAGTTTTACCCCCTTTAATAAAAAATAATGTGATGTGTCTGTGGTAGAGCACTCAAGTAACTTCCAATCTATATGCATAGTTTGTCACACCATATAATATAACTTCCTCTTATAACAAAGCATCTACTGATTTAATAACACTCGCTCATGTTAATCCATCTCAAACTCACTCCATGCTAAAGGCATGAACCGAATAACATATAGCGTTGCCCTCTTAACAACCAGGGAATCTTTTATTATTCCTTACATTATCTCTCCCAAATCATTCCACCATTCATAAATAATAGATATACCAAATTTCCCTTGTTAAAAAACAATTTACTTCTCTATATTTTATTAAAGATTTTAACATTATCATTGCCTACATCTTGTTTGGGTTAGGATATAGTATTGAATAAGTCTTCTACTCTACCTACAAACTTCAACAA
Organism: Cunninghamia lanceolata; assembly: GCA_027924645.1. Classification (NCBI taxonomy): domain Eukaryota; kingdom Viridiplantae; phylum Streptophyta; class Pinopsida; order Cupressales; family Cupressaceae; genus Cunninghamia; species Cunninghamia lanceolata. Next base: position 8,011,723 of record BSBN01000977.1, read on the forward strand.
AGCTATAGAAAAATATGGATAGATTTAATAATATATCCCACTATAAGCTCCACACACACAGAGATATGTATATATATATATATATATCATAAATGGTTGATTGAATGAATGTATTTTCCCATTCAAAGAAAGAAACCATATATAGATTATTCTTTTGAAATTTAGATAGAATTGTACATGGCTAAATTGAAAAGGTGCACACAGAATATGAAACAATGCCTACTATAACAAATTCTTTCAAACATGATAAGATTCTTAAACCATAGAATAACATCAAAGATGTATGATGTTTATATTTACTTTTGTCAAATAGATGAAAATAAAATGGCCTTGTATCATGGATTCTCCTATTCGAGACACCCCACTAGCATGTTTTCTTATGGTGACCTTTCTTGGGAGATGTACATGGATCATCAAGATTGACATTTCATTTCATCTTGGATTGATTTTGATATAATCAAAAATTTCATAATGGTGGAAAGTAAGAGAGAGTCCCACCCAACCAATTTCTACATTAGTCACAACAATAAGAAACCCCCTCCTATGGCTAGTGCAAAAACTAGTACTGATAACTTCTTGGAGAGAACCAAGTAAGAATAACTAGTTAATTATAATTGTCCATAGTTGCAATTATGGATTGTGCTAGTCATATTTTGAAGGTTTTGTACATGCATTTTTTAGGTATTGGTGCATGTATGGACCAAAATATTGATGAGAAATAGATGTTGCACCTATTGATCCTTCCTTATGGCTCAAATTAGGAGAGGGTAATAGACCTATCTACATATATACAAGTGTATCTACATGTTCCACTTCAACAATAAGTCACAGTTTCTAAGACAAACTATGTAATCCTATGGTACTACCAAGTTCAACACATGGACAAGGTCCAAACAAACCTTGTCATGCTTAAGAGAATAATGAGTATTTGTGAATGAGGTCATACTTTTCTCCATTTATTAGAAAATAATTATGTTGGAGCCTAGTTTCACATGCCTCAAAAAATGCAAAAGTCCTAAGTTTGGTTCCCCTATGTGCACTTACCCTATTTTAACCCACCGTTTATAACCAATCTAAGAAAGTTTAAGTGGGCTTCCCCTTGGTCAAATTTTACCTAAGTCTTGTTTAATTTCATACTCAATGTGTTTATCATGTGTTGAAGTTGCAAAACCCAAAAAGAGTTTCTAAGTGTTGGGAGTTTTAAGTTTTTCTATGAATTGTGAACTTTTGGCCTTCTATCAAACTAAATATTTTCACCTCCCATCCTTCATCCACTTCCCATTCCTTCTTCCTTTTCTATGGAGAATCCATTGAGTTCTTCATTCCTTTCATTTTCCTTCATTTCCCCCTTCTGTGGAGTCTTGATCGAATGATGCACATGTATTCTGTATCCTATATTCATATCTTGTTCTGCATAAAAGTTCTACAAAATTTCATTAAGCTCCTTAACCATTTTCACTTTGACCATTTCTCCACTTTGTATAATCTCACTTGGCTACCGAACTACATATTTAAAGTTCTAATTTCCACCTTTGGCTCCCTTCCTTTTTCTACAAATCCTATTCCAGCCTTTTGCTTTTAGATTCCTTCACTTTACAATTTGTGAAATTCTAACCTGCTATCAGATGTAATTTCCTCTTTGCATCCCATTTAGTTCCTTCCTCCTATTCCAAACGAAATCTTTGTAGATTTCATTAAGTCCTTCACTTCCTATATTTCATTCACTTCATCCATTTTGTAGGTTTTCACCAGCTCCTGCAGGATGTCTTCCCTTTGCCCCATATTTATTTATAGCATCCTATTCTACATAAAAGTCCTACCTCAAAATTTATAAAATCCAAAACTCTCTAAGTGTTTAAAGTTTGAACCTTTACTGAATTTGTTAGTATTTTTGTTGGTTCACAAACCTTCAAAATCATTAACAAAGAGAAGAAGAAAGTGAAACAAAGAAGAAAGCATTTTGGCAAGTTAGTAAACTCTCCACAATGTTGATACAACTTCAATGAAAGAATTTTAGTGTTTTGGTAGGTTTGCAAACCTCCAAAATCATTGACAAGGTTTTGAGAAAGGCCAAATCACCAACAAGTTGAAGATGATAAAGAAGATGTTGCCAAGACAAAGCATGTAGAAAGAGTTTCGCTAACTTCACATCTTTTTCCCCATTCCCCATTCACATTTCTTTAGGTCACCTTCCTTTTCATTTTGCAAGATTTTCCTTCCAGGATAGATATATGTTAGCATCTAGTTCTAGATTGAATTGCCATGACTTTCTCGCTCCTTCATATCTTCCGTTCTCTTGTCTTTGTGAACTTTCCTCCATCAACTAAGGATGTTTTCCCTTCACTTCACATCTCATTTTGACATCCTATTTTGCATCCAAATCCTGCATTTGGCCTAATGGCCAAATCTTCCATTTTCCCCCTTCATGAAAACTTGATAGGATTTCAAATCTTCTTCATTCCATTTCCACATACAATTCCATCCCCTTTTCCTACTTCCTCCCCTTACTCTCTTCATGAAATTTCTTCTTCCTGCAGGATGTCACTTCCAATGATTAGTTGCCATGTTTGGTCCCACATCAAATTTCCACAATCTATTCAAATTACTATGATCCTCTTTAGAATGCTCCAACAACCTTCCAAGACATTGGATTTCACTCCTGCAATTTCTCAAGTGTTATTTTCTGCCCAAACACATCACACATCCCAAGGGTGTTCTTCCAAATATAGAATTAATGGTGGATGATGAAGGTAGGTGGTCACCTTGAATGAAACTCAAATTTAACAAGATCACACATTGTTTGCATTCAATTATTCAACATGCAATAGTGTGTTGAATTTCTGCAAGTGACCAAAAGGGCGTGAAACTAAAGCATTATGAAGATAAGGTTGTTTCCAAGGAAAAATACTTTTACTACATGGGTAAAATTTGCATGCAAATTCTCTTAGAAAAAGGAGAGGTTAAAGATGCCATGGAATTTCCTTATGCCCATGAGTGGTTAGATTAGGGGTTAAGTTTGTGCTAGATGTCACTCTCATATCCGAGCTAAGTCCCGCTTCTTATCTTTAAATTTGAATTTCTAGGTACTATTAAGGTTGGTCTAGGAGTTTTGGGTAGTGCATTAGGCTACTATTGGGGTTTGTATGTGATTAATTTTTAGGATTTGTAGTACAAAGATCCATATAATAATCTAAATAATGGAATAGGGTTTGATTTTCTATGAAGTTTTCTACAATTGGCATTGTAATGTCTACTTAGTAAATCAATATAAGACATATTATTATTTCTACAATGCAATCTATATCCAATTTCTTTTGTATGCTTCATGGAACCTGGCAACTTTTTGGGTGCACATTTATAGCACTTGTATCAGAGATTAGTTAGTTTGTCATTCATAGAATGTAGTAAAATTTTCTATTATAAGTTGTTTATGATAGGAAGTCTTTCTGACCTAGTATGTGGGGTTTGCAAATTAGGAAAGGATAACTAAGAATGGTTGTATTATTAAGAACAAGGAGGCATTTGAGGGTCTAAGGTTTTTGCATGGTAGAAGACAATTCAATTAGGCTCATCTACATCAGAGTTGCATTGTCATTGTAGTCTTTGAATCTAGGCTAAATCTATTTATACAAGATTAGGCATTAGTTCCTATAATTGCATCTAATCTAGCACCTAAAACCTACAAATGATAAACATCTACAAAAGGTATAAGTTATTTTAGGTCTTCTTGTCTTCATTGAGCTGAAAAATATAAAGGATAGTCTTAAATTCTTGCAAATTCATCACCCCTGTGCTTGATTAGAATGAAGATGAGTTGTTTTTATAAGTTATTTGTTCACAATGCTTGTAAAGGTACAAAAGATCATGCTTGTATATGTTGAAAATATCAAATCCTTTGCTTGAACATTTGTGAATGTGTTAAATATCTACATATTTAGGGTTTGTATCTACAAATTTCTTTGAAATTGGCACAATATGAGTTAGTGATAGTAAATTGGGCTTATGCATTATGCCAATTGGACCTGGTTTGTTCTTTGTAATAGTCTTTGTCAATAATTTTTATTATTTGGAAGACTCTCATTAGGATCACCCTCTTGAGTCCTATAGATCTAAAAGTGTAGAAGATATGGTCCTATATTGTCTCATTGGTATTTTCTTGTGCTTGGTTTAGTTATAGGGTTATCATTTTACTTGGATCAACTTGATCCCTAGGTCTACTTGTTGTGTCATCTCTTAGACATGAGTGTAGCAAGAAAAATCCCAACACATTAGTACCATTACCGGGGATTGTTAAAGTGTGAAAGATTGTTTGTGTCAGTGTGTTTGTAATTGTGCTAGTCTAGCTTACATGTCTTTCTAGGTCTATGAATCCTCTCAATTATAATTCCTATTCTTTGTTTTAGTGAGTTAACTTGTGAGGAGATATTCTCTTCTAGTCTTGTCTCTAAAACATGCCATGCATTGTCTTGAATATTATCACCATTATCCCCATCTGAAAAGAGGTGGACATTTTTTAGAGGAACCTAAGAGAAAAACTTTTAGAAATGGAAGGAAGAAGATCTTTGATTAGAAACAATCCTAATGCCAATTTGGTACCAGAGATGGAGACCACAAGAACTATCAGATGGAGAGCAAAAACTTTATATACTAATCAAGACCCTCCTGGAAATAATATTGAAGTTGGTACTTGTGATAGGGTGCATCATTTATTAAATGATGGTTATTACTTTGATGATAAGAACCCTAGCCCTCATTCTCGAAGGCTATCACAAATAAGGGAAAGGGTTATGGAAGAGGATGCTAGAAATAATAGAGATCATTGACCATGGTATCACCTTATACCAAACTTTTCTAAGGTTCATTCATGACTAGATACTCCAACCCATTTGAATAGCCCTAATACCCAAAGCCCTATGATATCAAAGGATAATCTAGTATTGGATGGGGAGGGAGTGAATGAAATAGAAGTAGAATATGAAGATACCCAAGTAGAATTATAAAGTAATGGCTATGATACCCTTGAAGATAGGGAGATTGAATAATAATTAGCTGACCTCTAGGTGAAAATAATTCATAGAAAAAATGCCAAGAGAGATAGAGTTCATGCTACACAACAAAATCCTTAGCAGAGAGATGTTAGACAAGAAAGAAGAAATTTAATTTACCAAGGAGCTTATAGAATAAATCCTAAGAACCTAAGAGATCTTGAATATTATGGATATGAAAGAAGACCCTTAGCCTTGGATAGATATAGAAAAATTGACTTTAGGGGTATCCTTGGGTATCCTAATCCTATCCCAAATGAGATAAGAGGAAAGTTACCTCAATTCCAAGGAAACAATGCAGTGTCCAAAGAGGACCACTTGAAGGCATTCATTAAGCTCATAGATGATTATGAAGTGATAGATGAAGATGCAATTATGGAGTTTTTTGTGTAATCTTTAGATGATGTAGCTAGAGCTTGGTATAAGGATTTACTTGATAAGAGAATTTTTACTTGGGATAATTTTTAGGCTAAATTCAAAGAATAGTATGATAATAAATTTGATCCAAGGTTTACAATAAATGAATTCACTAATATAGTCAAAGGACAAAATGAGACTGTATCTAAATTCAATATATGGTTCATGAGACTTGTTGCAAGTATCAGTAGTAAGTGTTGTCATTGATGTCAACACCTAAGGTTAGTATCTAAGGAAGTTATTTGGAAGTGTTTGAGAAGTTAGTACAATTGCAGAATCGTTCTATCTTCTAGAGTGTAGTGTTTTGCTCCACATATCCTGTAGATTGAATATCTTTATCTACAGTTTGAAAGTTATGTTAAGAGGTGTCTGTAGTTTCTATGTCTCAAGTTTAAGCCTCCGGTGTGAAGATTTGAGTGAGTTATGTTCACCAAAGTAAAAACTATTTTTCTGAGTATTCAATCCTGACAGAGAGAATGTATTCAACTCCGCATCTCTCCACATTAATTTTTATAGTCTGCAGTTCTAGGATTAAGTTTTGGATGATGATATGTGCCTTCAATTGAAGTGGTTCATGATTTGGTGCTCCACAAGCAATCTTTTCTTTATGACAGTGGTTGACAGTAATGTTTAAGTGGTCTGGTTTGAAGAATCTTCTGGATAGAGTGTTTAGAGGTTGTGTGGAAGTTCTTGGTGATTGTAACGTGCTTGTGGATGTCTCTAGATTGTGTTACTACCTTTTGATTGGTCTGTAAAGTGTAATTCAGATCATGGTTGAAGCGTGTTCCTAAAGGTCTTAGCCTTAACACTAGTTTTGGCTGACCTGGTTGTTTTCACTACTTGCGATTATGCTTTGGAGTTTGTGAAAGTGTGTTGTTACATGGAATATTGCATTTGAGTCCATGCTAAGGTGTGGTGCGGTCTGTATTCATCCTTTCCACCATGGGAATGTTTAGGTCCAGACATAATTTGAATAGTGGCTAAGTTTGCTGTTTGTGCCAACCTTGAAGATCGTTTCCCAGATTGTGAATGTATAAATATGAGTTAGATGATTGGGAAATTGTGTGAAGTTAATGAGATAGACGAAATGGTTGCATGAGAAGCATTATTTGTTGCAGGTGTGATCTGAATGGTATGATAGTGAGTAGTAAAGAATATTTTTTTGATGCAGATAGGTTGCGAAAGATTTAGTTGAGTTTGTGGTGGATCCCAGGTTGCTGTGAGATCTGTTCTCATTGTAACTATCTTCTTCTATCTTCCTCTACTTCTAGTAGTGAGCCCCTATGCAGTTAGCCCCTTCTTTTTGTAGTGAGTATTTTGGGCAGTGAGCCTCTGATAGTGAGCCTTCTTGTAAATTTTTATATATCATTTATATTGTGAGTTAATCCTCACCGTGGTTTTTCCCTCATTGGGTTTTCCACATTAAAAAAAGGTGTCTCATGTGTCTCATGTGTGAATGTGCCTAAGTTTCTGATTTCATGTTTTCATGGTTAAATCATAATAACAGTGATTAAGTAGTTGATGTGTTGATGCTTATAAGAAGTTAAGTTTTGGTTACAACTGATTCACCCCCCCTTTTAGTTGTCTTGTGCATTTCAGCAATTGGTATCAGATCGAGGGTTCCTTGAAAGAAATCCTAACAACTTGGGGTAGATCTGGGATGGCACACAAGAAGGAGTCTTCGCAGTTTGATGGAACAGACTATGCTCTCTGGAAGGTACGGATGAAAAGTCATCTCATTTCTCTTGGTTATAGTGTCTGGAAGATGGCAGATACAAAGTATACTATTCCCCCAAATGGTCCATCATCTGAAGATGAAGTCAAACAATATGAGTTAAATGGAAAAGCTAGAGATGATCTATTAAATGCTTTATCTAACACTGAGTTAGTGAAAGTTTTGGATCTAGAATTTGCTTATGAGATCTGGGACAAGTTGAAAAATTTATATGAAGGAGATGAATCTATAAAGAATGCCAAATTACAGAACCTAAAGGCGAGGTATGAAGCTTTGAAGATGAGTGATGATGAAAACATAACAATCTACATACAAAAAGTTGATGAAATTGTCAATGGAATCAAAGGTCTTGGAGGAACTATTGATGAGAATGAGGTTGTGCTAAAGATTCTTAGGTCATTGCCTAAATTCTATAGTCACAAGGTGTCTAAAATTAAATAACTTATGAGTGTGAAGAAGATTACAAAGGATTAGCTACTTGAAAAGTTTCCTGCTTTTGAGATGAGAGAGTTTGGTGATGCTCTGCTGAAGACTGAGACTACTTTCAAAGCCAACACTTCAGAGAAGACTTCAAGATCTTAGAGGTATGCTGGGGAACCAGATGATGACCTTGATGAGATTGAAGCCAACTTTGTGGATAGAATACAAAGAGGTACTGGTAAGTTCAAAGGCAAATTACCATTCAAATGCTTTACATGTGGTAAGATTGGTCACTATGCCTTCAGGGGTCTGGAGAGAATTGAGAGAGCCAAGAATAAATTTGAAAGTAGACCTAGGATCATAAAGAAATGCTATTATGTTAGAGATGATGATGATGATGGTGTAACGAGTGATGAGTCTGATGATACCAGTGCAAATGAATGCTTGTTTATTGCTATCAAGGAAGAATCGATGTCTACTAATCTTGCTAGCTATGTGAAGGAAGAAAAACCAGTGGAAGAGACTGCTTTGTCTATCTTCCAAGTTGAAAAAGATAAGGATGAATGGATTATTGACAGTGGATGTTCACATCACATGACCGGTGATAAAAGTAAGTTTGTGAGTTTGGAAAAGTATGACGGAGGACTGGTTAGGTTTGGAGATGATGCAGCTGGTAAGATTTGTGGAAGATGATCTATTTCTTTTGATGGAAAGCACAATACAGATGATGTTCTGTATGTGAATGTTTTAAAGCATAATCTTTTAGGTGTTGGTCAGATGTGTGACAAAGGGTATGATCTAAGATTCAACGATAATGGATACAAGATCTTGGAAAGCTCTGAAATAGTGATTGCAACTAGTAAGAAGACTAAAGGTAATGTTATCACTTAACAGGAACTAATGATTGTTGTTTGTTGGCTCAGACAGATGAGAGTTGGTTGCAGCATAGAAGGATGTGTCATATCAATTTTGAGAACTTGGTGAAGATAAGTTCATTACAAGCTGTGAGAGATTTGCCTCAGCTTGTGAACCTTGCTAATACTATTTGCAAAGAATGTCAATTGGGGAAATAGACAAGGACAAGTTTCAAGAATAATGAAAAATTTTGTGTTGGATGGCTTCAGCTAGTGCATATAGATTTGTGTGGTCCTACAAGAACAAGAAGTTTGCAAGGAGACATGTACTTTATGTTGCTTATTGATTATTATTCTAGAATGACTTGGGTTACTTTTCTAAAAGATAAATCAAAAGCCCTAGACAAGTTCAAATCTTTCAAGGCGATGGTTGAGAATGAGTTAGAATTGAGGATCAAATGCTTAAGGTCTGATAGAGGAGGTGAGTTTACATCAAATGAATTCAATATCTTCTGTGAAGAACATGGGATAAAGAGATAGTTGTCTGCTCCTAGGACTCCTCAATAGAATGGAGTTGTTGAAAGAAAGAACAGGACAGTTCAAGAGGTTACTAGGTCAATTATGAAGGAGGCTAACCTATTGGAAGTGTATTGGAGAGAAGCCATACATATTTTTGTCTACATTCAAAATAGAGTTCAAGTCAAAGGTAATGGTACTACAACTCCTTATGAATTGTGGTATGGAAGAGTTCCTAGAGTGAAATATTTCAAAGTTTTTCGAAGCAAATGTTATATCAGAAGAGAAGAAGAGTTAGGAAAGTTTGATGCTAGGTGTGATGAAGGAATTTTCCTTGGATACTCTACTAAGAGTAAGGCCTACCGATACTACAATAAGAGATTGAGAAAGATCATTAAGAGTGCTAATGTGGAGGTTGATGAAGATAGGGAAATAATATCAGATTTGAGTGGTTATGAATCAGATGAACCTGCTGTTATAGTAAATGAAGAAAAAGTTGAATAGAAAGATAGTCAAGTTGAAGAAAAGAAGATTCTAGAAAGTGTTGTTAAGACTCCCAAGTATGTAAGGATTAATCATTCTGAAGATCAAATTATTGGTGATAAAAGAAAAGGGGTATTGACAAGGAAAAGAGTTGCAGAAGAATAGGTGAACTACTGTCTACTTTCAAACATTGAACCTAAAACTGTAAGTGAATCTTGCAATGATGAAAATTGGGTAAAGGCTATAAAAGAAGAGCTAATGTAGATAGAGAAAAATCAAACTTGGGAATTGGTTCCTAGACCTACTGATAAAAATGTGATTGGAACTAAATGGGTTTTTAGAAACAAAATGAATGAAACTGGAGTAGTAAGAAACAAAGCAAGATTGATATGCAAAGGATATTCTCAGGTTGAAGGTATAGATTTTGAGGAGACTTATGCTTATGTGGCAAGGATTGAAGCAATAAGAATGTTTCTAGCATTTGCAACACACAAAGATTTCAAGGTGTACCAGATGGATGTGAAGTCTGCATTCTTGAATGGAGACCTAGAAGAAGAGGTTTACATTGAACAAACGGAAGGATTTCAGTTATCAAACCAAGGTGACATGGTGTGCAGATTGAAGAAAACCTTGTATGCACTAAAGCAAGCTCCTAGAGCCTAGCATGCAAGGTTGGATAAGTATTTGTTGCAATTAGGGTTCAGTAAAGGTACTGTAGATAGTAATCTTTATTTCAAAATCAATAATGATCAAATTCTGATTGTTGTAGTCTTTGTTGATGGTATCATCTTTGGAGGCAATGAAGGTATGTGTAAGAAATTTGTAGAGGAAATGCAAAAGGAGTTTGAGATGTCTATGTTTGGTGAAATGAATTTCTTTCTAGGACTGTAGATTACTCAATCAGAAAAAGGAATTTTCATTTCTCAGTCCAAGTATGTGAAAGAGTTGTTGAAGAAGTTTGGAATGGAGGATTCTAAACCAGTATGTACCCCTATGGTAACTAGCTACAAGATGAGCAAGAATGATGAATCACCTAAGACTGACCAGAAAAAGTATAGGTCTATGATTGGAGGACTAATTTATCTAACCTATACCAGACCAGATGTAATGCATGCAATTTATCTTGTGGCAAGATTTCAAGAAGATCTAGAGAGTCACATGTGCTCGCAGTCAAGAGGATAATGAAATATTTAAAAGGCACTTCAGAATATGGATTGTGGTATCCTAAAGATACTGACTTCACTCTTAGTGCTTATACAGATGTAGATTGGGTTGGAGATGTTGATAACAAAAAAAGCACAAGTGGAGGTGATTTCTTCTTGGGTAACAGATTGGTTTCATGATTAAGAAAGAAGCAAGATTCAATTTCTTTATCTACTGCAGAAGCAGAGTATATTGTTACAGCATTCTATTGTACTCAAGTGCTATGGATGAAGAAAGCATTGAAGGGTATAAGAGTTGTGTATGGAGAACCAATTTCAATCTTTTGTGACAATACAAGTGCTATAAACATTTCAAAGAATCTAGTGATGCACTAAAGAACAAAGCATATATCAATAAGATATCAATTTCTGAGAGAAAAGGTAACAGAGAATGAAGTAAAGATGGAATTGTTGGAGTACATGACCACTAAGAGGGGGAGGGGGGTGAATTAGTGGTCACTAGATAGAAAATGAGAGAGACCTCAAAGATTCATTGAACACATATACACAAGTATAATGATATGAAGAATGTTCAAGACCTTGATCAAACATAAAACATTAGGGCACACATAGGGACAATTAACATGAACCATAACACATGTTTTGATAAGTGGAAAACCCTTAAGAGGATAAAAAAACCACTCTTAAAAGTCCACTTTATTAGGCCTCACTAGCCAAAAATGTCTCACATAGCAATCTGCTTCACATAGCAATCTGCCTCACATAGCAAATGAATGCCTCACATATCAATATGCCTCACATAGCAAATGAATGCCTCACATAGCAATTAGGTGCCTCACTAGCAATCAGATGAACATGAAAATGAAAACTCAATTAAGGGGGTTACTCTAATTCACTACAATGCTTTACACTTTACAATCTTACACATCCTTATGTCCACAACCAAAACACCCTTCAAGTACAACTTTTTCAAACATACATATCATATCACTTCTCAGTGATCACATAGGACAAAACATGACCCCTGCAAGACATGTCAGAAAACCTCTGCAAATCTCTTTACCCTTCTCTGTAAACTAAATCAAACAGGCTTATGTATCACACTAAATACACCAAATGACTTGACCATGTTTCTTCTTGCTACATCAATATATCAATGATAAAACCATCAATCTTCTCTTTCAAAACTCTTTACAAAAACCTTGCAAAATGCATCAAATCATTTTGATAATTGATGGACACAAAACCACAAACATATAGCAATAAATATTCTTATACCTCCTTGTGAAGACTGAAAATGTCCTTCATCTTTCACTTCATCAAATCCCCTATTTTCCTCCACTATTTTCTCCAATTTGCATATGCACAGGTAGGTATATGTCTCTAGTTTCTCCCTAACTAGGTTTCATCTATTATTCTACCACACAGAGTGAGAGAGGAATTTCTTTGGCCCTCTTGGTTAGTTATCTTAACTGTAACATAATAGTTAGAACTGCTCTCACAAACCACCCGTCAACTTTATTCATATGAAAGTTCCATTGAAATTCAAAACTGATTCAAACTATGATCGTCAATCTTCATTTGCCACCTTCGAGATCAAGGGTTGTGTTTCCTCGCATAAGTTTAAAAACAAACTTATAGTTACCGATTCCCCTAGGTGATAGGGCTAGTCACCTCATGATGGAAAATGACTTAAGTTTATAACTTAAGTTACTTTCACCTACTCGCCCTGTCAATCACAAATTATAACAAAAGTAGTGACTGTTAAAAAGACTAGACATAATGGGTTTTTAGGAGCTCATTTAGGGTTTTGTTATCTAACCAAATGAAACCCTAAACACATGTTAAGCCTTATAACCTTGTAAGTCACCTTTAAAACACTACAAACCATAGGAGCTTCTGAGAGACAGAGAAATAACAAAATGTGGGATCTTTATACATAGCATGAACTGTGAACTTACTAGGCACCATCCTTTCGTCACCTTGACCAACTAAACAACCAACACAAACTCCATGAACTCCTGATTGAAAAATGAAATACCTATGAATGCAATGTATCAACCATTCAACCAAGTTCTTTTGCACATCTAGATGGTATCAACTCCTGAATAGACAAGCATTCTCTGACAATCACATCAAGACCCATATCCTAACATTAATGACAACTTAATGGAAAAGCATTCTCTGACAATCATATCAAGACCCATATCTTAACATCAATGACAACTTCACAAACTTTTGATATCAATGACAAATGCCAAAGCCAACAAACTCCCCCTTTGGCATTGATGTCAAACTCCATTGCACTCCATTTTTCATCTTCTCCCCCTTTTGACAACAATGACAAAGAAGTGACATTTTTTGCACAAGATAAGCTCCCCTTGTCATCAAGAAACTAGAATGTAAGCACTTCTTATTCTTATGTAGACCCTTTCCAAATTGGCATATCTAGACTACTGTAAAAGCTTGTTGTCTGACTCAATTAATCACTTGTGAAGACAAACATCATCATCATCGATTGTGATCAAGACCATTGATAATAACAAAGATTGAAACAATGATTTCATTGTCAACATGATCAAGGGTGCAAGTACACTATCCAAGCATCTAACATCAAGTAATAGCAACTGCTACCACTGTTTGAGCACACCACTGTGGTTTTACTGTTTAAGCATATTGTCTTGCAAAAACATTGTGTTCTTAACTATTGTCAAGAAGTCATTGCACCATGAACCAATATAAAGCATTGCATTTAGTAGTTCAAACACAATACCATAAACAACATTAGAATGAAGTGTTTATTGACAGCATACCAGACTGTCTTGGCATTCTCAAATAAACTAATAGCTGCATTATCATTATGTCACTATTCAAAAGAATACAATCACACTTTCCACCATAGTCACAATACTATTATTTTTAAGAGACACAAATGCATATGTATTCATCAAATTACTATCAGGAGCAGCAACATCTATTATATCGACATCATACTATGACAGAGACTAGTAAAAAACAAATCACATTATCTATCAACACCATTATCATTCACTGTCCATGTCAAAGCAAAATCAGAGATGTGAACACTGTAACACTATAAAACATTGAACAATAAGAATATACAAAATTTGACTGTATTGTCACAATCTGAACAAAATAATGATCACTGTCTTGATTACCACTGTCAAAACAAGACCAAAGATGTTGATCACTATCATAAGAACTCAAAATAAATTACTGCTACTATCATGAGCACTGTCATCAGAGTCAACATTGCATCTGTACTGTCATCATCAAGACCAAAGCATCCAAAGCATCACAAAGCTGTCATTAGTCAAAAACAAACAAAGATGGAATGATGATACCACTGTCTCTTGAAAGATCACTATTCAAAGAGAAATGTTTTCGATAAAGACAAACCCAAATACCAAACACTAAACACTATCTACAAAAAAAACACAACCTAATGTATCTGCTCATCTCCCAGCATTAGATTTTAGGATAACTCAAAAGTATAAACAAAGAAGCTCTCCTTGAAACCAAACATCTGATCTAATGAATTAGGTAATAGAGGAGAAAGGAAAAACACCCAACCTCTATCTTAAACAATCAAAAACTTCTTTTTCCAAAGGCATAGTAAAGATGTCTGTAATCTGCTCTGTAGTGGCAACATAACTTAATGCAACTGTATTAGATAACACCTGGTCCCTTAATAAGTGATATCTAATGTCAATGTACTTTGTTCTTGAGTGCATAATTGGATTTTTGGAGATACTAATTGCACTAGTGTTATCGCATAAAATGGAAACTAGCTTAGGAACCTGTACCTTAATGTCTGAAAGATGTTGAATCATCCAAATAACCTATGTAGTGCAAGAAGAAGTGGCAATATATTCTTCCTCTATAGTGGATAGAGATACTGAATCTTGTTTTTTGCTATGCCATGCCACAAGTTTGTCTCCTAAGAAGAAGGCTACTCCACTGGTACTTTTCCTATCATCAAGGCACCCTGCCCAATCAACATCAATATAGGCAATTAAAGTAAAATCATCATCTCCAGGGTACCATAAACCATAATCTAATGTTCCCTGAATATATCTAAAGATTCTCTTGACTACATTTACATGAGATTCTTTAGGAGAGGACTGAAACCTTGCAACTAAACATACTGAATGCATGATGTCAGGCCTAGAGGCTATTAGATAAAGTAGGTTGCCTATCATTGATCTATATTTTGTTTCATCAACATTAGGGGAATCATCAATCTTACTCAACTTATAGCTTGTTACCATTTGTGTCCCAACTGGTTTACATTCATCCATATGAAACATCTTAAGCATCTCTCTTGCATACTTAGTTTGAGACAAAAATATACCTTTTTCAAGTTGAGAGATCTACAAACCAAGAAAGTAGGATAACTCTCCCAGCATGGACATCTCAAATTCTAATTGCATAAGGTTAGAAAACATTTTGCACAGTTCATCATTATTGCATCCAAATATAATATCATCTACATAAACTTCAACAACAAGCATGTCATCACCTTGTTGGCAAGAGACACGTTGTGGCTTCATGAGTGTTGTCATTGATGGCAACAAAGTCCATCCCACACATCCGCAGGTCATGGTATGACCATATCGGAAGACAGACTGAAGTGTATCTTGGTCCAGTAAGCAAGAACAGAGCATGTAGCAAGGTTCGATAGTCAGGTCCGGATCTCTTAGAGGAAGTATCTCAGTAAAGTGCAGACTTGGGGAAGGCAAGAGGAGTACCTTAACTGTTAGATTCCAGGGATTGAGCCTCCAGTGATGAAAGAGTGAAGAGATGTGAGCACCTAAGTATTGGGTTCCTGTTTAGCAGAGTAGACTGAGGGAGAACTGACCGACAGAGCATCAGACCTTAATCCGGATGAGATATTGATGGTGATCAAGGTTATTAAGGTACCATTCATGATTGGTTGACATGATTGATGACTTCTATGAGCATCTCTTTGATACGCATCACTTGATAAGCAAGGATTCAGCCGACAGACCAAGAGTTTGAGAAATTATTGAGTATTCTAGATGCCGACTAGAAAGTGGATGAAATCCTTGGTACGGATATATATACCAGATTAATTTTAGTATGAAGGTGTGTGTTGTGTGTGGTGAAGTGCGAAGAAAAGCAGAAGAGCAGTGTGAAGGCAGTAAGACAGGTCTGGTATGTGACAGGACAGCAACACCAAAGAAGAGGAAGGATGAGTGCAGTAGATCAGTATACTGAGCCTAACTGAAACTGAACTTCAGCATATGTGGATGCTTCTCATTAGTTCAAGTATCTTGTTACTCTCTTTATAACTTGTAGACAGTGAGTCTCTTGTAGGCAATGAGCCTCTTGTGAGCAGTGTGCTTGGGTAGTGAGCCCTAATTGGCAAGTGTCATTTTGTATTTCTATTCTTCTAACAAAGAATACATTCTCAGGTTAGTCACCCCATGGTTTTTCCTTTAACAGGGTTTTCCACGTCAAAATCATTGTGTTATGTGTATTGACTTTGTTTCTGCTTTCATGATTATGGATGCTTATTTGCTTTGATGCTGCACTAGTTGTTAAAGAAGAATAGAAAGTTAAATTAATTAAGATAACTGATTCACCCCCCCCCCTCTCAGTTATCAACAATTGGTATCAGAGCCAAGTTCCTCCAAATAGAGCCTAATAGCTTGAGGAAGATCTGGGAATTCAAATGGATATGCATTGTATGAGAGAACAACTTCAGTCTACCCTTGATGGTCTTGGGCAATCTCACTCTGAAGTCAATAACTTGAGAGAAAGACTCACAAGCTGATGATTTCATAAATGAACTAAAGGAGAAATTGAGTATCTCTATGAAAAAGAGAAAGGAACTTCTTCAGCAATTAGCAAGTCAAAGTGAAGCCAATGATACTAATGAAGATCTAAATGAGAAGAATAAAATATGTGAGAAGCTATCAAAAGAGATCATTATGGTAAGACATGAAATGGAATCAGGAGTTATGAAATTCACCCAAGAAATTGAAGAGAAAATAAAAATTGAAGATAATCTAAAACAATCTCTCAAGGAGAAGTTAGAAGACTACCACAAAATGGATAGAATAATCAAGCATCTAGAGTCTAATCTTGAAGAAGCTAGAGACAATGAAGAACAACTTGAGAATCAGATAGTCGCTCTTAAAAGGGATCTTCAAACAACAAATGAATACAAAGAAAAATTCAAGATAAGCTCTACTCAGCTTGAAGTTCTTCTTAAAAGCCAAAAGATGGTAGATGACAAGCAAGGCTTGGGGTATGAGAAAGGTGAAAGCTCTGGATCAAGTCAGAAGAACTCTAGATCAGGAAATCCAAGGAACAGACCTAGAAGACCTCCGGTAAGGCAACCAAATGCTCAAAGATATCCATCCTTCAATGGATACTGCCACAATTGCAATAAATTTGGTCATAAAGCAAATCAGTGTAGAAGAATAATGAATCAGACTAATTCATCCTTCTCTGGATAGTGTTTCAATTGCAAAAGGTATGGTCACAAATCTCATGAATGCAGAAATATGCAACTGAACAATTCATTCAATGGTAGATGTTTTGCATGCAATAGAATGGGACATATGGCTAATCAGTGTAGATCAAGAGGATATCAGTCAAATATGCAAAGAAATGTTGTTTGCTACAATTGCAATAGATCCGGTCATATTGCCAAATTCTGCAGAAGTAAGAATCAAGACAAAAGGGGTCCGGTGCATCATAATCAAAACCAAGACAAAGAAAAAAGAAAAGTGAATGCGGATGAAATTCAAAGGGAGATGAACAAGATATGGGTGAAGAGAAGTACAAAAAATGATGGGGATGGATCCACACTAGAATTTGGTGTTGATATTCCTTCCGAAAACTAAATAGATGAGCTCTGGCTCAGTGGGAGTAACAAAAGAAAACATTTTCCCCCAGTCAGTCAATAGGTGCCTAAAATTGGCACATGAAAGGTTGCAGATCAAAGGGTTCTCAGAGAAATATCTAAATAAGCCATGGTAAAGATATGAAAGATCCGCAAGAAGTTTTGAAAAGGTTATTCTTCCAAGATGGATCTGGTTCAATAGTCATCCGGTAAGAATAGGATTTTCACAGTTATATCCGATATGATTCGAATTTGAGGTATCTTGATCTACAGATAAATGGAATGATTGTGAAAGGTAGATAGATTGCTAATATCCACTGAGAATAACTTTAAGTGCATCTTAGTGATCCAAAAAATCTCTCAGGACAAGGAGAACAGAGCTACTGGAATAACTTAAGGTATGCATTTATTGCAAACAAAATTAGGGTTTATGAAGAAATAAAATGGTTCTTTTGTTCATCATTTGTACATTTCCATTTGAGAAGAAGAGAAAAGGAGCTCTGCAACAAATTGTCTCAAATTTCTCAAAGATCAACCGCTGAAGTCGATTCATCCAGAAAATTGATCCGGCTCATTTTGTGAACCCTAGAAGCGTAAAAGGTATTTTCTGTTCTTGAATATCTCTCTGTAAATATTTTGGAAGATGGTTATTTTGAATGTTGTGAAGATTACTGATAGGCCGCACCCTAAATTTAAGAAGCATCCCTACAAATCTCTAGAAGTGGATCCCTCAGGTGCATTTTCCAGCATTCCGCATGGTGTTTTGCATGTAGAAGATGTTAGGGTTTACATTCATGCGAATATTGAAGAATTTGGGGAATCTAAGCTGATGGATATCTACCACAAGCAGTTAATAGATGATTCATTTGAACTCAAACCTCAGTACAAAGCTATCCAAGACAAACATTTTGGACATTGCATCCATTTCCCCTGTTTTGCAAAAGATGAATGGGTCCAGTATGTTTTGAGCAGAGTGCATGACAACTTCATGTGGTTGAATAGGCCGTTTAAGATTACAAAGGATGCCATTAGGGCGGTGACTAGATTGCATTCATCCAGTGAGTTACCTACTCTCAAATCAGTCAAAAACCAAACTGTGAGTGAGGCTACCGGATCTAAATTTGATAAAAGAGCAATGACAATTGAGGATATCACAGATCCGGATATCAAGTTTGCCGCTATGATAATAGGCTACAAGATATATCACTCCAGCAGAGAGAATTCTGTATCTGGAACAGTAATTTACACTGCTTATGAAATGTTAAGAAAGAATGCTGACTATGACCTTTGTGAGCTCCTTTTGAACCAACTTTTGGAGAATCTGCAGAAGATAAAGAAGGATAAGAAGAATTCCTTCAAATACGGTGGCTTGATATTTTGTCTTTTCTTCTATTACATGAATGAGCTACCTGGATCTAGTGGTTGGATATGGCAAAATGACAGACCTATTGCCATACAAATCAACAATTATTTGCATGGGCTTGGTGATGCCAAGGCACAAAATACAGCACTGTGGGGTTACTTTAAAAACTTCCAAAGCATAATGCAGGCCAAAGAGAGAATCCCCCAATCTCTAGTTGAAAAATACAAAGATACAGTGTGCTTCATGGTGGATACTGATCAATGCCTAATGGAGGCAGTGGAACGAAGAATAGTGTGGATCATGCCAATGGGGTATGAGGCTAACGAGAAAATCTTAGAGTTGCACATTCAACACCTTTTGAGTCAACCCAAGGACCCTGAGGCAAAAAGGTTTGGAACCTTTGAAGAGTTGAGTGTAAAGATTCATGTAGAGCTATGACAACAGGAAATGAAAAGAAAAGTGAGGAGGGAAGTAGAAGAATTTTCCAAGAGGCATGAAATCTCAAAAGAGGCACTTGATGCAAATAGAGGAAAGATGGAAAGAGCAGAGAAAGAAAGGCAAGAAACTAAAAAAGAAAGTGCTCCGGTGCAAGCCCCTCTCAGACCAGATCCTCCAAGAGCTCTGCACCTACCACCTCTAAGAGCCAGAAAGCATCAAAACCGGAAGTCAGAACATCCGAAAAGAAAGAGAAAAGAACTAAGACAAAGGCCACAAGGCCTTATGCCAGTCAAAAGGATGATGAAGAGACTAATTCAGATGAGGAGGTCAAGAAAATGAAGAAGAAGAAGAAAGTATTCGATGAATCCTCTACTGGTCAAAACAAGGAAGAAGAGAAGGCAGAAAAATATGTTGAAAACCCTACTGTTGATGATGTCATCAAGGCAATCACTGTGGATGGAAATCTGAAACCAATGACAAAATTATATGATGAATGTAGTAAAGCTGACCAGCAGATTCTGCAAGATGCCACAATCAGGTATCTGAATATCTATAACAAAGCATTCATTGAAATCATATCTCTAATTCCTAAAAGCCTTGAGAAGGAACTTGAAATGAGAAAGAATAATGCCAAAGAAAAGGATATGGAGATTCGGGAATAGATAGCCATTCAACTCTATCCTTCCATCACTCCTAAGCAAAAGAACATGATCTTCAAAGATTGCAAGGATGAGTTCTAGAGCAAAGCTAGAATGAACCAGCTTATGCTTGGAGAAACTAACAGAGTGGCTAAAGAAATAGAAGATATCCTCCAGAATGCTTTTAAAAGATTTAATCTTCTTGTTATAGAGGACTTAGGTGATGAACCTTCTAACATGGATGATGAAGGACAAAGCACATCTAAGGAAGATCCTACTGAGAAAGTTGTAGAAGAGATAAAAGAGACAAGTGAAGAAAAGACTAAGGACTTAGATTCCTCTGTACCAGAAGAGGAAGTCCATGAAGAAGTAGACACCTCTCTTCCAGATCCTCCTGCAAACTTTGGATCTAAAGGAGAAGAAAGAATAGAGGAGAAAACCAGTCAAGAAGAAGAAGTAAAGGAAAAAGAAAAAGACCAAACAGAGAAGACCCCAGGAGACAGTTCTGAGATTGCAGAAGGAAAGAAGACTCTATCTCTGGCAAGAGACACTGCAGAAACTATCAAAGATTTCTTGACCAAAGAGATGATGGAATTTGATGAACCAGAACTGCTTCAAGGACCATTCAATTTTGATTCCCTCTCCCCGGTTCAAACCATGAAGCTAGCATCATTTACTCAAGCAAAGGCAAAAGAAAAACTTCTGAAGTCTCACATGGAAAACTGTGAGCTCATAGAAACTGCATCCGGTGTATTGGAGAAGATCATGCCATCCTTCCAAAAGGATCCTTCGGCCTCCACATCTGGTAATCTAAAGTCTCTTATAAATTCTATTCATACACATTTTGATACCTTAGAGAAGTCAGCAGAAGAAAAGGTCTGGAAGGAGTTTTTCGGAAAGAGATTCTCTGAAGTACAAGGACTAATAACCAATGATAGGAGAAATATGGATATTGGGATAAAGCGCTTAGAAAATGCTCTTAAAGATGGTAGAGAAATGTATAAATTTTGTCTCTCCTGGTCCAAAGTGACAAAGGATATTAAGAAGAAAATGAAAGAGCAAGAGGATAAACTGTCAAGTGTATCTCAGAATTTTGATCCTCTAACCTCCTCCATAATAAAACAAGAGTGTCAGACTATTGCAGTCATAAATGAAATAAAGAAGCTTGAGAAGGAGAAGAAAAATAAAATAAATAGGTTAAGTGAACTTAGAGGGATAATTATCCCTAAGTTAGAGGCCATGCATGAGGCCCTAACTGATGCCCAAACCACAGCCCGAACCAGTGATTCGACAGATCTAAAGAGGGCAAAAGCTTTTGCATTCCTGTTGAGTGGTCACATCTCAATTTTGGACAAGATGAAGAAGAGTTAGGCGACAGAAGTGGTACATTTGAAGACCACCTTTGTAGATATACTTCAGTATATGTAAGTATAGCGTGTATATATACTTATGTGGCTAAGTATAGATTGTTTTTCAAAAAATTTGGTGTGCAGACCCTACCCTTTGCCATTGATGTCAAAGGGGGAGTGAGGAACAGTGAAAAATGTGGAGAATAGCTAAGGGGGAGCTCCAGAAAAATGTACATTAGAACAAAGCATCAGCCAAGGGGGAGTGTAGTATAACACTTAGTCATTTTTCACTAAGTGTTTCCATCAATGCCAAAGGGGGAGATTGTTGGCAAGAGACACATTGTGGCTTCATGAGTGTTGTCATTGATGGCAACAAAGTCCATCCCACACATCCGCAGGTCATGGTATGACCATACCGGAAGACAGACTGAAGTGTATCTTGGTTCGGTAAGCAAGAACAGAGCATGTAGCAAGGTCTGACAGTCAGGTCCGGATCTCTTAGAGGAAGTATCTCAGTAAAGTGTAGACTTGGGGAAGTCAAGAGAAGTACCTTGACTGTTAGATTACAGGGATTGAACCTCCGGTGATGAAAGAGTGAAGAGATGTGAGCACCTAAGTATTGGGTTCCTGTTAGCAGAGTAGACTGAGGAAGAACTGACCGGTAGAGCATCAGACCTTAATCCAGATGAGATATTGATGGTGATTAAGGTTATTAAGGTATCATTCATGATTGGATGACATGATTGGTGATTTCTATGAGCATCTCTTTGATACGCATCACTTGATAAGCAAGGATTCAGCCACACACCAAGAGTTTGAGAAATTATTGAGTATCCTAGATGCTGACTAGAAAGTGGATGAAATCCTTGGTGTAGATATATATACTAGATTAATTTTGGTATGAAGGTGTGTGTTGTGTGTGGTGAAGTGCGAAGAAAAGCAGAAGAGCAATGTGAAGGCAGTAAGACAGGTCTGGTATGTGACAGGACAGCAACACCAAAGAAGAGGAAGGATGAAGTGCAGTAGATCAGTATACTGAGCCTAACCGGAATTGAACTTTAGCATATGTGGGTGCTTCTCATCAGTTCAAGTATCTTGTTACTCTCTTTATAACTTGTAGACAGTGAGTCTCTTGTAGGCAGTGAGCCTCTTGTGAGCAGTGTGCTTGGGCAGTGAGCCCTAATTGGCAAGTGCCATTTTGTATTTCTATTCTTCTAACAGAGAATACATTCTTGGGTTAGTCACCCCGTGGTTTTTCACTTAACAGGGTTTTCCACGTCAAAATCATTGTGTTGTGTATTGACTTTGTTTCTGCTTTAATGATTATGGATGCTTATTTGCTTTGATGCTGCACTAGTTGTTAAAGAATAACAAAAAGTTAAATTAATTAAGATAACTGATTCACCCTCGCCCTCTTAGTTATCAACACACCTTGTATCTTAACATAAAGATTGTTGTCCACACCTCCTTTAGTAAACCCATGTGCCAACAAATACTTATTTAACTGAGAGTACCAAGCTCTAGAAGCTTGTTTCAAACCATATAAGGCCTTTTTCAGTCTATATACATAATCAAGACTTCTTTCACATGTGAAACCTTCAAGTTGTTCCATATAGACTTCATCAAGATATCCATTAAGAAAGGCTATTTTAACATCCATTTGATATATTTTAAAATTCTTATAAACTGAAAAAGCTAAGAATATTCTAATACTTTCAAGCCTTTCTATAGGTGCAAAGGTTTCACCGAAATCTTCACCTTCAACTTGAGAATATCCTTTGCAAACTAATCTAGCTTTGTTTCTTACAATTTTACCATTCTCATCTAACTTGTTTCTAAAAACCCACTTTGCACCAATGACATTCTTACTTTTAGGCCTAGGAACTAGTTCCCATGTTTTATTCTTTTCTATTGAACTTAGCTCTTCCTTCATGGCATTAACCCAACATTCATTTTGACTAGCTTCAGTATAGTTTTTAGGCTCTAATTCTGATAATAAACAAAAATTTGCTTATTCACCTAATTTTGCAACCCTCCTTGTTTGAACTCCTGCTTCTTTGTTGCTGATTATTTGTTCTTGTGGATGACTCTTGAGAAGTGTCTTAAAAGGTTTTTTAATTCCAGTATTTGATTGTTCACTTGCTGCCTTTTCTTCTTCTTTAGAGACTTCTTCTTTGACTTCAAGTTCTGATTCAGATTCTTCTCTACCATATTTAGTATTATTTTTAACAATTTGTAACTCCTCAACCTGTAAATTCTCATCATCCTTCAACTTCTCATCAACCTTTACTTGGGTACTTTCAACAATTCTTTTTAGCCTTTTATTATAACACTTATATGTTTTACTATGAGTAGAATAACTAAGAAAAATACCTTCATCACATCTTGACTCAAAACTGCTCAAACTTTCTTCATTCCTCTTAATATAACACTTACTACCAAAAATTCTAAAATGTTTAATAGAGGCTGACTTACCATGCCACAATTCATAATGTGTGTATTTGGTTTTGACTCTTAGCTGAGCTCTATTTAAGATATACACGACTGTATGAACAACTTCCTTCCAATACATATCAGGTAACTTGGCTTCATCAAGCATGGTTCTGGCCATCTCCTTCACTATCCTATTCTTTCTTTCTACCACCCCATTTTGTTGAGGTGCTCTTACAGCTGCATATTGCCTTTTTATACCATGTTCTTCACAATAGTCTACAAACTCCTTTGAAGTATATTCTCCACCCTTGTCTAATCTCAAACACTTTATCTCTAAATCTGACTCCTTTTCAACTAGCTTTCTAAATATTTTGAATCTATCAAATGCTTCTGACTTGTGCTTCAAAAATGTTACCCAAGTCATCCTAGAATAGTCATCAACAAAAAGCATGAAATACTTTTCTCCATTGATAGAACTTGTCCTAGTAGGACCACATAAATCTGTATGCACAAGTTGCAATGTTTTAGTGGATGAATATTCTTTTGATGCAAAATTGATTTTAGTTTGTTTTCCATGTTGACATTTCTTACAAGTACTATTTGCTGGCTTGTGAATGAGTGGCATACCTCTGACATTCTAATGTTTACTTACTTTGACTAGATTGTCAAAATTTAGATGCCCAAGTCGTTTATGCCACAACCAACTCTCTTCCACTTGTCCCATAAGGCGGACATCTTTATGACAATCATTACTTGGGATGTCATTTAGACTATAAACATTTCCTCTAGTCCTTTTACCTACTACAACAATCTTACCTGATTTCTTTTTTATCTCACACCATTTATCATTGAACAACACATTATAACCATTATCACAGATTTGACTCACACTAAGGAGGTTATGTTTTAAGCCTTCTACAAAATAGACATCATGAATAGTCATTCTATCATTTAATAACAAAGTTCCTAAATCTTTGATTTGTCTAGAAGTATCATCACCAAAGCTTACCATTCCTCCATCATAAGCTTCCAGTTTTGTGAACTTCTTTCTGTCTCCAGTCATGTGGTTTGAACAACCACTATCAATCACCCATAAATCTTTCTTTTCTGTATGAAATGCAACTTGAACAAACATAGATTTTCTAATATTTTCTATTGCCATTGTATTCCTAGAACCAAGACCAACCCAAGTTGATTAAACTTTATCAAGGAACCTTGCTCTGATACCACTTATTGGAGTACATGACCACTGAGAGGGGGGGTGAATCAGTGGTCTATAAAATTTTAACAATTTTTGCACCTTTTTAACTCGCTAGATAGAAAATGAGAGAGACCTCAAAGATTCATTGAACACATACACACGTATAATTATATAAAGAATGTTCAAGACCTTGATCAAACATAAAACATTAGGGCACACATAGAGACAATTAACATGAACCATAACACATGTTTTTGATCAGTGGAAAACCATTAAAGGGATAAAAAACCACTCTTAAAAGTCCACTTTATTAGGCCTCACTAGCCAAAAATGCATCACATAGCAATCTACCTCACATAGCAAATGAATGCCTCACATAGAAAATGAATGCCTCACATAGCAATTAGGTGCCCACTGGAAATCAGATGAAGATGAAAAATAAAACTCAATTTAGGTGGTTACCCTAATTCACTACAATGCTTTACACTTTACAATCTTACACATCCTTATGTCCACAACCAAAACACCCTTCAAGTACAACTTTTTCAAACATACATATCATATCACTTCTCAGTGATCACATAGGACAAAACATGACCCCTGCAAGACATGTCAGAAAACCTCTGTAAATCTCTTTACCCTTCTCTGCAAACTGAATCAAACAAGCTTATGTATCACAATAAATACACCAAATGACTTGACCATGTTTCTTCTTGCTACATAAATATATCAATGATAAAACCATCAATCTTGTCTTTCAAAACTCTTTACAAAACATTGCAAAATGCATCAAATCATTCTGACAATTGATGGACACAAAACCAAAAACATATAGCAATAAATATTCTTATACCTCCTTGTGAAGACTGAAAATGTCCTTCATCTTTCACTTCATCAAATCCCCTATTTTCCTCCACTATTTTCTCCAATTTGCATATGCACAGGTAGGTATATGTCTCTAGTTTCTCCCTAACTAGGTTTCATCTATTATTCTACCACACAGAGCGAGAGAGGAATTTCTTTGGCCCTCTTGGTTAGTTATCTTAACTGTAACATAATAGTTAGAACTGCTCTCACAAACCACCCGTCAACTTTATTCATATGAAAGTTCCATTGAAATTCAAAACTGATTCAAACTATGACCGTCAATCTTCATTTGCCACCTTCGAGATCAAGGGTTGTGTTTTAACCTTGCATAAGTTTAAAAACAAACTTATAGTTACTAGTTCCCCTAGGTGATAGGGTTGGTCACCTCATGATGGACAATGACTTAATTTTATAACCTAAGTTACTTTCACCTGCTCGCTCGGTCAATCACAAATTATAATAAAAGTAGTGGCAATTAAAAAGACTAGACATAATGGGTTTTTAGGAGCTCATTTAGGGTTTTGTTATCTAACCAAATGAAACCCTAAACATAGGTTAAGCCTTATAACCTTGTAAGTCACCTTTAAAACACTGCAGACCATAGGATCTTCTGAGAGACAGAGAAACAACCAAATGTAGGATCTTTATACATAGCATGAACTGTGAACTTACTAGGTACCATCCTTTTGTCACCTTGACCAACTAAACAACCAACACAAACTCCATGAACTCCTGATTGAAACATGAAATACCTATGAATGCAATGTATCAACCATTCAACCAAGTTCTTTTGCACATCTATATGGTATCAACTCCTGAATAGAAAAGCATTCTCTGACAATCACATTAAGACCCATATCCTAACATCAATGACAACTTAATAGACAAGCATTCTCTGACAATCACATCAAGACCCATATCCTAACACCAGTGACAACTTCACAAACTTTTGACATCAATGACAAATGCCAAAGCCAATAGGAATATGTTTCTACAAAGGATTAGATTGCAAATATTTTCACAAAGCCTCTGCCTAAGGATACTTTTGAGTATCTCAGGGAAACATTAGGGGTTATTACCCCTCCTTCTCTAAACTAAGATGCATAAGAAGTGCATCAGTCCAATGGTGCCCAAAGTCTAATTCTTTAATTTGGATTGATGTTTTAAAGGCTACCTCTCAGGGGGAGTAGGTAGATGTTGTTGATATGAGTTCGTGATTTAGAGTACTAAGTGTTGCAGTGTTACTGACAAAGGGAGTAGTGCAGTTTTAGTAAGATCTGAGTTGAGCCTTGATAACTAAAAAGAGAGAAAAGTTCTGGCACCCTTTTCCATTGATGTCAAAGGGGGAGAGAATTTCATGTGAAAAACTTAAGGAGGGAAAGATTCTGATTGATGTCAAAAGAGGGAGAAAGTTGCAGCCAGAGAAAGCATAAAGTAAGGGGAGCAAAGAAGCAAAGCAAGTTTATTTGTCTTGATAGTTTTTCACATCATGTGTTACCATCAATGAAAAAGGGGGAGATTGTTGCAAGTATGAGCAGTAAGCATTGTCATTGATGTCAACACCTAAGGTCAACATCTAAGGAAGTTATTTGGAAGTGTTTGAGAAGTTAGTACAATTGTAGAATTGTTCTATCTCCCAGACAGTGCAGTGTTTTTCTCTACATATCCTGTAGATTGAATATCTTTATTTTTAGTTTAAAAGTTATGTTA
Organism: Cunninghamia lanceolata; assembly: GCA_027924645.1. NCBI lineage: Eukaryota > Viridiplantae > Streptophyta > Pinopsida > Cupressales > Cupressaceae > Cunninghamia > Cunninghamia lanceolata. Next base: position 8,039,253 of record BSBN01000977.1, read on the forward strand.
ATGGGTGTCTATAGTTGCTATGTCTCAAGTTTGAGCCTCCAGTGTGAAGATTTCAGTGAGTTATGTTCACCAGAGTAAAAACTATTTTTTTGAATATTCAATGGTGACAAGGAGAATGTATTCTACTCTGCATCTCTCCTCATTTAAGTTTTATAGTCTGTAGTTCTAGGATTAAGTTTGGGATGATGTTATGTGCCTTCAGTTGAAGTGGTTCATGACTTGGTACTCTGCAAGAAATCTTTTCTTTATGGCAATGGTTGACAGTAATGTTTAAGTGGTCCAGTTTGAAGAATCTTCTGGATAGAGTGTTTTGAGGTTGTACGGAAGTTCTTGGTGATTGTAACGTGCTTGTGGATGTCTCTAGATCATGTTCCTACTTTTTTATTGGTCCGTAAAGTGTAATTCAGATCATGGTTGAAGCATGTTCCTAAAGGTCTTAGTGTTAACACCAATTTTGGCTGACTTGGTTGTTTTCACTATTTGTGATTATGCTTTGGAGTTTGTGAAAGCATGTTGTTGCATGGAAGATTGAATTTAAGTCCCTACTAAGGTGTGGTGTGGTCCGCATTCATTCCTTTCCACCATGGGAATGTTTAGGTCTAGACCTAATTTGAATATTGGTTAAGTTTGTTGTTTGTGCCAACCTTGAAGATCGTTTCCAAGATTGCGAATGTATAAATATGAGTTAGATGGTCGGGAAATTGTGTGAAGTTGTTGAGATAGATGAAATAGCTGCATGAGAAGCATTATTTGTTGTAGGTGTGATCTGAATGGTATGATAGTGAGCAGTAAAGAATATCTTTTTGATGCAGAGAGGTTGCGAAAGATTTAGTTGAGTTTGTGGTGGATCCCTGGTTGCTGTGAGATCTGTTCTCATTGTAACTATCTTTTTCTATCTTCTTCTACTTCTGACAGTGAGCCCCTTTGGCAATGAGTCCCTTCTTTTTGCAGTGAGCATTTTGGGCAATGAGCCCTAAGACAGTGAGCATTTTGGGTAGTGAGCCTCCAGCAATGAGCCTTGTTGCAAATTTTGATATATCATTTATATTGTGAGTTAATTGCCACCATGGTTTTTTCATCATTGGGTTTTCCATGTAAAAATTTGGTGTCTCATGTGTTGAATGTGTGAATGTGCCTAAGTTTTTGATTTCATGTTTTCATGGTTAAATCATAATAATAGTGATTAAGTGCTTGATGTGTTGATGCTTATAAGAAGTTAAGTTTTGGTTACAACTAGTTCACCCCCCCTCTCAGTTGTCGTGTGTATTTCAACAAGACTAATGTCTAGGATCCCTAAAAGAATGAGACCTAATGAGTCTATGTGTCTAGTGATATACTACAATGCTTTTGACTCTAAAATGGGTTACCTCCTAAGGGATAAGGACCCCCATACTATAAGAGAAACATAGAAAATGGAAAGAAATATTGAGATTAATAAGAAGGCTTCTACTAAGACACCTAAGAGGGATAAATTAAACTATCTCATCCAGATAAGGCATCCCATGGAAAATAATCCCTACCAAAAGATAAGTTAGACATGGTCATGCATGCCTTGAAAGATTTTAGTTACAAAGTAGTCAGGAATGAGAGGTTCGTGATATTTCCTAACATGCCTTATAACATTGAGTGGAGGAATGGAAGGCTAGTTAATGAAGCAAATAGAATTGGCCAAAGAAGACTTGAATAGAGGAATGTTTCAAAAGAAACACTTGATCCTCTAAGAAGACCAAATGTAAATGTTATGGAAGATGACATATGGTGTGAGGCATCCATTTTACCTCACAACCTTGCTCATTGTGCCATCACCCTAGCTTTAAATGAAGAATATGTTGAATGTAAGGAATGTGTTGAGGGCGAGGCTTACATTGATCTACACTATTGAACATCAAAGTGATTGTCAATACTCTTCTAATGAGTATGACTATGAATTTGATTGTGATGAACTTGAAGAAGAGTAAAATCCTTCTATCAGCAATACATTTTCTCTAATGATGAAGAGGAGTACCCTTATGTGAATAATGTGGAGTATGTTAAGGTGAAAGAAACTTTGGAAAGAAATATAGGCTTGGGAGACCCATTAATGAAGAACTTAAGGCACTCATAGTTTTCGTTGTTGCACAAGTCAATAGAAATTATAATTTTACAAATAGGTTTGGACAAAAGCATCTTGAGGGTGAAAATAGAGTTGGCTAGATATTTTTAGAGACAAAGAATGATTGCAAGAAAACTAGTGCATCTCCTCTAAAGTATGTTGTAGAAGTTCCTAAGGGAAACATACTACCTTCTCATGAAATCCTTGGTAAACCTAGGAAACCCATCCCTACTGTTAATACCACCACACATTCTGATTCCTAGCTTGGCAGATTTCAAGGTGATCAACCCAAAATATCTTTAAGTAATTTGAGTCTATGCCAAAAAAACCCTTGGTTAATCATTCCCTACACATCCCTCATGGGAGCATAACTACTTATCCTTCACATTCCCCCTTTTCCTAAGCATGTCCCATTTGACATGGCCCAACTCCTTAGCCAAATTAAAATTTAACTTCCTTTCTCAAAAGTCATGAGAATCCCAAAGTATAGGAGTAGAGCCTTGTCATATCTAGGGGAAGTCCCAAGAATCTTAAACTAGGTAGAAGCTTAGCATGATGTCCAAGATTCAATTAAAAATATTGAGATTTATTTAGGGACTACTTCTACAAAGCATCACTCTAGTATAGGCCTCTTCTTTGTGTCTCTAATGACAAATGGTAAAGTTCCCCATAATTCATGATAGATTTGAGTGTATCCACTAGTTTAACGTCTAAAGAGATCATCAATCAGCTTGGCCTAAATATTTCAAGAGCGTATGAAAAATACTTTGCCATGGATTCTAGAGAAATACCTATCATTATAGTGATTATTGGAGTTGAATTTAGGCTTTCTATGTTCTTGGACAAAGTATATTCAATGAAAATTATAGTTGTTGACTACCCAACTAGTTGAGGAATGCTCCTATCAGGAAATTGGTCTACCACTATAGGGGGAAATATCCAAATGGAATCACCTTTATTGATGTGACAAATTTCCTGATAGGAGCATTCCTCAAGGTGACAAATTGATGTCCTTCTTGTCTTTATTGAATGATTGTGCATGTCTTATGAACAATTGCTTAATATGGATGCATATGTTGGCAATAGAAAAGTGCAATACTAATATGTTATGTTTCCACCCTAGTCTGTGACTTCCAGGAGTAAGTCAAGTTTTAGGGGGGGAGGATGTAGTGCCCCTCCATTCTCATCTTGGATGTGTAGATAGTCTGGCTAAGGAGCATTAAGATGAAGGTAAAATAATAGGAATATTTAGGGTATGCTAGACAGTTGATGTTGTACATTATATGATGTTGGTAGATGCTACATTCATGTTAGTGGCATTCCTGATTATCCTCATGTGTGGTTTCATATGACAGTTAGCATGTTTTATTGATAATCCTTGTTGCGACATTGATAATTCATATGCTCTAACATTGTTTTACATTCAGGTGATTATGATGTTGATCTTACTATGATTGTCATAAGTTAGAATTGATTTTTATGTGACTAATTTTGTATTATAGGATGATCTAATTATTGTGTGGTGTGAAAAGAGACAATGTCGTACCACTCATTTGAGAGCGTCCGACAACGTTGCGATTCTCTCACTCCGTGACCATTTAATATTTATTATACGTGTGCATAGACCGTGTTGTGTGCTACAGGTTACAGGTGTTAGCACTCATTTTGACCTGGGGCTGATTTGTCATGATCAGGAGGTTTCTTCATCTGAAGCCTTCATCTTCTTGCCCAATTTTTCTAAGTGTTGGACCTCCTCAGCATTTTTCAGCTGCAGCATCATATTTTTCTGAGGAGGAGGTCGTCATCATCATCTTGTCTTCGATGATGATCTTCATCAGCATGTTCTTCGTCGACTTGTTTTTCTCATCGTCATCATCATTTTTCAACTGTCGGGTGATGTTTGCTTATTATCCTGATGATACTGGTGAGCTACAGTGCGCCCTCAGTTGCTTGCGGGGGTGATCTTTCCAAGTATCCGGTGATCTTCCGAATATCACCTTGCTCAAACATGATGACGATGTTGCCCCGATATCTTGAAGGGGTTATTCTCTAAGTTGTCGACCTGACTTGTTTTTTCCTAAGGGTCGTCATCATCATGATATTTCCAGTTATCATCCTGCTGCTTGCGGAGGTCATCATATTTTCTGCCTTCATGATATTTTGCTGGGGTGATATTTTATCATCGGGTGATCTTGGTTAATATCATCCTGATGATGTTGTTGAAGAGTTCTAAGTGCGACCCGATATTCACTAGGGTCATCATATTTTGAACGTCAGGATGATCTTAGTCAATATCATCCTGATGATGTTGTATCACTTCTTGTTCGTTGTTTTGACATCCTGATGATGCTGACGTCATCCTTATATATCAGGGTGATATTTGTTTCTCTGCCTATCTGCATCATGATATTTTCGAAGGAAGGGGTGATATTTTCATATCACCCGGATATATGTTTGCTCGAGCATCATGATGATGCTGATATCAAGGAGATATCCGCCTGCTGGCTTCGCGCATTATCTCCGGGGGGTGATCTTTTCAAGCATCATCATCATATTCAGTTATCGCCCCGATCTTATAGAGGAGCTACAGTGCAACCTGATATTTGAGCATCAGGAGGATATTTCCAAATATCCGGTTGTCTTCCGAATATCATGATGATGTTAATATGATGATGACGTCATCAAGGTCCGCGGGGGTCATATTTCTAACAATTGATCATCTTGAAGAGACCTCCTGATATTTGCAAACATGATGATGACGTCATCCGGATATGAGGAGGTGCGCAGTAGGCAGATATGATGATGACGTCAGCAGGATATGATGATGACGTCATAAGGATGTTCATCGGCCAGACTTTTGGAATGAGCTCAGCAGGAGGATGTTCCTCCGAAGGATCAGGTTGTGCCGATTATCATGAAGAGTATATTTCAAATATCATGATGACGTCAGGGTGATATTTCGAACAACAGGATATCATGCTGCTGGAGGATGATGATGATGAGGTTATATACTAGTGTCGTCAGGAGCAAAAGCACCGACATGATATATGCTCATGACCTAGTATATAAAGTGTTATTGAGGTCATCGCGGGGTGCATGTGGGATATTGTTATCCTGCATTTTCAAACATCATGATGATGAATCTCGGCGGGAAATGCTTGCGATAGTCTGTATGATGTTCTTCCCAAGGCCGCGGGTTGGTGCGCCATTAATGGCGATTGTTGCAGAGGTATGGGCGATGGCGTGGATGGATCCTGTACCCGACTGAGGGTGTACATCAGCGGACAGGGACGCAGGGCTCGAGAAATCTTCCTGTCTCCTCTCCTACCTGTTGCATTCAAGTTTGGGCGCCAATCTGGTTGTGTTTGAGCGCCATTTTCCTGATACTGTGTATCTGGCGAAATTTTGGTCAACCATGTAATTAATTGCTGAGCACCTACCTGGCTGTTATAAGCAGGTGGTCTTGCTCATTTGAAAGGTTGTTGAAAGTTGATGATTTTGGCTCTGTAATGCATAACAAGTTGATCTGGTTGCTCTGTACAGCTTACCTGTGAGTTTATGTATCTCTTGTTGTTTGTTTTTGGCATGAACCCACTGATTTCATGATTAAACTTATATGAGATATGTTGTTTGGCATGTGTTGTGTTAATTCTGTCTCCAGTATTGCATGTATTCTTCTTCTGAATCTGGATGTTTGGTAATGTTTAGATTCTAGAGCATAGAACTCCTATGTTGACTGTCTGATCTTTTAACTTCTACTCAAGGGGTAGATTAAACTGTTTTCAGGTTGAACATTGGGAAGAGTATACTGCAGTAGGGATACCATAAGTAGAGATAACCTAACACTCTGTATTGGGAGATGCCTGTAAGGCAGGTATCACACATATCCCCTTGAAATCCAATTTTAGTTGTTCATGCTGATCATTCACAGGTGTATGTCTACTGACTCCAGGCCCTGGATAGGCACCAATCATGCTTTGTTTTGTGTTATAACCATATCCAGCTTTGCATCCACACTTAAACTCCAAAGCAAAATCTAAAACCAACATTAGGACATTAGAGTTAGTTTTAGGAACCTCAGTCCTCTGTCTACAACTGCAAATAGGCCCAAAGCTAGCCCCTTTGCCCTTATCTTTCAGTTTTGGTCTACTTACAAGAGGACTATCTGCTTTCTGTCAGCATCCCAGCCTTGTATGCATATTCTCATGGATGTTGAGTAGGGAATACCCCCCTAGGTCTTGCAGAGCCTGAAGAAGAAGAGGAGATAAAATATAGAGTCTATCTCCTACACTGTTGACCCCCTGGCCCAGAGATCCTGTTGATCACTGATGGCTACCTTGTAGGGAAATCTGGGAATAAGCATCCAGTCTGGGAAAAAGTCAATAACAGGTATCAGGCATTGACTCCACCTGAATTGATAGGTCTAAGTGTGCCTTAAAACCAATGGAACTGTTGAATGGAGATAACATATGGTCCACTGGTTAGCCATCATCCTTGAAAAGGATGAGTATCTAGTTTTGCACCCAGTCAATGTTGTTTGTATGGGCATGATAGTTAGTCACTGTTGTTGTGGTCATGCTTTTTGATCATGCATAGTGTCAGGTATTGTTTGGCATTTGGGTTATTTTGTTTAGAATTGTTTGATTAATGCTTCGGTTAATTGTTGCATTAAAATAAAATTAGTAACTTAAGAAGTCACTTTTGATAAATAAATAAATATAGATGCTTTTATGTAAATTTAAGTTTATGAGAAATTATATTATATTGTATTTTACAATCAATAAATAATAATAATTATAATGAGGAAAAATAAAGTGTTATTAAAACAGGAATATAATTGATAAAATTAAAATGAAAATATTTTATAAACAAGTAAATGTTTTGTTAGTGGAAATAAAAATAAATTTATAATATTTATGAGTTGTCATAAAAACTTATATATATAGCAAATTCTAAAATAAATAAAATCAGAGAGAGATTATTGTCCTTTTTGTATAGCATAGTTGAGTTGTTCTCTAGGTTTTCCTGGTGGGGTGTTACACTATGTACATGAAATATCCAAGGATTTGTCACTGAATTGTTAGTATGTTGATTTACTAATGTAAAGACCTATAAACCTCTTTTGAGAAAATGACACAAGTCATGTATGCAACAAAGATATATGTAAGATTATATCCTCAATGTTGTACAATTTAAAAATATACTTTACATATAGCTAAAATAATTAATGGTATTACATAACCCCATAAAAATGAATGTTCTAATATTTTCTCACATATGATATAACATGATTTAAGGATACATGGTTCTATATAACCAACTGTAAAGTTAAAATTTAAAAATTTGTAAGAAGATTTATTCTTTAAATTTAATCTTGGTGTGTGAGATATAATTACCAGAGATTGGTGCCTTGATCCGTTTGGGTGATAGAGTTAAGCTTCAAACCCAAACTACTAGCACATATATTAGCACGATATGACTCAAGAATAAAACAAAGAACTAGACCTGCATTAAACTCCTATAAACTTTAATGTATAATTTTTCTAATACATTCCAAATTTATCATAAAATTAAAAGACTAAGAATTCTTGAATAATCCTTAAATTAACATGTATATCCCATTTATTGTGGTAAAAATACTCTTTGAGAAAGATTAAAAGGAATATTACAACCTTTGTCTAGATCAACTAATTACACAAAATGTTCATGCCATCAGATGTGGCATCAAATATGTCACTAATTATATAGAAGAATCTATTGGAGACATTTAGATTATAATATGTGGTGCAATTATCTTCTCAAAGAGTTACAATACATAACAATACATGAAATTAAATCTTAAACTACAAGACTTGACACCCTAAAATGTGTAGAAAATAGGAGATACAAAAAAAGTTTTCTAGAAACACCAATTCAATGATCCACACTTACGTCATAACAAGAATTCACATATATAGCCCTTGGCTCTACACTAGTTCACATATCCACGTGACAGTTGGTACAATTCTCTCCACATCGCTCCCATGCCTCACATCATTGTACTCCTCAACCAACTCACTATAGTAGTCAACCTAATGCACTTTGAAGCCTTTGTTACACACTAATAGAACATTATTTGGAATAGAGGAGAGGAACAAATATGTAGGTTCTAGAATTATGAAACTCTGCATTTGCAAGAAAACAAAACATACATTTTAAGTAAACTAACCCTGCAAGCTTGAGACAACATTTGAAAATTTGCAAGAAATAATGTGAATGGAAAAATAATATTCTTCTAGTAAATGGACATTACCTCACACTCTATTAGATAATCCCAATCAATAAAAATGAATCATACACCCCTAAGTCAACATAAGACTATGCATTGATCAAAACCCTAGCCCTTAAAAAGGAAATGTCATTTGCAAGTCTTTGTATAGTTTTAATCCTTAAAATAACTATTTGGGCTCTAATCTAGAATGAAATTAAATTCCCTTCCATCTCCTAAATGCATTCATTGTTGAAGAAGATCATTCCAGAAGAAAATCCTATGCTAGTACATTTGAATGATAAAGATTTTGGGTACAACAAACAAGTTAAACCTTTTGAACATGCTTGAAGACACATGGCTACCATTGAATAGGCCTTAGATGGATAAATATTGTACAAAAAAATAAAATAAAGCTACACAAATTTAATTGTTCGATGGGGCCTTCAACTCTAACACAATAATAATCAAACATGTCACACTTTTCTTGCATCATCCTTGCTCTTGTTGAAAAATCATCAAGCTATTGAATATAAATACTAGGCCTACCACCTACACCAACTTGGAGACACATTGTGTCCTTTTATTTGACCTTGCACATGTAGACCCAAGAAATAAACACCCATTGGTCTAGAGGACTGATAGCACTTATATAAATGTCTGCTACCTGTCCACATGTGTACTCATTTAGGAAGCAAGGCCCCACTAATAAGACATGTTGGGACTCACCATCTATGCTATCCTAGATGCAATTTGCATAATATAAATGGATAATTCATACTATTTTCACTTGAGTTGTCCATGTACTTAAATATAACCCAATGAGAGGCCACCATGCATTGTATGCATAGCTTGGCCACCAGCGCATAAGAACTAAGAATAATTATTGAACAACTTGTAGTGGATTTGACAACTCACATTGGTGGGGGTAAGATTGGATGGAGAGTGTGCAACAACTAAAACAAAGTTGTGTAAAAATAATTACTTTATGGAAGCCTTGCTTTGGAGCAATTAAAATATGACACATGTTTTCCAGTTCCCAATATTTATAACAAAGTGCTCTCTTCCTTATGCAGGTGCATCCTGGGCATCATGGAAATATTTCTTCGTGTCTAAAGAAGTGGAATTTGTGGTTAAGTTTGGTAATTTGTGTCTGCTAGTTTGTGGTTAATAGTCTGTGGTGAGGAAAGTTAACACATTTCACCATATTGAGGAGCTGGCATCTATGGTTTTGATAGTAGTTCTATTTATTGTTATTGTATCTAGTGTTAAAGATTAAGGATGATTCTAGATGAGTAAAATATGGTAATTTGGATCGAGAATGTTTATGGGTCAACAATTATGTTTAGTGAAGTTATTTCTATTTACAAAAGGTTATTTTGAGCTTTTTCCAAAGGATGAATATTTGAGGAGGTTGACTTAATAGTTGAGGATGTGTAAGGCATACCATATGGAGATCTCCACCTTTTAACCATTGAAATTTATATTTTTATTATAATAGGTCAGTGACACATTTTTGCAGTGTTAGCCTTTGCACCATCTTATGGTTGACACAAATCATTAGAGAAACTTGAGGATACTATATATACTTGGTTGAGAATTGTTAGAAGGTAAGTGAAGAAGACATGGTATAGTAGAAGGTTAGAGTGTGAGTTTCAGTAGTGAAGGGTGAGGCCTAATAGGTTGAGTAAAGGTACAAGGATTATGATGTGGAATAAAGATTGAGGAAACATATAGGGGGTTAAGAAAAAGTCATTACAATAGAGTAGTGGTAGAATTATAAAATTATGTTATACTTTTTATCATTATGTGAATCTTGCGGCAAGTTCTAAAAGTGGTGTTTCTATAGTTTAGTTGTTATATGCATGTAGGGAGCATGTGTGGCAACTATTGATTTGTGTTATCTTACTGTAATCAAATGGCTATGGCTTGGCATGTAAGAGTGTCCATTGCAACAATTTATGTGGTTGTAAACATGGTGATAATCATGCAATCTTATGCTAGAATGAGTATATTGTGTTGTTTTATGTGTGTATACACCTAAAAATGGCTCGAGATAAATTAAATAAATATTTTATATTTATTTTATTCTTATTTCCTCTATCAATGAATAAATATAGTAATTTATTTATTTGATTCACATTTATCCTATTCTTCCAATAATTAAATAAAATCTAATTTATTTAATTAAATATCTTAATTCTTCTAAAGTCATCTCTAATTAAATAATCCTAATTATTTAATTATTGTTCTAAGACAAAGTCATATTCCTCAAATCCACATCATTCGTCCACATCACCCTACACATCATTTGACACCTCACCTCCATTTTGCACCATAAATTAAATATTAATAATATTTAATTAAACATTTATCCTCAACACATGTCCTATTTCCTCTCAACCATCCCTACTTTGTAGAAGTTGGTTTCTCCACATCACCTTGGTCAAAGTTGATTATGAGACACTTGTCTCATGAGCCCTATATTCCCTCCAACATCCCAACAAACATAGACTCATTCTTCCATCTTTCTCTCATGGTCTTTGTGAACATCTCGCCATGTGGCTCCTTGTCCCACATATCTCTCCATCTTGTCAATGTAGTAGGAACATCATCCTTCTATATCTCCCCTCATCCAACCAATTCAATCTTGACCCTCCATGTCATAAGACAAATTCCTAAACCATTGATCTTTTGCCACTTGGATCTAAGCCATCCTTTGCCTATAAAAGGAAGCCTCTCATCCTCATTTTGGTAGAACACAAGAGAGATCATACTTTCATGCTGTAGAAATCATACCAAATATCAAAAGTGTGCCTTTGGCTTTTATTTGTATAGCATTATCAATTAGAAATCTCCATTAGCATATCATTAGCATTAGCCATCTCCATTGTTGCATTGCATTAGCTTCATCCAATCATTATCATAGTTTAGCATTCTAGAATCATTCACTTTGCATAAATTCCACCACAAGTCCATTCATCGTAGATCATCTTGAAACAAAGAAGTGCATTCTGAGAGTATAATTATAATCAGCAAAATCAAGATCTCAAGAAGATAGGACATAATGGGATATGAAGGAGAAATCTGAGTTTTGAAGGTATAAATCATGTTTGTTTCAAATTTTGTATTTTTCTATTAGTTTCATTGGTGATTTTGGTTTGAGTAGAAATTTAGAGTATTGTGGTAGCTTAATAGGATTTTACTGTTGTTCTCCAAATTATCATCACACTTTTCAATTAAGAAGCTTTTGTATTAAATAAAAAAACACAATACATTTTTCAGAGAGTAGATTTCACGGGTTTGAAGATTGAAGAAGCCTTTGAAATGCATCAAGGACTTAGAGGAATTTCAGTATTGAATATAACCTTTTACAAAGAGATTCAATACAAGCATAAACACCTTTGAGTGTTGAGTTTTTTCCCAAAAGGGTTTCTCCATGTAAAATACTTGTCTTCTTCATGCAAGCTATTTTCTTCTATTCTACATTGGATTGAAAGTGCAAAATCACTACACATTAATTGTCATGGATTAATCTTATTTTTAGCTTTGTAACCACATAGTTTTAAAGTTTATAGTAGAAATTCTACCTTTATTTTCAACATTGACATTCTAAGACAAAATTTTCATCTCTTGGAGTTGGGAGTCCTCTTAGAGCACATATTCGTAATGGTCTATTGTAGCCCATTAGAAATCTCTTTTTTAATATCTCTATCTCTAACATCTTTTAGGGACAATCTTCCTGAGCTTCTAGATTCCTCACCACAGTCAGCTAGTCTTCTATTATTAGTTTCCATTCTGGTTTGAGAATCCGTCTCTTTACTTTTCTTTCCACTAGAGATATTAGTATTTTCTTTGACCACTATCCCAAGGTTGTCGCTCCCCTCTTTTTGATGCAGAAACATTTGGAGGTCATAAATTTTGACCCGAGTGTCTATTTGAGCTAAAATTTAGTGTGAAGATGTGTCTAGATGAGTTGATTGAAATTATGATCGAACCGATTTTGGTTGGTTTCTGTTTTGACATTTTTTGGGGCCATTTTCAATCATCTAGGGCCTTGAATTGAAGTCTTAATTATTTTTCGAGATTTTTCCAAAATGTTTTTTTCTAATTAGTTTTGAAATCTTACATGCAATTAGATTAGAAAGTTGATCATTAGGCTTACTTCAGTTAGTCGTAAATAAATGGAAACTTTCATGACCATGCGGATAAGCATGTGAAATTTCCTAAAATGAAAAATTTAGAAAGTTGGCAAAAACTACCAAAAAAGGAAAAAAATGTTTTGTAGATATAAGGTGTTTCTTTTCAGTTGTAGGGGATGGAGTGGAATCAGAAATAGAATTGATAATCTTTTTGATTTTTTAAGTTTGTTGGCAATAATAATAGTGATGAATATTATGCTGAGTGTTTGGTTGCATCATCTGGTATCAGAGCGAGAAGATGGCTGGGAGAGGAAGAGGAAGAGCGGGTCTTGCCCATATGCATAGGGATATGCAAAATCTACAAAGGCAAGTATAAGATCTTGCAAGTATGATGGCAGATCAGAGATTGAGACAAAGAAGAGATGATTTTGATGAAGAAATAGGCCAAGGAGATGAAGATCAACATGTAGAACTTGAAGAAGAAGCACAATTAGAGTGCCTAAATTTTGAAGAGAGGATGCTCAGAGCATTAGAAGGAAAAAATGAAGGGATTAAAATTAAAGTTTCAGAGTATGCAGGCAATCTCAAACTAGAGGATTTGATAGATTGGTTGAATGACATGGGGAAATTCTTTGAATGGAAAACTATGACAGAGGAAAAGAAGGTGAAATTTGCATGCATCAAGTTAAGGGGTCATGCAATGATCTAGTGGGATCATCTGCAAAATGAAAGAACTAGAAAGGGAAAGACTAAAATAAGGACCTAAAGAAAAATGAAGAAGAAGCTGAGAGAGAAATTTTTGCCTATGGACTATGCACAAACTCTTTCTCGCAAATTTTAGAATTTGAATGAAAATTTATCTACTATGCAAGAATATACAAATGAATTTTACAAATTGTCCATTTGCATGGAGCATCAAGAAATTGATGAATAGCTGGCTACAAGGTATGTAAATGGTCTAAAATTCTCTATTCAAGATGAATTGAGCATGCATATGGTTAACAATATGGAAGAGGCATACAAATTATCTTTAAAGCAAGAAGAAAAACAAAGTAGACAATATTTTCAAAGGAATAGAGAAGAGAGGAAGGGGACATCATCTTCATTGCGAGGTTGCTTGAATTATAGTCTAGAAGAATCATCCCAAGGAATGGAGAAATTAGAAGATATCTGACAAGATCATCAAAGTCAACAAAGAGGAAGAGGATTTCAGAGGGGCAGAGGTTACGATGGTGGTAGAGGATGGGAAAGCCCATGAAAACCTTTCATTTGTTATAAGTGTGGTGAAGAGGGTCATAGGGAATTTGAATATCCAAACTATCACATGCAAGAAAGGAAACAAGGAGAACAACCCAGGTTGAACTTGGTTCAAACTGAGAATGAAGGAGAAGGGGAAGAACTAGAGGTTCTGCCACATGTGGGCAAGAATCTCATGATGAGAAGAGCAATGGTGATTCTAGAAAAAGAACAAGTACAAATTAAAGGTTGTGATGATTCTTGGCTTCGAACCAATATTTTTTGAACCAGGTGCACCTTAGGAGGAAAGGCATATATCTCAAGTTATTATTGATAGTGGCAGTTCTGGAAATATGGTTTCTAGAGAAATGGTAGGTAAACTGAATCTGCACTATGAAGAACATCCCCCTCCTTATCGTGTTGCATGGTTTAAAAAGGGAAATGAAGTCATTGTTGGTAAGAGGTGTTTAATTAATCTTTCCACAGGAAAGACTTATAAGGATGAAATATGGTACATGATGTCATTCCAATGGATGCATGCCATGTGTTGTTGGGAAGGCCATTTGATGCAGAGGCAACTAAACAAAGACCACAAAGGATCACAACCAACAACACAGGAGGAAGAGGATATAGGGGATGGCAGGGCAAACAACTCATCTAGGCCTCAGTGGACCAAACAGCAACACTTGACTTCAATTTAGACTTGACTATCCACTCACACTCCATGACTTCAACACAACACAATATCACCATTTATAGGTTCAAACATATGGGGACCTTACCAAAATTTCTAGGGACCCTAGACTAACTAGGTTTGACTTTCCCAAGCTCACAAAACTCACAAAATGCACTGAGGGTACCACTTTGTACCACTTCCTTGTAGCCCTCTTTTTAGGACTGTCATGCAATAAATTTAGTTTCAGACCTCTTCTCCACACTTTCATGGGCTTTTTGACTACCCATTACCTTATTCTTGAACATATTAAAAATGCAACATAGCTTTCTTTGGAACACTATACCCAAAATTTGATTGTACCCTGCTATCGTAAGGGCTAATTAGGCCTCCCACAACACCACAAATACATGAAAATGTAACCCACTCCACGAATTCTTTTTCCTAGGTGTAGGAGGTGTTTAATACTGATAAAATTAACTGGTTTCAAGGTTTTAGCCACCATACAAACTACCTTGCCTTCAAAAAGCAACTCCACCTATGTTAGGATTGTCAAAACATAGTGTTATTGAACTTCAAGAAACACAAATCTGTCCTTTCACACCAACTCCACCATTACTGCACAAAACCCACTTAATGAACATGAAAACCAAACTTGTTACACTCATTTCCACCTATGGGGTAAGTGTGGAAACTCCTAAATCCATCGATTTCATGAAAAAGCACTAAAACCCTCCAAAACCCTACTACAGACCCACTTGCACAAAAACAGTCATAAAATGCTTCTTTTACAATGAAATTGGCTCCAACCAAGTTTAAATGAGAGGTTAGACAGGATTTAAATCCATTATTAACATTTAGGCGCTTGGTTGTGTGGTACGGCCCAATACAAACAAGAGGAACAACAATAAAACAGTCATAAACTGTAAAAAGAGCAGTCCCAAAAAAATGTTGGGAAGGTGCTCAAATCTCCATCAAAACTCCCCCAACCTAGCTTAAAACAAAGATGAGACCACACACTACAATATTCCAAACATGAGAACTTTGCATTAGTACTGTACGACCAAGAAAAATGAGAGGGAACAACAATTTTTAGAAAAATAGAGATGGAACAACAAAACAGTCATAAACTTCATTTCTTTCTCTTCAAACTTCCACCAAAACTCCTTCATCTGACCATCCTCTCCATTACAATACTTTTACAATTGTTTTTATCTTTTTTTCACTCCATTCCATTGTGGGAATAAGGCTCAAAATAGCCTAAAGCTACTGATTTTTCCTAAAAATTGTTTTTTCTAAAAATAGACTGTCACAGTCTTTATGACTGCAGTACCACTAAACCTTTTTCAAACTCCACTAACATAAAATGACTAAAATCATCCTCCTATGCCTTTTTTAAGGCTCTATTACATTTTTTTTTAAAACTCATTTTGCCTTTTGACACTAAATTTTAAAAATTTGATTAAATACTTAAACTAGGTGCACTGTACCATACAGCCTAACTTGAAACTTTTCCAAGTCCCTCGAAAATATTCTTGCAAATTATCCTTCATTGCTCCATGCTTGTCTTCATCAGGCCCATCTTCACTATCCATGGCATGCTTGCCAACATTTCTTGTTGTTTGACCATATGCACTCTTTGTGGACTATCCCACTCTTGGTCCTCTGACCTTGTCATCTTCATCAACAAATATGCTTCTCTCGGCTATCTTCAAACTTGTCTTCTTAACTTCTTGTTTACACCACTAGTTCATACTCTCCTTTCCACTATCCACTATCACCTTACCTTTACCAACCTCTGTTAGGCCTTTATCCAACTTGCTTACTATGCAAACTGCTGCACCAGCTTCTCTTAGCTGTCTACTCATCACTACAAGGCACATGATTGTCCCTACCAAGACTCCTTCACTCACTCCTTGCCTTATCACAGGCTCTATACTATTACACTTCACATTTTCAGTCACTTCCTTCTTCCACATGAAGATATTCCTCTTCTCAACAGGCTGCAAATCAGCTCCACACTTACTCTTTGTTGTTTCAACAGTTTCATGCCTTGAAAAGACTGCACACTCCTTGTTTTCACACTCCTCAACCATCACTAACTCCTTCTTGCCAAACATAATCATACTTTCTATTCTTGACTGCTCCTCTAATGGAAGTAGCACAAAAGTCTTCTCATCCTTCTTGATAGTGAAGGTATTAGCTCTTCCATCATAATCTGCAAACCTATCAAATTGCCAGGGTCTTCCCAGTATCACATGACAACAATCCATAGGTAGGATGTCACAAAGTACCCTATCCTCATATGCTCCAATATTAAACTCAACTAATGCTTGCTCAGTCGCTAAAATGGACTGATGATCACACCTAAGAAATTTTGTAGGGAACTTCCCTAGGAACTCTCTTCAACTTCAGCTTGTCTACCATCTCACTAGACACCATATTATCAGTACAACCAGAATCCACTATCACTTTACATACCTTGTTCTTGCTCTTGCAAGTTCTCGTAAACAATGCTCTCCTCTGAATCATCTCCTTCTCCCTAGAGGTCTTCAGTAGTGCTCTTTCTCTCAGCATCAATGCTTCTCCTGCTTCAGCATCACACCTTGTGTAACTAGAACTACCACACTCTTCTTCTTAGACTAATTGAGTCCTTATCTAACTCTTCCTCTCATCATCACTTGAAAAATTTTGTTTCTTGGGACATTTATATGCTGGGTGCCCAAACTCTTGACAGTTGTAACACTTACCTACAAAGGTATTTGCACTACTTCCACCACCAAATCTACCTCTAGAACCTCTACCTTTGAAATCTGCACTTTGTCCTTGTTTGAAATCAGCACCTTGTCCTTGTGCCTTGTTCATGTCTTCTTGACTTTCACTGATTTGCTTGGTGTTAAAAGATCCTCTGCCTCTAGAGATGCTTCCTCTACCCCTGGCTAACTTATCTTGTCTCCTTTTCAGCTTCTCTTCTACTCTAACTGCCATATGATAACAATCTTCAACACTCCTTGGATTTGCCAACACCACTTCATCCTGCATGTTAAATCTCAAACCACCAATATACTTAGCAACTTTTTGCACTTCAGTTTCATTTTGACCAGACCTTATACTCAACTTATAAAACTCTTCAGTTTATTTCTTAACATCCATTTCATTTTTCCTTGAACCTTGAACCTTCTTAAACATTTGAACTTCATAATCTTTAGGCAAGAACTTACCTTTGATCTTAGCCACCATCTTGTCCCATGAGACAATGTTTGACTTTCCTTGCTTTCTCCTCTCTGTTTGCTGATAATCTGACCATAACAAAGCATGACCTGTCATCTTGGTCTTTGCAATCTTCACTTTCTAATCATCAGGAACTTCTTCACACTCAAAGTGGTTGTCCAATGCTGCAACCCAATCTAGTAACTCTTCATCATTTAGGCTTCCTCCATACTTTGGCACATCTATCTTCATCTTGTGCTTATCTTCTTTTACTACCCTCAGCAACTTCACCATCCTCTGATCCTCAGGTTCTAACTCTTCTTCCACATCTTCATACTCAGCTTCTTCTTCCTTAGACTCAATCTCTTCACCTAGAGCCACTCCTCTTCTCTGATTTTGTTCTAGGGTAGCCATTCTTTCTTTTAGCTCCCTCAACTCTCTGGCATGCTTCTCCTTCAGCTCATTCATCTCTTGAGCCATGTTTCTCACTCTTGGAGGCATCTTGACAAACTGCCTCTTCAACTCAACACTTCACAGACCTACTAACTGTGCTCTGATACCAATTTGATGTAGAGGCAACTAAACAAAGATCACAAAGGATCACAACCAACAACACAGGAGGAAGAGGATACAGGGGATGGCAGGGCAAACAACTCATCTAGGCCTCAGTGGACCAAACAACAACACTTGACTTCAATTTGGACTTGACTGTCCACTCACACTCCATGACTTCAACACAACATAATATCACCATTTATAGGTTCAAACATATGGGTTTGGGACCCTAGTCTAACTAGGTTTGACTGTCCCAAGCTCACAAAACTCACAAAATGCACTGAGGGTCCCTCCTTGTACCACTTCCTTCACAAACCCACTCACTTCCTTGTAGCCCTCTTTTTAAGACTGACATGCAATAACTTTAGTTTCATACCTCTTCTCCAAACATTCATGGTCTTTTTGACTACCCATTACCTTGTTCTTGAACATATTAGACATGAAACATAGGTTGCTATGGAACACTATACCCAAAACTTGACTGTACCCTACTATCCCAAGGGCTAATTAGGCCTCCCACAACACCACAGATACATGAAAATGATAACCCACTCCACAAATTCTTGTTCTCATGTGTAGAAGGTTTTTAATACCGATAAACTTAACTAGTTTCAAGGTTTTAGCTATGATACAAACTACCTTGCCTTCAAAAAGCAACTCCACCTATGTTAGGACTGTCAAAACATAGTGTTATTGGACTTCAAGAAACACAGATCTGTCCTTTCACACCAACTCCACCATTCCTGCACAAAACCCACTTAATGAACATGAAAACCAAACTTGTTACACTCATTTCCACCTATGGGGCATGTGTGGAAACTCCTAAATCCATCGATTTCGTGAAAAAGTACTAAAACCCTACTACAAACCCACTTGCACAAAAACAGTCATAAAATGCTTCTTTTACAATGAAATTGGCTCCAACCAAGTTTAAATGAAAGGTAAGACATGCCTTAAATCCATGATTAACATTTGGGCTTTTGGCTATGTGGTACAGCCCAGTACAAACAAGAGGAACAACAATAAAATAGTCATAAACTGTAAAAAGAGTAGTCCCAAAAAAAATGTTGGGAAGGTGCTCAAATCTCCATCAAATCTCCTCCAACCTAGCTTAAAACAAAGATAAGACCACACACTACAATATTCGAAGCATGAGAACTTTGCATTAGTACTGTACAAACCAAGAAAAATGAGAGGGAACAACAATTTTAAGAAAAATAGAGATGGAACAGTGAAACAGTCATAAACTTCATTTCTTTCTCTTCAAACTTCCACCAAAACTCCTTCATCTGACCATCCTCTCCATTAAAATGCTTTTACAATTATTTTTATCCTTTTTTCACTCCATTCCATCATGGGAATAAGGCTCAAAATAGCCTAAAGCTACTGATTTTTCCTAAAAACTAATTTTTCTAAAAATAGACTGTCACAGTCTTTATGACTGCAGTCCCACTAAACCTTTTTCAAACTCCACTAACATAAAATGACTAAAATCATCCTCCTATGCCTTTTTTAAGGCTCTATTACATTTTTTTTAAAACTCATTTTGCCTTTTGACACTAAATTTTAAAAATTTGATTAAATGCTTAAACTAGGTGCATTGCACCACCATGTCAATATGATAGGAACGTAATGCACGATGGAGAAAAGAATACATAAATTTTTTGGAAAGAAGGTTCTAAAGTGATTTTATTGCCCCTTAAGGATGAAAGGAAAGGTGAGAGTATATTGTCCATGAGAGAACTTGTCAAGGAAATGAAGGTGACAGGGTTTTTTAATGCACTAGTGGTGAAGAAAGAAGGTAGTGAGGAAATATCAGTACCAACAGAAGCAACAAAGCCTGTACTAGAAGAATATGTTGATGTTGTGACAAATGAGTTACCACCATATTGATTTGATCCTAGGAGCATCTCTACCTAATCAGGAAGCTTACAGAATGAGTCCTATCCACCATGTAGAACTCAATAGACAAGTGACAGATCTCATAAGAAAAGGTGTGGTGAGGGAGAGCATTAGACCATGTGTTGTACCTGCATTATTAACTCCAAAGAAGGATGGCACGTGGAGGATGTGTACAGATAGCAGAGAAATCAATAAAATCACCATCAAGTATCAGTTTCCCATACCTCGTTTTGATGACATGATGGATGTGCTTGCAAGGGCTACATACTTTAGCAAAATTGATCTACATAGTGGTTATCACCAGATCCAGATTTGAGAAGGGGATGAATGGAAAACAACCTTCAAGACTAGGGATGGATTATATGAGTGGATGGTTATGAAATTTGGGTTATCTAATCCACCCAGCACCTTCATGAGGCTAATGAATACTATGCTATGTCCTTACATTAGTAAGTTTGTGGTAGTTTATTTTGATGATATTTTAGTTTTTAGCAAGAGCAAAGAGGAGCACCTCCAACACTTGAGGATCATATTGGATGTGTTGAAAAAAGATAAACTTTATGCAAGCTTTAACAAGTGCAGATTCATGCAAGAAAGTCTAATTTGGGTTTACAACAATTTATTTATACTTTGCAAGAAAAATCATAGATTAAAAGGTTGAAGAGTTAAGGAAATTGGAACACCATGAGCCATTCTTGGTCATATAATAAAATTTCTATTTATAAAATCGCCACTTTTCCATTGTATGAAATTGTTTCTTACCTAAACAAAACTGCCCCAATCGTTACAAAACAACCACTTGTCCAAAAGTAGCAATTTCACACAAAATCCATTGTATTTTCTTAGTTTTCTTATTTTCTAAAGCCTTCTTTGAGATGGCCCATACCATCTTGAACATTCTTTAGTAACTAAGTATCTGACTTTACCTTGAAACCTTTATTTCCTTCAACATATATATAACTCATGAGTAATTCATCACAAAATTATGATCACTAATCTAATATATTTTCTATTTTTTATCTCTCTATCAAAAGACCTCAATCAACCAAAGTATTCAAAATCCCTAAACCATCTTAATCTTTTCAACATATTTTCTATACATTAGTCAACCTCAACTCTTATTAGTACTATACTATTGTAGTCAAGATTTCTTAACTAGTTATTACTAGTTGTACCTGCCAACAAATCATAAACTAAATTTTTTATGCCCAAAACAAATACTTATCTTTTGTAAAATTAAGATGAATTTTTTTTAACTATTTAAACATAAATTGTTAGCAATTTGATTGACCAATATCTTTTATCTCTTATTCTAATTGACTAATATCTTTTACTTGTTATTCCATACTTCACGTAATTCAAGAAAAACATGTATTAATCACGTCACTTGTTTTGTACGAAATAGTGTACATGCACTCTTGAATGAACATAAGGTATAATATCATGATATCATGTAACGCGTGTATGAAATTGACTCACTAAGATAAGAGGATTGCTAACACATCTTGTATGAAAATTGTATGTATGTAACTCTGCTATTCTAATTGGAGAAACTCCACATTTAAATATAGCTTCATATCATCAGTCAAGGGAGTTCATATGTATTGTTCTATGAGTTCTTAAAATAGTAGTGGAAACATGCGATGACTTCACAAACAGTATGCATACATGGTGCCATAGATCTACATTAAACTTGCTTTAATACTATAGAATTTTTGGGACAACAATAAACTATCATAGAAATTTATTATACACAACCAGTGAAGTCATTATCTGTTATTGATATAAACCATGACTAGTAAAACAATATTTATTGATGGCATAAGTTGGTACTACAACACAGTATTGGTTGTGTTTGGAATAAGGTATGTACATCCATACTTATATTAATAGCATTTATAATATATTAATAAGTATTGTAATAAATATTAATAATATAATTATATAGACTCTCCTCCCCCCTAGATGCCCCATCAAGTTCGATAATATGTGGGTGCATGACCCGAAAATAAAAAATAGAATCACAAAATGGTGGTCATTGGCCTCGAGACTAAAAGGTACCAAACTTTTCTAGTTCTTCAAGAAACTTGGACGTGCATCAAAGAGAGGCTCAGAGGATGGAATAAAAGTCATTTTAAAAACATCTTTGAAGAAAAAGAAAAAGTGGAAACCAAGCCAATCGCTCTCAATGAGCTAACCATTCGAGATGGCATTTATCGAACTACTTATACAGGAGAAAAAGAGTTGAAAGGAAGATATGCAGAATTGTCAACCAGGGAAGAGATTTTTCAGAGGTAGAAATCAAGGGAATGTTATCTGAAAGAGGGTGATAGAAACACTAAGTTTTTCATAATTCACTAAGATCGATATAAACCAAAATATAATATTCTAATTTAAGAACAAAGAGGGATGTGTAATTGAAATGTCAGATGACATTAATGATGTGGTGGTTAACTTCTTCAAAGAACTCTTGAATGGATCAATCCCCACAAATGATCAAGTCAAATAAGTAGTTTTGAGTAGAATTCCATGCTTCTTGAAATAATAGGATGGATTTTTGAATCACCTCTTCATTGAAGAAGAGGTGAAATTGGTTGTTTTCCAATTGGCCCCTGACAAGGCACTTGGTCTCGATGGATTTCTAGCTAACTTCTATCAAAAATGTTGGAAGATAATTGGCAAAGAACTGGTGGCTTCTATTGAAGAGACAAGAAAGAAAGCCACCATGTTAAAAGACATGAATACAACTGTCATTGCATTGATCCTCAAGAAGAACATGGCAGAAACTATGGATGACTTTTTCCTAATTTCCCTTTGTAACACAATATACAAGATAATCTCCAAAGATATGACCAACAGACTAAAGGTGTTGTTACCTGATATTATCTCAGAGGATTAGACTGGCTTTACACCATGGAGCTCGATCACTGATGGGATAATAATATCTCAGGTGAAGCTATCTACACAATAAGAAGTAAGGTAGAGATAATGATAATAAATCTTGACATCAGAAAAGCATATGATCAAGTAAATAGGCAATTCCTTCCAGAGATTTTAGAGAAACCTACCTTCTGTACATAATGGATTAAAATCAGAGTTGTATTTCTTCTCCCATATTTTTAGTTCTAGTTAATGGCAGCCCACATGGGTTTTTCTTTTCTTCCTAAGGATTCAGGCAAGGAGATTCAATGTCACCCTTTTTGTTAATTATAATGGTAGAGGCATTGAGTAGATACATACAAGAAGGAAATATGGGATGTTGGAAATGGGTTAGGGTGGTGCCAAATGTTAGTCCAATTACACATCATCAATTTTTTGATGATACACTCTTGTTTGGAACTTTGTGCAAGAGAGAAGCTAAGGTCATGAAACAAGCTTTGGAAAACTAATGTCAGGCCTTGGGACCACATGTCAGCTAGAAAAAATTGGAGATTTTATTTTTTAATATAGATTTGAGAAAACAAAAAGAGATTGTCCTCACTTTGGTCTCAAAATCAGTTGACTCCCAAGTAAGTATCTCAGCATTCCACTATTCTCTAGTTCTTGGAAGTCACCACTTTCAGAATCTTTCATTTCAAATTGTAGATTAAAAATGTCATCTTGGAAGGGCAAGTGGCTTTCCTTCATGGGTAGAATTCTTATGCTAAAGGAAGCAATATCAACAATCCCCGTTTTCATTATGTCCTACTTGAAAATTCCAAAGAAAACTTATGACATCATAAACTAGAAAATGCAGAATTTCTTTTCAAAGGGCTCCTTTGAGGACAAGAAATTCCACTTATAGCTTGGGATAAAATATTCAACCCAAAAATTGTTAAGGGTGTGGGCTTGTTAGATGACCAATTCTCAACAATATTTTGGGGGGGGAAATTGGTCTGGAATTTATATTCAAATCCTTACCTAAAATGGGCCAGAAATCTGCAAAATAAGTATTTGGATTTTACAGACCCTATGAGGATTCTTACAGTGGTCAATCCTCCTTGTGGGTCAGCAATATGGAATTTCCTACTATCAAACAAAATTTTGATAGTTAAACACATCACATGGGAAATAAATAATGGGATAAGAGCCTTGTTTTGTGATTATTCATGGAATGGGTACTTAGCCCTAAAAGATCTACCAAATTTGATGGAACCTAGATCAATTATGGTCAATGCTTGGGGGCACCATGTGAGAGAGGACAGTTAGTAGGAATGGAAGTGGAGATCGCTTCAGGACTTTGGCATCCTAGCAGAATAAACAAAATGTTTTGAGTTAGAACTTACTATTGAACACACCAGGATACTGAGAGGTGGGGGTGAATCAGTATCTAATCAAACTTCAAGTCCTCTAGAGCAGATTAAAACTTAAGCATTACAACATTAACATAAACATGAAAAATTAACACAATGCACATCAACACATAACACTAGATATACATGGAAAACCCAAGAAGGGAAAAAACATGGTGAACATTAACTCACAATATATGAAGCTCAAAATTACAACTTTGTTTTAGGACTACAACCCAAGGAAGCTACTACTCCCTACTGACTTTGTTTTAGGGCTACAACCCAAGGAAGAAACTACTCCATAAAAAACTTTGCTTTAGGGTCACTCCCAAGGAAGATACAACTCCTTGAAGACTTTGTTTTAGGGTCCCTCCAAAGTAAGCAACTACTCCTTGAATTAAGAACAAGCTCAGAAAGGATTACAACATGACAGTCCTTCTACTGCCTGAAAACTGACATTGAAGTTCACACCTTTGATGATTGCAATTCTACCTCTGATAATTGAATCAAGTAGGCACACTCTTCACTTCTTATCACAAAAATGTCTTCAAGATGAATCAGGACAGCTTCTAACACATTTGTTCTTTCTCCTTTAGTTAGACAATGCATATGATTTTCGTATTCTACTCTTCACACACTCACATCTTTGTTTTTGCAATCATACTTCACCTAGACCACTTAGGTTTACAGTTTATACATGATATTACATTGATTACATTTCTTGTTGGCCATAGACAATATGAAGCATACATTTACAAGTCGTCCAAACAACACACAACATGAAATGTGTAGAGGACAAGTCCTAAACAAGACTACATGCTAGACCAGCAGAAGATCCATTCCTTGCAGACACCAACACTTTCTTAACTAGGTCCAAAACATCCTTCATGGTATCAAACATCAAGGAATTACATTTGCACACTCCACTCATTTGAAAATAGGACAACCTTAAGCAAAGACATATGAAACTTGAAGCATAACTACCACAGCAACTTGAAAACCTTGTGTGATACTGGAAACAAGAAAGATCTTCATGAAACTCTTCCAGATGAGTCTACAGGACTCATATAATATCTCCAAACACTTCTTTATCTCCACACATCAAAGATTTGTGCCACGCATTTTCAACCATGAACTCTGAGAACAACAAGTCATCTAAAACACACTGCAACATATTGTCATTGAAAATTTGAGCTTGCAGATCACCAAGAAACTTGAAACTGCAAGAGATCATGTAATGGACATCCATAAACATGTCCACAAAACCACAAAGGTAAACATTTATATCGGGAGGAATCCGGAGCATTCCAATAGGCCTTCAACACCACCTTACCCTATCAGAACACATGCTGGTACACTATCATGCATAACTTTCACAGCAGAAGGACAGATGATCTAAAACTTTTGAATTATCACCTTCACAACACCCTAAACACAATTCTAGAATTGCATAGCCATAACTACAAATGCGGAGGAATGCGGAGAATTGCATTACCCTACTAAGAACACCTTCACAGAAACAACATCGTCTTCACACTGTCAACAACAAAACACTCTTTCGGTAATTTAAACATCATGAAAATTGGAACATACATGCTTTGACCCTATATGAAGCTATCTTCCAATCCGCAGAGGCACAACATCAAGAGAATGAAAATGCGGAGCAATCTCCTAGACATACTTCAAGGGCAATCATCATATAGTAGAAATTGTCACCAACTTCTAGAGGCCAAGCCTTCTTTGTATCAACACATGCATTCTTAGGAATAGTAGGAGAGATCATACAATACGCTTCAGGCCACTAGTAACATCTTCAATATCAGCAACACATCTGATCATCTTAGTGCTTCTAATTTCCACATTAATGTATTTTCTTGATGCTTCTAATTCCCATCTTAATATGTCTTCTTGATGCCTCTAATTCCCATCTTAATATAACTTCATACTCAACTCTGCATTGATCAAGGCATGACATCCAATTATGATCTTCAATAACCACATTACATTCAACATGACATCCAACGATAAACTATATCTTCTCATCTTAATGCATCTTCTTTAGGAGCATGGAATCCAACCATGAACACCATCACACATCCATGATAGTGTTGACATCAATGACAACCTTGTGATAATGTTGACATCAATGACAACCTTAGGAACCATATGTGTAACACTTACAAATAGGAAAGTATTCATTTCAAAAGGAGCAAACAACATTAAATGGTGTGATGCTAAATTAGGGAATTAATGTGAAGATTAGATACACAATAGAAGAAGCAACAATAAAAAAGGAGGATTGGCCTATCCATCTATGTTGGTAGAAATAATGTTTACCTAAGGCGAGGGATTTTTTCTAGGCAACCTTGCAAAATAAAATTCTCACTGGGGATAGGCTGCGAAAGTTGGGTTTCAATGGCCCTTCTAGATGTGCATTATGCAAAATTATAACTTAAGGCTAATATTTCTTGTGTTTTTAAGATAGATGTATTTAAGATAACTATACTAGGTTAATTAACATATTAATTGACAAAATACATTATAATAATGAAAAGTTGAAATTATTACGATATTACGAAGCAAAACAAATTTTATTACAAAACAAATTTTGTTGTTGCAATATTTAAATTGATATCTTATTAGTACTTGTCTTTATGCAAATATTAGTGCAATTAGGATTGCCTAACTAATTATTATTAATTGTACCTATCAACAAATCAGAAGCTTTTTTCTACTCTAAATAAATAATTATCTTTTGCAAAGTTGAGATGCAAACTTTTTAACTAAAAATATAAAAAAAAATTGAATTATTAGTAATTTGATTGGCTAATATCTTTTATGTCTTATTTTGATTAGCTAATAGATTTTTTCTATTATTCTAGATTTCACATAAATTAAGGAAAATTTATGACAATACAAATTGGTCCATATACAAGCATTTAAGCAAACATGGTTATTTAAGAAAATATATTTTATCTATTATTCTAGATTTCACATAAATCAAGGGAAAAAATTATGACAATACAAATTGGTCTATATACAAGCATTTTTAAAGCAAACATGGTTATTTAAGAAGGTATTGTACAATACCAATTATCCTAAGAGAGTTGATTATTATGAACTTTGTTAAGGTATCATGACTATACAATCCTTACCAATAAAAGTAACAATAACAAAACCTAAAAAATATTATATGCCAAATAACCAAGCATATTTTTAGGCTTTAGCATGAGAATTTACATTATATTTTGTAGGTTATGGTGACCAAGTTTGATTTGTACTTCAACCTTTTGTCATAAAATGAAATTTCACAACACATTATTCATGACAAACCTCTATGGAGAGATTAAGAGTACAATTTCACATCTCAAAGATTAATAATAAAGGTTCTTTTATAAAATTTATTTTGATATCAAAAGGGTTAATTGGTATATTAACACATTATAACTTGTTTCAACACAACCAAATTTTCAACTATATAAAATTGACTTTCCATTTGCCAGCGTATTAATAGTATATATAATATATTAATAAGTATGATAATAAATATTAATAATATAATTAATATATTAATATTTGTATTTATATTTATATTAAATTATTATTATAAAAATCAATATGAATATAACTATATTGTATTTATATTATATTATATTAATTAAAATATAATAATACTATATATATAACTTAATAAACACATTAGTTAACCTATTTATGTTGAGAGGCACTAACATAAGACACAAAGTATAAAAAATAAATAAATAAAATAACTTTCAATTTAAAAAAAGGAAGTTCTTAATCCCAGACTATCCATGCAATCCATTTTATGGATAGTCTGGGACGCTCAAACATCTCGTCTAGTTTTGAACCAAAGCCCAAGAAGCTTGGAAGTGGATTCATGATTTTTCAAACCTTTTTGGCCTGATCCCATTTCATGGCAAATGGTTTTGCTAGTGGACTAACCTTTAACTTTTT
This sequence comes from Cunninghamia lanceolata, assembly GCA_027924645.1. Lineage (NCBI taxonomy): Eukaryota > Viridiplantae > Streptophyta > Pinopsida > Cupressales > Cupressaceae > Cunninghamia > Cunninghamia lanceolata. The sequence goes on from BSBN01000977.1 coordinate 8,067,556, forward strand.
TTTAATTTACACATACACAATTTAAAAATTCTATAATGTTAATAATTATATATTTTTGTTTTTATAGAACCACTAAATTATTTATAGTCTTTCAATTATTAAATATTTTAAATTTAGAAATTGATATAATACTGTAATAAAATTCCATCAGTTTTAACACATTCAAGTTGCATGATTCTAGTTTTAAGATAGCTTCACCATTGTCATGTGTAATTCAAATCATGTAAACACAACCCATTAGAGTTTAAATGCATATCCATGGCATTCCAAAGCATTGAGAAAGCTACAATATTTGCTAGTGCTTCTTGGTATTAGCTAACTTCCAAATGCACCCATTTGTGAACATAACTTTATATGACGACTTGGCTATTCCTCCAACTAGAGACCTTGCTATTCTCTCACTTGGTGTAATAACACAATGAGGAATAAAATAATCTACGGTTTGTGTTATCAATCAATAAATATAGTTGAAACAACCAAGGTTTAATTTAATAAATTTGCCAATGATAACTTATGTTCATGCAAGTTCTATTCTATGTAATAATAATAAAGCAGTGTTTACAACTTCTTTCATACTTTAATTTTCTCCTACTTCCTTTGTGACTAAATTTTATGGCTCCAAATTTCTCACAACACTCACATGACTTCTACGAGTGACATAAGATAATACATTATATGAATGAAAAGTTGAAATTATTACAATTCTCATTTACATAAATTCAACACCAACTACATTGCTAGGGATTTGGCTATCAAAATCAAAATCAACTAATTAACTAAAAGAGATGTGAAAAATTTATTCAATCCAAAATAGAGCAATACATAGAAAGAACATTACACATTCCTATCTATCTCCACTAATTGATCTAACTTTTGAGCCAAATCCAGGGGTAATTGGCCCCTTTCCACAATATTCCAATCTTGCAAATGATCAGAAGCCCATTTAGCCAAATAATCTGCAACCCCATTTCATTCTCGGGGAATGTGACAGAAAGAAACAGAATCCAAGGAAGTACACAAATTAAGAATTTGCTTTATAATAACGGCCAAATGCCAACTGACATCCTCTAACTGCTGCCTCTTTAGCAAAGTCACCACCACCTAAGAATCTGACTCACAAATGATCTGTCTCCACCCAAGAGCACAACCCTGCTCAACAGCATATAAAATGGCAAGGGCCTCCATCACATTGTTAGTATACCAACACTTATAAATAGAAAAAATAAACTCCATAGTCCCAGAGCTAGTACGCCCAACACCACCAATACCAACATGGCCAAGATTTCCACAAGAAGAACCATTCGTATTGATTTTCAACACACCCTGAGGAGGAGCACACCAACACCCCTCCCTATTTATCTTTCTAAGAGGATGGCGACATCTATTTCTCATAATCTGTCTAGCACTCTGAGAAGCACCCCTCTAAATAGAAAGATTGAGACGAGTGCAAAAGGCAATCTCATCAGGATCCACACCCTCAGCCAAGTCACACTTAGTTGAAATAGTTTCTCCCAACGAATGAATAATCTTCCACCACAAATGTTGTACAATCAGCTTCATATCTTGAAAAATCTTGTGATTCCTCTCCAGCCAAATATGCCAAATAATAAAAGTCGGTCCAAGAGCCCAAGAAACTTAAAGAAAAGAGGTCTTAACAGGGGCTTTCCCCCATCGGGAAAAGAACTCTTCCAAAGAAGAGACATGGCAACAAGTTTGGTTCCACACATCCCACTGAAGGTGCCAAAGCCTCCTAGAAAAGGAACATTGGAAGAAGAGATGAGAAACACTCTCTTAACAATTACAGCATAAGACACACATTGAGGGACCTTGGAAACCCCTGTTGCACAAGTTATCCCAAGTAAGACATTAGTTCTGGACCACCAACCACATAAAAAAATTGCACTTAGGCCAAGAAAATTTGTTCCACACATGCTTCCACCAAGGAACCTCAATGTCCTCAACCACCTGTCGAACCAACTCCCCATAACCCACTGAAATAGAGTACTTACTGAAAGGGAAAAGAGAACCCAACATGCACCTTACAACATCCTATATTTTACTTAAACATATATTCAATAACTTGATGCAAGCACTTACTACTATGCCCTTAAAGCGGAAACAGACATAGTTGATTTCCCATCACATTAACCCTTTCGAGGAAAGATAATGTAGCTTACATAGCTAAATAAATTTCAGCAGCATAACGGCATATAAATTAACACTTTAAGAACATGAAACAAGAAGATTCATAGAAGAAAGATAGATAGAAGAGAAGAGACACCAATATATGTGGGGAAAACCCTTTCGGGTAAAAATCCCCACACTCTAAAGCATCGAACCAATGTATTAATCTGCAACAACATGTTACAATACACTTGCAAGCTCAAAGCCTTAACATGGAGATTTACATCTTGCTCTTCTAGAGGAAAAACCGACAGCACAACCCTGCATAAAATTCTTCTCTCACAAACTTCTCCTCAAGGCTCCAATTTATAAACTTCTGGCTATACAAGAAACCATCTGTGGTTTTACAAAACCATGTGCTTAACTTAGCCAAGATTGCAGTCTAAAAATAAGCTCTCACGTCCAAAATATTCTCCCCTATTTTTGACCCTTACAGTTGTCATAGAATTTGTCATAATATCGCTAAAAATAGTCCTTCCATGATATATTACCATGTGGGCATCTTTTGACAACTAATATTTCAATTTTCAAGGCACCGACATGTGGCAAAAGTGTCGATTAAGAATTCAAACGCCCCTTCATTATTTTGGAGCTCAATAAAAATAATAATTGACCATGGGAAAATATTAAATACAAATAAATGCTACAGGAAATATGCAAGGTTGAGACACCTCATTTCCCAACATTCTCCTACTTGTCAAATACATTGCAAGAGCTAGGGGATACACAACCAATCTGTGAACAACCAAGGTTACCATACTGTCTCAACTGAACTCCACTATGCTCACGAGCTTTACAGAAGCACCTATAACATCTTTCAAGTGATCACCAACACAACAAAAAGATTAGAATTCCAAAAGCATGATGAAACACTAAATGTCACATAGACACACCAATGTATCCAACTTCAAACCTGTTACCAGAACATAACTCTAAAGTCCAAACACCTCCAAAACAAGATCAAGCATGAATGCTCCAGAACAGTTAGAACAACAACCATAGCTAGTTGTTTACATCCAACTAAAAAACCCACCATTGATAGAACTTCAACCCATACTGCAACTCTCATCCCTGTATAATCCACAGTCTTGCTGAAAGTTACCATCTCCCATGATAACAAACACACCAAAACCATTGATGTGCAAAACATCTGAAGACCTTTGATACTGCAGTCTAATGAAAACAATCTGCCAAAGACATACATACATCCTAGGAATCAAACTGCATGAGCAATGTCAACCAAAGCAACACAAAGTCTACCAATCAGCACTTATATAAAAGTGTGGCTTATAATCAAATCATGTAATACAAAGAACAATCACAATGATCTACAAACTGCAACCAACTGCTGCAAAATAGAGCATACTTCCACAAATAGTTTTCTGCTCACTCTCTTACCTTTGATTTCCTCCACTTCTCCCAAGTCCTCCACATCTCAAATGATCTACATTAAAAGAACACATACTGTTGCTAAAAAATAATAAAGTACAACAACATTAGATGACCACAAACCCAGTGATCATATTAGATGAATAAGGACCTCTAGGAAGAAATATGAGACCATAAAGAGAAACTACAAACCATATCATGTCTCTATGCCAACACCACCAAGTGCTAAGTTGTGCCAAGTAAGATCTCCTTCTAACAAAACCCCAACTGAAAAGCCTTACCAACACCCAAATGTTCAATCTCAAAAGATCAAACAAAACATAGTAATCTCATATAACAAAAAATAGATGTAAGCTTCTCTAACCAAAGAAGATCAAACTCAAAGAAAAAATCCATTCCAAAAATAGGAATACAGCCCACTAACATCTCCAAAACTTCTCATAAATCAAACCATATACCTAAGGAGATAACCATGCCAAGTACTCGTCAAATGAACCCTCCAGAACTAGAAACTATAGCTCAAGATCCATATCCATGAGAAACCAAAGCATAAAAAAAATAAATCTAAAATAACATGGGCAATACCTGTCAGATCATTTTCTACCGAGTGAACTGAGAGTGGGGAATGAGAATGATCCACTGAGATACACCGAGTCTCATAGACTCTCTCCAAGAACAATCTCCTCTCAAGTTCAAACATGAACTCATGTCCATAACAAGTGAAGGCTCCTCGGTCTTTCTGCTAAAATTTCACCATTCCAACACATGATCCTCACACCAAGATATCTCTAGTCTCACCTCAAGTCTCTCTAGTATCCACGAGCATCCATCTTCCAATACATGCCAACTTCAAATGCATCCTGCAAAATCATGAAGCTTCAAACAAATGATTAATACTCAAAACTAAAGAGAACTTCACAAACCACTGTCAAAGCTCCCACTGCATGTTTGCAAAATCTAGGAACACGGATGACATCATGATCTAACATCTCCTCCTAGGAGATCACTACCTGCTCCAATGAACATTTCTTGCCAAAGGGGCACCATCATGCCAAAACTCCAATATTAGAAATAAGAATCCATCATGGCACAATACCATCTCCAATCACATGAAGATAACCATCCCCTAATAATGGAACTCAAGATGTCAAAATAATTTCATAGCATATAAGAATCACAATCCAAAAGCCTTACCATGACACCTACAACCACCGTAGAAGATCATCCATCACCAAGTGATAGATCCACATCATTGACAAAGCTCCCACTAAAACTGTGATACTGAGCTTATCAAGGCATTATGATAACCATCCTCTCAATGAAGATCATCCATGGCTCTAACACAAGCTAATAATTAACCTGTGCAATACCAGTAACACAAAAGAATAAAGTAGAACCAAGATCTCCAAGTCAAGAAGATAAAACCATCACCGTCGAAAGCTCACATAAAACCATGCATCCAAGCTATCCATGACATCATGATAATTATGCTATAAGTCCCAATAACTGACTATCCAGGCACTCTAATCATCCATCCTCTTATCCCAATGCAACATACCAATGCACAAATGACCACAGACAAGGCCAACTAACAAAGTCTGCATAAACATTGAATCAATCTCGTGGATAAAGACAGTCCACATTTGAGTCATCCCACTGCAGCTAATGGGTAGCTAATCCATAAACTACATAACTCAAAGATCTAAAACAAATATAACATGCAAACTCATCATTACATTAGTAACCTGCAAACTGAGATATCAAAGAAGACAACCTATAGACTTCAAGACACAAACACCAAATCATCACTAGATTCAATTTGCCAAACAAGTCTACATATGAATAACCATATAGTCAAGGAACCCATCAAGCATATACTGTAGAAATGATGAGTGACCAATCACATACCAACATCTCCACACTGAGAAAGCTACAAACCTCCTCACACCATGCACACAGCATACATGCAAACCTGCAACTATCTTACATCCAGAAACACCCCCAAGGAATCATAATCTGAAAAATAGTTTGTCTGCAGATCTACAAAACCACAAGTTTTGATTAACAATGTAAAACCTACAAAACCACCATGTCACTGACATACATGCAAATCCATATCCACTTATCATCTGGAAGACCCACAAGTCTGAAAACCACTAAAATAGTTAAACTAGAATAATAGAATAACATAGATACGCATAACCATAGATTTTGAATGGAAAATATACAAAACCCTCAGATCAAATCAATATAAAACTGAGACATGCAAGTACAACCAACCAAAAGGAAGAAGAGGTCCAGGAACTCCAGGCCCACTTGTAGGCCAACTCCACAACCACCACCATGTACAAGCATACGGAGGAGCTAAGCTATTCTAGAAGCTTTCAGATCATCCAATGATCAACTCTATAGCCTACATGCATTCAGGGTTGACAAAACAATGCCTTCCAATGCCATGGACTGAAACCAAGCACCCAACATAAGCTCATCAAACCATATTCATGACAACCCAAGTTTCTCCATGTGATCAGGAGCTAAGAACAAACACCCAACATGAATACTTTGCTGCAAATGACCATAGAATGAAAGAACATAACCACCATGCATGAGGGTTATTTCATACTATCAAACAAGAGCTCCAGATCAATATCATATTAAATGTAACCACATGATCAACTCCATTATACTCCATCTTTTCCATCCTTCAAATGCCTATTGTACCCTAAAAACAAGATCAACTGCAAGACTTCCACTCAAACAAGGATTAATAATCAACCAATTTCTTCCTACAGATTCTCTCAAGCTTTCCAAGCTAAGATATCACAACAGAAGATATACCCAGAACCTTAAATACCATGGAACCAACACATGCAATCTCATGCAACCATGGAACTACCATAGCTCTGATACCAATTGAAAGGGAAAAGAGAACCCAGCATGCACCTTACAACATCCTATATTTTACTTAAACATATATTTAATAAATTGATGCAAGCACATACTACTATGCCCTTAAAGCGGAAACAGACAGTTGATTTCCCATCACATTAACCCTTTCAAGGAAAGATAATGTAGCTTACATATCTAAATAAATTTCAGCAGCATAATGGCATATAAATTAACACTTTAAGAACATGAAACAAGAAGAATAGAAGAAAGATAGATAAAGAGAAGAGACACCAATATACGCGGGGAAAACCCTTTCGGGTAAAAAAACCCCACACTCCAAAGCATCGAACCAATGTATTAATCTACAACAACAAACATGTTACAATACACTTGCAGACTCAAAGCCTTAACATGGAGATTTACATCTTGCTCTTCTGGAGGAAAAATCGACAACACAATCCTGCATAAAACTCTTCTCTCACAAACTTCTCCTCAAGGCTCCAATTTATAAACTTTTGGCTATACAAGAAACCATCTGTGGTTTTACAAAACCATGTGCTTAACTTCTCAGCCAAGATTCCAGTCTAAAAATAAGCTCTCACGTCCAAAATGTTCTCCCCTATTTTTGACCCTTACAGTTGTTATAGAATCTATCATAATATCGCTAAAAATAGTCCTTCCATGATATACTACCATGTGGGCATCTTTTGACAACTAATATTTCAATTTTCAAGGCACCGACATGTGGCAAAAGTGCCAATTAAGAATTCAAACGCCCCTTCATTATTTTGGAGCCCAATAAAAATAATAACTAACCGTGGGAAAATATTAAATATAAATAAATGCTACGAAAAATATGCAAGGTTGAGACACCTCATTTCCCAACACTTACCAGATAAATCCCTATTACTCCAAGCCAAAACATCCTGCCCTGCCATGGAATTGCATTCATGAGAATCAAGAATCTAGGCCAACTCCTGCCTATCCTCCTTTGACCCTCCTAGAGGCCAATCCGAGGAATGCTTCCATCTAAGAATAGTAGCTATACCAATATTCCAAACAGACTTACAATGCTCAACCTTATTCCAACCGACAGTTGTAGAATGATCACAAAGAGACTGGAGGTGAGGGTAAACATAAATAATAGGAGGATGACCATCCCAAGAATCCCACCAAAAGAGAGCCTGAGAGCCTGTATGACATATCCAAAAAAGCCCCTTCTTAACCAACTGAGCAGCCGATTTGAGGGTATTCCAAATCATAGATCCCCTTCCTTCCAAAGGGAAACGGGGAACATCATAAGTGTTAACATCCTTAAGATACTTGTGGGTAAGAATACAGGCCCAAAGCTGATGCTAACTAGTACACCACCGTCAAAATAACTTGGCTGCGAGAGTTTTCCCATTCAAAATAGCAGAACACAATCCAAGGCCCCCTTGTTTCTGTAACAAACTCAACTTCAACTATGCTAGCCACAATTTTACCTAGTACAATTTAAACTTAGGGTCAAGGTCAGCCCTAACAACCGTCATCTTCATTGACCCAATAAAATTCTTTAACTATCACTACTTCTAAATATGAGAACCTAACAACTATCATCTTTATTGACCCAAAAGCATTCCTTGAACTATTACTACTTCTAGATATTAGAACCTAACAACTATCATCTTCATTGATCTGAACTATTACTTCTAGACATTAGAAGCTAACAACTATCATATGCATTGACCCAATAAAATTCCCGAACTATTACTACTTCTAGATATTAGAACCTAACAACTATCATTTTTATTGACCCAATAAAATTCCTTGAACTATTACTACTTCTAGATATTACAACCTAACAACTATCATCTTCATTGACCCTGAACTATTACTACTTCTAGATATTAGAACCTAACAACTATCATCTTTATTGACCCAATAAAATTTCTCAACTATTACTATTACTACTTTTAGATATTAGAACCTAACAACTATCATCTTCATTGACCCAATAAATTTCGTGAATTATTACTACTTCTAGATATTAGAACCTAACAACCATCATCTTTCTTGACCCAATAAAATTCGTGAACTATTACTACTTCTAGATATTAGAACCTAATAACTACCATCTTTATTGACCCAATAAAATTCCTGAACTATTACTATACTACTTCTAGATATTAGAACCTAACAATTATCATCTTCATTGACCCAATAAAATTCCTGAACTATTACTATTACTACTTCTAGATATTAGAACCTAACAACTATCATCTTCATTGGCCCACTAAATTCTCTGAACTATTACTACTTCTAGATATTAGGATATTAGAAAACTGAAGAGATAAAAAGACTCTCCACCATGTAGTTCTTGTTGTCACTTTAAACTAAGGATAAGGTACATTATAATTATCACACTTTAATAAAAAGAAAATACATTTCAATTAAAAAAATTGTCACATCAGACTCACTGACGCGCGTGCGTTGCTTAAAGATACATAATTGTCACAGACGCTTAAAACCGCATGATGATAAAGACTGTCAGACCTACGTGGTATAGATGAGGTTTGTCATTTTAGTTGCAGCATCCCAGGAAAGTTCTAAATTCTTAATACAGGGCATTGAGAATAATAATAGTGATAGTAGATAAATAGCTAAGCTACAAGTTAGAGCGGCTTAACAAGTTAAAAACAAGTTCTATTTCTGGATTTAATGAGTATTAATTAAAAAATCCCACCTGGTACTGAAGTATTAATTCTCACTGCTATTAAATCTTGATGGCATCGCTAGAATCCTCATATGTTATCTGACAAATTGACCGCCGTGTAAAAGCTATGATTATACAGCTGTAGGCTAGGATGTAGGATATATACGTTGAAGGCATCCAGATCCTACCCATAGATTTTATTCGCTTGAATTGCAGCATTGAGATCTGCACAAGTACTATTAACTTAATAAACATCATAAAAACAAGGACAGTTATTGGAGAAGTATGTACTATGTTTCAGACATAAGTGATAAAAACAAAGTGGCAACACTGACATGGTTGTAGTGGGCGATAAAAACAAATTGGGAACATTGACATGGTCGTAATCAGTACAGGCTAAGTTTGGATTAAAATGTACATTTTGTCCATTTAGGAAAACCCACATGAATTTCCTGCAAAAGCATCACCTGCAAAACTCTATTTTCTGACGTGATGCCTCACTTATTCTGTGGAGAATATATACAACTTGGCTCCTCTTCCCTACATCTCCATCCATTTTTCCACCAGTGGGAGGCTGCAAACACAAAGAAGAACGCCTGTTGCTGAGCATTAGGGAACCGTTTCTATCATTTATCAGGTACCCATTTTTGTCCACTGCTAAAAATGAGTCTGGTCATTTTTATATGGTTATCATTTTGGGCTTTTTTTTAAGATAAGAAAATGATAACAAGGACCAAATCGAGGCGTTTTTGTTGCAATGGAATACTAGTTTTTGATCGATACCAGTTTGAAATATCTTTTATAACTATTTTTATCAACATTGCTCTTGTTTACTTGGCAAAATGATATAAATCTACACAGATGATCCCAGAAAACTATTTTTCAGTTTGACATTAGCTTACATGATTTAGATAAGAGTATGGTGCGATTCTATATCAGAGGCCTTAGGTATTCTGTTAGTCTCTCTTAAGCCACTATGTTTTTGTTTAGCTTCACTGTTGAACTGCACGAAACAGCTAAATACATAAATCTTGTTGAGGCAAGCTAGAAGTACGGTAGAAAGATAAAATAAGAACTCACTTGAAACTAAAAACTGTGGGGGTAAACAAATAACTCCTAAATGAGTTCTGACTGAACGCTAACTCTTGTAACCTTTTACTCAAGCTTTATTATTATGTCTGATTTGGGTCATTATGTTTCACAAATAGGTAGAGACTTGAAACCCAGCATACTCAAGTAGCATTCATATTATTTTGACAGATTTGCTGCCTTATTGTTTCTTTATTCTTGTTTTAGTTTATAATAATTTAAGAATTTGACCCTTCCTGCTTTATTCCAAGTTTCCTTGGCTATTTCGATCTCCTTAAAACCCTTAACAAATCAAAATAGGACATGAATCTTGTGTAGATTCCTTTGACAAATCAAAATAGGATATGAATCTTGTGTAGATTTGTTATAGGACTTCAACAACAAATTAAAATAGGACACGATTCATCTTGTGTAGATTTGTTATAGGACCTCAACAACAAATCAAATTAGGACAAGATTCATCTTGTGTAGATTTGTTAGAGGACCTTAACAACAAATCAGAATAGGCTATGAATCTTGTGTAGATTTGTTATAAGACCTCAACCAGGGTCTAAATTTGATGGCCATATGGTCGTATTTAGATATTTTGGTAGTAAAATACAATCAAAATTTTAAAAAGATTGTATTATAGGAAAGGAGAGATTTTAGATAGTCTGTCAAAATTTATATAGAATTGTGATGATATATATATTTGTCTTATATATAATTTTAAACTTATATTAAGATATGTCATAGGATTTTAAGGGCACCTTTGAATGGATAACCGTCATAAAAAAATTGCTTGACAGGCAGGATCAACTGTCAAATTTAGGCCCTGACCTCAATAACTACAATAATTGTATAGCTTATTTCATAGTTACCAAATACTTTAGTTGATTTTTGTGGATATTTATAGTATTTGTTTGTTTTTCATTTTTATATATAAAATATGTTTAAAATGTTTTAAAAAACATAAATATAGTACCAAAAGGTGGTAAATGTACTTTTTAAAATTATTTAAGAGTGTTGAATAAGTTAATTAAATACAAGTGATATTAGATATGCAAGCCGATTTTGATAAATGAATTGAAGTGGATTTGATAAATGCAAGCCATATTGTGAAAGAAACGTCCAAGATAATTGTATAGTTTATTTCATAGTTACCAAATATTTAAGATTTTTGTGGATTTTTATAGTATTTTTTGTTTTTCATTTTATATGTAAAATATGCTAAAAAAGTTTTTAAAAACTTAAATATAGTACTAAAGGTAGAAAACATGTTTTTCAAAATTATTTAAGTGTTGAAATAAATTAATTAAATGCAAGTGATTATAGATATACAAGCTGATTTTGATAAATGGATTGAAGTGAATTTGCTAAATGCAAGTTTAATAAAACTACCAAATACTCCAGATTTTTGGAGATATTTATAATATTTTTTGTTTTTTCATTTTATATATAAAATATGTTTAAAAAGTTTTAAAAAACATAAATATGGTATTGAAAGATAGAAAACATACTTTTCAAAATTATTTAAGAGTGTTGAATAAATTAATTAGATGTAAGTGATATTAGATATACAAGCTGATTTTGATAAATGGATTGAAGTAAATTTGATAAATGCAAGCCATATTGTAAAGGAAGCCTCCACCATAATTGTATAGCTTATTTCATAGTTACAAAATACTTCTGATTTTTGGGGATATTTATAGTATTTTTTTTATGCATTTTATATATATTTAAAAAGTTAAAAAATAAAATAAAATAGTACTCAAAGGTAAAAAATATATTTTTCAAAACTAGTGAAGAGTGTTAATAAACTAATCAAATGCAAGTAAATATTAGATATACAAGCTGATTTTGATAAATGGTTTGAAGCAGGGCTTAAATTTGACAGTCAACCTTGGTTGTCAAGCAGTTTTTTTTATGACAGCTATCTATTCAATAGTGCCTTTCAAATAATATGATATATTTTAGTATAAATAAATTATATAAATATTAAAAACCAAATACATATATCATCATAATCTTATATAAGTTTTTACAGTTTGTCCGAAATCTCTCCTTTCATATAATACAGTCTTTTCAAAATTTCAGTTGTATTTTACAGCTAAAATTTCTAAATACAAGTATACAACTGTCAAATTTAAACCCTAGTTTGAAGTGAATTAATCAAGATATAAATTAACATGTGCTAAAATTAAATTGACTCTTTAAAATTTTTGGAATGTGAATTTACCTTTTCATCCATGATTGAACACTAAACTCTAAGACTTGATCCATGATTAAAAGACTAAGACAACCCCAAAAAAAAAACCCTAAGAAATTGGGAGCTTGGGATAGAATCACAGTAGCAATTCCTATGAAATTGTGATCCGGTCTAGAACCAAATTTGATCTTTAATGCCTGGAGCTTGGGATAGAATCACAATAGCAATTCCTATGAAATTGTGATCCCATTTGATGTTTGTGATCCGGTCTAGAACCAAAGTTGTTCTTTAATGCCTGCAAAAAGTATTTGCCTGGTTCTATTGAGGTAAGGACAACAATAGGGGTGCCATCAAATCGAGGCGTTTTTGTTGCAATGCACTAATATGACTGCATGTACCAGTTTCCAAATATATAGGTTTCAAATATCTTTTAGAACTATTTTTATAAACAATGCTCTTGTTTGGTTGTTAAAATGATATAAATCTACACAGATGATCCCAGAAAACTATTCTTCATTTTGACATTAGCTTACACGATTTAGATAAGAGTATGGTGCGATTCTATATCAGAGGCCTTATGCTGTTGTTCTCTCTGAAGGCAATATGATTTTGTTTAGCTTGACCGTTGAACTGCGTGAACGAACGTTACGTTTTGTTTAACAGCTAAATACATAAATCTTGTTGACACAATCTAGAAGTACAGTAGAAAGATAAATAAGAACTCACTGAAAACTAAAAGCTGCGGGGGTAAACAAATAACTCTCAAGAGATGCGTAGATGTGTTCTGATTTATGTTATCAGTGAGATATTTGAAAGTTGCCTATAAGAAACGGATTTTAAAATATATATACTTTTTCAAAAATTTGGATTTATTATAAAGCTTGTTTTTGAAGAAAAATAAAACTACTTTCTATAATACTTAAACATTCTAAAATCACTTAATCTTTTTTAATGAAATTTGTTTAAAAAAAAAAAAAAACTATATCTTTATAAATAAATATATTTTTATGAAATTTGTTTTATTAAAAAAATTTAGTTTCCAAGCCACATATTTATCTTTTTTAATAAAGTTTGTTTTGGAAAAAAAACAGAACTACTTACCATAATAATTAAATATCCTAAAAGACATGCATTTATCTTTTTTAATAAAATTTGTTTTGAAAAAAAACAAAACTACTTTCTATAATAATTAAACAACATTCTAAAAATTCACAAAATTATTAATAAAAATCACTTTCTTTAACAAAAAGTTGAATCAAAATAGGACATAGAATTTTTTTTATACAACATCAGGGTAGAGTCTAGACGACCAAGATAATTGTATAGATTATTTCATAGTTATCAAATACTTAATATTTTTATTGATATTTATAGTATTTTTTATTTTTTATTTTATATATAAATAATGTTCAAGAAGTTTTAAAAAACATAAATATAGTACTGGGAGGTAGAACTAGAGAACATGTTTTTCAAAATTATTTAGGAGTGTTGATTAAGTTAATTAAATGCAAGTGATATTAGATATACAAGCTGATTTTGGTAAATGGATTGAAGTGAATTTGATAAATGCAAGTGATATTATGAAAGAAATCTCCAAGATAATTGTATAGCTTATTTCATAGTTATCAAATACTTAAGATTTTTGTGGATATTTGTAATATTTTTTGTTTTTCATTTTACATATAAAATATGTTTAAAAAGTTAAAAAAAAAACATAAATATAGTATAGAAAGATAGAAAACATACTTTTCAAAATTATTGAAGAGTGTTGATTGAATAAATTAAATGCAAGTGATATACAAGCTGATTTTGATAAATGGATTGAAGTGAATTTGATAAATGAAGTGATATTGTGAAAGAAACTTCCAAAATAATTGTATAGCTTATTTCATAATTACCAAATAAGTCCACTAGCACATAACTTAGAAAATGAATGATAAGAATTGTAAAGTACTTTTTCTTTCAATAGTAGAAGTAGACTTTTGATGATTAACTTTAAAGTTCATTATCTAATGTGAAATTCATGTTAGCAACCCTAGCTTTGAGCTTTAATGTATAGTCGTTTAGTCTTATCATCTTCTCCTTGTTTATATTGTGCTACATGATGATTGTTCTCTAATGATCAATATTGTAGGGGAAATGTTCAATAAAGCATTTTCTAAATATCTAAAAGAAGAAATTGAAGCAAGAGGTAAAGAATAGAACTATGATAAGACTGTATAAGTGCATAGGTATTAAATCTATGAGGAAGCAATGTAGCAAGTAACTTGTCCTCATAAAAATAGTATAAATATATAGTTTTAAAGGACATTATGTGAAGCAATATGGGTTACCCCTACCATCATATAATGTGGAATTAGGAGCCATAAATACAATTAGTGAAGGATAAGAAAAAATGTCAAAAAGATACCAACAAATTATGTAATATTTCACTATTATAATCCTTATTTTGAGATCTTTGTAAATCCTTAACACGATTTCTACAAGTTGCGACTTTCTCATGATGATGGCCAATTAGTGTGAAATATTGTTTGATGTAGGAACAACAATGGGGCTTGAAATATCATCATAGGCATGTCGTATATTTGTATGTATATGAATATCATGTGTAGTAGTTGAGGAAGATGTATGAGTTTGACCATTAAGTGTTTGCATGTCATCCTCACACAACCGTAATAGAAATTGTAAGAGATCCTCTTGTTGTTCTTCCTTATTTGTGGTGATGCCATATGTTTGTTTATGGTAACTTATAGGTGAGGCATTATGATAATCATGTACTTAATAGTTAAATTTAAAAATATATCATGTGAAGGCATAAAATAATTCCTAGGAGGGTCAACATGGGCATCTAGGAATGGTGTATTAAAAATATGCATAGATGAAGTAATGAGATATCCTAAGAAATTGAAATATGAGAACCATCATGCAACATTTTCTAGGGGCCAAGAGTGAAGTAATTAATGAAATCATGTCAAAGTTCCTTGAATGAAGTGTAAGAAGTATTATGCATATCAAACCATTATAGGGCCACATCTATTAAAATTTTCTCTAAATTACTCAAAAAGGAAAATGTCATAACTTCAAATATGACTTGACATGTAAATGGGCATCTACATTACTATTAAAGCCATCAAGTATGAAGTCTTTGCTAAGAGTTGATATAACATGAGGCAATTCATCATGGATTAAAGAGTCATCAATATTATAAATAAATCATCAATAGATCATGAGCCAAAATATATAAAAGAGGAAAAATCATGATTCACGAGTGATATCATCATCATTAAGCAAAATATCTTCATATGTAGTCAAACAATGTACAACATCATCATCTATAAATGTAGAAATAGGACAAAGGGATGCACTTAAAGCCAAATCATGTTCATATTGCATAAATGAGGTATCATTATATTATGATTCATAGTGGTAAAGGTAGAAAGTTCGTTTAGGATGAATGATAAGGTGTCCATGACTATGATTTAGTAATATGAAGTACACATATGCTATGGATATCATAATCCATAAAAGAGGTATCATCATCATGAATCATAGTGGTAAAGCTAGTGACTTTGTTTAAGATGAAGGATAAGGTGTCCATAGTCCTATGATTTACCAAGATGAAGTACACAACTTTTAAGAATCGAGAGAATAGATGCACTAAGGAGTTTTAGATTTGGTATAAAATAAGAAATATTAGAAATTAGTTTGTAAAAATTAGCAATCTAATGAAAAGGTCCCAAACCTTAGGTCAATTAAAGAGCATTATACCTTGAAAGATAGTACACTAGCTAGGAACAAACCTTAATATAGGAAATAAGGACACTTGACAATTTTATATTTGAAAGTAAAGTGATTATAATTAGAAATATCAAATTTGACATAAGCAAAAAAAGGGATAACCCTATAGCAAAATCCTAGGGGGTGTAGGAAGTGTTGGGTTCACCAAATGAAAGGTTAAAAATCTCACCTTTTAAAATTATCTAATAGTGTATTAAAGGAACAAATTAATTAAATTGATACTCTATATGAATCAAATCTAATAAATGGATTGAAGTGAATTAACTAAGAGTGGAAATTTACAAGTGTTGAAATTGAAATGAGAGTAAATGTTTTGCATATCTCATAATGTGAACCTACTTGATTGCACATTGTGATAGAAGAAAGAAAATTAAATGTTAAGGTTGGTTTGTGATCAAGAGATTAAGACGACAAAATCTTGAGAAACTAGGAGCTTCGTATAGAATTACAATAGAAATCTTGACTTGCAAAATTACAATTATGTTGAAAATATACAATCTTATTTGACATCTACAATCCTATCAAGAAGCAAATTTTATTTTTTGGTACTTGCAAAAAAATTTCAACTATTGCTCTCTAATGCAAGGAAAATAATAGTGGTCCTAAGAAGCATTGGAGGGATTGCTATGCTAGGGTGTTGAAGTATTCTAACTTTCCCCTTGCATCTTGGTCAAGCCTTAAGGTTGAACCAATGGTAAAAAGATAGAATGCTCATTAAGGGGCATGTGAGTGTAGGTGTAGACAAAGGAGGTCATTGCAAACCTACTAAATATCACAAACATATTTGTGGAGGTGTTGTCCTACTCTAATTTAAAGGAATTGCATCAAGTGAATTGATGTAATATGATGTAATTTTGAAAAATGACACATGGATGATTACTTTAAATACATTCCTTAGACACATAACTCAACACCTTCTAGGTACCACTTAAGAAAATAAACATGCATATAAATTTTCTAATTCTATAGGACTCCATTAGGAATATAAACATGTGTATAATTTGGTTAATTCTAGAACGACCCCCTTAAGAACATAAGCATGAGTGCAAAATGTCAAACAAGAGAGCAAGATGCTAGGGTGTGCACTTTTTTTCTCTACAAGGATATTCATTATTTCTAAATAAATAAAATATAACATTTCTATAAACCGCGATACATAATTTTTCCCTTGATCTATATTTATTTTTAGTTATTAATTTTAAAATATGTAATTTATTTTTGTCTTTATTATGTTTTTGAAATAGATATTTTTTTCATATTTTAGATGCACCTTATAAAAAACTTTGTATAAAATTTGTTACCTCGGTTTATATGGCTTTGTTTAAATCAAATATAATAGCTTTCTATTGTGAAACTTTTAAGTTTCATGTACCCATATTTTAAAAATTTATATATTAAATACTACTAAAAATAGGCCTTATTTTTATTGTGTATAGTTCTCCATAACATACAATTTATAGTTCTCATATCCAATCATAACCTAAACATTAAATATGAGGGAAAATTAATTTATAATTCTCATATCCAATCATAATCTTAACATTAAATATTAGAGAACAATAATTTATAATTTTCATATCCAATCATATCCTAAACATTAAATAAATACATTAAACATGAGAAAGCCTGATTTAATAGAGCTCTAGTAAGATGAATAAAATAAGCAATGAGAATGTGACCTACCACCTATTGGGGTTATCAAAATAAATTTTAATGGTGCATGTAGAGGAAACTTGGAAATAACTAGATTGCAAAAATCACCAAGAAATAGTATATAAGGTCTTTGTGGAAGGATTTCCATGAGCCATAAATAATGATTTAGAAGCAAGAATAATAGTGAGAGGATTGAAATTAACATTGAATTTAAGATGCTCCAACTTGTGGATTAGTGGACTCTAAAATGTTTTAAATAATTTAAAACTAAACATGTTTGATAGGTACAAACTACTAAATGTGTCAAGAAAAAAGTTAATTTCCAAAAATTTTAGTAGCAAAAATTGTTATAAATTGATGAAGAAAGGGACATATTATGTAAGATTCATTAAAAGTGACGAGATACGGTACTATGTATAAACTTGAGGGAAAAAAGATGGACCTAAAAGAAAGTAAAGAGAATGATTGGAGCCAGAATCAAGGTAAATAGAATGATTAGAGAATGCATTCCAAGAATGTTAGAGGAAACTTGGGAATAACTAGATTGCAAAAATCACCAAGAAATAGTATATAAGGTCTTTGTGGAAGGATTTCCATGAGCCATAAACAATGATTTAGAAGCAAGAATAATAGTGAGAGGATTGAAATTAACATTGAATTTAAGATGCTCCAACTTGTGGATTAGTGGACTCTAAAATGTTTTAAATAATTTAAAATTAAACATGTTAGATAGGTAGAAACTACTAAATGTGTCAAGAAAAAAGTTAATTTCCAAAAATTTTAGTAGCAAAAATTGTTATAAATTGATGAAGAAAGGGACATATTATGTAAGATTCATTAAAAGTGACGAGATATGGTACTATGTATAAACTTGAGGGAAAAAAGATGGACCTAAAAGAAAGTAAAGAGAATGATTGGAGCCAGAATCAAGGTAAATAGAATGATTAGAGAATGCATTCCAAGAATGTTATGGTGGAGCTCTTTGGAGTAGTAGGGCGTTGATCGAATTAGTGATGGTGTATTTTAAGGGAAATATTTTGCAACATTTTAGGCTATCTTGTTCATAGTATTTCAATAAAATGCCATAAACTCATCCACTAATTCAAAACTTGCCACACATAGATCTAAACTTTAAAATCATTCGAGAATCTTATAAATACAATTCAAACATGCAAATTCTATTAAAAAATAGCATTATATTAAATAAATAAGTAATAATGAATAAAAATAAAGCTAAATATTATCACTAAATATGCAGATTTACCATTAGATTATATGAATCCTTGTTTTCCAAAGAGGGAAAAGGAGCAATTGGAACTATAAGTCTTCTACTATAAGCTAACTCCAAACCCTCCTACAAAATAAAGTTGAATGTATAAGAAGGCTAAGTTCCACCCAAATCTGAACCATCAAAAGCACTTTCTACACATATTTATAGCAACATGCTATAAATAAATAAAACAATTTCAAATTGATATCTCTTAGGATCCACCTAAGCTTTCATAATTGGAGATGTAGCCACCTTTATTCTCATGGAATTCAATATACTATGTAGTTATGTCCTTTTCTCTAAAGATAGAGAAACAAGTTATTCATCTATTTGATATCGGTTATAAGCTTGGAAAGGTCTTCTTGGATTGATTGTGATTATAAATCTTGTGAAATAATTGAATCTTGCACTCTAACTTCCCATGACAATGTTTCTTCGTCTTCTTCTTTCAAATTCTTAGCATTTTTATTATCATTATTTATTTTTTTAATTCATTTCTTACAATTTAAGATCTACTTCGTTACTTTAATTATTTTCAACAAAATTAATAACATAAACATGATACCTTTTATCTTATTGTCATTCTTTTTCTTAGAATACATGCCTTTTTCTCCCCATTCAAGTCATATAATCCCAAATAAGTTATTTGAACCTCTTTCCCTTCTTTGAAAGAAAAATGTAAACACCTAAAAATGTCGTGACCTTGTGAGCACTATTTTCACACCAATCACTTCTTAATTCCATGTTTTGCTATTAATTAAATAATTTTTAATTATTTAATTAATTCATTTTCCTATCTCTAGCCTATAATTAAATAAATTTTATTTATTTAATTATTTGTCTATTTTCCTTTATTTTCTTCTATAATTAAATTTTAATTATTTTAATTATTCATTTTCCAATGTCTCCTTCACTTAGTTAATTTAAATAAATAAATATTTATTTAAATTATAGCCCTTACCTTAATTAAATAAATCATATTTGTTTAATTATAGGTTCCCACTCATTCTCCCATTTCAAATAAATTAAATAAATTACCCAAATTTTTTAATCTAAAAATTCCTACAACTCATCATATTTTCAAATTAAAAATTCTCTCATCTTTTTGTGAGGGGGAAATCTTATTCAATCCTCACCATTCATTTCATTCAAAAGTCAACACTCAATCTACATCCTGCATTCAACCCTAGCTTTCTATAAAACCACTCCTCTAGCCTCATTTTCTCACTTCCTAACTTGTTGAGCACAAGAATACTCTCCAAGATTTTACTAAATTAGTTCATTGAGCTTCTCATGAGCGTTGTAGGTCTGCAAATCTGAGAACATCATAAACAAAGTTAAGGAGAACAATGGAGGGAAGCCAAATGTAGCATAGGAATTTAGTTAGTTTGCTCTCATGTTTGATTTCTAGGTTGTTTGCACTCCATTGATGAGTTAGGGCTTGTGTGGTTTAATTTTAACATGTTTATCTAATTTACCCTGACTTACAGGCACTAAGGTCCAAAATCTTTTCTTGGTACCAAAATTATGGTCATACTATTATGTTTTAACCATGTCTATATATAATTTAAACATAGCCACCACTAAATAGTTCCTATTTTACATCCCAGTGTGAATCTATTGTCACAAGATCATTTTTTACTCCTTAAGGTGGGAGATTCAGATCTGACGACGAAAATTCTTAGGCCTGCAGATGGGGAAGACCCACCAAACATGAAGTCCATCATTTTTAGGGAGACATATGATTTATAAGAAATTGACACTATGTTATCTTGAGTCATCATATGGTTTTGGCTAGCCAACAACCAGTAGAAGGGATTTCTATTGGGTGAGGATAAGTTGAATCTTCTTTGGGAAGTTAGTCATAGCATTGAGGGTCAACTGGGGATTTGAAGAATATTTACTATAGTTGTCTTTGAGCTATTAATCTAGCTTTCTATATAGCTTGTTGTTCTATAAGAGTGTATTCAAGTTTATTTTTGGCCAAATTTCTTCTAATATCCCTCTTTGACAAGGGAGTGTGCCACTAATTATGAGATCTAAGGATGCTCTTCCTACAACCCTTGCGAATGTCAGATGGGCGGGAAGAGGCCCAAGAAATGTTTAATGGCCCTTCGAAATCTATAAATGAACACATGGATTTATGGGCATGTAAGAAGAACACATTACTAATTTTTTTCGATTGTGTAAATTCAACTACTTTTATAGGCAATATTATAAAAATCTTTCTTAATTTACCAACAATAGAAGTTCAAATGTTTTGGTTGCAACTCCATTATTATTTTATTTTAGTTTAGAATATTTAAGAATTATTTTATTTTTATTATATTTATTTAATAGTATTTTATTTACTTAAAATATTTTTAAAATTGTGGTGGAAAGTCCGTTAGGAGAGGTCAGGTGGGTTAAACTTTAAAAAGGCCATTCATATCATTTTAAGGTGCCACTAAATCAAACAATCATGGCTCATTAACTCCTATCAAGATATGTAGTCCCTAGCTAGTGTGAATCGACGGATGGAATGTTTCTCACGCTCGGGCGACTTTGTAGAGGTTTGGTGACAAGCTAGATTTGACAGTGAATAGGACATTGCCATCAATACGAAGCATGTATCCAGACCATCGATTGCTTCTCGACTCCCTCTATAGCATTCATTTCCTTTTGAGTCTCTATTCATCAATAATGCCTTTAAAGCCAAAGGTGTTGTTCTTTTTGGTGGATTGGTTCAGGTGTGGTGGGATGGATACCCCCATTCGCTTGATGAGTTCCAAGAGACAGATGGCCTTCTTGGGAGGGATCACAGACCTGTGTCTCAAATGTATTCTCAAAATTCAGGATGAATTGGTGCTAGGGGCAGTCAAAATGGTTTTGGGGAAGGAATTCACGTGGAGGGAAGTGAGCGTTATCGGGTTGACACAAACATCAGTTTCAAGTTCATTGCTTCTCTTCTGGATTTGAATGTGACAAAGACTTGGGTGGAGATTGTGTCTCGCAGACTTTTCATTCCCAATGTGCTCAGTGGGTTGGATGAATCGTTGGAGGTGGCAACCTTTGGAGCAGGACTGCCTTGGCCCAGAGATATCCATCTTCTGCAGAAGCTAGGTAGTGTGGTCAAATATTTTACTTTTATTCTGGATTTGAAGGGTGAAGACTTGGTGTGGTATAGGCAACATGCTCGGATTGGGGCAAACTATCTGTTAAGGGTTTGTCAGATTCTAGAGGTGCAGGGGATCGATTAGGCTGAATAATTCAACCTTAAACTACATAAATATGAGACAGAGGCGTAAGGTCTTATTGGTTTCCAATCGAGCAGTTGGGTGATAGTCTTTGCGTTTTGTTAGTATATAGTTCAGTGGTTCGATGGCATAAAAAAATCTATGTATATACTCTGTATTGTCCTGGTCTGAGTCACAACATTTTCCTTTCTATCTATGTAATGTTCTGGTCCTGTGTGGCTAATATACAAGGGTATAGTGTTAGACTTATGGCATATAACTGAGAGGTGGGGTGAATCAGTTGTGCAAAACTTTCCCTTTTTAAACACTTGAATCTTCTTTAGTGATTAGCATAATATTAATCATGAAACATAAAGCATTTAAATCAGAAGCAGAAACATATCAACACATATGACACCAAGATTTTGACGTGGAAAACCGGGTTAAGGGAAAAACCACGGGGTGATTAACCTAAGAATGTATTCTCTGTTAGAAGAATAGGAAGAACAAAAAATGACACATGCCAATTAGGGCTCATTACCTGAGCACACTGCTCACAAGAGGCTCACTTCCTACAAGAGACACACTGTCTACAAAGGAATAAGTATCACCTTTATGAACTGGAGAATAGCATCTTCAGCATGCTTGAATTAGTTCCATTTAAGCCCAATACTTCTGCTCTGCCTTTCGCACTTCTCTTCGCTACCACACACTCATCACCGCAAGACACACTTCAAAATGAATTCACAATCCCTTATTTATACAAGGCATTGACTTAGGAACAATCATCTAAGTCGGCAAACACCTACAAGAACATCCGCAAGATGTGTAATACATCCGGTCGGCCAGTCTCAAGAAGAACACCAATATCCGTGGTTATTCTTCAAATGCAAACTCTAACTTCAATGCAGACCACCAACATTAACTGGACATGATCCAACGATCATCATAAGCTTCCTTGAATTACCAAAAACATCCACACTTCATCATCCTACTGGAATTCTTCTCTCCTTCATCTGGAGCTACAAGAACACGGTCTGTCATCACTGTCACAAATGAATAGGCACTTCCGGACCTTCAACCCATGAACTAATCTAGTTGATACTTCACAGGGACATCCTCAACACTCCCTTAGATCCGCAGAATGGGATAATGAGATATCGGATCTCACCGGACCTATCTGTGGCACTCTGTCACCTCTGAACACCTGCCGGAACCGGTTCTACTTGAGCGACCATAACTTCTTCAGATCTTCATGCGGACCTCTGAAATCTTGACTGGAGTATCTCAAGACTTATATCTACAAACCCTTTAAACTGCATCCTCTGATCCTCAACCTATTGAGGACTTTTAACTTCTTGTCATCACTGTTCTTCACTGTTCCTGATTGAGATTTATTTTCTCAATATCCTCAAGATAGCTCATCTAACCCTTCTCATTAATGCAACATGAGTATGTTGACATCAATGACAACATCGGTTAGGCCCATACTTGCAACATATAGGTATGTCCAGGGGATGGTGGATTGCAACCAGTAAGCTACTTTTATGAAGTGTCAGAAAATGTATAACTTTTTTTGATATCAATATATAGAATTACCATTATGTAGAAATTTTTTTTTTTTTAAAATAAAATAAAATAAAAGTAGCAGTGTGTATCTTTAGAAAAATCTATGTAAAAGATGTGGAAACATCATTTTCAAGGGGCCTATTTCATTTAAACCAAAGATCCACTCAAAAATAGGCAATAATGATATCTTTTGGTATCTTTGGCATATATTTTTCTAAAGATACATATTGATCGTGTGTTATTTTTTATTATTTTTGCATGTTGGCTCTTTAATAGTTTTTGTTAGCACACTGAGGGATTACACTCCACCCCCCTTGTCGTCATTATAGAGTTTTTATTATTTTTGCATGTAGGCTCTTTAATAGTTTTTCTTAGTAGCTCAAGCATTACACTCCACTCCTTGCTACCACTATAGAACAAGTTAATTTATTTTACTTTAAAACTATTTATAACTTTTATTTATATTGCTTAGTCTATTTTCATATGAAAAACACTATTTTTGTTTATTTAAGAATTATTTCATTTATTTTATTTTACTTTACAACTATTCAAGAATTATTTTATTTTATAATGAAATTTAGTTTGTAATATAATTTATTTTGATTTTTAATGTTGTAATAATTTTAACTTTCCATTGTTATAATGTATTATTAGTTAATTAAACTAGTATAGATATCTTAACGACATCTATATAATTTTTTATAGTGTATATATATTGAATATATATTATACACATAGGTTTAGTCCTACTTAGGTGAGTCATTATACAATCTTGACACATGTCAAGGTTGTTAGGAGATTAGTTGAGGAGTCATCAAGTCTCCTACTAAACTAGCCACTCACGCTAGTTTGTAGGGAGTCAATTTGATGACCAGTCTTAGTTGTTGAGTCTTTCTCTCAACTACTAACTACCATTGGTGTCCTATATGTACTCATCTTCTGCACTGTTTATGCATTGCAATTCCTAATTGTTTTCACTCCATGTTATAATCAGCTCATGCTTAGTAGATTCGTTGTTTTCACATGGTATCAAAGCTGAACTAAGATGTTGTTGGTTCATCTTGGAGACATGAATTCTGGTCATTCATAGTTGCTATTTTAGAGGTCGACACCCTAGTCAAATGCTAGGCTATGTGTTGTTCGTGGAGTTTATCCGTGGTCTCTATTCAGAAGTAGAACAACAAGTGAGCAAGTAGAAAGGAATCGCCAAAACTTGCATTTGGCCACCATTTGTGTGTTGGCTTATGCCCTCACACTCTGCCCGAGCAGAGGTGGTCGACTAGTTGTTTGAGGCATTTGCTGTTTGAGGGCTTGTCTGAAGAAGAGCCACGCCCTGTATAGAAAGGGTTGTGCCTAAAGCAAAGGTCATGTCTTGTGAAATAAGGTCATGGACCTCTAATAGAGGTTGAGCCTCATGGTTGTCGTCATCTTTGTCCACGCTCTCACAATTCTGGCAAAAGGGTTTGCCTTCTCTGTTGAAGCCCTCACGAGTTGCCTCACACCTATACATAAGTGTCTTCTCTACTGAGCTTACACCTATACATAGTGCTCTTTGTGGAAGGTGTCAGAGGGTTGATTTCTAGAGGATGATTGTTGTGAAGGCTCCAATCACTAAACCAAACCAAGTTTAATTCAAAGTCTCAATCACTGTAGAAGGAAGATGCTGAAGGTG
Organism: Cunninghamia lanceolata; assembly: GCA_027924645.1. Taxonomy (NCBI): domain Eukaryota; kingdom Viridiplantae; phylum Streptophyta; class Pinopsida; order Cupressales; family Cupressaceae; genus Cunninghamia; species Cunninghamia lanceolata. The sequence goes on from BSBN01000977.1 coordinate 8,093,167, forward strand.
TGAAGGCCGTAGCTCTGGGCCACACACCACAGAGGTGTGTGGAACCATCGGCAAGAGGGTTACCATAGACCCGCGCACCATAGGAGAAGAACACAGTGATCTGCATAGGGTGCGCACTGGAACCCTAGGCACTCATGCCTCATGTGACGCACTAAGGAGGCACGATCTAGGCCCCTCTTTGTACCATTCACATTGACCTTTGTGATATTCAACGGCCTCTACTATGTTTTGTGTTGATAGATCTCGGCGCCCAAGGAATCCTACACCAAGGTCTCTACGTTGCACTCTGTGGACGGACCTATTTTTTGTAACCTACTCTCAAATTTGAGGCCAAAACAGAGGAGAAGGGTGTTCAAATCTACATGCCACCTCTGGAGGTTTTCAACGCCCAGCGTGCTTCTGTCGCAACACCCTGCAACAATGGCTACCACTGCCATACCCTCTGCACATTCCCTTTCATTCTTTTCTTTTAGTTTGCCCTAATTTAAGCATTTGGCCTGATTTCTACTTTCTAGAAATCTTCAAAATAGTATTTAAAAGTGTTTCTTTAATCTACAAATGTTTATTAAAATCCATTAGGAAATAAACATTACAAATACAAATTTGGAGGGGGATGCTTTTTTAGATTTAGGGTAAATTAATTTGAGGCAAAGTTGAATTGAGAAGAGTAATGGTTCTTTATAAAACCATAGTGTTAAGTGCATTTTTTCATTCCAAAATTGGACAGACCATGTATATGCACTAAATTATAAAGTGCCGCAAAGAAGGGGGGAACAAAGTAAGGGGGTATCATCGAGTTAGTTTCTCTATTTTCTCTCTCCATACTTTTAAGTTTGGAATTACAACTCATCTACATAGTTTTATATGTGTGATAGACTTCAACAAGAATCTTTGTTCACATTGTGACCTTGAAAACACCCAAGGGAAGGTCATTGAACAAAGTAAGTCACCTCATAAGTATAACTCTAAATACTATAGAGGATTATGTCACTTAAATTAACTTAATGAGGTTGTAACTAAAAGAAGGTGGATCGAATGATCCTTGGTTGAGAAACAAGTGGATCGAATGATCCTTTATTGAGAAACAGGTGGATTGAATGATCCTTCAAGCATTTTTTGAGAGCCTATGGTAAATGATCCATAATCTTGCAACAGATTCTCATCACTTCATGTCTCACAATCAAGAGCCTATGGTAAATGAACATGAATCTTACATCAGATCACATCTTAAATTTGGGTAATGTTCCTGAATACTCATGATACTAACATCTATGGAGTGATTAGTTGTAATTCAACATTGACATCAGTACACAAACAACTTTCAGATTCATGCATCTTTTTTGAACTCAGTAGAAAAAATGTTTGTAAATGCACTCATAAAATGCCACAAAACTGAATGTGTCTTCCACATGGAGGGAAATTGAGAAATTTTGTACTTACATTGAATTATAAAGTGTAATGGGGGGTTGTACCAATCACAACAATGGATCCTCGTGATTCTCACCTCATTCGTATGTGCCTTGATGCGCATCCTTTTTCAAGTTCTTGCATTTTTTTTGGACCTACATCTTGGTCTACTTTCCTTGCACATTTCAATTGGTCTTCTTATTTCTCTTAGCATTAAGGGGGGACTATGATGTGTTACATGATAATGCTTCTTCAATGAAGCAGTGGGGGAATCTTCTTTTTTAATCTCTCGCATGAGGGATTATTCATGTGGATCATTTTTTGAGATTATAGTACTCCTAATCATAGCACTATATGTATTTTTGACTTCACAAAGTTTGATTGACTTTGTGTACATCGTTGAGTAGTGTTTGAATGTTCACTCATGCATCATCTTGTATCTCTTATCTCGATCTACATTTCATGAAGGTTCATTGATTCCAAAAAACACCAGTGCATCATCGACAAAGTTTACAACTTCTACATGCTTCAGGAGTTCCTCATCATGATGTTCTGATCATTCAGGGACATCTTTTCAGAAGGTCTTAAATCCTTCTCTTTTCTCTCTTTTGGAGGGTAGTTTTTTGCCACTGGGTTTTCTACCTTTCTCTGTTTTTGAGAGATTGCATTGTTCATGGGTACCTCACCAGGATTTGTAGCCGGGACTCATTTCATCTATGCCCACCTAAGCTATGCTTAAGGGGGGTGTTAGTGTATATATATTTAATATATATTATACAAATAGGTTTAATCCTATTTAGGTGAGTCATTGTACAATCTTGACACATGTCAAGGTTGTTAGGAGGTTAGTTGAGGAGTCATTAAGTCTCCCACTAAACTAGCCACTCATGCTAGTTTGTAGGGAGTCAACTTGATGACTAGTCTTAGTTGTTGAGTCTTTCTCTTAACTACTAACTACCTTTGGTCTCCTATATGAACTCATCTTCTGCATTGTTTATGCATTGCAATTCCTAATTGCTTTGACTCCATGTTGTAATCAACTCATGTTTAGTAGATTCATGGTTTCTGATAATTTTTTTTAGAAATATATTATTTTATGTATTACAAATAGATGTTTGTTTTTGATATAGATAAAAATTAGATTTTTGAAAGGGCCCAAACCTTTATACAAAACAACCAAAAGGTAGATGGAACAAGTATCATGAGATATGGAACAAACAACACAAAGATGACAACCCCACTACGATACAACAAAATAAAACATCAAGATCTAGACAACCCTAAATCTCGATCTAGAAAATCTTACTCCCTTTACTTGAGGGTGTAAAGCAGAGACAGATTTAGGGAGTCCTTTTTTTTTTCTCTGAACAACTATCAAGAGAAAGTATGGATTCCTCAACTGATGCCTCAACCATAGATAGATCATGCAAGGAGGGGGATTGACCTGCTCCTAAAGCTGGAAGAGTTGATTATAGAACTGGAGTTGGGAACTCCACACCACCTGATATGGAGGGGGCAACAACCTTTAGTGATTTTGGTCTGGGAAAGAAGTCTTAGGAATGACTCATTGCAACCTCACTCACTAGCACCCCACATATGCAGGGGAAGTGGTGGAGAGGACTCAACATCCTGAGAGGACTCATTGCCTTGGGATGGTCCATCCATCGAAGGGTTAGAAGCATTGATCATCAAGAACATTCTTCCAACATAGCCTCACCCTTGCGACAGGAGTGGGGACAAATGGAGGCTAGGTATCTAGTTGAAAAACATCATCTACATTTGAAGGGGAGGCCCTCGTAATCTAGTTGTTGTGTCCAAGATCTTTCTCCCACCTTGAAAATAACATCTCCATGAAGGGGTGATATGTCAATGTCAACCAAGCTATAGCCAAATGTAGAGGGCCCCATGAATGAGGTAGTGGATTTAACCATAAGAAAGTGTCCAATTACATTATTGATGTCCTTGTAGCATGAATCTTCCAAAATTCAATTGGGAGATTCGAAAGTTGAGAGATTCAGAAGCCTAACCCAGTTTGGTCTACTGTTGAGTGGTTCGGTGAGTGGGTTGAAGGAGCTAGACCATGGTTTGATGGAGAGGGATTGCACTCCCCACAACCAAACACTATTGTTAAGCACAATATCCCGCTCCTATGGTGTTGTGAAAGTCACAATGAAGAAGCCCCTTGCATAGGGGAAGAGCTCAATCTTGCTCTCCATGAGGGCTTTCTAAGAATCCATTTGTATAGGTCAGGTAAACTTGCAAATCACCACATGGTGTTGATAAAACTCTTTATTGTCTACAACATCTTGGCCACACACCACAATCGGGGGAGGATGAATGCATGGCAAAGGATGAAGCAAGACATTTTGTGAGGGGGGCCCATGAACCAGTGACCTTGTTACAACCACAACTTGACACCAAGGAGGGGAGGATTCTATGCATTCTATCTCAGGAAATAGGGAAAGAAATGAGCCACATCCTTTAGAGGTTGCAAGAGACTTGTAATGCCCAGGAGAAAAACCAACATGCATCGAAGAGGAAGTTGTAATAGGGATTTCTTTAGTATGGGCATTGTGGAATTCTTTTCCAACACCATCCCCCATAGTCACGGATCCAATCTGACGGTCAGGTGAGCCATTCTATAGACGAGGATCCATAGTATCACCTACAGAATAAGAATGTGTTCCAATGAGCTTTGTGAGTGGACCTGCAATAGCATGTGCATGGACATAAGCGTGAAGAGGAGCAAGGGGGGCATTTTGAGATCTATGATTTTTATTACAAAAGAAATAGTAAATAAAAATGAAATAATTTTTAGTAAAATAATGTACATCTAAAATAACAAATAGATGCATGTTATTTTAGTTAAAATTATTTTATTTTTATTTACTTAAGAGTTATATTATTTTACTTTCCTAACTATTTAGAAATTATTTTATTTTATTTATATTGTTTATTGAAAATTTCTTTTTATTTATAAAGGAAATAATATAAATATAAATATAAATAAATAAAGTAAATTAATAGGAATAAAATAACTTTGAAGTAAATAAAATAACTCTTGCTAAATAAAAATAGCTTTTCACATTACAATAAAAACAAAAAAATCGTATAAAGTAGAATAAAATAGTTCATTTTTGCATAGATGTATTGAATTAGTTTTATTTACTTTACAACTATTTAATAGTTATTTTAGAATTTTATTTTTTAAAATATAAAAATATATTTGTTGTATTCTATTTTTGAATTTGATACTTTATTAATGTCAAGTAAAACATTAATATCATTATATTTATACTAGCATACCTATCTTTAGAAAAATCTATCTAAAATATGTTGAGAGATATCCTTCTATTAGTTGAATAGGCACATAAAATATGCACCTTGACAAGGATTAGGCACATTTTTGAACATGTAAACAACATTATTTTTATTTTACTCTATATATGTATGTGTATTTTAAAAGGAGTAGAAGGCTATTTGTAGTCTTAAGTCTTTCAAGTGATAATGATAACACATGATGTTATTACTCCATGCTCATGCTCTGTTTCCACTTATACTCATTATTCACTTTAACTTGGTCTCTCACCCGCAAATGGTTCCTACAGTCTTACTATCCCGCTAGTGACAAGAATCAACAGTAATGATAAGGATTATCAAAATAAGCAATAAACGAACTCATACATGCGATAGGAGCATACAACTGTCTGTGAAGTGACAGGGAATAGTTCAAAGCATACTTACAACTTTCTTTGTAATGACAGGAACTTATTAAATCAAATAACTAACATAAACCACTATCAACAAATATTTTCTACAATCTACACCATCGAATACCAAGAATGACATGAAGTATGATCATGTATATTATATCAACAATGAAAGCACAAGACACTATTCATGAACTGATTCCCAACTAATCTATACCCTTATCATAATATGACAATACATCATAGGGCCTGGAACATCAACGTAGACTTAGCTATAGAAAATTAATACTAATGCCTGCCTTTTCTTCTATCATCTCGACTCTGCTACTTGTCTTCTCACAAACGCATTCCACCTTTTACATTCGCTTCGTCTTGACATTATTCTATTTTCTCTCTCAACCTTCAACCTTCCTTTCTCTGATCAACAAGAGGTTCTGTATCTTCGGCCTCAATCTACAACTTCCACTCAGCGACTTAGCTTATTGATCATTTTGCATTCGGCCTTCTTTCAATCTTATTGCAGCCTTTCTTTCTTATTGGCCTCCTCAGATTGCATTCGCACCCTCTTTTATTCTCAGCCTTAGATCTTGTTTACAGCCCTTCAATGTTCGTTCCTAACCTATGGCCTCTCTCTCTCTTCTTTATGCGTGCGACCTTAGCTAGATCGGCCTCCTTTATTTTCTATGTATGGCCTCCTCCACCTCGGCCTTCCTTCTCCTCTTTTATCTGTTCGACCTCCTTCAAATATAGCTGCGACTCTTCCCCTTCTGCAGATTCCTTTCTATCTAATTGCTCAAAACAGTAGAATCAATATCTAACTCATCGAGTGATGGTTAGTTTTGACAGAGAACAGGTCGGCAGTTACAAAAGCCCATTTAATTGGAATGTATTTCACTCTCTTACTCTATTCTGCCACTATCTATCCTTCTCTTCTCATCCTTTTCCTCTATTTTCTGCCTGACTCATATTTTCTGTTTGTTTGTAGCGATGATTCTCTCTCCATTACCAACGATCTTCCACAACTATTGACAGTTTTCAATTCCCTTATGTATTTCAGTTTTGTCATGTTGGCGACAGGAGGTTCCTCTTTACCAAATCCAGATTTATGGCAATAGGAGCTTATCAGGAGTGATAGGAGCTTAATGTAGCATGGCTTATTCCTGAAAGAAAACAAAAACAAAAAATTGCAAACGACATAAGAATAAAAAATTTGTTAAAACATGATGCCCCTGCATCAGATAACTATAGATCAAAATCTATTAAATGAAATACACATATGTATTGAATTTGAGATTTAAAGGGTCGGGAGCTGGATGATTGGCCAAAGCTTTTTGTGGTAGGTATGAAGTCACGATGTCTAGAGGGTGTGTCGCATGAGTTGGCGCACTGCAAGTTATATATAGATATGCAAAATAAATGTACTTTAAAGTAAAATAAAATTGAATCTCTTTTATATATTTACATAAGAGGTGGATAAGCTATGTATTTAAAAATGTTCAAAATATTTAAGATATCAATCTTGAGTTAATTTTATTTACTTAAAGAATTATTTATAAATCTTAAAAGATTATATAAAGGTTTGTATATAATTTATCCACTTTATATATATATATATATATATATATATATATATATATATATATATATATATATATATATATCCACTTTATATATTTATATTATTATAATACTTTACATAAATAAATATAGGATTATATATAAATATATGTATTTACATAAGAGGTGGATAAGTTATGTATTTAAAAATGTTCAAAATATTTAAGATATCAATCTTGAAATAAATTTATTTACTTAAAGAGTTATTTTATTTAAGAATTATTTTATTTTGATTTCACTAAGCTGGTACCTGCAAAACCTAAGGCTCCGAAGAAACCAAAGATCCTTTCAAGGGTACTTGAAGATAAGGGGCATAAAATTTTGGAGATAGCAAAACCCCCACAGGATGCAACTGTTGAAAATTTTGATATGAATGACTACTCAATTTCTAGGGTTGAATTGGGCAAAATCACCCATGAGAGCGCTAAAAATGATATGCAGTCAGCCATGGATATCCTGATCCAGAAGTTCGACAGGGAAAAAGAAATGAAAGATTACTGTAAGGCAAAGGCAGAACAGCTGACTGCAGTGGTAAGAAAAATCACTTTGAATTCAGAAGCAGTTATTCCAGAGGCCGTTTCTATAGAAGACCCTGTCATTCTGAAGGCAGAAAAGACTCACCTCAGAGGAAAAGTACTTGAAGAGTACTTAGATAGGATGCGAGCCCAGGGAATCTCTTTGCTCACGGAGGTATTTGAGAAAACAGATAAGATGAGGAAAGTAAGGGCAGAACTCAATGATCTCATTGATGCCATCTCTCAAGATATTGAGCGCACAGAGGATACTCATGATAAGTGGGTGGAAATGAGGAAGCTGAAAATAAGTACCTTGATATCCATTGGCGCCATTTCTAACAGGGATTCATACACTGAAACAAAGGAAGCTCTGATGTACAGGAGCAGTATGCTAAGGAATTTGGTCAAGGATCTTGAGGCTACAAAAGAGATCAGCGAAGAAAATGATGTCAACCTTTTGCATAAGTTGGAGGAACTGCCTTGTAACTTGGTATCGCAAGATAACCAATTCCTGTCAGCAGAAGAAATGGTCAAGGAATTTGAAGACATGTTCCAAAAAGAATTTGAAGATAAAGTGTTTTCAATAACTTCTGTGGACAACCTCTTGGACAACCAGTTAACCTTGGACAATCTGAAAACCAGGTTAACCAATCATGCCAAGTCAATCACTACAGTAAGGAACGCCATAGTGAGGGCCAGGATGACCTTCAAAAACACATTCAACCCAGATAGCATTGAAATGCAGGCGACCTTCACTATGTATGATCACCACGTGAGAAAAAGTGGTGACACAAATTGAAGCAGCTGGTTTTTTTCCTTAGTTTATTTTCTGATTTTCACATGTACTTTCAAAACAATTTTGGACATTTTTACATGTACATTTTCAATATGTAATTACATGTAAAAATATAGGAAGTCCCAAGTCAATAAGGACTCCTATTTTTGAATAAGTCAAAGTAGTTGTAGATTTCCTAGATTTTCTCAAGGTCTTTCCCTATAAATAAAGGGGACCTCTTTTGTAAATATCTATCTTTTGTCTATGGCAAGAAAACTCTGGCGAATTGAAAAGCAAATCAAGACTTTGTGCTTATTTGAAAATCAATATTCAAATATTTATCAATACAAGAAAGCAAGTTTAATTCCAATCTTTGTCTTGGGATTATTTGTGTTGTGATAGTTTTGTTCTTATGTCTTGCTATCATAATCTTATTTGAAAATAATTGAAGTGTGGAGTTTGTTTCAAGTGATTGAAGAGCGCTCTTAATTTGATTCTGATAAACTTTGTGTTATCAAATTGGTTGTGGGTTATATGTTCATGTTTGTGAGAATACAACAGTTTGGGGACTTTGTGCTGCAAGTTGTTATATTTGAATTACTTTTATCATATTGAAGAAGAGTGAAGACTTTGGGCTGCATTCTACTTCAAATAGTTCCGGTTACAAGTAGTGAGTGAGGTAACAGAAAACTTTGTGTTTCTGTGATACTGTGATAATTTATAGGTTTTATATCAAGAGTTAGAAATATAAACATCTATTCTGAAAAAAGAGAATGAGATGAGATGGAACCACCACAAACATAGTTTTTAGTGTACATAAATTTGATAAGTGTTTGATTTACAAAAGTTAAGTAATTAGAGGGAACCTCCCCTTGCTGAGAGGAGAGACTTTGTCTCATCATAGCTGTGGCTGATATACCCATTTTGCCGTTAGCGAGTTAACGACAAAATATTCACCCAACAACATGGAAGAATACTTTGAATATGAGGAAATTGAAGATTTAGAAAAGGTGAAATTTGCAAAGACAAAGTTGAAAGGATATGCTTCTATATGGTGGAAAGAAGATCAGTTGACAGAATGGTGACAAAGTTGAAGAATCACTTTATACCTGCTGACTATGAGTTGGAGCTGTTGAAAAGATTGTAAAACCTGAGACAAAAGGAGAAATCTGTGAAAGAGTATACTGAAGAATTTCATAAAATGATCATAAGGATAGGACATAGTGAAGTAAGCAAGGAGAAAGTGGCTAGATACATCAATGGATTGAGGTTGAACATTCAAGAGGAACTAAACTTGGTAGGGATGACATCTTTGGAGGAAGCATATCAGTTTGCCCTAAAATTTGAAGAGACGCTGAATAAGAGACATGATCAGAGACAAAGAGGCAGAGGAGGTAAATTTTAGAGAGGTATGACTTATTCCGGAGGAGATAGATCATATCCAAAGCGAAACAAGTTTGACAACCCATTTAACAAGGAGGACAGAGATAATAATGCTTACCAGAGAGATGACAAAAATTTTTACCGGAGAGGAAACTCTAGTGCATATCGGAATGAAGGATATAGAAGAGAGGGAAGAGGATTGGATAAGAGAACATTCAGAGGTACTTGTTTCAAGTGTGGAGGTGAAGGACATAGAGCATTTGAATGTAATCAGGGTAGTACAAATAAGAGTACAAAACATAGTGGAAGAGCAACATATGTTGAAGAAGAACCTATTGAACTGAGTGATCCCTATTCAGTTGGTAAACCGGAGAAAGGGGAATCATTTGAGATGAGGAGAGCACTATTTCAAGTAGAAACAAATGAGGAACCACCACAGAGGAAGAGTTTGTTCAGAACTAGATGCAAATCAGGAGGTAAGTGTTGTAAAGTTGCAATTGATAGTGGTAGTTCAAATAACCTAGTTTCAGAGGAGATGGTGACTAAGCTGAAGTTGGAAAGATTGAAACACCCTAAGCCATATCAGATAGCATGGATTTAGGATGATCATAAGGTACTAGTGAGTCAACAATGTTTGGTGAAATTTCATATTGGATCTTATCATGATGAAGTCTTGTGTGATATTATGCCTATGGATGTATGTCATATCTTGTTGGGTAGACCTTGACAGTATGATAGAAAAGCTATACATGATGGGAGAAAGAATACATATACTATAACAACAAATGGGAAAAAAATTACTTTGATTCCTTTAGAAGATGATCCTAAAGATGAAGTATGTGGGAATGCTAGAGTCTGTTTGATGGATGGAAGAAAATTTCTGGATGGTTTGATACATGAGAATATGTGTTATGCCTTGATTCCTAAGAAGCCTGACATATTGAAGGAGACTAAAGAGACACAACTGGAGGAAATAAGAGAGTTACTGTCAAAGTATGAAGACATCATATCAGATAATGTACTTGATGGATTGCCACCTATAAGGAGTATCAGTCATCACATGGATCTTATACTGGGAGCAAGTTTACCTAATAAAGCAGTACATAGAATGACACCGGTAGAGAATGAAGAATTGAATAGACAAATACAAGTTGTTAAGAAAAGGTTTGATCAGAGAAAGTTTGAGTCCTTGTACAGTACCTACAGTATTAGCACCTAAGAAAGATGGAGAATGGAAAATATGCACCGATTCTAGAGCAATAAACAAGATCACAGTTAAGTATAGATTTCCTTTATCTAGGATGGATAATATCATGGATTGTTTGAGTGGAGCAAAATATTTCACAAAGATAGATTTGAAGAGTGGATACCATCAGATCAGAATCAGAGAAGGTGACAAATGGAAGACTGTATGAGTGGTTAGTGATGCCCTTTGGATTGACAAATGCACTGAGTACTTTCATGAGGTTGATGAATGAAGTCTTGAAGAAATTCTTGGGTAAGTTTGTGATTGTATACTTGGATGATATTCTGATTTCTAGTAAGACAAAGGAGGAATATTTGTGGCATATTAGACAAGTTTTGCAAAGGTTGGGGGAAGAGAACTTGTTGATAAACATCAAGAAGTGTAGTTTCCTGAAGGAAGAGTTAGTGTACTTGGGATTTGTGATTTTTGTGGAAGGATTGAACATGGACCTTAAGAAAGTAAAAGCAATTGTTGAATGGCCTACATCGGGGAGCATTGGAGAAGTTAGATCATTTCATGGATTGGCTAGTTTCTACCAGAAGTTCATCAGAAATTTCAGCTCAGTTTGTAACCCTATGATAGAGACAATGAGAGGTGACAGAAAATATTTTAAATCGACATCAGTAAGGTATTTCAAGTTGATTGTGATGCAAGTGGAAATGGAATTGGAGCAGTATTAAGTCAAGAAGGTAGACCTGTAGCTTATTTAAGTGAGAAGTTGAATGATGCAAGGAGAAGATATTTAGTTTATTTAATCAAGAGTTCTATGCCATAATTCAAGCCTTGAAGAAGTGGATACATTACTTGTTGCCTAAGGAGTTTGTGTTGTATACAAATCATCAAGCTTTGCAATATTTGAACAGTCAAGGTAAGTTGAATCAGAGACATATGAGATGGGTAGAGTTCATGTAGGGTTATACTTTTGTGTTGAAGCATAGGAGTGGAAAATCAAACAAAGTTGTTGATGCATTGAGTACAAGAAGAAACTTGTTGACAGAGATGAGAGTTGAAGTGTTGGGTTTTGATGAATTGAAGAACATGTATGAGGGAGACACTGATTTTGCAGAACCTTGGAAAGCATGTAAGGAACCTGTTGTGACAGATAGAAGTAAGTGGTTGGACTATTTCATTCAAAAAGATATGTTGTTCAAAGGAAGTCAGTTGTGCATTCCTAGAAGTTCAATGAGGGATACTTTGATCAAGGAGAAGCATAGTGGTGGATTGGCATGACATTTTGGCATTGATAAGACAGTGGCTTTGGTGAGTGAAAATTACTTTTGGCCTCAGATACATAAGGATGTTAGGATATTTGTGCAGAGTTGTAGAGTTTGTCAAGTTGTAAAAGGGAGTAGTCAGAATACTGGATTGTATAAATCTTTGATAGTACCGGAGAGACCTTGGGAAGACATAAACATGGATTTTGTAATGGGATTGCCTAAGACATAGAGAGGACATGATTCAATATTTGTAGTGGTGGACAAATTTTTAAAGATGGCTCATTTCATACCTTGTAAGAAAACAACCGATGTAGTGTATGTAGCTGACCTATTTTTCAAAGAGATTATAAGATTGCATGGATTACCTAAGAGTATAGTTTCAGACAGAGACACAAAGTTTGTTGGATACTTTTTGAGGACACTTTGGAAGAAGAATACAAATTTGAAGTTTAGTTTATCTTTTCATCCACAGACAGATGGACAGACAGAGGTAGTGAATAGGAGTTTGGGAAATTTATTAAAATGTTTGGTTGGAGAGAAGACAGGAAGTTGGGATTTGATTCTTTCACAAGCAGAGTTTGCATACAATAATTCAGTGAACAGGAGTACCGGAAGAACACCTTTTGAGATTGTTACCGGAGTGAATCCTAGAGGAGTGGAAAAACTAAGAGACATGAATATAGAAGAAAAGAGGTGTGGAGAAGTAGAAGAATTTGCAGATCACATGAAGATAATGCATAATTAGGTGAAGAAGCATTTGGAGAATATAAACAGTAAGTACAAAGAGAAGGCAGATGAGAAGCGAAGACATACGAAATTTGAAGTTGGAGAGGAAGTGATGGTGTACTTGAGAAAAGAAAGATTTCTAGTTGGAACATATAACAAGTTGAAGATGAAGAAGTTTGGACCTTGTAGGATACTCAGGAAATTTGATTCAGGAAATGCATATGAAGTAGAATTACCAGAGACATTGGGTATATCACCTATTTTCAACATTGAAGATCTATATCAGTATCATGAAGCAGAGTTCAGTGACAACATGAAAGAAGACTTGAAGAAGTAGTTACCACAACAAGCACCAGAGCAGATTGAAGACATTTTGGACAGCAGAGTTGGATGCAACACTAGAGGAAGACAATACAAAGAATATCTTGTGAACTAGAAAGACAGACTAGAAGAAGATTCATCATGGATTTCTTAGGCTGAGGTGGACCGTCTTGGTTCTCCCCTAGCCCCGGCAAAGTGAGGGATTCACTTTTTCAATAACCTCATATGTCTCATGCAGGAGCATCTTTGGTTTAAGAGTAATCTTGCATCAACCAAAAAACATTTGCATTTCAGTTTGTTTGCAGTTCAGTTTATTTTTTTTCTAGTTCAATTCAGGCAGTTCAGTCAGAAGCAGATTCTGTATTTTTGTCCAGTAGCATTTTCAGATCTTGCAGAACTGGACTTAGTATCTACATTCATTCATCTACATCATATCCAAAATTTAGAGATCTGCACTTCAATACCAGAAATATATCGCTATGAGAAGATCGCATGTTTTTTTAGAATAGAGCATCTTGATAGTCTATGGTAACCAGCTGAAGGAGAAACTTGTGGAAGCATTTCCTAATATTTAAAGCCTAATGACATCATTCAATGATCTTTGGTTCGTGGCCGACCTTCCCTGAAGATCTGCACATCATTCCATTCATTTTCTGAAAGTGTTCTATGCCTTTAGGTTTGATCTATCTATGTACACACTTTACAGCTCTTCATTGGAGTTTGTGATCTCCCTTGGGTGACACGGAGAAATCTATTGATTCAGACTTGATATATATTGATGTAATAGATCCTTAGAAAATTAGTGGTTAAGTTATCAAGTAGTGATTCACATAGTAGTATCTGATAGTTAGATGTCTGCGAGGAACGTCAAATCTTTATCTTGCACATGTATGTAATCATGCCTATGAGCCCTAATTGTAAGCCCGGAGGTTGCCGGCTGATCTCAATTTGAATTCTATGATATACTGAATGACTGAATCTGGATTTGTTCTATTTCTTTGAGTTATTTCCATTGTGTTTACTCTTGTTGTATGGTCCTGATAGTTCATTCTATGAACCCTCCTACCGTGACTGCACCATGGAATCTCCTCTACACCTATCAAAATGCTGATAAAAAACCACTTTTGATTTACCTTTTGGGGGATCAAATGAATTCATTTAAAATTTATGTTTTGTAAGTATGTAGTCCTTAATATAAGCTTCTTAAAAAGTATAATTTTAAATATATTTTATTTGATTATTATATTTATTTTTTATTTCTTGTATATGTAGTTTTTTCAATGAACATCAAGGTCTTTGTTTCACACATACAAAAAATAGGAAAATAGAGAAAAAAAATTCTAAAAAATACATGTCCTCTAGTTATTTATATGTCCTTATTCCAACAAAAAAATATTGAATTCTGATACATACAAAAAATTTATGTTGGACAGAATACGCCTATGTCTAAATTATAATTGGTTTGAATTCAAAACTTAATTAAAAAAATTCAACAAAATATTATGAAACCAAATGCATCCTCTAGATATCGGTGTTACCAATTTAAATTCAAAAGAATCAGAATTTTATCCTTTGTAGAAAAAAAATTATGTGCGAGAGAATACACATCATTTTTAAAAAATGTTGTTTACTATTAAAAACTAGTTATCAAAGGAGACTCAAAAAAATTTACAATTTAACTCCAATTTAAAAAAAAATATATATTTAGAATCTATTGACAAAATCTCACAAATCACTAGTTCACATCATCTTCAAATTCCTAACGATTTAGCGGCTATAGGTGTTAGAAAGTGAAGATTTAGTTCAAAATGTTGATTTCAATGTCAAGTTTGGCCAAACAGTGTGACCCATTATTGTGGGGTGATCCATTATCAATATTAAGCAAGACGAATTTAGGAGGAGATGGTTTTAAGATGATGTCAATTGATAGTGGTGATTTAATCCATCCTATTGATGAGGAAGGAGGAGGAGGAGGGTTAAGGTCTTCTAATTGCACTTACAACACCTTGAGTTTTGTGTATATAGAATTATAATTGGGAATATGTGTTAGATAAATGTCACATGGTGGAGGGATGGTGTTGGGATGAGTGATGATAGTTGTGGCAATGTTATGGTAAAATGTGTTATGAAAAGGAGGTGGCATGGGTAGTGGGCTATCAATGTTGGAAAAAGGTTGGGGAGGATGTAATGGAGGAAGGGATGTGTGTCATTGTATGATGTCTCTCTATCTCTCATTTAACCCTAAACTGCTAAACCATAAACCTGAGCAACCCTAAACCCCTAAACCCTAATCCCAAGCAACCATCTCTCTGTCTCTCTCCCAAAACCCCTAAATCCTAAATAATGCCCCTAAACCCTAACTCCTAACCCCTAAACCTAAGCAACCCTAAACCTCTATCTCCCTATCTCTATTGTCCCTCTACCTCTCAATCCTTCTCCGTATCTCTCTGGACATCTCGTTCACTCTCTATCTCCCTATCTCTCCCCTCTATCTCCTCTGTCTCTCTCTCCATATCAGCCTCCTCTCTCTCTCTCTCTAGTTATCTCTCCCTATCTCTCTATCTCTTGCCTCTCTCTCGCCTATCATTCCTCTATCTCCCTATCTCTCCCTCTCCCTTATTGACGAATGAAATGAAAACAAGAAAACTAGGACACTCTCTCTCTCATCACCATATCTCTCCCCTCTCTCCCCTCCATCTCCACCCTCTCTTCCTCTTCGTCCCTATCTATCTCCCTTATCGACAAAGAAAATGGAAACAAGAAAACTATGACATGCGAAGAGGGATGAGGATATAAATTGGGAGGATGAAATGGAAACAAGATAATACAAAAGTTCATTAGATGGGAAGAATGATGAGAGGAGAGGTGGAAAATAGTAAAATAGGGAAAAATTGGTGGGATCTAAAGAGAAATTGGAAAGAAAAAGGAAAACTAGGAAAGCTAGGAAAATTATTTAACTAGGAGGTAGATAGGTCAGAGAGAGAGAGAGGTTTGAGAGAGAGATATGGAGAGATATACTTTTTATTTTTTTTTAAAAAATTTAATAGCTGTTCATTGAAATATTTATTTTTCACTAAGTAAATTTAGTTTTTTTTTAAATAGTAGCCCATAAACTAGATTCAATTCTCTACAAATTTCGTTCTTACATTTTTTTCAAATTGTGTAGATAATCCATTCAAATTTTCACATGAACTTAATTAAGTCTAATTTTTCTATTTTCATTGCCACTTAGAGGTATAGTTTGGACCATCATCATCCTGCACATGCCCTGAGGAACATAAAAATAATAATTTCAACTAATTCAAAATTCACAAACCTATTAGGAAAATCAATCTGGCAATTGCATTTCATGGAAAAAAAAACATTTTTTTAAAAAAATAGCAACATTAGAGACCTCGGATAAATTTCCATAGTAGTGAAATGTTTTGAAAGTTCAAACAATAATAAAGCTTGGAAATATTTTGTTCCATGCTATCAGACGACAACTAATATGCAATTTGATGAGGTGAAAACATAAGCACTTGCCCTATAGGCAAGGATTAATAAAAATGTGAAGAATGTTTAGGATGACTAAATTTTTTCAATCTTGTTGATTGTGGAAGGGAAAAATAAATGCATGAATTTTGGTGTAAGTGTTTATGATAAATCATTGAAATTTTATGTCCTCACACTGACCTCATATTGAAGATTTTTAAGATAAAAAATTAGGTTTAACACTTGATTGAAAATTAGAAGTACCAATTTAGATGAGTTAAAATAGTGAAAACTTCTAAGGATAATTGAATTGAAAGACTCCTTATTTTTCCACAAATTATTCAAGAAAATAAATGGTTAATATTATTAAATTAAAATGTTGAATAATTTTTTAAAATTTTAATATATTGAATTGTTTATGATTGAGACAAAATTTTAAGTTTGTGAGAATTATTATAAGATATATGTATTTTATTGTAAAGAAAAGAATAAATTGAAGTGCATATAATTAATTGTTAGTAATTAAGATAGTTGCCAAGGATTTGAAGGGGAGTTAGACTATACCAAAGATGAGAAATATATACTACTATAATGTCCCATTATTCGTATTACTAATTGAGTTAGTAATTAAGGTAGTTGCCAAGGATTTGAAGGAGAGCTAGATTATACCAAAGATGAGAAATATATACTATTATAATGCCCCATCATCCCTATACTAATTGAGTTGAACAGTTCCTTCTCTTCATCCAACATTTGAATAAACAAGAAAAAGTTTTTTTAAATGGTACTATGCATGAGGTGTTTTGAATAGGAATTTTATGTAGTGTTCAAAATTGTAGCTTTTGTAGAATGTAATATTTTTTCTATTTTTATCATGTTTACTATTTGTTATTTTTAATTTGTAGTCAATAATTTAATGAACAAAGTTTAGTTTTATTTAAACATAATGATAGAACATTAAAATGTTTTGAGCAATAGAAATAATAAAACTGTACGTAAATGTTTAATAACAAAATAATTATGTTTAAAAATTTCTTCTAAATAATAAGTTCCAAAATGTATTAGTTAAAAAGAAGATTAAATAATAAATAAAAAATACAAAGCTTTAGTAATCAAAAGTTTAATTATAATATTGAAAATATAAACAATGAACAAATTTTATATATAGGTTCTACATAAAAACCATGCTACCGTAAGTGTACAAATACTAATAGTAATATTCCATAGTTTACTATGGTTTTCTATATATTCTAAAAGTATGATGTTACTATTTTTATTTCAATGTAATATAAGTGCGAATATATTCTTCTCTTAAAAACTTTTTCCATTGGTAGTTTGTTAATCAAGAAAATTTGAGACATACTATATACTCTTACAATTTTATGATCTCAAGTATGTATATTTTTTAAGTCGAAATTGTTTGTTCTATCCTAAGTAATACAACAATCTTACTATATGCTTCTCATTATATTTGAATTTGGTGATTTATATTTTATTTTATTTTTATTGATTTTCATAATAAAAACATCTTATGATCATAAATATAATTAAAAATTATAAGTTTTCAAATATAATAAAGGTTTATTCTCCACTTTTACACTCCTAACTTTATGTTGAATTTTATTTGAAGGATGAATTCAAGTTGCAATAAGCATTCCAAAGTTCCAGACAACCATTGTAATGAGGTATGCATTTAATATGAAAATTATCTATATGTTTTTCTTTATATTTTAAAATATGAATTTAATGTTAGTAAAACAATAAAAACTACATTATAATATTTAAATATGTTAATAAGGTATTGGAAAGTAATCTAATTTATTTATTTTAAAGAGAGGAAAATAAAATATAATATAAATATATACTAGTATATGTATTAAATACATCTATCTAAAAATGTGAGTTATATTACTTATTATTAATTTACTTTAAAATTATTTTAATTTTTGTATATATACATGGACACATAATTTTTTATGTTTATTTAAGAATTACTTTATTCTATTACATTTGTCATTCAATTTTTATTTTTATTTTGTAGATAGCTTTTAGTTTTATTTCTCAAAAAGTTATTATTCATTATTTCACTCACTATTCTTTTGTTTTATTTTTACTGTGAAAAGTTTAATAAATATTATCTACCTATATTATATATTTGTTTATTTGAGAATTCTTTTATGTTACTTTAGAATTATTTTAATTTTATAATTTTAGTTTTTCTTAAAAATATATGTTGGTTGTGTTTTGGTTTTCATGTACATGGTCATGTGTTTCATGCCTTTTTGTCTCACTAGAGTGCCTCTCCATGAAAAAATTACTTTTACTTTTAATGCTCTTACTTGTTTACTTTTACTTTTATTTAAATTTTGAGTTTAGGACCTCTACATTAAGAGTTGCAATTGAGTCAATAGATTCACCTTGCCTAATAACCTAGTCCTATATGTCAAGAAGTTCTATAAACTTTAAGGATGCTTGGAAATACCATCTCGAGTAAATGTTTGTATCAGAACATATTGAAGTGAAGACTAGAAACTGTAATAAAATAGTAAAATAGGTGGATGATGAACCAAAATGCATTACAAATTTTTAAGAGAGAGAGAGAGAGTTGATAAATTGAATAGTGCACACTGGAAACTTGAAGTACAAAGTGCCAAAGATTTGCAATCCAAAATTTGTCAAAGAATGTACCTAAGACAAGGATGTTGAGATTCCTAGCAGCTAGGTGGTCCTCTTGGTCCTCTTGGTCAACCAATTGTATGGCTTCATCTCTATCAACGACCTAGTCAAAATTGTTAAGAAGTGAGTAAATTAGACATAGAGATTCTACTTAACATTTCTAGTTGTTTAAAAAAATACTTAATTATGGTGTCCTCCCACTCCCTCCTAAACAATTATCTGATTTTGAAAGAAGGTTTCTCGCTTGTGGGTGTCAACTCCAGGGTTATGCTGGTGGTTGTTGTTTCTAAATTACATGACGTTGTTCCTATTTTGCAAGATGTCGTTCCTATTTTGGATGGTGGCCAAGTTTTTGTTATGCGTGTGCTTGCATCAATGGTTGGTGGCTGTGATTTTGCTGTGAGCGTGGATGGTCTTGTTTCCCCTTTTCATGATTCCTATGTGGATGTGGTGAGTAAAATATCTACCTTTTATCCTTTTGTTTCATTAGTGGAGAAGGGAAGTGTTGCAAGAAAGGGTTCCCTTCCTGGAACCTTGGATTAGAAGAAAATGCCTATCCTTTGTGCCTCAGCTACTCTCGTGGTGCTTTTGGGGCAGGAAGTGATTGATAATGAAGGCTTCTTCATGAGTAAGGGTTTGATTTGTAGGTTTAGCCGCTTGTGGACTTCTCTCAGTGATCTACACCTATGGATTTTAAAACATTAGACTCCTTTAGTCGAGGGTAAGATGGAGATCTACCCTTCTACTAGAGGTTTTTTGTGGTTTGTTTTGATTCTTATGAGGATTGAGAGGTTGTGTTAATTGTTGGTGATTGGATGTGGGATTTGCATCCTCTTTCGATTCATCCTTGGTATCCCTCTTTCAACCCCATGAAAGAGTCTATTGAAATTACACCTATTTGGGTGAGATTGCCTTAGCTACCCTTATAGTTCTAGTGTAAATCGGCCTATGAGGCAATAGGCAATGCTCTAGGTCGATTCCTGAAGGTGGACCCAGCTACTACGAATTTTTCTCACACCTTCTTTGCCCGTGTATTGGTGGAGGTTGATCTATCGAAATCTTTACCAGGTGAGGTTGTTTTACAGGTGAATGACTAGCCTTGGTCTCATTTGATTGATTATAAGGAAATTCCTTTTCGATGTAGAGTTTGTTTCACTACAGGGCACTTGGCTTCAGATTTCCCCATGCTATTCGTAAGAAAGCTTCCTCTACTTGGTGGAAAATGCTCTTCCCTGCCATCTTATGGTGTATATAGAAGATTCGATAGTTGATTCAGAGGATTCAGAGCTGCTCTCATGCATTCGAGTAACCCCATCTGGGTCTTGCGGGGCTCCTTCTGATTCTTTAGCTAATGTTCTTACAACTCAACAAGTTCCTGATTTGCTATCTGCTTCAAACTGTCAATTGATTGAATCTGATATGGTTGATTGTAGATCAGCTAATCCACATTGTTCCTCAGATTGTGTAGTGCCCTTAGATGGGAACTCTGGAGAGGTTTCCCTTTCCTCTTCTCCTAGGTCTTCTAGTTTGGAAGACAACACTTCATGGACAGTTGTTCAAAGGCAGAAGAAAGGTCTTCCCAAGTTGGTTTTTCTACCATACACCAAGTATAAGGGTGTGAGGGTACATAGGTTTATTTCAGGCATTGTTTAGTCTTATTTTTTGGGCAACTTGGTTTCTTTGTTTTCTTGTTATTTTGTAACAGGGTTTGGGCCCTATAAAAAACCCAACTTACCTTAATAAAAAACATTTCTATTTGTTTTCCCTTTTACCACTATTGAAGATTTTGTACAAATTCTCCTGTGTTTCACCCTCAAATCAGAAACCTATGAGGGAGACCCTGCAAAACATAGTGGTTAAAAGGGAGTCTAGCTTAGTTAATCCCCTTTTGATCATTCTAACAAGATCCATGTGGGATGAAATATTGGTAAAAGCATTGATATGAAGCTTACAATAAGAAATCACACTAAATCTTAGTGCAAACACAAGATTTTATTACATGAGGTAAATGACAACAATGACAAAGATGCAGGAGGTCAAAATGGAAAAATGGACAAAATGGTGCAAAATGAACTCTGAGGAGGGTTGAGTCAAGGGGTAGAAAATACAAATTTATAAAAATATAGTTAAGGTTTGCAAAGAAATAGGGAGGCAACTAAAACTAGGTATTTTGAGGTTTGTAAAGGAAAGAGAAGAGCTAGGGTAGAAAAAGAAACAAAAAGAAAAACATAAGACAAAAAATCTAAAGTGAAAGTCAATTTTACTATTGTGACAAGGGTATTTAAAGGGATTTGACAAGTGGGTAACAAATTCTAAAAGAAAATGGTGGAAAAACTTACAACAAGACTCTCCATGGCTTACTTAGTGATGAAGGGGGTAAATCATAAAACACACAACAATAGAAATTGTACACAGAAAATAAAAATTTCTTTATTGATTTGGACAACTTATTACATTACAGAAGCTCAAATACAATCAGAGGAATCGACCCTCCACAGGCTGCAACACATTACAACTTCCTCTCA
This sequence comes from Cunninghamia lanceolata, assembly GCA_027924645.1. NCBI lineage: Eukaryota > Viridiplantae > Streptophyta > Pinopsida > Cupressales > Cupressaceae > Cunninghamia > Cunninghamia lanceolata. Next base: position 8,114,759 of record BSBN01000977.1, read on the forward strand.
CAAGACTTTAGAATCATTTGCCATCTGTAACCCCAAATCTGCAAGGGTTTCTGTTTTCCCATCTATTCTTGACTCTTCACTTTCCTCCTTAACTCTACTATTGCCCAGGGTTCCCAAAAATGGTTATTAATAGCCTTTTTGGTGGCCAACAACCTAATTTCAAAATTTGCATCTTGCTCCAAAAATAGATCAACTTCCGGGAGCCATAACTTTTGATCCGAGTGTCCGATTGACGAACTGTTTTATGCGTCGGAAAGCTTGCGGAGTGCTCTACGCGCTAAGAACACACTCTGTTGGTTCTGACCATTTTTGGGCCCGTATGGGGCTATTTAGTGCCTCAAACCTAAGTTTGGATAATTATCAGGCATTTTTCGAAAAACGAAAACTTTAATATCTTTCAGCTCGCAAATGATCTTTGCGTGATTCCTTCACCAAAGGTCTTATTTTTTGGTTATGTAGCTTCTTGTAAATTTTCACTTCATTCTGTACCCAAATGCAAACTTTCTAAAAATGACAGGTTGTTATTTTTAGTAGTTTGGAAAAAACTGGAAGTTCTACAGAATTATTCAAGCGATCATGGAACTAGAACCACAAATTTTGAAAAGAAATGGAAAGAACATCAACAATTTTGAAACACATCTTTTTTTTCAGTGATGCAAGATTGCCCTTACACCATTGGATGCTCCTGCATCAGACACCTAGGGTAATTTGAGAAGTGACCCTGTCACGTCTCATGTGTGTGTGAGGAAAACCCAAACGGTCAACCTCTGCTGTAGACAACCAAGCAGAATCTTCAACATGTCTTCCTTTCCATTTCACCAGATATTCTTCATATTGCCTATTCCGAGTACTTCTTCCCACACGGCTATCCAAGATCTCTTCTATCTCCTCGGTTGAAGTAGGTGCCGGAATACTCCATGATTCTTCTGTTGGTCCATCCTTTGTTCCACCTTCATGATATTCTGATAAGTCAACAATGTTGAAAATAGGGGAAATGTTGATCCCACTCGGTAGCTCTACTTCATATGCATTTCCTGAATCATGTTTCTTCAAAATTCTGCATGGTCCAAATTTCTTCATTTTCAACTTATTGTATGTTCCAATTGGGAACCTTTCTTTTCTCAAGTGAACCATGACTTCATCTCCTACCTGGAATTCCTTATATCTCCTCTTCTGATCTGCCTTAGCCTTGTACTGAATATTCATCTTATTAATGTGCTTTCTCACCTTTTCATGCAAATTCTTCAGATGTTCTGCAAAGTCTTCAGCTTCAGCACTTGTCTTTTATCCTTTTTCTAGCTTTCTTAACTTAGAAGCATTTCTTGGGCTATTGCCATATACAATCTGGAATGGTGATTTACCAGTACTCCTATTGACAGAATTGTTGTAAGCAAATTTGGCCTACGGTAAAATTAAATCCCATCCCTTGGGCTTATCTCCTACCAAACATCATAGCAGGTTACCCAAACTCCTATTCACCACTTCGGTCTGTCGATCAGTTTATGGATGGTGTGTAGAACTGAACTTCAAATTTGTCTTCAACTTCTTCCACAATGTCCTCCAGAAATAACCAACAAACTTGGTATCTCGATCTGATACTATGCTCCTAGGTAGACCATGTAGTCCCACCACCTCCCTAAAAAATAATTCAGCAATATGAATAGCATCATTAGTCTTCTTGCAAGGAATAAAATGTGCCATCTTTGAGAATCTATCCACCACCACAAAAATGGAATCATGTCCTCTCTGTGTCCTTGGTAAACCAAGAACAAAATCCATACTAATATCATCCCATGGCTTCTCTGGTACATGTAGTGGTTGATATAGCCCTATATTTTGACTTGTTCCTTTTTCCATCTAACACACTTTGCAACTCTGCACAAATTTCCTCACATCTTGTTGCAACTGTGGCCAATAATAATTTTCACCAACAATAGCAATGGTCTTATCTCGACCAAAGTGTTCGGTCAATCCTCCACTATGTTTCTCCTTAATCAAATTCTCTCATGGAAATCCTCGGAATGCACAACTGGCTTCCTTTAAACAACATGCCATCTTGGATTATGAAATCCAACCATTTTGTCCTGTCTAAAGTAAAAGGTTCCAAACAAGATTTCCAGGCCTCTATAAAATCTAGATCTTTAGGATACAAGTTTTTGAGCTCATCGAATTCAACAACCTCTATCTTCATTTCTGTCAACAAAATTTGCCTTCTACTCAAGGCATCTGCAACTTTGTTGGACTTCCCACTCTGGTGCTTCAAAATAAAAGTATAGCTTTGCAAAAACTCAACCCATTTTAAGTGCCTTTGGTTCAACTTCCCTTGACTATTATGATACTGCAAAGCCTGATGATCAGTATATAAAACAAAATCTTTTGGCAACAAATAATGTCTCGATTTCTTCGAAGCCTGAACTATTGCATAAAATTCCTGATCGTAAACATAATACTTTTTCTTGGCATCATTAAGCTTCTCACTAAAATAGGCAATGGGCTTACCTTTTTGACTCAAAACAGCTCCTATAGCACTACCACTAGCATCACAATCTACCTGAAATACCTTATTGAAATCTGGAAGTGCCAAAACAGGTTGCTCTATAACTTTCTGCTTCAATGTGTCAAAACTTTTGTCTGCTTCTTTAGTCCATCTAAACTATTTTCTATCCCCTCTCATTGTCTCAGTTAGGGGTGCACAAATGCTACTAAAATTTCTGATAAACTTTCTGTAAAAACTTGCCAAACCATGAAAAGATTGTACCTCTGTGGCACTCTTTGGTGTAGGCCATTCAATGATAGCCCTTATTTTTTTTGGGTCCATCTTAAGACCTTCCTTTGAGACAACAAATCCTAGGTATACCAACTCCTTCTTTGCAAAACTACATTTCTTCAGATTAATTAGCAACTTCTCCTCCCTCAGCTTCTCTAAAACTCTTCTGATATGCATCAGATGCTCATTCCAAGTTTTACTAAAAATTAAAATATCATCTAAATAGACAATAACAAAACTTCCTAAAAATTCTTTCAGTAACTCGTTCATGAGCCGCATGAATGTGCTCGTTGCATTGGTTAGCCCAAATGACATGACTAACCACTCATACAAACCCCTCCTTTGTCTTGAAGGCTATCTTCCATTCATCGCCTTCTCTGATTCGGATATGGTGATACCCACTCTTCAGATCAATCTTCGTGAAGTACTTGGCTCCACTCAAACAATCCGTTATGTCATCCATTCTAGGTAATGGAAATCTGTACTTGATCGTGATCTTGTTGATGGCTCGAGAATCTATACACATTCTCCACTCCATCTTTCTTCGGTGCTAGTACTACAGGGACTGCACATGGACTTAGGCTCTCTCTTATCAGCTCCTTCCTTAACAGCTTTTGAACTTGTCTGTTTAGCTCTTCACTCTCTGCAAGGGTCATTCTGTGGGTTGCCTTATTCGGCAAACTGGCTCCTGGTATCAAGTCCATTTGATGACTTATCTTCCTCACAGGTGGTAAACCTTCTGGTACATTATCAGAGACAATGTCCTAAAATTTTTCCAACATATCTGAAAGTTCTGCTTATACATCTTCACATTTCTCTTGACTAATCGTAGGAATCAATGCAAAGCAATGACACTCATGCTTCATACCCTCCAAAAATTTTCTACCATCTACCAAGCAAATTCTGGCAGTACTACATACCTTTTCTTCTACCTCCTTCAAGGGCTTCAACTTATGACAAACTCCATCCTTTGTTAGGGAATGTGTTTGCACAGCCATCATGGATAGTGCTCCTATCATACTACCACGGCCTCCCCAACAGCATATGACATGCATCCATCGGTATGATATCGTACAACACCTCATCATGGTAGTCCCTAATCTTGAACTTCACTAAACACTGCTCATTGACCAAAGCTCTGTGGTCCTTCTGCAACCATGCAATCTGATATGGATGTCGATGCTTTCTTCTTGTCAACTTCAACTTGTCAACCATCTCCTCTAAAATAAGACTATCAGTGCTTCCACTGTCAATAATAATATCACAACACTTACCTTCACATTTGCACCTTGTACGGAATAAACTCTTCCTCTAATTTGGTTCTTTCTCCTCATTCAACAAGGTTCTTCTGACCACTAGGTTTCTCCCCTTTTAGCATCTTCAGAATGCTCAGACTGTGCATCTTCATCTACATGTGCAACTTGTGCATTACCTTCAAGTCTTCTATTCATCCTTCCTTGATGTTATGGACACTCATATGCTCGATGCCCTTCTTCTCCACATTGGAAATAGGTTCCTCTAAAACCTCCTCTTCCAGGTCCTTGCCCAGGTCGGCCTCTTCCTCTTTGCTTGCCATTGTTCTGGTCACGAGGGCGGTAGGCATTATCCCCTCTCTGATTTCGATTGGTGCTAGCTTCTTCACTTCTCTTTGAATCTTCATTTTGGCCCTCATAGGGTCTTCCACCAATCCTTCCACCTTGACCTATTCCCCTTTGCTTGCTGTCAAATCTTTTATTCAGTTTCTATTCCACCTTCAGGGAAAACTGGTATGCATCTTCTATGGTGGTCATTTTAACTAGGCTCAACTCCTCTTGAATACTTGGCCTCAACCCATTAATGTAACGGGCTACCTTCTCCTTGTTGGGCTCTACATGACTTGTCCTAATAGTAATTTTATAAAACTCTTCTGTATACTCCTTAACAGACTTGTTACCTTGCTTGAGTACTTGCAGCTTCTTTAGCAACTCCATCTTATAGTCCATGGGAATGAACTGTTTCTTCAGTTTCTCCACCATCGGATCCCATCTAGTGATCTTTTCTTTTCCTCTTCTGCTCCTCTCTAATTGGACCTCCTTCCACCAAATACTAGTGTGGGCCTTGAACTTTGTTTTTGCAAACTTGACCCGATCTTGGTCCTCCACATCTTCATACTCAAAATACTCCTCCATGTCATTGATCCAATCAATAAGCTGTTCTTGATTCAAATCTCCAGAATATGTAGAAACTTTGATCTTGGGCCTCTTTCCGATCTTTGAAATGGCCCTCAACAACCTAACTTCTGTAGGATCTCCTGCAGCTTCTTGTTCTTTCTCAGATAGCTTTTCTTCAGCTTCATCTTTGCTTTCTTCTCTTGTTTTTGGCTCAAACCCTCTTCGCAGCGCCTCCTGCAATGCGTCAATTTGCCTTTGCAGGGCTCTAAAACCCTCTTCCGTCAAAGTATTCCTCCCAATACGATTTCTTTGTGGAGGCATCTTGATCTCTGCAACAAACCGACAACCTCAGGTCCTGGTGCAAACTGCTTCACGGTCGGCGATCTGTCTACACACTCAGGAACTCTTGCTCTGGTACCACTTGATGAAGGGGGTAAATCATAAAACACACAACAATAGAAATTGCACATCGAAAATAGAAATTTCTTTATTGATTTGGACAACTTATTACATTACAGAAGCTCAAATACAATCAGAGGAATCAACCCTCCACAGGTTGCAACGCATTACAGCTTCCTTTGACATGACTCTGGAATCATCTGCCATCTGTAACCCCAAATCTGCTAGGGTTTTCGTTTTCCTGTCTATTCTTGACTCTTCACTTTCCCCCTTAACTCTACTACTGCCCAGGGTTCACAAAAATGGTTATTAATAGCCTTTTTGGTGGCCAACAACCTAATTTCAAAATTTGCATCTCCCTCCAAAAATAGGTCAACTTCTAGGAGCCATAACTTTTGATCCAGTTGTCCGATTGATGAACTGTTTTATGCGTTGGAAAGCTCGCAGAGTGCTCTACGTTCTAAGAACCATCTCTGCTAGTGCCGACCATTTTTGGGCCCGTACGGGGCCGTTTAGTGCCTAAAACCTGAGTTTGAATAATTTTCAGGCATTCTTTGGAAAACAGAAACTTTAATATCTTTCAGCTCGCAAATGATCTTTGCATGATTCCTTCACCAAAGGTCTTATTTTTCAGTTATGTAGCTTCCTATAAATTTTCACTTCATTCCGTGCCCAAATGCAAACTTTCTAAAAATAACAGGTTGCTATTTTTAGCAATTTGGAAAAAACTGAAAGTTCTACATCATTATTCAAGCGATTATGGAACCAGAACCACAAATTTTGAAAAGAAATGGAAAAAACATCAACAATTTTGAAACACATCCTTTTTTGGGTGATGCAAGATTTGCCCTTACACCACTAAATGCTCCTGCATCACTTAGGGAAAAATAAGAGTGGGGATAAACAAGACAATAAAAATGACACTAAAAGACCATAAATCTCAAGTATAGATGAGGGTGATTGATGTAACAATGAAATAAAGGTTTTGGAGCATTGTTGAAAGGATGCTTCTACAGTGAACACTGAAAAACATACAAACAACTTTTGGAGTACTATTAAAAGTGTGCTTCCAAAGAAAATTTGCAAGAAATACAAAACATATTTCAGTACTATTAGAAGGGTGCTTACTATTTCCAGAGATAAACTATAACAATAGAAAAAAACTTCCAAAGTAAACATGAAAATTTCTAGAGATAAACTAAAAATAAATGAAGCTCCTTTTTACCAAGTACTTACCTCAATTTGTTGTACAAGGGGAGACCTCCCTCACACAACAAATATCTACCTGCTTTTCGACCATTTTTGTGAAATCCTCCTTGTTTTCTAGCTTATGGTACAAACATAGTCTATGACCATTGACTAGAAGTGTTCTGGTATCTTCGTCAATAGGTTTCAAATATACTGATCCATTACTAAATGCTTCTTCTACTTCATAAGGGCCCAACCATCTTGTCTAGATTTTTTCGCTTAGGTCCTTATATCTCAAATCAAATAGTAGCACCCAATATCCATTCTGGAATTTTCTTTCTTTTATGTACCTATCATGTCGTGCTTTCTTCTGTTGCTGCACTAATTCTATCTATTGTATTGCTTCCATGCAAAATTTGTGCAACTCATTCAGTTTCAAAACTCTTTCTACTTGGGCTCTGTTCAAATCTAGACTCACTTCCATAGTTGTTCTTAATGTTTGAAGTTCAAATTCAATAGGTAGAATGAGTTTCTTACCAAAAACTAGTTCATGGGGTGTGAATCTTGTGGTTGATTTCTAAGTAGTATTATATACCTACACTGCTTCATGTAATTTCCTGGCCCAATCCTTTCTTTCTGTTGAAATTGTTTTGGTGAGTATATTTTCCAACTCCCTATTGGTTACTTCAACTTGACCATTTTCCTAAGGAGGATATGGTGATGACTTTTTGTGACTCACTTGGAAATGGTGGGTGAAGGCCAGAATGAATTTAGACATAAATTGGGGCCCTTGATCTGTCACAATGAATCTAGGTGCACCATACTTGAGGAATATTCTATTGTAGAGGAAATTTACAATGTGTTCCTCTTTGGCTACTTTTAATGCTTGAACGTTTGCTCACTTGGTGAGGTAATCAATACAAATGAGGATATACTCTTTTCCTTGGGAAGGTGGATCTATAGGCCCTATAAAGTCATATCCCCATTTTTCAAAAGGCTTTAGGACAACCTATGGCTGAAGTGACATCTCACTGGATGTTGTCGATCTGTCCACTCTTTGACATTCGTCACAACGCCAGACATATTTCCCAACATCCTTATGCATTGAGGGTTGATAGTACCCAACACCTAAAGTTTTACAAGATGTTCTCTTCGCTGAATAGTGTCCTCCTAAAGGATCATTATTACAAGCGCACATGATACTATAGGTTTCATTTGGTCTCACACATCTGTGCAAAACCAAATCAGGTCCACATTTAAACAATAGACCATTTACCCACTTAAAGTGCACACTTTCACAAATAAGTCTTCTTTTGTTTTGTGTTAAATTCTGGTGAAAATTTCATAGTAGCCAAACAATTAGCCACATCTGCAAACCAAATCATTTGAGAAGATATTGCAAAACTGTTGTTCATCTAGAAATTCATCTCTAGCTGATTCACATTCTCCATCCTCTTGATGTATTCTGGACAGAAAGTCAGCCACCACATTAAATTTACCAGGTTTATCTGTGACGGTCACATTGAACTTTTCCTAAAGAAGCAACAACCATCTACTTATTCTTCCACTTAAAGTAGATTTATTCATTAGATATTTGGTTGCTGAGTGACTTGTATAAATAGTTACTTTGTAACTTGTGATGTAGTGGCAAAATTTATTGATAGCTTGCACAATTGCCAAACATTTTCTCAATTGTGGTGTAGTTTCTTTCTGTAGGAGTTAAATTTTTGCTAACAAAATATATAGCACATTCTTCTATAGTTTTATCCTCCTATCCTAAGACTGCATCAATAGCATCATTTGAGACATCCGTGTAAATCTAGAATGGAAAGTTCTAGTTAGGCCTCCATAACACAGGTGCAGTTGTAAGTTTTTCCTTAATGATTTCAAATGAAGTTTAGCATTCTAGAGTCCAAGAAAACTTTACATCCTTCTAGAGTAGGGAGAATGTAGGGGCTAGAATTTTGCTAAATTTTTTAATGAATCTTCTATAATAGCCCGCATGTTTTAGAAAACTCTGAACATTTATTAGAATTTTTGGGAGTTCTATTTTTATATCACTTCAATCTTCTTGGGGTAAACTTTAATACCCTCTATAGAGATGTGATGTCCTAACACAATCCCTTGTTCGACCATTATTAGGCATTTTTTGTGACTTTGGGATAACTGGTATTCTTCACATCGTTAGAGAACTTTGGCCAAATTTTGAAGTGCTTCCTCATAAGTGGCTCCACATACTGTGAATTCATCCATGTATACTTCAATGCAATCATTTACAAGGTTAGTGAAGATGGCTAGAACTACTCTTTAGAAAGTGGCGGGAAGATTGCATAGTCCAAACGGAAGGACTCGATATGTGAAGGTTCCCCAAGGGCAGGTGAAAGTGGTTTTCCCTGATCTTCAGTAGCAACCTGTATTTTGTTGTAACCACTAAACCCATCGAAGAATGAGAAATATTTTCTACAAGCAAAATTGTTATGGATTTGGTCAATGAATGGTAAGCAGAAATAATTCCTTTATGTTGCCTTATTGAGTTCTCGATAGTCCACACATACCCTCCATTTCCCACCTTTCTTAGGAACAACCACAAGAGGTGAAACCCATTTGTTGTCAGAGATGGGATAAATAAATCTTATCTATAGAAGTTTTTCAATTTTAGTTTTAACTGCATCTTTGAGTGCTAGGTTAAGTCTACGTTGTGGTTGGATAATTGGTTAAACATCCTCAATATAAATGTGATGAGTATAAACCTTTACATGTATCCCTCTCATATCTTTATAATCTCAGGCAAAAGCCTTGGATCGGTTCACCAAAACATCAAATAATTTGAGTTATTGCTATTCATGAGCCAACTATTAATATTGATGGTTTTTCTAGGTAATACCATAATTGATTTTTTCCTTGGGTGACTAGAAGATACTGTATATGTTTCTCTCATCAAGGTATTAAGAGGGAACCTATGAAGTTACATCATATGAAAAGCAGTTACATCCTTGAAGAAGCTCTCAATTCTTGGATTTATATTGGCCAAAGGCCAGTCAAACGTAGTAACAAACTCTTCTTTTTCATTTTGAGAAAATTCCACTACACTTGTTTGGATAAGACTCTCTAGGGTTTCATTCATTTTAAAATTAACTTCACTATGTGTCTTTATTCCATAGTTACCTTCACCGTTTGTATCTAGATTGCTATCACATTCCCACCCATTTTCTAGTTCATCATCGTTTTGCTTGATTGCCACCATTGATAAAAGGCCATATTTTGTTATTTACTATATTGATTCAGTTCATCTACCCAAACCTTATTAATTTTTTTTACAGATGGTTGAGTGGGAGGGTATAGTGACAATTGTTTACTATTGGTGCCATTTGAAATGGTCATTCCTCTAAATCTACAATCTATCTGGGTTGCAACCATAGCTAGCCATGGTCTTCCTGCTATCAATTGATAGCTATACTAAGGGGTTTATGATTGGATAACTTGAAAATCTATAGGGTATTCCCAATTTTCAACCATAACCCAAACATTTTCTAGCAATACTTTTGGAACAAAAATGAACTGATCTTTCATCTACAAAACAATACTTGTGGGTTGTAGATCTGTTAATACTAGCATTTCCATGACTTCAATAGTTTTAACATAATTGGGCCCCCTAAATCTACAAGTGCTTTAGGAATTTCAAGTCTATTAATTGATATGGTTATTACAAGGCTACGAGATTCACCGTATTTTGGTGGAAGAAATTCTCTTGAAAGGAGATTAGCTAGATACCCATCAATTTGGACTGTGTTGATTTGCTTCTTCCTTCATGGTGTCTTTATGCACAATCATTTTACTCATTGATTTAATACTTGGATCTCTTTTATGCCAAAGAGTATTATATCTGATCAGGATACAAAGTTTGTTGGCCATTTTTGGCACACATTGTGGAAGAAATTAGGCACACATTTGGGTTTCAGTTCAGCCTACCATCCACAAATAGATGGTTAGACTAAAGTTGTGAACATAAGTTTGGGTAATCTCCTTCGATGTTTGATTTGAGACAAACCAAAACAGTGGGACTTGTTGTTTCCACATGCAGAGTTTGCCTATAACAATTCAGTTAACAGGAGTATTGGGAAAAGTACATTCAATGTGGTGTATAGTTTTAGCCCTAGGGGCATAGATGAACTCAGAGATAGTGCAGACCTAGTGAGAACAAGTGCTATGGTGGAGGATTTTGTAGAATATATCAGAGATTTGCATAAAGAGGTGAAAGAAAAATTGGATAAGAGTACAACCAAGTATAAGGAATCTGCTGATCGTCACGGAGAGAACATGAATTTCAGATTGGGGAACTGGTCTGGGTTCATTTGAGGAAGGAAAGGTATCCACAGAGAACCTATAACAAGTTGAAATAGAAGAAAAAAGGTCCTTGTCGGATCCTATGTAAGTTTTCAGCCAATGCTTATGAAGTTGAACTTCTAGAGCATGTATATATATCTCCTATCTTTAATGTCAGTGATTTGTACAAACATTTTGAAGGAGAGACAAGTACTCAACCACATTTGCGTGAAAATATCATGGATAATACAGAGTGGGTGAATCAGCTACCTGAAAAGCAAATTGAAGAAGTAGATGAAATCATTGATTCGAGGGTTGCAAAGAGAACATGTGGTAAAGAGTACATGGAGTACTTGGTTCGCTGGAAGGGAAAATCAGTGGATGAAGCATCTTGATTGAAGGCACATGAATTGGCTCAGTTTGGAATGTTGATTCCAAATTGGCCTCAATGTTCCTGAGTCTCCACTCATGGAACATTTTCCTTTCTGGGGTGTTTGATGCAGGAGCATCTCAAGTTCTCAAGTTATCTGCATCAATATGTACATAGGCAAAATTTTGTTCTCAATTTTGTTGTGCTTTGAAGATACATTGAAGTTCATTTTGGTAAACCCTAGCCCATTGGTGGGTGTCACTCTTTATCGGTATGACTTTATGTGTTCGACGGGACTCTTGGTGGCGTCCCCTCGACAACCTGATGCAAGTTTGTGTATTGTCAGTGTGACCATGTGATGTCGGAGGGACTCTAAATCTAGTGTCCTTGATACTGATGGTAGGTATGTGCACAGTGCATTGGTGGGAAAGTCTATATCAGCGGGAGTTGCTATTTCATCTGGACTTGCTTAGCTGTCCCTTCGACATACTGTTTTAAGCCTTGACTCTCATCAGTGGAAGATTGGATGTTGATAGGACTATGATTTCAGTCTCTTTGATGACCCGATAGGGCAGTTCTATATGTCGGTGTGGATGTAAGGTGTTACATGCTCCATCGATGGGGCCTTCTTTGTCGAAGGGAGTCTCTTTGCCATCTGTTTGACATCCCGATAGGATGGAGTTGAAGACTATGTGGTGCGACGATTCATTTGATCTTCGATAGTTAATCGGTTTGGGTAGACCGTTTGACGGGGAAGTTGGAACAAACTGCCTTCCTCGGTAGCAGGGGAATGTAGAGGAAGAGGAATGTGACATATGACAGGAGAGGTAATGTGGAGAAGGGGGATTTCTGATCGGATTGGACTGTTTTGAAGGAAGAATTGGGGAAAAGGCTGTTGATGGAAAAGTCAAATTGGGTCTCTGTGAAATACTTTAAAATTGAACTTTGAATGTAATATGTACTCTGTTGTTTGCAATAAAAGGAGGGTTGTTTTCTATTGAGAGTTGTTGTATTGTTGTGTGATTTTGCTGCTTGATTGATAGCCTAATAAGGCTCTTCAATCTCGATTGCGTCAATGTATAATGGAGACAAAAAGGGGCACCAAAATTTAAAGGTGGTCAACTGTGGCGATTTATGACAAACTATGGCTAGGTGTATGATAATCTTTTAAACATAGTTGGAGACCCATTTTGACAATGGATTTGGAATTTGTGTCTTGATTTTTTGGGCACCATACTTGTTGCATGTTGGTACATGGTTTTCCCAAACCATTGGATGGTGTCTTTATTTGTTCTTCATCTATCTAATAGATGCTTGTAGTAGAGTTGCTAGAATTACCCTATAACATGATGTTAGTGATACTCTTGTAAGGGCATGTGCTTGAAGTTGTATGTAACTATTTTGTTATTGTAATACAATTGGTTTATGGTTTGGAGTGTGGGGTTTTTTCTCTTGAAAGGGTTTTCTCTTGAAAGGGTTTTCTCTATGTGTATCATTGTGTTATGGTTTTGTGAGTTGAAGTTCTATTCCATGTCACTTGCATATCATTGCATGCGTGCTTTTGTCATTAAAAATATGTTAAATTTGAGTCTATATTTTCTCTATGCATAGGAGCACTTATGTACCTTTTCTTCCTTTCAATCATAAGATCTAACCATGATAAGGATCACAAACATAAAATCTTAAATATGATAAAGATCATAAATGTGGGTGATTCCATAATAGTGTGTCCCACTTTTTGGCCTAAGTGGGACACTCAAAATCAACATTTCTTAACATTTTTCAATTTGTGTCAATTATAGGGAGCAAATAGTCAATAATTTAAGGATGATGTAAACTAATGAGTTGTAGAATTTTCTTTATTTATATTCAAGTTATAATTTTTCCATATTTTTAAGTAATTATTTCTATCATTTTTATTTTTAATTTTTGATCAAAATTTACATTTTTCTATTATTTTTATTGAGTGACATTATTCTATAATGCATAAGTTTCACTACAAATAAAAAGTTTCCCTTATTTATTGGAATTAGACCATTAACTCCATTTTCTGGTGCATGGATATTCTATTTATTATTAATTTTTGAATTAAGACTAGCAAATATTTTAGACTTTTATTATTTTGTAACACATTTCTCTTAGAATATATATCAAAATTTATTTTTTCTATTTTTACTGAAACAAGGACATCTATGTGGAATGCGGTGCATTTTTTAATATTTTTATAACATTTTTTGTTATTTTTCCTGATGTCTTGAATATAAGTCATTATTTTTTTCGTAATGGACCTATATTCATTATAAAATTCAAAAAATATATAATATTAAAGAAAATATAATACATAATATAGTTTTTTGAAAGGTGACACCAAGGGCTACATACTTCAAAAATGACATTTCCAAATGACTTCATTTGATCCCCCAAAAGGTGAATCCTAGGGGGGTTCTATCTGAGGGGGTTTGATTTAACCATGTTCAATCAAATCAGACCCCCCTTGGATGGAACCTCTCTAGGATTCAATCATTAATTTTTCTAAAAAATATGTGATTTCAAGAAAAAATCAAGATGTCCCACAAGTGGGACACAGTATTTTGTGATTAGCCATGTAGGAGAAAAATATGTTGACATGGTAAGGATTATAGTTTCATGAGATGTAGAATTGATAAGGACTATAGATATGGAATAAAGAATGTAAGCATAATAAATGATCGTAAACATGATAAATATAATAAGTGTAGTGGTTTCCACCGTGTATATCATTGTGTTATGGTTTTGGGAGTTGCAATTATATTCCATGTCACTTGCATGCCATTGCATGCATGTTTTGTCATTAAAAATTGTTAAATCTATGCATAGGAATCATTTATATACCTTTTCCTCCTTTCAATCATAAGATCTAACCATGATAAGGATCAAATACATAAAATCCTAAACATGATAAAGATCATAAGTGTAGGAGCATAATATGATATAAGTATAGAATCATAAAGATGATAAGGATCATAAATATAGAATCATAAGCTTAAAAAATAATGATAAGTATTATAATCATGGAATAATAATAAAGATAAACATAATAAACATAATATTTAAGTAACATCATAAGAATAAAATTAAAGGAACATGATAAAATCATAAATCATATAGCATTATAGTATAGCAAGGAATACCCAATTACAAAGGTGGTAATGTAGGATGTAAAAGCATAGGAACCTAGGAACACACAAATCAACACGAAATATCTTAAACAAAGCATGGTAGCTAAACATGGAGCATAGGAAAGTATAGGAACTTTGAATAGAATAATGGATAGGAAATATGCGTAGAAGTGGGAAAACAAAGTATATATTATAATATATAAGTTGAAATGAGAATAGAATATGCACAAAATATGTTGCATAGGTAATGTAAAAGGTGAAATGAGAATAGAAGAAATATAAAAATCATGGCATAACAAAAAGGCCAAGTGTAAGAATGCATAAGAAAGACAATGGAAAATCTGATATAAGTATATAGATAAATAAACCATAACAATAGTCATTGTTTCATCGAACATATTTAGAGAGATCATCCACTAAGCGGTCATCCGTTTCCCAAAAAATAGCATTTTATTCTTCTTCCCGAATTTCATTACCTTCTTCTGCAATTACGCAAGTTTCTTCATAATAAGAGTTAGTACTTTTGGTGAATATAGTATCAATAGGTGGAATTGTATGAATTTTTTTTGGAGGTGGGCCCATAGAAATATTCTGGAATTTTTGAACCACAACATTCTACTTATGAATCCATGAAGTAGTGCCCTCAACTTGAAGTATTAGTTTTTTAGTAAAGGATCCTTATCCTTCTTAGGTGGAATAGGGGGCAACACATGCTTGATATGTCCATGTGCCACCTTAGATTTATCTTTTTCTTTCCTTTGTTCTTCTAATATCTTTTGTGATGCCTTATAAACCTCTTTCTCACATTCATAAGGAATTTCCTTGGGGGACGTATCTAATTATCTAATGTGAAATGACAAATCTCAACAAAAGGTTAATATGGATCTCGTGTAATATTTACAATTCTACCCTCATGAACACATTTAACACATTGGGGTGATTGTGAAATTATAATGGGCCAAACAATACCTCTAAGTGGCAATGAAAATGCTAAAAAATATACAAGAAAATTCATGTGAAAATTCAAATGGGTTATTTACATTATCTAAAAAATATGCACCAAAAAAATTTATAGAAAATTGAATGTAGTTTATGGGTTATTTTGTTTTTTTGAAAAAAATAAATTTATTTGGTAAAAATTAGATATTTCAACAAGGCAAGTTATTAAATTTTTTAGAAAAAAAGTAAAAAGTAGGTGCCATTTAGGCCAACCTAAGTATGAGCAAAAAAATTAGTTATGATTTCTTTACTATGATTTTTTTTTTAAATACTAAAAAGTAATTTTCCAACCAACCTAACTTGGTAAAAAAATATGAAATTCAATTTTTTTAGACTTGTAGCCAGCAAAGCATAGAGTCTGACACATCTTTCAGGTTTGAAATTTAGACATAGTGTAGGTAGAAAATTACTAATAATTACCTATGAAAATTATAATCAAGCATATTTTATATTTTTAGAATCTTGACACTTTCTTAAATATACCCTTTTTGTTTTATCAAATTTGGATTAAAAAAAGTCCATCAACATCAAGGGTGAAGTCAAGGAAAATTTGTGAAAACATCCCAAGTCTTCATTCATGTGGAAAAG
This sequence comes from Cunninghamia lanceolata, assembly GCA_027924645.1. NCBI lineage: Eukaryota > Viridiplantae > Streptophyta > Pinopsida > Cupressales > Cupressaceae > Cunninghamia > Cunninghamia lanceolata. The sequence goes on from BSBN01000977.1 coordinate 8,130,701, forward strand.
GTAGGTGTCGAATCCTAAGCTTAATTGCCATGTTATGTTTTTTTTTGTGGGGGGAAATTTTAAAACTAAAACAGATATTTGTTTTCAAGAAATGGATATTCATTTTCAAGGAACAAATATTTGTTTCTTCCTACACAAAATTAAAAAAAAAAAGTGATTTTCAAAATGGATATCTATTTTGTTTCCATAACAGATATCCATTTTTCCACTAATATCCATTTTGTTTCCACTTACCAAGCCAAATCGGAGCCTAAAAAAGTGTTTCATGATTTTGGCTAACACTTTCACTCAATTTTTTCCTGCATAGACACTATTTGGCCCATGATGATCTCACACTCACCCATTGATGCTTAACAAAAGTGAAAACGCTTTAGTGCTCAAGAAATGGTCTACTAAGTGATGGAAAATCTATAAAAAGATGGAATGTCATGATATAATACTTGTACTTCCTTATTACCCACCTTAAGAGGTAAAATTACAACCAAAGGTGTGAATCAAACCACTAGTCATATTCAATGAGACTTGTAAATGAGAATAAGAATTACTATTCAAATGTTCATTATCTAAGAAGTCTTTAATAGATATATTGAAATTATTTATAGCATCTATAAGAATATCACCACCCACCATATCATGTATTTCACGCACCACATATAATGGACCATAATGGTTGTTTTTTGAGATTTCCTTATCCAAAAATGTGTTCAACAAAATAATATGGGAGGAAAATATGTATGTCTAGACAATATAATACCCATGAAAGCATTTATATTTGAATGTGCATGCGAATCAATATGACAATAATCCACACTAGCAATATCAATGTGTGTAGGATCTATAGCAAAAGAATCATATTTGTAGCAGCCGTCAATGTTATTAGAATGATTAGGAAATAGATTAGTATAAATGTTCATGTTTTGATTACAAGGAGTAACATCATGATTGTTTGAGCCATCATTAACACATGTAATATAAACCATATTATTGCAAATCAAATCTTGCACTTTATGCTTCAATGTCATGTAGCCCTTTGTGTGATGTCCATTAAGTCTATGGAAGTTGTACAATGCACTCTCATTGTGATTCTTAGGTAGCCCTCTAGCTAGATACAATGGATGTATAGGTGGAAGAGTAATCAAATTATATCTCAATAAAGTTTTAAGTAATAGTGTCCAAGGGCTCTTGCAGCTTAGTAAACTTCCTAAGATGTGATACTTAAAAAAAAAAGCACATTGAAAGTATTATCCACTTTTATCCACATTTCCCTTTCTCTCCTTAGAATTATTACACTTTGACAAAGTATTGGAATTTTAGAATCTTTAAGGGAAAGAGGATGTAGATGAAGATGATCCATGCTTAAGGGTATTTGATGCAGGAAATTTGATCTCAAGATTCTTTAGGTGAGTGCACATCCATAGAATAAAGAAAACTACTAAAGTTTAGATTCTTCTTAATAGTAGAGTCACTCAAATAACAAAATATGTAGTTCATCATGATTGAATCAGCACTTTATTTAACCACATAATGATTGAAAGTGATGAACATAATCCTTGATAGGCTTATCACTCTTTTGAGTACACTTAGTCAAATCATTCATAGTTATTTTCAAGTCCATATTAAAATAAAAAATGTTATAAGAAGGTAATGGCTAGTTCATCAAAAGAAAGTATAAAACTAGGAGTCAAAGAATAAATTCTTTGAATAGCATAATCCCTTAAGGTTCATGGAAACAAATTGGCTAAAATCTCATCCTTATATGCAAAATCGAAACATGTAGTATTAAAATATTGTAAATGGACATTACGGCCTCCTTTTTTATTATATAGCTAAAATCTAGATACAAAACAACTAGTCCATGCAATGCGTATGTGACAACCTTAAAGGAGAGTGGTGTATGATGTGGAGGATTCTATGTGATATAATCTTTGCTGTAAGATATATCATCTACCTTTTTCTTAAGGTTGGAAGTGTTGAAATAGTGTGTATATAGGTTAGAAATATGAATAATATTGGTAATGAGGGGTATGGGAAACAACTGAGAAAGTATAATAAGGATGTCTAATAGGAAGTAATGTCATTGTCATGGAAGGAGTAATGTGGGATAAGAATTAATGTCATTATTGTGGAAGGAGGAATCATATTCAAAAGTGGAGTGGGCATAGGGGAGAGGGAGGAATAGTATGAACACCATAAATATTAGCAATATCACCAATTGGTGTATGTTTAGAAAGATGGGATGTGTGTGGAACACTAATGGAGGAGAAAATGGACGGAGTGCTAGAGGTAAGAATGGATGAGGTAGGGGTAACAAAATTGGTGGCCTAGTAGTCATGGAAGGGGTAACTATGGACAAAGAGGTCTTAGAAGAGGATGAAGGATAAGAGTATATGCAATTGGAAGAATCCAATTAAGTACTTTAATACTATGAAAAATACTAGTGCTATATGGAGAACCTACAAATGTCTTATGTAAAAGAGTAGCCAGTTATTGAGGAAATTAAGCTTGAGTAAGTGCATCAAAAAGAAGTTGTTAATTAAGAGAAAAATCTTGCTTAGCCACATATGCATCATGGTCGTAATCATGTTTGTCGCGATCCTCTAAATTGTTCTCAACACGAGCATCAAAATGATCATTAGAGTGTGCAACCTTACTAGGGTTTATATGAGTACTCATTTGTGGAGGAAGATTAGGATCCTAATTACCTTGTGGCATAGACAAAATAATATGGCCAAGAGAGATAGAAATATGAAGCAATGAAAATCAATCTTGGGTTTGTAAAACTAGAAAAAATAACAAGTAACTAGTTCTGAAAATAAAGCCCTAAAGATGAAAACAAAGTTAGGCATGGTGCATGAAAGCAAGGTAGCATGGTACATTACAAGCCTTGAGGGAAAGCTATAGATATGAAGCACAAAATAACATGAGATACTAACCATAATGAGATCTAAAAATAGGGTAATGCAATTAGAAAAATTCAGATCTAGAAACCCTAACAAATAATGTATAGGAACAAGTGCATCCCTCTACCTAATGTTAGGCTACTGTAATTAATTAACTCATAATGATAGATAAGTCTATAGTAGGGTAATGAGTTGAAGTATTAATTAAAATTAATTACAAAATTGAAATATATTAAATGTGACACCTAGATTGAAATCTAATGATGGAGAAATGTTGTGATAGATCATGTTAGAAGTTGATTTGCCAGTATTATAGAATTTTAGGATTTCAACTTGGATAAATATTTTAGATTCTACAAATTTGATTATTTTTAACACTATATCACCTATGCAAGTGTAATTATTTTAAACTTACATGTGGACATGATCTAAAATTGGTAGATTTGGTGTGGTAGAATGTGGATTGTCATGATTTTCTTGCCTCAATTTTTACTATCTAAAAGTGCATAACATATTGTGTTTACAAACACATTTGGGTAATCTATCAAATTACAAGGGTTGAGTTCTCTCAAACCCAGGTACACCAGGTTTATGTCTGAGAAAAAGGTTTGAAGATAAGAAGCAAGTGTGCAATAGACCTAAGATGATGTGCTTTGATGTAATCTTTGAAAATTCTGCTATGATGCTCTTGTAAGAGCTTTATTAGAAATTCTTGCATAGGCCCTAAGAGAACTCATAGCTCATTTAAAATGAATTAGTGAATGTTCTTAGATGTAATAACCACACCCACACATAACACAAACATGCTCTAGGTGAGCTCACAATAACTATTGAAATGGCTAGCAAGGAAAGAACTTAATTTTTTTAATTTTAAAATTTAATGGGTTAGATCTACCAATGCAAAAGTGACCTAGGTCAAATCTGTAAAGCCCCACCACGAAACCCTAGAGAAAAGCTTAACTATGCATTAAAAAAGGGCAATTTTTTTTTTTTACAGAACAATAACAAAGTGTAAATCATATAATCACTTAACATGCAAGTTAACTTTTATTCTCTAAGGTATCCATGACTGCATTGCTACTTACTAAAATAATCTAATTAGCATCCATGATTCAATTTGAAACCAAGTACATCAAAGAGAACACATATATACTTCCATCATAATGAAACATCAAATAATAACATCAAGATCTAGCATATGAGATTAAAAGTATGTTTACAATTTCCTTATAATAAAATACATCAATACAATGTTTACAATGTCATTTCCTGATTACATTTGAGGATAAACATCAATATAATAATGCATTGTTCAACTGATATACAAGGCTAAAACATTAACGTAAATATCTGTCTCCTCAAGCAAAACAAGATCAGCGATCTTCTACATGATATATCCTCCTCGCCCACGAACAACAACAAAGGGATCAATGGAGATAAAGCACAACCACCCGACCATGTGGAACCCTAAGGCCCACCCCTCTATGCTAGGAGATGACAATAAGATCCCACAACAAGAATAGTCAGCTTGACAAGAAAATACTAGGACCACATATGACTACACAATCACACAAGCATAACACAGACATCTATCCCAAAGGTAACCACTCAAAACAAAGGCAAGTAAACAACAAGAGAATGCTAGACTGTAGTAGACAGGAGTGTCATCACGTGGTTTGTCATGTGTTGTCCTGGTAGGCCTTCCTAGGCCCCGGCCCCCATCCTAGGTTATCCTGGTAGCCTCTCCCGACCCCCATACAAACTCACGCGGAATCAACATACCTTTCGTGTGGACAAGGTAGTTGATCTTTCCATTCCAGGCCTTCCCATCTCATCTCAAGCCTGAACAAGCACTTGAGTTATGAGTGAGGCATCCAATTATCTTACTTTAATATGTATACTACCTTGCCCCCTAATTTATTAATTAGGTTATCACTGAATTAGGAAACTCCCACATGGGTTGTCCAGGACACCACTTTGGACTCCGGCCCCCATTGAGAGCCACTCCCCTACCTGCATCCAGAAGATCCCCACTCAAACAAGTATACAAAGGTAATACGAACCCTACAAGGCATTAACCCTCTTGCATTTTCAAAAAAGACAGAGTACAACATAATAGTTTACTCTTCCTAAAACCCTCCATAACCAAAACCGACTCACCTAATCGACAATAAATTGACCCAAATCAATTACAAGACATTTCCTCATAATACTGTACACTCATGAAAACCAAAAGAAGACCCGATGCCTCTGGATCTACATAAACATCGGTTAAGTCCTACAATACTTATCTCTTTGCAAAGATAATACTAATCGATAATACATTCATCAATACTTAAATTTAATACCTATAAATTTCAACATAGTCGGATAAACTTCAATTTTTATAAGATCACTTATTCTATAGTAAATCTAATCAAACTATGACATATACTCCCTTGGTAATATTTATTATCATTTGATCATTCTAATTAAGTCTAATTTTCTCAACATTTGAAAGCAATATTTATAATTGAATCAAAACAATTTAAAATTCGATTCTATAAGATCTATTAAAAAAAAAAGACATTATTCAATGGTATTAAATTAAGACCATTAATCATCGAAATACTCTTAATAGTAGTATTAATAATAAATACGATATAAAGGCATTACTATTGCTACATGAATTTTGTATCCAAAGCAATAATTGTGGTGTCGTAAGTATAATTAGCTAACAAATCTAGTCTAGCATTTGATGCATCAATACTATGAAGACCAACAAAATTTTAATTTAGCTAAGCTTATAAATGACAACTATTAAGTACGGACATTAAATTTCACCAGGCATAGACGCGCTCCTGCAAACATCGCCTAAAAGAAACACAACTGTACACTAACCTGCTAAATGGATTAAGAAACTTTCCAACTAAACGTCAGAATACAAGATGGACTGGTGTACGATTAGCAAAGAAAAAAAAGAAACATTTCCCAAAAAAAACGCCAACGGTGGATCATTAAAAAGGCTAGGAATTTCTATTTTAGCAAGCAGCCCGTTTATTGAATCGCCTCACTGGGAGGCCATTAGAAGGAATAAGGAGATTGCAGGATAAAACAATTTGGATTTTGCTGTCCAACCTTCGAGATGCACACCACACGGTTCAGCAAGTCCACAATACTGATGTTTTTGGCACGTTTCCCATAGCCCGTGCTACAATAGGACCGGCTATGCACAACATAATTGACTTCAAAAGATTGTAAATGATATTTCCTGGTAACACCAAATTGAGATACTAAACCAAAACTTTAGAAATTTCAAAGTGGATTCATTCGTGGAGCTAAAGACTGGATTTGTTGAATGTATAACAGCGCCCTCTAATGGAACTGTCCAGCAAAGACAATACACAGGGCGTGAGCTATTGCTAGAATGCCTCCGAAGGAGACCGATTCATGTGATGCATTGATTGTGGCTTAAGCACAAAAGGAAAATCGTTAAAAAGGTTTTAGAACTTAAAAAAACAAACACGCCGACTTCCTGAAGAAATGCATGATTGCATGGCATGCACAGAACAGACTTGCTGAGATAATTTTAGAAAGCTAATACCCAGAAGAAAACTGTAGGCATTGAGATCCATCCTACAATCTGGGTCCGTAACTTGCAGCGTGTGCATAGTGGGAGCTTTGGAGTAGGTAAAGATCAAATGAGGACCTCTTCCCACCAAAGAGAGAGATACACATACAAAACACGTGCGATAAGATTCACATGCAGGCAATGGATCATTCCTAAGTTTGAACCGAACGAAATGGAAAATGGGATTGAAAGCAACACAAAGAATTGAAATGAGACAATAGAATGTAGACTGTAGCGCTCTGCATATTCTCATCAGCTGAAACTAAAGCTCACGAATCAGGTGTAAATACTTTTGCTACTTTCTCCTTTCTTAGTTCTTAATAATCTGCTTCTTTCCATTAGAAGCAATTGTTGATCAGAAGAAAATAGGTAGATTCTTATTTGCTCAATAGACGTACTGGTCAAAACACCTTGGTCCCTGGTTCTTCACTCCTGCAGTGATTGTTACTGGTGCATGGATGACCATTTTGCCTAATGTTGGGCGTCCTAAGGATCACCAAACTATGCGTTGGTTTTCCAGAAGAGAGACTGCGGTAAGGATGCAGATGTGATTTCTTGGTGCCAGTAGATCATATATGAAAATAGGCTTAGGAATATTGACAGGGACACTGGTATGTCTTAAATCCTGCATTGTTGCATTGATAATATTCTTTCCTCAGACCTCTATGCAGAAGCGACCAGGACAAAAGGATGAAGAGTAAGAAAACATTAAGGAAGGATGATTTCTACTTGATATAAAGGTTGGAATTGTTCCGGTTGACTTACAAGCAGTAAATAATGAGAAGCATAGACCAGGTACGAGAAATGGTCATGAAAAACCTCAAGGAGGTACCATCACAAGGAAAACAATAAGTTTAACTGATGGAAATATGAGAAGTCTTTACCCAGAGAATCAAATGCAACATGTATGAAACCCATCAAAATATTTTAAAAGACAAAAGGGATAAGATTCAGGAATAAAAGAACCTATATCCAAGGCCCGGCAGATTGAAGGTTCAACGTCGAAATCAAAGTTGCTTCACCCCCAAAACCAGTGTTTTTCCCCAGTTTTTCCCCAAAACCCAGAAAACCATCCTCCCCAAATATCCTTTTTCCAAAAGAATAAAAATAGCAAAGATAATAAATTTCCTTCCCATTACTGACCACCCACTACAACCACAATTAATTCCCATTACCTCCCAGCAAGACAATTCAAATTTAGCTGATTTGAAGTCTACCAACAAGATTTTCTGACAACACAGAATAATTCTATTTATTACCCACATATAGAAAGAATATTTTTATTTTCATACTCACAATGACTTTCATTAATATTGTACTTTATTTCACTTCCACAAAATATAATACTTGTTTAAATATTATTATTTTTGCATATATATATATATAAATTATGAATTATATTCTTGGTTTAAAACACTTATTTGCCCCATAATGTTATTATTTATTTACCAAGGTGAACTTATAATTTTATTTTATAAAACAACTTAATCAAAACAATAACATGCAAATACAACCGGAACACCCACATACCGAACAAAATAAACGGCCTCAACCAGAAACACTGACTATCAACCTAACCGACCAAACCGACAGATCACAGAACAAGACAACTTATCCTCTCTGAGGAAGATATCAAGCTAAGGGACATTATGTCATCTCCGATCCACAATTCTCCATTGGATATAAGGCGCGCTCTGACTTGCCAATTCAGGTGGAGTCGATGCATGTACCTGCAACCTACAGCTGATGAAAAGGATCGAGCAAACATATACATATATATAATCATCCAATCAACACACCATGGAAGAGAGTCGCAACGTCGTAGGGTACTCACATGTGAGTAATGTGACACTGTCCCTTCCACCAATCACATCACAAGTAACCGCATAATGCATGTTCATCAGAACTAAACAACTATATAAAACATCATCAGGTAAGCATATCTTAAGATTTATCCACATGATCAATTGAATTTGTAACTATCCTTAACTTAAGAATAAAACCATAGTTCAACCAGTATCATCAAAGTAATAAGCCAATATCATCCGTAACTAAATAATCAGATGTCAGATAATCACATGAAACATAATAAAACTAGTCTACCAAATTAATTTAACTCATAACTAATTATATCTTAAGCATCTTGTACTAACATAAACATTAGAAATGTCATCATAGTAAACATAAATGAATGTCATCATCAATCATCCAAAATAGTAAATCCATCACCAAAATATACCATCATGTCTAACCATAAGAAAATAACTATCAGTTTATCACAAAGCCAAAATGTGGGGCACTACAAAATCTACACCTAGAGATATGGTCCAAGTTGATGAAAAACTAGGGCCAGAGATCATGAATACAAATCTAAAGGTCATTGATAAGGAGATTGGAATATATGAAATGTATCAAGCCAATTTCATATAAGAATAAGCCACATATAAACGAATTAGTAAATTTAAGACATTATAATCAAGGCTTACCCAAAATATAAGATAAAATGAAATGGGTATGTAAATTTCACCATTACAATTTTAACTTATTTCTTAATAACTTTAATGTCAATGAATATTTTCAAAAAATTTAACTCATATAATATTTTCAAGCTATTTTTTTAATAAAAACCATTTTAAAAATTAAAATTAAGAAAATGTTATTTAATAATACCTAATATTAATGTGTGAAATAATATATCTCTCTCACAAAGGCGCATGCACACACAAATTTATGAAGTGTAAACATCCATCTTATATCTTGATAAACACAAAATATTATTTATTACTTCTGTATTATAGAATATTTTATTTCACAAATTATGATGTATGAAATATTATTTTTTTCCACAATTTCTATTTTTTATATTCATTAAATATTTTTAATAATAATATATGCTCTTTTTATATTATTAAATATTTTAGTTGATAATACATTTTTAAAGCTTATTTTTATCTTTATAATTTCTATAATCCTATATAAAGGATTTATTAAAAATTAATATATAAAATTTTATAATTTTCCTAATTTTTATTCTTATATTCATATAATATATTTAATAATATGTAGGCATTTTATATTATTAAATTTTTTGTTTTATAAAATAATAATTTTTTAAAACTTAAAAGCTTATTATTTTTATAATTTCTATTTATAATCTTATATAATGATTTATTAAAAATAAAAAAATAAATTACACTTACATTTCAAATAATGCAATCTTATCTACACTTAAATTATCATATAATTCCATTTTCAATTCTTAAGTTTTAAATTATATTAACACAAATTTCTTTTTATTTTTTCTTTTAGTGCAAACGTAAAGAAAAAGATAATCTTGTTCAAAAGATTGCAGATTCATACAACTCAATACGGTAAATTTGTATTATTTTGTTATAATTTAGAGTTTTAAATCTTTAACAAATATTTGTTTCTAATGGAAATTTCTAATTCTATATGCTATAGTCAATTGAAAGGCGAAAATCTTGAAGATCTGAGCATAAATGAATTGGTGGAATTAGAACATAAGATTGAAGGAGGACTACGTCTTATTAAATCAGAAAAGGTATACATTATAGTTATATTTAAATATGCTTTATATATAATTAATTAGTCAGATATTACTCTACTTCTCTTAGAGCAAAATACTTATTTAATAATACATATTTTTTCTAACTTTGTAATTTTTTGTAGGATCATCGCTTGACTGAAGAAAGCAACGCACCCAAGGAAAAGGTGTCACTTTATCATCTTATAATATTTTTTTTTATTAAATTAACAAGAAAATATTTAAAAAATCCATGAAATTGTGTTAAATATTAATTTGTCAATTTTAGAATATATTTATTGTGTATTACTTGCTTAAATGGATATATACTATTCCATATTACATACACTTATATTTCAAAAGTAATTTATTTAATAAATAGAATAATTATATTTCTAAAATATAATGTATATATCTATTATTATTTTATATGGAAAATAAACTTAGATAAGTTTAGATAAGTATATTATGGATAAGGGATTTAAGACATGAAAAAATGTTAAATTTTGGTAATTATAATAGTTCACCATATTTTATAGGAAAATCAATAACACTTTATGTGAGGCTTTTATTTTAACATTTATAAATCTTCATTGTATTGAGATGGTGTGGCTTGTTAGAACAACACACCCAAGCTTACATAGCTAGGTTGTTATCCCTTGTTGTACTTCAAATTTTCATTTTGCTAGTTTGAATGTAGTTTTTATTTGGTCAAGTTTCCTAGTTGGTGTCATCTCTTTGTGTTCTACTATGTTTTCAAGGTTTTCTACAATGGAATTTAGATAGACTATTGTTTTTTTCTCTTTCAATGGTTGAATTTTTTGAGTTGCAGCCATTGTAGTTTTTTTCTCTTATTGCTTTGTCTTTTCCTATTTTTATATGCCTTAGTGTAAATGTGAAATGTGATCTATTTAATAAAACCTAATTGATAACTATAAAACTTGGGTTTGGCATCACATGTGATTTTCGAAGTCATGTCTCTAATATTTTGCTTAGACCCAATTTGGTCTTTTAGCGTGTTTTAATCATTTACCTCATCCAAGTTTCCCTTCCTTTTACAATGGCTTTATTTCAATATATTCTGATGTATTTGATTTAATTGTTGCATTTGAGTTCTCATTGGAGGTAAAATCCTTATTTTAATCTCTTTTTTCTACGATACTTCCCTAGGTTCAATCTTGGTATTAACCTATGTTTTATCTTCTTTGAGCTTTGTGCCCGTAGTCTTCTTGTGGTTTTCCCCTTTTTGGAGCTAATGGAAACCTAAAATTTAATGTAATATAGTATTGTATTTGAGAATCCATTGGAGCTCAAATTTTTTTATTTTGGTGTCATTTCCTTCTAATCACTTGGTAAATGCAATTTCATCAATTAAACTTGATTTAATTCATTATCACATCTATATTTTAGATTTCTTGGTATCTTTCTTTTAGATTTCAAAGTGTATTAATGTCGAGTTAAAATCATATAGGATCGATGTTTTTATAAATTTTGTTGTAGTGAAAGCCATGACCCAATGACTTGGTGCCCACTTGATGGTGTTGAATGGTGGGGTGAGCCATTATAACCTTTTGGCCACGCCTAGAGATTCTCTACACTTTGACACAACATTTGAATGTGAGTTGCTTGACACACACCACACTTAGAGTAGGCGACCTATATAACAAAGCTAACCCTTGGGGGGCATATTGGATCCATGTTTTACTTGTTAATTCTAGTTTTATTTCCCTTTTGCATAGATAATTTCTTTAATTGTTTTCTTTATCCTTTTCCAAGTGGTGCAGGATCTTTACATAGGACAAGTTAGGTATGAGCCATGGTAGTGTTGTATTTAGCCATGTGGCATACTTGCTTGGGTTTAGGTTGTGTTTAATTCCTAATATAACGTATGTTTTAGTATTGGGTGAGCTTTATCTTTATTTTGCATTATTTTTTTCCCATGAGATAATGGGCTCGATATGGTCTTCAAATTTGGTGAAATCTTTGTCATTGAGTTTTCCTTGGTTCATTTCCCCTGAACCCTAATTGTTGCAATATCATGCCACATGTAAATTATAGGAGGTTCGAAGAGGTTGGTATGTGGCATACCTGATCATAAATATTATAGCAATTTTAATGAAGTCAAATCAAGACCCAATTAACCTTTAAATGGTGTGTAGATATATTAATAGTTTGGGTAAAGTAGATAATCTCATATCTGATATATTTGTTAAAGTGGTTTTCAAATAATATCACATTAGGATGTCCATTAGAGCACGTTAGACCATTTTAACTTCTTTTTTACTCTAGTTTTCATTTAGATCTAAAATTTTAGACTCTAGGTTAATATTTATCACATCCAAGTTTATGTTATGTACTCCTTGTTGGGGTATTTTCTTACTTTATACATGTACTCTCTTTATACATGTACTTTTCTTTAGAAGGAGTGCCATGCTTCATCGATGCAAGTAGAAAATTCATGATTAAACAAAGCAAGAGCAAGACCAACATGTGAGAGAGGGCTCATTTCTCCTTCTTTGAGATTTACAAGGCTCGAGAGGGTATTCTCAAGTGAATCCTTCAAGGGTTAAAAAAATCAAGCTTTTCTTAGAAGACAACATAGTTGAAACCATCTAAGGTGATCAATTCTTCTAAAATTGTCTACTATTTAAGCCAAGCCCTTATGACAATTTTAGATCCAATTTCTCTGTCACTAACCTAAATCATGTTGGCCGTTAGTAGATAATGGAAGGATTAAAAAATGTATAAATACAAATCTACATGCTCATGAATAGAAAGAAAGAAGCACACAACCACTATTAACATTCTTCCATTTCCTTATATTTATTTCAGATGATTAAATTATATAAGTTATTCCCATCAAATTAGTCATTCTAAACTTGCATTAAGTGATTAGAAAAGAGTTAAGATCGGTGCCTTATATATATATTTTTTTATGAGGGTTACTTGGGTGTTTAGCATAGTCTGAGCCTAGAGAGACCTTTACGAGGGATCTCTTCCCATGGCTTTATCACCAAGACCACTACTAGGGGGTCTCAATCCCCAAGGCATTATCACCAAGTTCAAACCCATGAGCTCATTGGCTCAACAAAGGCCCAAAAATTGCTAGCACGACAACCCAACGAAGGCACGTATTCTGTGAGCTTTTGGCCCAACAAGGGCTTAAACATCAGTGGCTGCCCCAACAACCTTGTGACTTGACCACCACACCATCCACTTATTGGCCAATGCCTTATATTTTGTTCATAGAGTCAAGTGTTAGATCTAAGGATATAAGAATAATTCATGCCTCTTGTTTATTCTAAGTAACCTAGTTCACTTGGTCTTGTATTTCAAGACTTAGGTTATCAATTGCCTTTTAACCTAAAATAATCATTGAAATCTACTTATTAATCCATTGTGAGCACAATTTACTCCATATGTCAGATGTGAAAGTTTCCCTATTAAAAGGGACATTTAATAGAAATTTTTTTAGTATTCTTTGTAACCAACTAGCAAAATTCTAACAAGAGCATGGAAAATGTACACGCATAAATTAATATCTCTTGAAGAAATATATCATAGAATGGAGACAATTCGATATTTCACAAATTAAAAATATCTTACACTGAATTCTCATAAAGGAAACATGAACATCTTATAGATAATGCATATGGCACAAGCTCAGAGTTGATTTTCTCCTTTATAATTGGACTCTCTTACACTTTCTCAAAGATTTTTTGATCTCTTTTTACAAAGTATTCCCATCATTTTTATAAGGAATGACAATGCTCACCTCATTGATGGTTGACACTTGTCAATTCCTTTGACAATCTTGAGATTATAAAGCGGTTAACATTTTTTACACAAAATAACATAAAAGCCCAAGGTTCCAACTGGTCAAAAGTTTAATTCTTTAAAAATAATTGATGCCCTTCCAAGTGTAGTGAAAGAAAAAGCACATTCTCAGGGTTATGATGTGGATTATGTTTGTAAGTGGAATAGGTTTCTAGTACATTAAATTGAAGTCCTCTTGCATCTTGGAGCAATTGAATGGGATATCTCAATGACTATAGAAACCTATTCCACTAACAAACATATTTCACTCTTGAGGAATCATGATGTATAATCTCTTCTAACAAGTGGAATATAGATAAATTAGCTTGAATTATGTGTACTAGATTCGGAACCTATGGCATGTGAAGTGTAGAATTCAAGTAATCTAGCAAAAGAACTACTAGCTCTTAGTGAAAGTATCTCCCTAAGAACCAAGGCCACAAACTTGATATTGGGAGTGAAAAATAAGTAGCTAGTAGGCATCTAGTCTTAGGATATACGAGACGAGTATTGAAGATTTACAAAGATGACAACTTTAGTGGCACATAAGTATCCCTTGGGCTAGAATTATGTTTTAGAACTCAACTTGATGAAGATGCATACTTTCCCAAGTACCATGTCTAGTAAGAGACAAAAAAATTAGCCTAAGGAAGGTTAACAATAAAAATGGTATATCCAATATAATCATATTCATAAGAAGAGTTTGGTAGAACATGCCTAAGGGATAGTAATACTGCTTTTGGATTAAATTGACATGTATCTTTTTTCATTGACATTTTTTACCACACACAGTGATCCATCATTAGGGAGAGGAGAATTGTAATGATGGATCACTTTGTGTGATTCAAAACGTCAATGAAAAACATACACATTTTAATCCAAAATCACTCTGACTATCTTCATGAACTATGGAAAAGTGATGCCTACTAATTCTTGAGGGAGTGAGTTATACAAAAATAAATACATAATAAACCTAGGATGGGTGCAACATAGCACACGGAAAAGTCATTAAAGAACAAATGGGTGCACAAAAGTTTAGAATTTATTCCCTAGAAATCTAGAAAGAAACAATGATCCATTCAAGACCAAGACTTCTCAAGAATAGAAATATCTTCTTAACAATTGAATATAAATATTTTCTCAGGTAACCCTGAGATACTTTCATGTGGTGATCATGTCACATTACAACTCTAGATGCTAACTTAAGGATGAACTATAACCACCGAGTTTGAAAATAAATCACAATACAAAATTTGTATGGGTGCAACTATAATTGATTATTTAGGGATTAATAAAGGCCAAGTATTCAACGACCAACCTTTACCAGATGATATGAGGGCCAAAGGTCGATAAGGAGTTGGGGCAAGGACTAAGGGGGTTGTTGATGCTGATACAAAAATGAAATAGAGATTGCAATGGTTGATGCTGATACAAAAATGAAATAGAGATTGTAATGGTTGATGCTAAGGTATTAATTATAGAATAGAGAAGCATTGGAAGAGATAAATTTGAAGATATAGATGAATGTAGAAGATGATGATATACATAATATAATAATAGGCTAAGGGGTTACTTTTATCAATGTAAACAAGTAAAATGTATGATGCCTCTAAAATCTTATTGTAATTTGATCTGAATTTTGTACTCTCTTGGTATAAAAATAATAAGTTTTATACAATTCTTGTCAAGTTATAATACAAATGAGTGAAACTATGTTATATAAATTTGTTTTGATATGTCTAATTATATCTTTATGTGCAAGCCTTGACTTCTAACTCATTTATTTTCCTAATATCTTAATGTTAAACCACCCACTTACACATTTATGAGGGTCTCCTCGAGACTTGTGCCTTGGGTTTGTTGTGGGTCCCTCAAATTCGTAGTAACCCAACCACAATAGAATATGCAATATTTTTTCCCAATAAAATATCATAGGTGGAGAAGTAAGTACATACTTTTATCCTCTTGCAAGCCACACATAGATTGCAAGGCACATGCACTTTGCAACTATCCATAGGATCAATATTTTGATCAATAACTTTTAAATTTCACATATGTGTTCACATACACATTTCAACGCCAACCCACAAGGACATAAAATTTGTTCCATAAAACAATAGATTCTTCAAAAACCTATTTTTCATAAAGTACATATATATACACAATCCACTATTTATTACAATTTGGCACAAATAAAAGCAACATTCATCTAATGAACACAATAATCCAATATTCATCATTCATTCCCTTTTCAAGACCTATCATTATGTTACTTTTCATCCTAAAATTGGTCAACATATAATTTATCACTATTCAATAAATTTTTATCTACAGGCCTAGTTTACATTTAATTTTTAGTTTCAAAATCTGATTTTGTATTATATTATTATTAGGGTCTAGATTTAGATTAGCCTAGGTCTATTTTTCAAACTTCCTACATATCAAGTAATGGAAATCAAAGTCGTGCAGTTCTAACCAACTACATGTTTTACAATATAATTATCTATTCAAAGCATCATGCATGTCACAAAATAGAATAAAATTCTATCATAAGAAATTAACTCAATTTTGGAAGGTTACAAACTCCAATTTCGTATCATACAAAGAAAACTATGGTTTATAAAAAGAAAAATGTATTATGTGACATGAGGGGTTGTGAGTTCCAAGACATTTGATTTTAGGTTACCTATAATATGTATGGTTTGATTTACAAAAGTATATCGGCCATGTGTCATCAAGGAAAATCCATGGTTAAACTATTGAATTTTTAAAAATGCTTAATCTAATGGTGCATGAGAACATGAGCTTTTGGAGAAAGTGTGGTTTGGGTTTGTTTTGGTAAATAAATCTTTATAAAAAATAGAAACCCAAAAAGTAAGGAAGGATCCAATTGGTCCTGTTAACTTCATTGAATAGTAACTAGCAGTATCACAGGGTGAATGCACAACAGTTTTGCCGATAGGATGTTTGTAAAGTAATTGTTGGGTGCTGCCACAATAATGGGTTACACTTTTTGGGACATCCTAATTTTTGCTGAAATCACATATTTTTATAAAATATAATGATTTAAGCCTTAAAAGGTTCCATTTAAAGGATTTTAATTAAAGAGGGTTTGATCAAACCCTCTTAGATTCAAACCCCATTGGATAGAACCCCGCTAGTTTTAAACCATACCTATAGTGGAGTCTCCTCTACACCTATCAAAATGTTGATAAAAAACCACTTTTGATTTACCTTTTGGGGGATCAAATGAATTCATTTAAAATTTATGTTTTGTAAGTATGTACAGTCCTTATTATAAGCTTCCCAAAAAGTATAATTTTAAATATATTTAATTTGATTATTATATTTTTTTTTTTCTTGTGAATGTAGGTTTTTCACTGAACATCAAGTTTATTGTTCTACACACATGGAAAATTAGTAAATTAGTGAAAAAAAATCTGAAAATATCTATGCCCTAGGTATTGATGTCCTTGTTTCAACAAAAAAAAATTTGAATTTTGATACTACAAAAAAAGTTATGTTTTATGGAATACGCCTATGTCTAAATTATAATTGGTTTGACTTCAAAACTTAATTAAAAATAAGATATTCAAAAAAATATTATAATACCAAATGCATGCCCTATATATCAGTGTTACCAATCTAAATTCAAAAGAATCAGAATTTTATCCTTTGTAGAAAAAAAAGTTATGTGCTACAGAATACACATCACTTTAAAAAAATGTTGTTTAATATTAAAAACTAGTTATCAAAGGAGACAAAAAAATTTACAATTTAACTCCAATTTTTTTTAGGACTATATTTAGAATCTACAAACAAAATCTTACAAATCACTAGTTCACATCATTTTCAAATTCCTAATGGTTTGGCGGCTATAAGTGTTAGAAAGTAAAGATTTAGTTCAAAATATTGATTTCAATGTCAAGTTTGGCCAAAAAGTGTAACCCATTATTATGGGATGACCCTGTTTTATGAGAAGTGTTTGTGTTTTATGACTTGTTGGCATTGTGTTGTTTGAGGAAGGTAGTGTAATTTGTGATTTATAGGCATTGCAAGGGAGTATCAATTCTCATAATATAGTGGCTCCTCTTGCGTATATTTATGTAGTCAGTTTTCTGCTGCATCCTTCTTGAAATTGTCTATGGCTTCAGGTGTCATGCCATGTTTTGCAATTTGGAAATATGGTTTTTCAACTACATTTGGTTGTGTAATAAATTGCTATGTAATAGTTTGAGTGACTACATACTACTACTATGACAAACTTTGACATAAAATTGGACGCATAGAGTTGATTACATAACATATTTTTAGAACTTCCAAACAAAGCATTCGGGACTGTAAAAATGGTAACATGGAACTAGAATGATGGAACTTAGCTAACATTGGGTTTGCTCCACAAATGACATTCAAATACTTCTTAGATTTCAATTGGTCCCAGGTATCATGCTATGTTTTACAATTCAGAAATATAGTTTTTTAACTACATACTGTTGTGTAATTAATAGCTACATAATAGTTTGAGTGACTACAAATTACTACTATGACAAACTTTGATAGAAAATTGGACGCACTGAATGGATTGGTAAACAGATTTTTAGAACTTCCAAACAAAGCATTTGAGACTGTAAATCCTTATTCTATTAACTTGTGCCTAGAAATGGTAATATGGAACAAGAATTATGGAAAACTAGCATTGGGTTTGCTGCTCAGATTTCAATTGGTGTCATGGCTCAAATAGATTGGGAAACAATTTAATCTTTATACAATTATTGTTTGGGAATGCACAGAGAGAAGAAATCTTATGGATTGACAAAATTTCCTTGAAAAACAAATAGCCATAAAAATAATGTTTGAAAAACAAAAGATTTGTTCAACAATATGCACAAATAGATATTGACTCATTAAGAATGTAATTTAAACAGATCATAAACAAGTCAGATAAGTAAAAAATAAAATTAAGTTGAATTAGTTCTATATTGCACCCATGCCTGCATTAATATAAATATATCAAGCACAAAATATGAAGTATCACACGACCAGAAAGCGAAAGAACCAAGATTAGAAAGTAACCTTATTGCGATTTGTTCAACCAACAAGTTTAGATTTTCAACATCATTACCATAAACCTCGTGAAGAAATTGAATGACTTCTTTATCATCAGTAAGGTCTTGCCACTTTGTAATTGGAACCATGAGCATATTTCTTCTAAATTTGTTGTATCTTGGTACACTCCTTTCACAATCATGATAAACTATGAACCAAATGAATAAGGATACTTATGAAAATGTTAGCGCCAATTTGTATAAAAAAATTTAAAATAGGATGCTAAGAGGGCATGCCAACAATAGATAGAAATTCATTACTTTCAAGTGTAGCCAAATCTATGGGATTAGCTCTCTCTTGGCCATTTGGGTCCTGAAATATAAGATCTCTCATCCACGTGGGACAAGCTTAATGCCCCATAGATACCATCATCCCCTCATTTATGATTTCTGATAATCTTTTTTTATGCCACTTGTTCAACCAACAATTCTAGATTTTCAACATCATTACCATAAACCTTGTGAAGAAATTGAATGGCTTCTTTACCATCAGTAAGGTCTTGCCACTTTGTAAGCAAAACCATGAGCATAGTTCTTCTAAATTTGTTGTATCTTGGTACACTCCTTTCATGATCATGATAAACTATGAACCAAATGAACAAGGATACATATGAAAATGTTAACACCAATTTCTATAAAATTTTCTTAAAACAGGACGCTAAGAGGGCATGACAACAATAGATAGAAATTCCTTACTTTCAAGTGCAGCCAAATGTATGGGATCAACTCTCTCTTGGCCATCTGGGTCTTGACATATAAGATCTCTCATCCATGTGGGATAGGCTTGATGCCCCATAGATACCATCATCCATACATTTCTAATTTCTGATAATGGCTTTTTATCCCTAGATTCCTATTAGCTCCCTTAGACCCACCTTGTCATACCTCTCCTAACCACGCCTCTATCTACCCACATATGCCCAAGAATCCAAGAAAATGTTGCACTACATTGTGAGGAGACTAACCCGAAAGGATAAAGGAGATAGGCAATAATGGATGCAATGGATGGGAGGTTTGTGATGGATGGGTGGAGGGTTTTAGGATGTGATGATAAGGTGAGGTGATACTTAGGAGGATGCACGATAGGGAGAATGCTTGGAAGGGATGGGTGGACTTCATAGTATGTCAAGAGGTGTCTAAAGCATGCTTTAGGGAATCACAATAGGACTAGGAGGAAGATATAGTGCATAGGATGGATGGGAGACAATAGGATAGATAGGGAAATGGTGGATAGGAATATGATAAGATGAGGATACATAATGGATTGGATAAAAAGGATGTTATGGATGGATGGAGGAAAGGCATGATTTTCCCCCAAATATAGTAACGAATGGATGGAAAAGGGACTACGCATGACGCCCACAAGATGTTTTCATCACGGTACTTGCCCAAGGCACCACAAGGAGTGGTTTTCATCATTGGAATATTTTTTTCTTTACTATTTTTTTCATTTTTTTTGTTTTTTGTATTTTTTTTTTCTTTTTGGATGGGATGGGGACTCAAGCGTCTTTTTCCATAGAAATGAGGATAATGTCCCATGTTGGATATTGCTGCACATGGACCATGTTGAGTGTCATTATGTGCATGGATGTTGGTAGATGATTACATGAGATAGAATTGGAGGATATTGGATTATGATGTGGATGATGACGTGGATTATGAGATGGATTATGACGTGGGTTATGATGTGGATTATGTTGTGAATTATGTAAAAGAATGGACCATACAAATGTGATGGGGGAGATATGTGTAATAGGGGATATGTGATAGGGAGACGGGTGCATAAGGGAATGCCATGGAGTGCAGGGGAACCATGACCAATGGTTGCACACACCGCATTATATTTGGAATCTTTTGATTGGGAGGGGGATGTGGGGAGTAATGGGGATTGTCGATTTGGGGATTTATGGACCCAAATAGACTTAGGATTTGTGGGATTTTTATATGGGGAGCGGAATATTTGGGATTTGGGGTTAGATTGGGATTTGGATGCTTCATTTTGATGCATTGCTTTTTGTTTGGGTACCCATACCATTTTTGTTTTTGCTTTTTGTTTTGGTGGCACGGGCTTTGGTAGCCTTTTGAATTTTTTAGTTTTCTTGGATGGTGTAGCATCTTTAGGCTTTTGTGTATTTTTCACTTTATATAAGGAGGCATTCAAATTTATATTTTTTAATTCCATGGGTGTTTTGATAGATTCATGTTTGGATGACGTGTGATTTTGTTGGTCTTGATTAGGGATTTGAGAGGATCAGTATTTATGGATGAGGGTGTTAATAATGGGGGAAAGGAGATTTGAGGATTGGGATATTAGGAGTTGGAAGAAGTGGAGGTAAAGTTGATGGGGGGATATGTATGGTCACATGCTTTTGATGTTCAAATGAAAATGGAGAAGGGATGGCAACATATGTTTTAGGGGTGCAATGGGATGCATTCGGTTTGGGATTGGAAGAAGATGCTTGATGAGGTGTGCATATGGTACCAACATGTGGATTATTTTATTTGGGATGTGTAACCAAGGCCATGCAACCGTGGATGCTTTTTATTGATAGTTCATGTTTTGTCCAACTAGATAAGAGCATGTATTTGGAATGGGATATGTAGGTGGTGGTGAAGGATCAACGGGGGATGATAAAGAAGTGATAAAAGATGGTGTGGGATCAATATGGGATGCTGAGAGTTCGTTAGGAGATGGTGTGGGATCAGGGAGGGAAGGCGTTACAATCTCTTGATCATGGATAGAATTTTGGTCATAGATAATATCTTGATCAGAGAGGGGATTAACATGGAAAATGGGATAGTGGGTATGGATAGGATAAGTGGGGGTTTTTGATCTTGATTTGGATGAGGAGTTGATGTTTCCACATGCTTTGGATTTGTCTATTGACATAGCTATTATGGTTGGATAGGAGTGGAAGTTTCTTGGATGGATATGATAGGTTCTTGGATGGTCTCAACAACATGGCTACATGATGGTTCTTCACTTGCATGCAAGGTAGAAGATGCTTTGATAGTTTTGATTGGTGGTAGATTGGATGGTGTTTGATCCCTTTCTAATAGCCACTAGATCACATCCTTCATAAGTTTAGGGGTTGATGGATTAGGAGAGGCATGAGATAGATAATATAATGGATGGACAATGATGGCAGGCATCCACAATACGGTTTCAGTAAGGATAGTGGAGTTAACTGCTTGAAGAATTGGAAATCCATGCTTCTGTATTTGAGTAGGCCACTTCACCATGACCTACATCTTAATAGTAAATCCAAACAAATTAAGGTTTAGATTTTCCATCTACATTGGCAGAATTATAGCAACGGTGGATCGTTCAATGTTGTGAGCACTTTGCGATCCCCATTGTCTTGCATGCCATTGAATAAAGGAAGAAAAATTATAGTGACTAATGAAGCATGAAATGTCAATAAAACTATAAACATATGCATGTACTTGATTGTAATTGTAGGAAAGTAGTTGTAAGAGAGATTCTTCTTTCTTTCTGATTATAGTGTATCGATTGTTTTGTATTTTAGAGTACCGATCAAAAGAGAATGGTGGTTCTATGCGGAGGTTCTCTATGGTCTTGAATCTAGATATTGCTATGAATGTTAGGCCTTGTCTTTTAGTTTCCCCTATGTTTATTGTATCTCTATTTAATGTCAAGCCTTGAGATTTATGGATTGTTATGGCCCAAGCCATAGATAGTGGAAGTTGTCTACGATTGCCTTGTGTGACTAGTAGTATGGGGATGTTTTTTGGATTGTTTGTATCCCATCCTAGACCAATGTAACTATCGAACTTGATGACAATAAACATTGGAAAAGCTAGGGGTTTGCAGTCATCATTATAGACAATAGCTATAATTTTTGCTAATGATCCATTTACAAGTCCAATATTGGTCCATAAATTTGTTGTTAACATAACTTGCTAGCCAATGCACAACAGTACCTCTTGCTGTAGTTGGTTGTCATCGACAAATTCATTTGTGTTTTGTCGGTAGTTTGTGCAATACTAAGTGCAATAGGAACATTTAGCAGTTTTAGCATTTTATTGTTATGTAACAAAGCCAGGTTGTTAGTTGCAAATAAATGCATTGACGTGTTGAACTCTTTTATTTTTGTTGTGGTCAACATTTTGTTCGTGCATTTCATTAGTGTTTCCCAATCATGATGAATTGGTTGGGCATTTCTTATATTTTGGAGGATGCATCAAAATTCTCTTTGACATTGAATTTCACCTTATTGATGAAAAATAGTCTCTAATTTGATGATTATAGTGAAAGTTTTCCATAACATTAGTGCAGTTGATGTGATGCATATATAGGATTGTCCATAACAGGCGGTAGTTGGCCAAGGTCACCAACAAGGATAATGGACACACCACCAAAACTTTGATCTTGTCGATGGGGAAATGTGTCGTGTAAATGAGTATCGATTTTCAGTAGCAGTTTTGGTTCTATGAAGCTCATTTCATCTATCAGGACATATTTGGCATCTTTTAAATCCCTTTGAAACATTATAAGAGCTTGACCTTGCAAAGGATGCATTTCTTTAATAGGGATCCTCAGGCACGTATGGATTGTTGTGGCTCGTATGTTGTAAGCAGCCACTCTTGTAGGTGCAAGTGCAAGCAAGGGGCTATTTTTGTTTAAGTTGTACCCATTCAATGTGTTTCTAATGTAGTTAATTAGATATGATTTTTTAGTTCCTACTGTTCCTTGAGTGATCATGTGTAAAGGCTCTTTTGGGGATGGCTCCATGTGATTTTGAGTAATGATGTCTAATGCTAATTGTTGTGTGGGTGCTAGTTGGTAGACCATTGTATTAAAGGGTGGGGAGTAGTGAGCATGTTGTTCGATTGATAGTTTACCCCTGGATATGAATTGAGTAGCTTTTTCGTTGATGTACATCACTTCTATTCCATGTGTAGTTGATGTGGAAGTCTCATCTTCCAAGAACCTCTAATCCATCTACGATAAAGCTAGTTGGGACACCCATTTGTGATAGTAATTCCCACTCATTAGGTTATGACCATCTTTGATATGTATCTCGTCATCTTCATCTTGGTCTTCGTCATCGACGTCATGGTTTTGTGTTGTTTGGTCGATGCCAAGAGTAATTGTTTGTTTTCATGCATTTCCAATTTTTGACTATTTCTTGTTTTGTGAGATCTATGTTTGTCGGTATGTGGCAAAAAATGTTTGTACAATAGTAGTTCACTCCAACAAAATGTTTCGAAATGTTCATTGTCCTCTATTTGAATACTATAGAATCAAGGTGACATGTTGACAATTGCCTTGTCCATTTATTTCCTTTGTGACGAAAGCATAACAAGTACATTTGTGTTGAATCTATTAAAGAGGTTGTTTCTAAATTAGAAGGTCATTGCATATAAGATCTAATATAAGTAGTTGCCAATTTAGATTCATCAATTGTTTTTTAATACGTTGTAATACTTTTCTACCTATATTAAGGGAGACAAATTCTCGACTACATGATACGAGGGGCAATTTCTGTAGCATGTAGCAAGTCCCTTATGCACCGATGTCACAATCTGCAACTCTCTATCATGAATTTTTGATAGGCGAGAAATGCTTTATCTTCAGATTTTCCTATGTGTGCTATCCTTCTCAACATTTCAAGACAAATCTCAGACTTTTTCTCAACATTCGATGCATACTTTGCTATGTATTTGAGGACTAGTTCTTCTAAAGTGATAGGTTGGCAGTCAATGTTAGCCTGCCATATTCCTAGCATCTCGAGGCTGTGGATATTTAGTCTATCAACATTTCTTGTTGGGTTGTAAGATTTGTGCCCTTCGTTGTCACAGTTCAAGGTAGGTTCTATTTGTTTTATCCATGGTGCTTTGTAATGACACTCAATATTTTGACCCCTTTTCTTCAAGCATGTTTGTTTTGTACACTTCATGTGCCTTTGCACAATATTTACCAATTCTTCATAATCTGCCAATGGATCTATACAAAGTATCTAGGAAGTGTCTAATAAGCATGGGTCATATGAAGGAGAACAATGGATCATGTGAGCTATTTCAGATTGACTATGAGTTCCAAGCAGAGACATACTTATCGAAGAATTTTTTAGGTCTTTCGACCTCATTTTGATTGTTCTAGTCAATTGTGTCCATGTTTGGTGCATTTTCTAACCACAAGAACCCATGTACATGAGCGAATTCTCAGTGTTGCTGCTCATATCTATACCAATAAGCATTTGTATTTAACAAGTTCTCTATCACCTCTTCATGAAATATTGAAAACTGTTGGTGTAGGTATAGGGATGTTGTGTGTGGGTTTTGAATTAAACATTTTTTGTAAATTGACTTCTTGTGTACTGCAATGGTGGGAGGGTATTATGACTAAACAATGTATGAAAGTCAGGGCATTTCATATCGACTGCACTTAATGTGAAGAAAAATGTTGGAGATCCCAATTGGTTGATCATGGTGGTTAGCTCAGATCGACACTTGTTCTTATAAGAGCATGTGCCCCTTAAAGAAGTCCCAAAATGCATTTGGTGCTCAGCCAACTGATCATTAGAGAGATCATGCAAGTAGTTTTGGAGTCCTTCTATAGTGGTTGGTATGTTTTTGATAAAAACTAGGGCAATCTGTTGGCTACGATGTTGCATTATGAGATTGTATAGAAAATAACAAAATCTTACATGTTGACCGAATCTATTATCATGATATCTCATCAAATGTAAAGCATACTCATGCAAGTGAACTTGTTTGCTTCTTGGTTGGAGGGGGAGTGCATCCCCATTTGGGAAGAGTGTTGGAAAAGCCATATCTAGTAATCCCTTGGTGTTGTATTCATTTATTGGTGAGGAACCAATTATAGGCAGGGATAACTTTAAGGAACACCCCCCTAAAAACACCTATAAAACCCTGGTGAATCCTAACTAAGTGCTATAATTTTCCTAGCAAATCTTTCCTTGTTTTGAAAAAACTATTAATTTTTCTGGCGAATTGATACACATTATTAAAAAATTTGTAAAATTGTGGCGAATCCTAGTGAAAATTCACTAAAAAAAATAAACCAATGGTGAATCCTTCCTCTAAAAATTGCATATTTGGTCGACGCAATCCCCCATATATTCTTTTTTTTTAAAATTTTAAAGCAGGGGCCCGGGGGCAGTAGCGACCGGCGGGGTCAAGGGGCAGCACCCCTTGTGGGGGTCAAGGGGGCAACAGCCCCTTGCGAGGGTCGAGGGGGTGGCGCCCCCTCGCGGGGTCCGGGGATAGGGGCCTCGGCGCGCTCCTATCGTGATATAGGCAGGGTCGAGGGGCAGAACACCTCGCCACCAAACACAAATTTAGTATCCAAAATGCATTGGATTAATTATTTTTTAAATATTTCACTTAAAAAAAAGACTAAAATGAAACTAAATTCTTGCCATTGATTATCATTTTGATTAGACAGTTATAGTTGAATTCTGCGACCCTTTTGGCATGTGCCTTTTAAAAGGCTTGCTGGGGCCCGAAATTTGTTTTGGGCCACATGATCATAATCTAATCGTGTGGCCCAAAACAAATTTTGAGCCTCAGTAATCGTTTTAAGAGGCACATGCCAAAAGGGCCACGGAGTTCAGCTACAACAGTTTGATTAAAATGATAATCAACGGTAATGAGTCAAAGGCATATTCAAAGTTAAATTAGCCCTCAAGTATATGAAAAACCACTTTAATAATGGCAATATTACCTGTAAAGTAATAACAAGAATATAATATTAATGGTGAATCCAATTAAGATTTATAATTATATTAAAAACTATTAGCGAATCAGCTCTAATGACACATAATTTACTTGGTGAAATAATTTAATTTATTGGTTTAAAAAAATAATTCTTTGGTGATTTAACTCATAAATTTATTTTTTTTGTAAAAATCGGGCGATTTAGCCCCTCGCTGGTTGTAATATATCGCCAATTTTGAATTCCCAGATTTGATGTATTCGCCAATTGGCGAAGATTCGCCACTAAAAAAATCCCTGATCATAGGCCATGGAATAGTGTTCGAGTCTGTGTTGTCCAACCATAGAATTTGTTTTATGGCATCCAATTCTCGTTGTTGATTTGGTAGTTTTGGAACAAAGGATGATGAATGTGCGAAGTGATGACCATGATCATCATTGGTAGTTTCGACATCTTCCATTATTGTTTGTTCAGTATCTTGTTTGAAGTTGCGCAACATGTGCGAGACATCTATGTTGGTTTCAGGTAGCTGGTTTAGTGAATCGATATCTATTACTAAGGACTAGCTTTTTTTTACTCCTCCATATGTGGAACTAGATTTGTCTTAAAATCTAAATTGGGGTATCCAAAGTTTTGATTTAAAATGAATTTATTTATTGATGCGATGGCCAAGATAATGAATAGAAAGTTTTTCTTTTTTTAATATTTTATTACTATTATTTAATGTTACCACATATTACTATTATTTAATGTTATTTACCAACTCTATCTTTATCTGAAGATTTAATTTAAAATAAATTTATTTCAGTTTAATAGGTGTCAGCGAACATTTGATTAAAATGTCCTTTTGTTAAAACAAACTTTTAAATCCAAATATTTTACTATTACTGATATTTTATTATTGCTGTTATTTAATGTTACGTATACCACGTTTTACTGTTATTTAATGTTATTTACCAGCTTTATCTTTATATGAAGATTTGATTTAAAATGAATTTATTTCAGTTTAATCGGTGTGAACGTTTGATTAAAACTTCCTTTTGTTAAAACACACTTTTAAATCCAAATGTCATTCACTCTACAATAATAATTGTTGAGTAAATTCAAGCGCATTAAATGTTGATGGATTTCCCACACATTAAGGACATTAAGAATCTTTATTAACCATCTTTTCCTATTTATTCCATAAATCATTACTTCAAAAACGTATTGGAGACTACATATGCAAATGCCAAAAAGTTACTTCAGAAAATAATTGTGTTGGTAGAGGGTAATATGTTTTTCCAAATAATAGTAAGCCTAAAGAAATGAATTCTTCACACTGATTAAACTCTCCGGCAACAGGAAGGAATTGGGCTGACAATTTAATGGAAGCAAAAACTCCCACTAATAAGCCTATCGGCTAAAGAAGTCAAAAATCCTATGTGAATAATGGTGGCCCACATTTAAAGCTAATTATGATGGCTGCCTACCTTATTTTTAATTCTGGTGAAAACTTATTTTAGTTAGAATAAAGAATAGTGATAAAAAGTTAAATTTTTAATGCAATATCCTGCTAATCGATACGAGGTATGGGAGCTCATAAGTTGCACTTTAATGTGCAATGGGTACGTTGACAGTGATACATATTTTAGTGTATTGTAGAAAGACGAGTTTTATTCGAAGTCTTTTTAAAATATATCTTTCTTGGCACCAATTAAACTCTACGACAATGGGAAGCAATCACGCTGACAACTTAATGTGAGCAAAAGCTCCCACTAATAAGCCTATCGGCTAATTACACGCATATTCACACATACCAAGACGAATTAATGTTTCTCTTTGATTTAAACTCCAACATCATTTTTTCTTAAACTATCATCAAAGTTAATACTCATATTTGAAGAAAGGTCTAGTAGGCTGATTAAGGGAAGTATGTAGATTGGTTGGTTGTTGCATGATGAATTTTTTTTTTTTTTTAAAATATGCCTTCAATTCTTATTGTCCTCCCTCTTATTTATTTTTTTTATTTTTTATTTTTTATATTGTAGCCTCACTATAACCTACAGTGTGCCTGGTAAACTTTTTAACGTGACCAGTGGCGCTGGCACGACACGCCCTTTGGTACCACATGGTTAGGGGGAGACTGGGCCTTGTGACCTCGTGCCTACCACAGAAAGCTCTTGCAAATTGAGCCAGCCCCCCGCCCATTTGTTTTTTTATTTTCTTTTTTTTTTTACTTGTGCATAAATAATCTAATTTCCCTCATCCCTCTTAGAAGATTCTAAAATCTTTAAGGAGTTTAACTACACTTTTCTAAATTAAGGTTTGTTCAGCCAAATTAGAATATATATGTATTTTCTAATTAAAACTATCTAAATTTGACCATTTCTAAGTAGAAAGATCTATTTAAATAGGTGACAACCATACAACCACCACATATTAGATTTAATACTATAGATTTCTTGGTAAATTTAAGCTGAATGGTTAACCTATCTAGAACACAAAAAATTAACTTAATAATTAAATGTACCTTCCAAAAATTTGTGTAGCCTTGAATACTATCACTTATTATGAATTTTGGTCCCATAATTTATTTACTTTTATAACACTAATTTTAGCCTCTCTAAAATGAAAAACACTTTTATTGCACTCTTTTTAATTAATCTCAACCATAGAAAAGAAAAGAAACCTTAGGGATTAGCTATAACATTGATCATAATATAAATACATTTTTTATTAATTTTTTTAATTAATCTATTTTCAATATTTACACATTAATTCTAAACTATCCTCTATAAAATAGAAAAACTTGATGATCAAATCTAATTGTAAGGTTATTACATAATAAATTGTTCTTTATATAAAAATAAGCTAATGGAAATAAATTTCAATATAGTGAAGGATGTAAAATGAGAAAAATGGTGAAATATTGAATAATGGACCTACATTGAAAGTTATTTATTTTTTTAAAAAAAGGGCAATGAATTGTAAGATTAATCTTTACAATTATATAATGATTTCATTTTCTAAAAATTTTAGCATAGGGAACACATGTTTTTATGAATATGAATCTAGACACTAAGTATTTTATCTATTTTGAAATCTAATATATGTTATTATAATATGCATATTAATAAAATACGTATTAAAGTTTTGCAAAATTTTAATTTTAGTTCCTTCGAATGCTTGAAAGAAGTGAAAGTTCTCCAAGAAAAGATTGAGTTATCTACATATTCAATCACTTATTTTAGATTTTTATCAATTGTTCAAATAAATTTTATCATCCAAAAGAACTTATTTAAATCTTCTGATATGATATTTCAGGTTGTGATAACCAACAAGTGAAATGCATGGAGGACATCATCATTTAACAATATTGTCTTGTAAATAGTAATACTTGAACTATGTTTCAATTTAGTTTATGTCACAACCATATATATATATTCATGTTTTAGTTTCTTTTTAAAACTAGGTAGAACAACCATATTTGATATATTATATTTTCCATTAATATGTTGAAGCAACATTATATTAAAGTGTGATTATATAATAATAAAAAAACTTTATTATAATAATGCATGATTTACAATTTATCTTGGTTTCATGAAATTATATATAATTCTAAAGAATGAATTACTTAATATAAAAATTAAATAATTTTAATTGAATGTTTTATGCATTTCACATTACAAATGCTTGTATTATTTTATAAATAAAATTATTAAAAAATCTATATAATCATGTCATTTGTCTTGTTTAGTTACATTCTTCAAGTAAGCTCCTATGTGTATTACTTATAAAAGAATAAATTGAGTTCTTTAAACTTGTTGGATTACAACATGAATTTATTGTACCTAGAGTATATTGAATGCAAGTTGCTTGAAAAATGTCCACGGTACAAGGAATCACATCTAGATGCATGTTTAGTGTGTGGAAATTAAGCATACTAAAACAAGACTACTCTATGTGGAATGATAACCACGCATTTATTTATTTAGTGAAATTGTATTGCATTTTTTTAATGTTAGGCTTGACTTAAAAATCTCATTAAGTAAGAAATAAAATACATTTTGTGTTTTTAAGAGATTTTTTAGTATATTTTTATTTTCGAAGAATTGAACTATGAAATATGTTATTTAAAAATATTAAATATAATGATTTTTTCATTTATCAAGATTAATAATATTGAATTTTTGAATAATTTAATATAATTTTTGAATTGTAACATTTCAAAATCCTAAATAATTAAAAAGTATTTTAACATGTTAATATAAATCTCAATTTGAATATTTAGTGCCTAAATGAAGATAATGTTTTCCTTCTCTAAATTACACTATAAATTATATATTTCTTGTTAATCTCTTTATGAAAGTTTTGGTCCTTTAGTGAATTAGAGTCAAAATTTCTATTTATTTATGGTTAAGATATTATTTTTCTCCTCTTTTTTTGATTTAATGGTAAAGATTGGGTTTGTGAAAGGGCTCAAACCCTTTTATAACAGAGTAGGGAATGCTTGGAGTACGAGCACCAAGAAACACACTCCAAAAAGGTTACAAAGTAGAGTAGGAAATAAAATAGAGAAAAAGTTGAAAGGAAATAGTTAACTAACAAGAAAATTCCAAAGAACCAATGGGGACATTACTTGTCTTAGGGCAAGACATAGAGGGGTTTGAAAAGCTACCTCCTATTCCTCCAAAGAACCAATTGAAAAGAATTGTAGATGGATCCTTGATAAATCATCTTCTAATTCCTCAACCTCAATTACCTTGTTGATTTGATCTTTTGTATGCCTATTAGGGCTTGAGTCCAACTATCCTTTTTTCTTCGCCAACATCCCTTCCTAGAGCGAATGTATGCTTGTTGCATAAATTTTTATAGTTCCTCAATTGTAGGACTCTCATCAAATTTTCCTTTATAACACCAAGCTCATTATGAAGCATGTCAATCCTTTTGTTCTATAGTTTGTTCTCCTCCTTGAGTTTGCAAAACTTGCACATAAGGTTTGTTTGTCTATTGTTATAACTGGCCACATTAGGTTGAGGAGAATCCAATCTAGTTTTGAGCCTACTATTTTTATTGAGAAGCCACTTCAAAGTATTATGTTGCAACTCTAAGTTAATATCCAATGATCTCATTCTATCTTGCCTGGCCCCCCATGCAGACAAAAGCTCTAAAGACCTACCAAAATATCTTTCTCCTTTTATTCCTAGTGGTATTGCTTATTTTTCAATATTGGAATGATATACATGGTAAGGCCCAATTCCTTTAACCTCTATAAGGTTTCTTTATTCTTTGTGACTTAGTCAAACTTGAAGTGTGAATAGATCTCGAGGCACAATATTTATGTCATAAGTTATGTATTGCAAAGTTATCATAATTGTTTATTTGTAATTCTTTTGTAAGGTTTCTATATTCCTAGTGAATGTTAGTTCATTATTTAATTTCATTTCATTTAGCTAATTACTTTGTTTCATATTATGCACCTAGGATAGGATAAGCTTGTTTAGGTAGGTATCTACTTAGGTAGGTTGCACTTGCATCATGTGACTTGTACCCATGTGATTCATCTCCTTTATCCCACATTGATTATATATGAACACATCTCTTAGTGGCCAATCCTATATATGTTGAATACACTAGGATATTGAGAGGGGGGTGAATTAGTATCTAAAAAACTTTAACTTATCTAGAGCAGATTAAAACTTAAACATCATAGTATTAACATAAGAATGAAAGATTAACACAATGCACATCAACACATAACACCATATATATGAGAAAAACTCAAGAAGGGAAAAACCATGGTGAAGATTAACTCACAATAGATGAAGCTAAAACAACAACTTTGTTTTAGGGTTACAACTCAAGGAAGCTACTACTCTCTGCAGACTTTGTTTTAGGGCTATAACCCAAGGAAGCATCTACTCCCTGAAAACTTTGCTTTAGGGTCACTCTCAAGGAAGCTACTACTCCCTAAATACTTTATTTCAGGGTCAATCCCAAGGAAGATTCTACTCCCTAAATTGAAAACACATTTAGAATAGATTACAGTATGACAATCTTTCTACTGTCTGAAAACTGACATTGAAATTCACACCTTTGATGATTGCAATACTACCTCTTCACACTTCCTTCTAATGATCAGATCAATTAGGCACACTTTGCACTTTATCACTGTCAAATATAAGTCTTCAAGATGAATCAAGAGATCATCTACAACTTTTGCTCTTTCTTTTTCAGTCGCACATCATAATGCAGTCATTTTTCTCTTTTTCTTGCTTGCAAACCTTATAAATCACCATGTAATCACACCTCACCTAACTCAATTTGATTTACAATTTATACAAGACATTACATTGATTACATTGCTTGTTAGCTAGAGACAACATTAAAAATACATTTACAAGTCAGCCAGACAACACACAACATGGAACGTGTAGAGCACAAGTCCTAAACATGACTACACATTACACCAGCAGAAGACCCATGCCTTGCGGACATCAACACTTAATTAATTAGGTCCAAAACATCCTTCACAGCATCAGACAACAAGTTATTACATCCGCACACTCCACTCATTTAAAAATAGGACAACCTTAAACAAAGCCATATGAAATTTGAAGCATAACGACCACAACAACTTGAAAACTTTGTGCGATACTGGAAACAAGAAAGGTCTTTATGAAACTTTTCCAAATGAGTCTACAGGACTCATACAACATCTATAGACACTCCTTTACCTCTGCACATCAAATATTTTGTGCTGCACATCTTCAATCATGAACTCTAAGAACAACCTATCATCTATGACACATTGCAACATACTGTTATTGAGAAACTAAGCTTGCGGACCACCAAGAACCTTGAAACTACAAGGAAGTATGTAATGCACATTCATAAACATGTTCACAAAACCACAAAGCCAAAAATTCACATCCAGAGGAATGTGGAGCATTCCAACATGCCTTCAACACCAACTCACTTTGCCAGAACACATACCGATACTCTATCATGCATAACTTTCATAGTGGAAGGACAAATGATTTGAAGCTTTGGGATTATGACCTTCACTAAAAATTGAACATAGTTCCAGAACTAGATAGCCATATCTACAAATGTAGAGGAATGTGGAGCATTCTATTGCCGTATAGTAAGTGTCTTCAATATTGTCTTCAAACTGCAAAACACACTTCTGGTAATCCGATCATCATGAAACTTGGACTTGGCCACTAGTAACATCTTCTCAACATTAGCAACACATCTGATCATTGTAGTGCTTCTAATTCCCATATTAATGTATCTTCTTGATGCTTCTAATTTCCATCTTAATATAACTTTATATTCAATTCTGCATTGATCAAGACATGACATCCAACCATGAACTTCAGTAATCTCATTATACTCAACATGACATCCAACCATTAACTGTATCTTCTCTATTGGATAGGAAATGACATCCATGTTGGCAAGAGACACTATTCTGATGGATGCTTTTGATATTGTCATTGATGGCAACAAGACAAAGTGTACCGGTATGGCAAAGAGACCTGACTCTGAAAGAAGATCTGACTAAGTATGGGAAGTATGCAGAGTAATAGTGTTTGTGGTGGTATGCCTCTGTAGTTAATGGAATTTGTATGCGGATTAGGTATGTTGTTCATAACTATCTAGTGGTCACTTGTTTAAGTCTCCAAGTTCTGACTTCCTTCGGTAGTCATGAAGAAATGTCTAAGTCCAGGTAAACAAAGTTAAAGCAGAAATAGTGCACAGTCCAGAAGAAAAATTGTCCGCATTCCTCCGTTATGAAAAAGTTTGTCTTACAGTTCTGGATTAGAAAAGATACATATCATGGTTGCATAAATCCAGAATTGTAGCTTCTAAAGTTCTTTTGGTTTCATTCTACAATATGTTCTTTACTGGCTTGTAGTCTGATAATGTTTCACAATGATAGGGTAACAATTTTGAGTTTCACATTTCTCAGTATTTGATTATTATACTCTGCCACTTTGAAGGTATGCTGAGAGATCAATGATGAATGTTGAATATGATTTTTAGCATCTCATTGGATCCACAGTGGAAGTTATACTATGATAGTCAAACAGATTAAGTATGTTCATGAGGAACAAGCCGACTGGCATGACAGATCTATAAGCGGAGAAGCTATATTGTTTGAACAATCAATCTAAGTGATTGAATGATTAATGTCAACCCATATGAAGACTACTGTATGATTGTTTGAGTCCGCATTATTGTTGTGTTTAAGTTTGAGCCAACAAGGTGAAATTCTTGGCTACATGTTTCATGTCTAGGTGGCCGACATACTTGTGTAATGAATCTAGTTACGGATACTTATACTCGATGGATTTTAAGATTTAGGTGTGAAGTGAAGGTATTGTATTTGCAATAAGAGTGGAAATTTAATCTAAGGCAGTGTTGTGATATGAAGAAGACAGTGGGTAGAAAAACAGAGCATATGTGAAGCAGAGCAAGAGATAGCAGAACTAACATTATGAAGACTTTTGGGTCTATTTATTGAGCTTAAGGGAACTGCACCTCAGCATTCTTAGATGCATTTTCAGTAGTCATATCTTGGTAGTGAGCCAAACCTTTTCTATCTTCCTTTCTCTTGGCAGTGAGCCTTTGTGTAGTGAGCACCTCTTCTCTAGGTAGTGAGCCCAAAGGTAGTGAGCCTTCTTGTAATCCGGTATTGTGCTATCATAATATATTGTGAGCTAACACTCACCATGGTTTTTCCCTTTTGGTTTTTCTATGTAAAAATCCTGGTGTCCATGTGTTATGTCTTTATGGTTGTTGTTCCTATGTTTATTCTACTTTCATATTATTAATTTTGGAGATTGGATTAATAAACTTGTTAAGAAGTGGTTTTGTGGAATACTGATTCACCCCCCTCTCAGTATTCCTTACTATCAACAATTGGTATCAGAGCAAGGTTCCTTGGAAGAGGCCTAACAACTTAAGGAAGCTATGGGGTAGTGTAATCATGGCAGCAAGAAGATTTGGAAATTATGAAATCAACAAAGAACTAGAAGCAACTCTTATTGACCTTGAAAAATCTAAGGCAAAAATCAAGGATCTAAAAGCTAATGTTCAAGAAGCTGATGAATGCATCCTAAAACTAAGAGAGCAAGTCAGGAAGTTTAAAGAGAAAACCAAGGAGCTAAATGACCAATTAGATGAAGCACATGAAATCCTAAATAGTTTGACATTGGAAGTTGAAAAGAAAGAAGATATTGAAAGGCATCTGAATCAAGTTGTTAATGATAAGTCAGAGGAATCTGATAAATTGGCCAAAGAAGTACTACTTCTAAAATTTGATCTGGATGCAGCTAATAGTTATAAAGAAAAATTTAAAATAATCTCTGCAAAGCTTGAGGAGTTGCTTGATATTCAGAAACATCCAGATGACAAGCAAGGTTTGGGATTTGAGAAAGGAGAAAGTTCAAATTCAGATCAAACAAACACTATGTTGAAACAAAACAAAGGGAACTAGTTCAGAAATCAGAGAAAAGACCTAGAAGACCTCCAGTCAGGCAGCCAAATGCTCAAAGGTATCCATCTTTCAATGGCCACTGTTTTAATTGCAATAAGTTTGGTCATAAAGCTACTTAATGTAGTAGAATAAATCAGAATGTTCCTTCATTCTTTGGTCAATGTTTCAATTACAATAAAATTGGTCATAGATCAAATGAATGCAGAAGTCTGGTAAGGAATGGTTCTTACAATGCAAGGAATACTCAATCATTCAATGGAAAGTGTTTTTCAGATTTGGACATATGGCTAATCAATGCAGATCAAATCCAATCAATAGAAGGAATCAAGGACAAAGAAATATGGTATACTACAATTGCAACAAGTTTGGACATGTTGCAAGATTTTGCAGAAGCAAGAATGTGAAAAGAAACTACTATGCTGAAGAAAGGAAAACAGAGTAGAGGAATGATAAGGGAAAGGAAAAGGTTGATCCGGTTGAAATAAAGAAGGAAATGAGCAAGGTTTGGATTAAGAAAGATGTTGACAATACCAAGGATGGATCTACACCAAATTCTTGTGCAGATACTTCCTTTGGGAAGTAAATTGGGAGCTTTGGCTTAGAGGGAGCTGCATTGAAAATTCCAACCCCCTAGCTAGTCAACCAGTGCTGGAATTTGGCACGAAGATATGATGAAAAGAATCATATGACAGATCTTTTGAAGGATATTCAGGAAGAAAAGGATCAATTGTGAAGATTTGCGGAGTAATCTAGAGTGTTTGTGGTTGTCAGAAAAGTGCTTGACAACTTTTTGAAAGATGACATTAATGACACTTAGGTTTTGGCATGCGTAGGTTAAAAGGGTTGTATTCGAAGGAAAATCATTTTGCATTCTAAGCTCTCAAGTGTCTAAGGCAAACTGAAGCAATTTACAAAGTGATTTCAAGGCAAGTTCAAACAAACCCTGATCTAACAAAAGAGGTATTTCCAGTTTTGAAACCCTATTGATAATTTGGTTAAAACTTTCCAAAAATGGCTACTCCACAAGTGATTGATATTACTGAAAGGCTGTGACCTAAGTTCAAGAAACATCCCTACAAATCCATGGAAATTGATCTCGATGGTGCCTTTTCAAGAGTGCCCTATGGAGTTATGCACGAAGATGTGAGAGTGTATATTCATGTTGCCCTAAGTGAACAAAATGGCAGAAAACTTACAGAACTATATTTGAATCATCTGTGCAGAAATCAATATGACCTGTTAGACAAGTACAAGGTTTTGGAGGACAAGAAATTCTTACAGTACCTAGATTTCCCTATTTTCACTGAAAATGCATGGGTCCGGTACGTGTTGAGCAGAATGCATGATGATTTTATGTGGTTAGAGTCAACTCACACGATAAAGTTAAGGATACAATAAGGGTAGTCACCGGCTTAAGCTCTACTAGTCTGGTACCCCTGTTGAAGTCTATGAAGAATGTAACAGTAATGGAAGCCACTGGAGCTCAGTTTGACAAAAGGGCTCTGACTGTAGACACTATTGAAGATCATGCAGTAAGGTTTTCTTCGACGGTCATTGGTTACAATATCTACTACACAAACTGGGAAAACTCAGTCTTTGAAATAGCAATTTACACTGTTTATAAAATGGTCAGAGAAAACAAGGATTATGACCTATGTGAGCTTCTCCGACAGCAGTTATTAGAAAATTTGAAGAAGAGTAAGGAAACAAAGTATCTCTTCAAGTTTGGTACGTTAATACTCTATTTGTTTTTCTATTTTAAAAGAGAAATTCTGAGAATTAGCAACATTATTTGGGATCCTAGCAAACCTGTAGCTGTACAAATAAGAGACTATATTAGTAGTCTAGGAGATGTGAATGCTCAAAATGTAGCATTGTGGGGATACTTCAAGAACTTTTAGTAGTCCATGCAATCTAGAATGAGAATCCCTTAGACAGTAGTAGAGAAATACAAGAATGACATCTATTTTATTGTAAACAAAGATCAGTGCATGATGGTGGCTATAGATCCTAGGACTATTTGGGTGCCACCTATGGCTATGAAGTGGTAGAATATATTCTGATAGGTCTTGCAGACCTTATGTTGAGCAAGCCCATGGATTTGCAAGAACAAATATTTGACACTTATGAAGAAATTTTAGTTAAAGTGTATGTGGAGCGAAGGCATCCTAAGACAGTAAAAAAGGTCCAGAAAATGGTGGAAGAGTATGCTCAAAGCAAGGGATTCACCAAAGAGAAAATAGCAGTCGCAAAAAGTAGGGCTGAAAATGAAAGAGTAGAAAAAGAAAAGGAGAAGGAGCTAGAAAAAGAAACTGATATTCCTCTGGAAGTTCAAGAGATGCAACATGAGGCACCTACAACACCCAAGAGAAGTACAAGGAGTGCTAGTTCTACTAGAACCACATCCAAATCCTCTGGTATTCCCTCTGCATCTACTGTAGAAGCTCAATCTGGCAAGAGAAAGAAGACCAAGGCCAGAGGATGTATGTTAGTGTTGGCACAACTGATGATGAAATAGAGTCAGATGAAGAAGTAAAGAAAATGAAATCTGAGACTATTAAAGGCTCCAGAACCAGCAAAAAGAAACCCCCTCTGGTAAGGGTAAACCTGAGAAAAGGCAAAAGTAAGATGTGCCTTAGACTGAAGAAGCGACTATATCTCTAGAAGATGTATTGCAAGCCATAATAGTTGACGATAATCTAAGACCTATTGCCCAACCTTATGATGACTATGGAGATGCTGAAAAGAACATCATTGAGGCTGTTGTTGTCCAATATTTGGACATTTACAATAAAGCTCTTATTGAAATAATTATTGACCTTCCACATAGCCTGGCAAGAAAAATGTCTATAAGAAAGGAAGTGGCCATGACAAAGGATATTGAGCTTAGAGAACACACATTAATAAAACTATGTCCTAAAATCACTCTGGAGGAAAAGGTGAAAATCTCCAAATCACTTCATAACAAATTCAGGACAAAAAGAAAAATGAACGCGCTTATGGGAGGAGATATTGAAAAGGTGGTAAAAGAAATTGAAGAAATCAGTCTAAAAATGTTGAAGGAATCTAATCTCCCTACCATTTATGACAATGAAGAAGCAAATGATGAAGATACATTTGTTCCGAATATAAGCCAGGACTAAGGACTGGATAAGACTGATCAAGCCCCCAACATTGATACATTGGATATGACAAATCAAGGCAAATCTGAGACTAATCTTCCTCTAGATCAATATGCTGATATTGATAAGAATAAAGAATAGATAAGGATCCCTACACCGGAGCAAAATATTGGTCAACAAGAGAACATAGACATGGATCCTCCAGAACAAAGTCAAGAAGTATCTGGTAGAGCAAGAGACATTGTAACCATCTTAGTTGATTTTGAGAGACAACAGGATCTAGATGAGTCTGGACTTCTTCAAGGACCAATTAATCTGGCCTTAATGTCACTTGTGAAGAAATTCAAACTAGTATCAATTGTTCAAGCTAAGGCACATGAAGAAATGCTAAAATCACATATCCAAGATAGTAAATTGATCAGTGATGTAACTAACATTCTGGAGAATATGATGCCAACATTCCAAAAGGATACCTCATTATCCTCAGCTGATCAACTCAAGGGTCTATTAAACTTAGTAAATACACATTTTGAATCATTTGAAAAATCTGTAGAGGCAAAAGTCAGAAAAGAGTTTGATGAGAAGAGATTGGTTAAGTTAAAAACCATGTTAGTAAATGATGAAACTTTGTTAGAAAAAAAAAGGCATTCAAAATTCCATTGAAGACGCTTGTAAAATATACAAATTTTTCTTATCTTGGCTAGAAGTTACAAAGGAATTAGAAGATAAAATCAAGGACTTGGAACTCAAACTACTTAATATCTTTAAGACATATAATTCGACAGTTGAGTCAATAAGTACCAAAGGGACACATGTTGTAAATATTCACAATGATTTGAGCACTCTGATGAAGAAAAGGGAAGAAGTCAAAGATAGATTGTGCCAGCTAAGGGGGTTGATAAGTACAGAAATTAATTCCATGACTAATCTAGCAGAAGAAGCCTTGAAATCACAAGCATTAATTGATACACCCTCAAAGGTGTAGAAGGCAAAAAAGTTAGTTTTTCTGATAAATGGCCACATCCATATTTTGGAGAGTGCAAGGAATAGATGGAATATAGAGATAGCCCTGATAAAGACTATCTATAATGATATTCTACCTTCAACCATAAATTGAGATGGAAATGTGTACCTGTGTATATGTGACAGAATATGACAGTTTTGAAGAATTTTTGGCACAATTTTGCTTGTACACACACCTTTGCCATTGATGTCAAAGGGGGAAAGGAAAACCAGTGAAAAATAAGCATACATCTAAAGGAGAATAGAAAAATAGAGTGTATAGAGTAAGGGGGAGCAACACAAGCATTTTTCACTGAGTGTTGCCATCAATGACAAAGGGGGAGATTGTTGGCAAGAGACACTATTTTGATTGATGTTTTTGATATTGTCATTGATGGCAACAAGACAAAGTGTACCGGTATGGCAAAGAGACCTCACTCTGGAAGAAGATCTGACTAAGTATGGGAAGTATGTAGAGTAATAGTGTTTGTGGTGGTATGCTTCCGTAGTTAATGGCATTTGTATGTGAATCAGGTATGTTGTTTATAACTACCTAGTAGTCACTTGTTTAAGTCTCCAAGTTCTGACTTCCTCTGGTAGTCATATGAAGAAATGTCTAAGTCCGGGTAAACAAAGTTAAAGCAGAAACAATACATAGTCCAGAAGCAAAATTGTCTGCATTCCTCCGCTATGAAAAAGTTTGTCTTGCAGTTCTAGATTAGAAAAGATACATATCATGGCTGCCTAAATCCAAAATTGTAGCTTCTGAAGTTCTTTTGGTTTCATTCTACAATATGTTCTTTACCGGTTTGCAGTCTGACAGTGTTTCACAGTGACAGGGTAACAGTTTTGAGTTCCGCATTTCTCAATAGTTGATTATTATACTCTGCAGATTTGAAGGTATGCTGAGAGATCAATGATGAATGTTGAATATGATTTTTAGAGTCTCATTTGATCCACAATTGAAGTTATGTTGTAACAATCAAACTGATCAAGTATGTTCATGAGGAACAAACCGACAGGCATGGCAGATCTATAAGTGGAGAAGCTATATTATTTGAACAATCAATCTAAGTGATTAATGATTGATACCGACCCATATAAAGACTACCGTATGATTGTTTGAATCGACATTATGTTTGTGCTTAAGTTTGAGCCGACAAGGTGAAATTCTTGGCTACATGTTTCATGTCTAGGTGGCCAACCTACTTGTGTAATGAATCTAGTTGCGGATACTTATACTCGATGGATTTTAGGCATTAGGTGTGAAGTGAAGGTATTGTATTTGTGATAAGAGTGGAAATTCAATGAAAGGCAGTGTTGTGATCTGAAGAAGACAGTGGGCAGAAAAATAGAGCATATGTGAAGTAGAGCAAGAGATAGCAGAACTAACATTATGAAGACTTTTGAGTCTATTTATTGAAATTAAGGGAACTACACCTCAACATTCTTAGATGCATTTTCAGTAGTCATATCTTGGCAGCGAGCCAAACCTTCTCTTCTATCTTCCTTTCTCTTGGTAGTGAGCCTTTGTGTAGTGAGCACCTCTTCTCTGGGCAGTGAGCATTGGGTAGTGAGCCTTGGGAAATGAGCCCAAAGGCAGTGAGACTTCTTGTAATCCAGTATTATGCTATCATAATATATTGTGAGCTAACACTCACCGTAGTTTTTCCCTTTTTAGGTTTTCTGTATAAAAATCTTGGTGTTCATGTGTTATGTGTTAATGGTTGTTGTTCCTATGTTTATTCTGCTTTCATATTATTAATTTTAGAGATTGGATTAAAATAAATTTGTTAAGAAGTGGTTTTGTGGAATACTGATTCACCCCCCCCCCCTCTTAGTATTCCTTACTATCAATAATCTAACCATGAACTATATCTTCTTTGCTAGATAGGACATGGTATCCAACCATGAACACCATCAGACATCCAAGAAAGTGTTGAAATCAATGACAATCTTGTGACAGTGTTGACATCAATGACAACCCTAGGAACCATATGTGTAACAATATATACCCACTTGTATCTCTCATATGAGTGTTCTTGATCTCTCATCATTGCATATTTGTATCATTTGATAGAATATACTTATTCTCCCATTTTGGGTCTCTTGTGCTTACATTGAAGTTCCTCAATTTTTTATGGCTATCCTTATAGACAAATTGTAAATGGTATCAAGGCTTATGGGATTGATTCTTGTTATATTTTTTGGAGATCTAGGTTGTAAATCTTGTATTTTCTTGAAAAGTTGAGTATGGTCTTCTCTTGCATCGAATGGTGATCTAGAAAATTTAAAAAAATTAATACCAATATTAGATTTTAGGGGGTTTTTCTTTGCAACTTCTTA
Source organism: Cunninghamia lanceolata (assembly GCA_027924645.1). Lineage (NCBI taxonomy): Eukaryota > Viridiplantae > Streptophyta > Pinopsida > Cupressales > Cupressaceae > Cunninghamia > Cunninghamia lanceolata. The sequence goes on from BSBN01000977.1 coordinate 8,173,344, forward strand.
TTTTAGGTGCATTTTAGAGCTTAATGGGCAAAATCTAATTTGACCATTGAGTCTAGACCATTCAAGATAGTGGATTTAATTTTTTTTGCATCCAAATTAAATATTGGAGATTAGATCTATAAGGGTTTTTATTTCAAGTGTTTGCAAGATCCAACAGGTTATCATTTTGGAGCATTTTAGGTCAAATTTGACTTTGTGGTTGCACCCAAAATGCCTAAAATTTATAGATCGATTATTATTTCATCAAATGTGGAGAACTTGATTTGAGACCCCGAGAGAATTTATTTTGCTAATTGTTTCTCCAAAAAATAATCTATCCATAGGTCATATGGCTAATACAAGTGTCAAAAAATGATTTTGGATTCAATGAAAAAGGACTTTGAGAGCTTTCTAGAAAACTTGGTCACAACAATGATTTGGAGCCATATTGATTGAGATATGATGCTTTAAATTTGACCTCTAATTCTAATTTTTAACAAAAAATTTCTATTGCAAATTTCAAGAAAATTGTTAAATCTTGTTATATGTTGTAGGTTGAAGCAGATTTATAATTTCAACATTGTAGCCTTATTTTGGTTTTTGTAACATGTCAAGATCATTGCCACTTTGCACTTTTTGGCAAGTGACAATGGTACATGTACTAAATATATTGTTGAAATCATTATGTTAGGGTGTTTCATGATTGTGTAATTTTGGTACACCAATAAGAGGCAAGGAATGAAATCTCGTATGATAGTCCTTAAAATGTTAACTATATTATTGATATTCTTGTGTTTGATTGATATTAAGGGTTTCATCATGGTTTCCACTGTTTGGTTTCACCCTTCAGTTATGAAATTGAATCCATGGAACTATTACTCCTAGTTTAGAGGGATCAAGACTCATTGCATACAATTGGATTTCCTACTCTTTATGGCATGATTTGTGAACCAAAAGGTTTTATACAAAATTCTAAAAGGTGTGACAATAATTATACAGCCTATAGACTAATTTGTAATACTATCCTTGGATATTTGAGACATCACATCAAACACAAGTTAAGTCATTGAGTGCACAAGACAACCGAAAGGGGGGGTGAATCAGTTCTAACTTATAATTTCAAAAACGTGCAAACACATTTAGATCCACATCAATCTAATTAACCTTTAAACTGTTATGGTGATTGAGCATGAAAAGCAAATATCAAAAACTGAATCACAACAACATCAAACACAAGAGAACACCAGATTTTATGTAGAAAACCCAAAATAGGGAAAACCCATGGTGAGGATTAGCTCACAATATAATATGATAAAATCACCGGATAAGATTGGTACAATTGGTGGACTCACTGTCCCAGAATTCTCACTGCAGGTGGATTACTACCAAAGGACTCATTGTCCTGAAAGAAAGAGATCTAGAAGAAATAGCTCACTACCAAGACTTGAACTGTTATAGTTGCATCTAACACATGCATGGAGTACAGTTCCAATGAAGCTCAATATTCACCGCAACATCAACATCATCTCCGCAGCACCAATGAAAGATAGTAGACACCTTCTGCTCACTACATCCAATAATCTAACACATGAAGGCATGTACTGCTCTACTCACTTGACCACTTTATTACTCACATCATATCCATCACACACGCACTTGATCATGATCCATTTGACACTCTTTTATACTGTCTTCAAGCTTGAGAACATTCTCCAAGATCAGCATTACAACTTAATACATAGAATTTAAATTAGGTCTAGACCTAAACATTCCCACGGTGGAAAGGAATGAAGGAAAACCACAAAACACCTTAGCTTGGACCTAAATTCATCCAACAATGCTACTCCACACTTTCACAATCACCAAAGCATCTCCTCAAATAGTACAAACATACAAGGTCAGCCAAACCTATGTAATACAATGAACTTTTTAAGTACATGCTTCCTCAAGGCAAGATACGACTTGCGGACCATACACACTACTTGAACACACTCTAGAATCTTCCATAGACATCTTGAAGCAACTTGAAAACCAACAAACTCTTCTGCAACAACTTTCACTTGAAGAAGGTTCACACTAGAGCACTCAGCTGACTCTGTCATATACTGTCACTCAAGAAATCAACTTTTGGACCACCAAACCACAAACAAATTCAATTGGAGAAGGATATGAATTTTATAAGCACAATTCTAGAACCATGAGACCTAAAATCTCTTTGCAGAGAAATGCGGAGCAAAGAAATTTCTCCTAGACATCTCTGCAACACTCAGAAGCACAATCCACATTTTGGTGAACACAACTTCTTCTGCACAATGAACCGGAGCATAATATTTGGAATATAACCTCTCTGAACATCTTGTAATAACATATCCAAACTGCAAAGATAGATCTTCAATATAGAGGAAATGTGGGGCAAAAATATAACACTACCCGCTAAGCCAAAAAGCCACTTCACCACACTGTTTCCTTAATTAATCAAATTTTCTCAAAAGCACTTGGAAACTAACCATTAGAAACATATTCCTAGCAGCTTTAGTACATCCTCAAGGAAACCAAATCATCTTCAACAAAGCAAATTAACCAAATATCAACAACCTCATTAGTAGACACAGTTGACACCAATGACAACATAAGTTTTTTGACATCAATGACAATACCATACAACATACTTGCAACAATCTCCCCCTTTGTCATTGATGGCAACACATAATGTGAAAATCCATCAAGACATAGCTTTGCACTAGAATTCTTTTCTTTCTTACTCTCCCCCTTTCTTTTACACATCTTACCCTCTCTCTGACAACTGGCTCTTTTCTTTTTCACATTGCTCTCTCTCCCCCTTTAACATCAATGACAAAGGGTGAATACTCACCCTTAAGAGTGCACACCAAACTGTATGAACTCTTACTCCCCCTATTTGTAACAATCATCATAACCACTACTTGCTCCCCTGAGAGGTAGCCACCAACATCAATCCAAAGAAAAGAACGAATCTTGAAGTCCATTGGACTGATGCATCTCCTTATGCATCTAGTTCAAAGGAGGGGCAATAACCCCTAAATTCCCCTAGAGATATGTTGGCAAGAGACATTGTTGATATGATGTTGTCATTGATGACAACAACCTGACGCATTTAGAGACAACTCCTGAGATAAAGATGTGTACATGATTTTGGTTCGGTAAGGTTAATATAGCCAAATTGACTAAGTATCAACATCACATTGAGACAATGATAGTAATTTAGTTGTACTCCTCCGCAATTGAAGATCTTGTTATGAGGTTCTAGTGTGTTACTCTCAGCTATCTGGTGATGTCATGATTCAATGTTTAAGTACTAATTTCCTCTGGAAGTCCTATAGAGAAATAACTAAGTTCGGGTGAACATAGTTAGGTCAAAAACAGTGCAGAGTACCTGAGTATTGTGATCCACATTCCTCTGTTGATGAATATTTTGGTTTTCCATTTTAAGGCATTGAAGATACATGTCATGAGCATCTAAATCCAGATTTGTGGAGCTTGAAGTTCACCAGTTCACATTTTACAAGTTCTCCTATATCGACTTTTAGGTTGACAGTATTTCTCTAAGACAGAACAATAGTTCCGAGATCTGCATTTTTCCATGAAAGAATTTATGCTCTATGGTTCTTAAGGTATGATAAGAGGTCCATAATGAATGTTTTCTATGAATTTCAAAGTCTCATATAGTTTGCATTGAAAGTTATGGTATGACAGTCAAGCTAGTTGTGTGTGCACTTAAGGGCTAAGCTAACAGTCGTGTTACATCGATATGCGGTAAAGATATATGAATGAAATCATCAATCTAAGTGGTTACATAATAGGTCCCGACCTATATAAAGACACTTGTATGTTTGTTTGGATCCACATTGTTGTTCGTGCACAAGATCAAGCCAACAAGGTATAACATCTGTATACATGTTTCATGTTTGGCATGCCGACCTAGTTTGAGAAAATTATTGATGCGGGTATATATATAGTCAATTAATTTCATCTTGGAAAGAGGAAATTAATTGTGACATAGTGCTAATTCAATGTGTGCATGATCCAAGGTAGTTTGTAGAGTAGAAAAGGACAATAAGTGCAGAAAACAGAGTATATGTAGCAAAGTAGAAAAGTAGGGCAAAAATAATGAAGACTTTTGAATCTGTGTATTAAGATTTCATTGGAACTGTAATCCAACATGTGGTAGATGCATTTGTAATAGTTCACCACTGGCAGTGAGCCAATCTCCTTCACTCTTCTATCTTTCTTTCTCTGTGGATAGTGAGTCCACCTGCAGTGAGCATTTCTTTGGGCAGTGAGCCTCATGTAATCTGGTATTGTTATCATAATATATTGTGAGCTAACACTCACTGTCTTTTTTCCCTTTTTGGGTTTTCCACATAAAATCCTGGTGTCTATGTGTTATGTCTTTATGGTTGTTGTTTTCATGTTTATTCTGCTTTCATGTTATTAATTTTGGTAATTGGATTAATGAACATGTTAAGAAGTGGTTTTGTAGAATACTTATTCACCCCCACTCTTAGTATTCCTTGTATTCAACAATTGGTATCAGAGAAAGGCTCCTTGGAGAAAGTTTAATAGCTTAGGGAAGATCTTGGGAAGTGAACTCATGGAAGCCAGAAGGCTTCCTACCTCTCTAGAAGCTATTCACCAGGTAGTATCAAAATTGGAAACTACACATATGAGAGAACTAATGAATTGGAAGCTGCTCTTGAAGATCTTGAAAAGTATGAAGTAGAAGTCAGGGATTTGAAGGTGAATGTTCAAGAAGTTGATGAATGCATTTTGAAGCTAAGGGAGTAAGTCAAGAAGTTCAAAGAAAAAAGCAAGGAGCTAAGTAAAAAATTGAATGAAGCAAATGAAACTCTAAACAATTTAACATTGGACATTGAAGAGAAAGAGGAGATTGAAAAGCATCTAAATCAAGTTGTAAAGGATAAGTCGGAGGAATGTAAAAAATTGGCTAAAGATGTTTTGCTTCAAAAATATGATCTGGAAGCAGCTAATAGCTATAAAGAAAAATTTAAAATAAGTTCTACAAAGCTTGAGGAGTTGATTAAAAGTCTGAAGAGTTTAGATGACAAGCAAGTATTGGGATTTGAAAAGGAGAAAGCTCTAAATTAGGTCAAGAAAACATTGAAATGAGGAAAAACAAAGGCAACCAGTTCCAAAATCAGAAAAGAAGACCTAGGAGACCTCCAGTCAGGCAGCTAAATGCTCAAAGGTACCCATCTTTCAATGGCTATTGTTTTAAATGCAATAAGTATGGTCATAGGGTTCCTTAGTGCAGAAGTAGAATAAATCAAAATGTTTTATCTTTCTCTAGTCAATGTTTCAATTGCAAAAAAATTGGTCATAGATCAAATGAATGTAGAAGTCTGGTAAGAAATGGTTTTAACAGTGCAAGAAATACTCAATCCTTCAATGGAAAGTGTTTTGCATGCAATAGATTTGGGTATATGGATAATTAGTACAGATCGATAATGCATCTAATCAATAGAAGGAATTAAGGACAAAGGAATGTGGTATGCTACAATTGCAATAGGTTTGGACACATTGCAAGATTTAGCAGAAGCAAGAATGAGAAAAGAGACTATCCTACAGAAAAGAGAAAAACAAAGCAAAGAGAAGATAAAGGAAAGAACAAGGTTGATCTGGTAGAAATCAAAAAGGAAATGAGCAAGGTCTAGATTAAAAAGAATGTGAATGAGATCAAGATGGATCTGCACCAGGTTCTAGTGCAGATACTTCCTCTAGGAAGTGAATTGGGAGCTCTGGATCAGGGGGAGTTGTATTGAAAATCCAAATCCCCTAGCCAAATAGTCAGTGCTGGGATCACACACGAAAACATGATGAAAAGCTTTATATGACAGATCTTTTGGATGAAATACTGGTAGAAAAAGTTCAAAGGCAGAGCATTATGGAGAAATCTTAATCGACTGTATTCTACAGAAAAGACTTTGATAGCTTTTTGTGATCAAGCATTTATGATGACTTAGGTTTTCATAACAAAGGTTAAAAAGGAGCTCATTTGACATACAATTCACGCATTCAAACTATCAAGTGTCTAAGAGAAATTGAAGCTGAATTCCAAGTGATTTAAATGATCTCCAGATTCAAAGCAACATAGAGTGATTCAAGTAAAGAAAACCCTAGCTCAGTAGAAAAAGGTATTTCTAGTTGAAACCCTATCATGAATCTGTTTAAATACTTGTAAAAATGGCAACACCACAAGTAGTTAATATAACTGAGAGACCGAGACTAAAATTCAAGAAACACCCTTTCAAGTCAACAGAGGTCGACCCAAATGGTGCATTTTCAGAAATACCGTTTGGAGTGATGCATGCGGAAGATGTTAGGGCTTACATTCATGTTGCCCTATAAGAGTTTGGTGATAGTAGATTTTTTGATTTATATGTGAAGCACTTGTGTGGTAAAAATTTTGATTTGAAGGAAGAATATAAGGCATTGGAAGTGAAGAAATTTATTTAGTATATAGACTTCTCAACATTCGTAGAGGATGAATGGGTCCGGTATGTCCTAAGCAGGATCCATGACAAATTCATGTGGCTGGATAGACCATTCATGATTACAAAGGAGGCAATAAGAGTTGTGACTGGATTAATCTCCACCGATACAGTACAAGTATTAAAATTTGTAAAGAATGAAACAATGATAACAGCCACCGGAGCCAAATTTGACAAAAGGGAATTGACAATCAATTATATTGAAGACCATGCTGTAAGGTTTGCATTGATGCAGACGTGGGGAGACTCTTAAAAAGGTTTCATAAGATTTCATGATTGACTGTCCTAAAGGGGCAGACTGTCCTCTTGACTGTCATGGCTAACAAGTGTGAATAACTACACAGAGAAAGGACAGAGGTATACCCCAACTTGCTAACCTCTCCAAACACCATGGAACACTTTCTCTTGGAAAACTAAGACTACTCTAGGTCACAAAGACTCTTGACACCACACCCTCCTAGTCACTTGTTTGCAATTAGGCCTAAATGCTTGTAGCCCTCAAAAAGAGAGTGTCAGACGATATCTTTTGATGATGACCTCCAATCAGGACTGTGAAGGTTTTTTTGAATACCCATTATTGAGCTCTAAAGCATATCAAACATGCAAGATGGACTTCTTTGGGACAAATGACTCAAAAAGTGATTGTTCCAATTTCCTATTAGGCCTAATTAGGTCAGTTTTTCAAACCAAGTACATGAAAGTGGAAACACACAATGCAAAACTCTTTTCATAGACATCAAACAGGTTACAATATGCCTAAATACATGATTTTTATTAGATGGAAGGCTCACTAAGTCACCAAATCCTAAAACCCTTGTTTAGGCCCATTCTAGCCTTGCTTACAAGAAGGTTTTATTGAATCTCTATACTCCAGGCCACAAACCACTTCAAAAACTTCATAATATGTTTGCACATGCTTCCCAAATCAACTCCCTCTTTATACCAATGCATTTTTTCCAAAAAATCAACTCCTAGCCACCATTCTTGGCTTCAATCTTGCATGCAACCAACTAGGACAACAATCACGGCTTCCTGAAATGGCCTCCCTTACTCCCACAATGACATGAATGAATAAAAATAGACTAACCAAGACCATTCCATCCATTTTTGAGCTTTGACCGAAGTGGAATGGGTCAAAAAGCCATCGAATTGCCCAAAACCCTCAAAACTAGGGTTTAAGAGCAGTTTTTAGAAAAAATAATTTTAAAATCCTTCAACCACAATGAAAATGCTCCAAAATTGATTCAAATGAAATCTAAAACTAAACACTTCATGATTTTAGACATTTGGATTTATGACAGTACAATACGGATTGCTACAGGATGTTGGAACAACAAAAAGACAGAAAAATATGCAGAAAACTTAGAAAATCTTTATTTCTTTTCTCTCAAAACTCCTCTGATCTCCTCGAGGTGTGGGAAGAATAAATAATATGTTTACCAAGTAACTCCCACGTTTCATAACTCCTATATCATGGGAAAAGCCAAAAAAAGAAGGCTTAAATAGCCTGTCTACTTCAATACCAAAATGGACTATCCTAATATTAAGAAAAACATTAAAGACCCTCATCCTCCACTACAAAAGTGCCTCTAGTGGGCTTATTACAACAATAAATGGTCTTTCAAGACCTTATTTTAGCAAAAAAAAGTGACTCCACACCTAGAGCCTACTCATGTTCACCCTTTATTGACAAAAATCTTTCAATGATGCCCCTGCACCATACACCCTAACTTGTAATTTTTCCAAGTCCCTTGGAAAGTTTGTTGTAGCTTGTCCACCTTTGTGCTTTTCACATCTTTGACCTTCATGCTTGCCTTCAATAGGTTCACCTTGCTTTGATTCTTCACTGTCATATTTGCCATCATCATTACTTGATTCTTGCTCCAACTGTACACTCTACTCTGTGGGGTGTTTCTCAATTTTCCTATCAACAAACTCTGATATCTCACTTTCTTTTACCTCTGTAGTCAACCTTCTATCAAATGTCATCACTTCCCTCTCAGCTTCTTTCTTATACTACTATCCAATGCTCTTTTTATCTACATCTTTCTCACTGTCAACTGTACCATCACACTTATTAGTTTCTGTCAGACTTACTGTTGGCAAGAGACACTATATGGATTCATGGTTGTTGTCATTGATGGCAACAAAGGTCATCCCACATATCCGCAAGTCATGGTGTGTCTCTACCGGAAGTTAGAATAAAGATTGTTGTGGTCCGGTGAACAAGAACAGAGCATGTGGCAAGGTCCGACAGATTGGTCCGGATCTCTCAGAGGAAGTGTCTTGGTGCAGTACGGATTTGGGGAAGTCAAGAGGACTACCTTGAGTGGTATATTCCAAGGATTTAGCCTCTGGTGATGGACAAGGAAAAAGATATGAATAGTTGAGTACCGGATTCCTGAGAGACAGTGAAAACAGAGGAAGAACTGACTGACAGAGTATCAGACTGCTTTCCGGATGTGTTACTGTTGATGATAAAGGTTGTGAAGGCATGAATCATGTTTGGCCGACATGATTAATAAAATCTACAAGTATATGCTTGATCCGCATTGCTTGGTGAGCAAGGATTCAGCCGACAGAACAGAGTTTGTAAGAAACTAGACTGTTCCGGATGCCGACTAGAAAGGTGATGAAATTACTTGTGCGGATATATATAGAGGATGGATTTAGTTGTGAAGGGTGTGATTGTGTGAAGATATATGCGAATAAGTTCAGAACAGAGCAGAAGTAGCAAGAAAGATCCGGTATGTGAAAGGATAGCAGAATAAAGAACAGAGGAAAGATGAAGTGCAGCAGATCAGTGTACTGAGCCTAACCGGAACTGAACTCCAGCATATGCAGATGCTTCCAATCAGTTCAAGACTGTGATTCTTATCACTTTGTAGACAGTGTGTCTCCTTGTAGGCAGTGGGCCTCTTTGTGAGCAGTGTGCTCGGGCAGTGAGCCCTAATTGGCAAGTGCCATTTTTGTAATTTCCTATTCTTCTAACAGAGAATAATTTTTGGGTTAATCACCCCGTGGTTTTCTCCCTTAACAGGGTTTCCACGTCAAAAATACTGTGTCATGTGTTTCTTATTTCATGGTAATGTTTTTGTGTTTAATTCAATGCTGCATTAATTAATAAGAAAGTTCAAAAAGGGAAATAATTAGGATAACTGATTCACCCCCCCTCTCAGTTATCAACAATTGGTATCAGAGCTAAGTTCCTCCTAATAGAGCCTAACAGCTTGAGGAAGATCTGGGAGTTCAAATGGATGCATATGGTTTAAGGGAGCAACTCAAGAATGCCCTTGAGGATCTTGAACAGTCAAATTCTGAAGTCAATGAATTAAAGGAAAGACTCAAACAGGCTGATGAATTCATGAGAGAATTAAAAGACAAATTAAGTCTCTCTATGAAAAAGAGAAAGGAGCTGCTCCAACAATTGGCAAGACAAAGTGAAGAAAGCAATACAAATGAAGAATTGACTGAGCAAACCAAGTTATGTGAAAAGTTATCAAAAGAAGTCATTATGTTAAGACATGAAATGGAATCAGGAACTATAAAGTTTACTCAAGAGATTGAAGAAAAAAGAAAGGCTGAAGACAATCTAAGACAATCTCTTAAAGAAAAATCAGAAGAATGCCACCAGATGGACATGATTATTAGACATCTTGAATCTGATCTTGAAGATGCCAAAGATAATGAAGAAAAACTTGAGGATCAAATTGCCTCTCTCAAAAGAGATCTTCAAACAGCAAATGAATATAAAGAAAAATTCAAGATAAGTTCTGCCCAACTTGAAGTACTTCTTGGAAGTCAAAAGAGGACAGATGACAAGTATGGTTTGGGATATGAGAAAGGAGAAAGCTCCGGATCCGGTCAAAAGAATTTTGGATCAGAAAATCCAAGGAACAGGCCTAGAAGACCTCTGGTAAGACAACCCAATGCTCAAAGATATCCATCTTTCAATGGATACTGCCACAGCTGCAACCACTTTGGTCACAAAGCTAATCAGTGCAAAAAAAAGAATGAATCAGATTAATTCATCCTTCTCCGGACAGTGCTTTAACTGCAAAAGGTATGGACACAAATCCCATGAATGCAGAAATATGCAAGTAAACAATTCATTCAAAGGTAGATGCTTTACATGCAATAGAGTAGGTCATATGGCTAATCAATGCAAATCAAGAGGTTATCAGTCAAACATGCAAAGAAATGTTATTTGCCAAATCTGTAATAGGTCCGGTCATAATGCTAAAGTCTGCAGAAGCAAGAATCAGGACAAAAGAGGTCCGATGTATAATCAGAATCAAGATAAGGGTAAACAAAAGATGAATGCGGATGAAGTTAGGAATCAGATGAGCAAGATTTGGGTGAAGAAAATTTCAGAGAATGTAGAGGTTGGATCCGCACCAGACTCTGGTGCTGATAATTCTTCCGAAAATTAAAAAGTGAGCTCTGGCTCAGGGGGAGACTCAAAGAAAATCCTGTTCCCCCAGCCAATCAAGTGGTGCCGGATGTGGCACAAGATGCGGAGTAAAGGGTTTAAAGATATAAGTCTTGAGATGATCCAGATAAGATTTCAGAGGTCCGCATGGAGTTATGAAGAAGCTGTGATCGATCAGGTAAGACCTGTTCCGGGAGATGCTCCGGTATGACAGAGGATTACAAAAAGGTCCGGAGAGATCCGGAAGTGCATTGTCTCATTCTGCGGATTGGACAGAGTGTTTGGGATATTCTTGTAATGTGTCACCTTGATTTATTCATGATTGAAAGATCCGGATGATGTTCACAGATCAGGACTAGATCAGGACTGATCCGGGATACTCCAAGCTATCCGGATAAGGCAAAACCGGAATAATATAGGTCGAGCATTTATTGCCATCAGATATTAGGGTTTGCGGAGCAATATAAGGGATTTCTCAAAAAGCATTTGCTCATTCTGCACTCAAGAAGAAGCGAAAAGTGGAGCTCTGCAACAAGATTCATCAAGCACACCAAAGATCTCTTGCCGAAGTCATTGCATAAAGAAATCAATCCAACCACTCCGTGCAAACCGAAGGCGCATAAGGTATTCTCCGTTTTTATTATCTCACTGCAAATCTTTGAAGAAATGGCTACTCCAAATATAGTGAAAATCTCAGATAGGCCCCGACCTGAATTTAAGAAACATCCATACAAGTCATTGGAGGTAGATCCCTTAGGAGCATTTTCCAGTGTTCCTCACGGAGTTTTACATATAGAAGACATTAGGGTTTACATACATGCAAGCATTGAGGAATTTGGGGAATTCAAATTAAGAGATCTCTATCACAAGCAACTGATAGATAATGCTTTTGAGCTTAAACCAGAGTATAAGGGTATCCAGAAGAAACAATTTGAGCAATTTATTCATTTCCCCTGCTTTGAAGAAGATGAATGGGTCTGGTATGTACTGAGCAGGATGCATGACAACTTCCTATGGCTGGATAGACCCTGCAAGATCACAAAAGAGGCAATTAGAGCAGTAACTGGTCTATACTCTTCCGGAGGGATACCTATCCTCAAATCTGTCAAAAATAACATTGTAACTGAGGCCACCGGATCAAAGTTTGATAAGAGGGCAATGACCATTGAAGATATTTCTGATCAGGATATCAAGTATGCATCCATGATAATAGGATACAAGATCTATCACTCCAGCAGGGAGAATTCTGTATCCGGAACTGCAGTATACACTGCCTATGAAATGCTAAGAAAGAATGCAGAATATGATCTCTGCGAACTACTGTTAAGCCAATTAATGGAAAATATACAGAAAATCAAGAAGGACAAGAAGAATTCCTTTAAGTATGGTACTCTTATAGTATGTCTATTCTTCTACTTCATGAATGAGCTGCCCGGATCAAGTGGATGGGTATGGCAGAATGACAAACCTGTTGCAGTCCAGATAAGAGACTATCTACATGGGCTTGGGGATGCCAAAGCAAGAAATACAGCCCTATGGGGATACTTCAAAAACTTTCAAAGCATGATGCAAGCAAGAGAGAGAATTCCCCAGTCTCTTGTTGAAAAATACAAAGACTCAGTGTGCTTTATGGTGGACACTGATCAGTGCCTAATGGAGGCGGTGGAGCCAAGGACTATCTGGATCATGCCCATGGGGTATGAAGTGGATGAACAGATAGTGGAGCTGCATGTTCAACACATGCTAAGTCAGCCCAAAGATCCAAAGGCAGAAAGGTTTGGAACCTTTGAGGAGCTGAGTGTAAAGATCCATGTAGAACTCAGGGAACCTGAGATAAAGAGAAAGGTGAGAAAAGAAGTAGAGCATATTGCTCAAGGCCTAGGCATCTCAAAAGAGGCACTTGATGCCAGCCGGGAAAAGAGGAGGAAGGCTGAGGAAGAAAAGAAAAGTAAAGAAAGTGTTCTGGTTGAAACTTCCACCCGGACCAGATCATCAAAAAGATCTGCACCTCCCACAACCAAAAGCTCAAAACCAGAAGTCCAGGCATCCGGTAAAAGATCTAAGACAAAAGCCACAAGGGCTTATGAAAGCCAAAAGGATGAAGAGGAAACAGAGTCAGATGAGGGAGTAAAAGAAATAAAGAAGCAGAAGAAGAAAGGATCCGGTAAACCCTCCACAGGCCAAGACAAGGATGAAATGGCAGAGGTATCTGTTGAAAAGCCCACTCTGTCTCTAGAGAGTGTAATCAAGTCAGTTACGGTGGATGGAAACCTTCAACCAATGACTGAATTTTATGATGACTACAATGAGGCTGACCAAAAGATTCTGCAGGAAGCCACAGTCAAATATCTGAACATATACAATAAGGCTTTCATTGAGATCATATCTCTTATTCCTAAAAGCCTAGAAAAGGAATTAGAAATAAGAAAGAATAATGCTCATGCAAAAGATCTTGAGATCCGGGAGCAGATAGCTATTCAGCTATATCCTCAAATTGATCCCAAGACAATGAACATAATCTTCAAAGACTGCAAAGATGAGTTCAGAAGTAAAGCCAGGATGAATCAACTCATGCTTGGTGAGACTGACAAAGTGGCCAAAGAGACAGAAGAGATCCTCCGGAAGGCCTTCAAAAGGTTCAATCTTCCTGTTGTAGAGGACTTAGGTGCAGAAACAGCTGAGGACTTGGAACCCTCTGCTCCAGAAGAAGTGGCCTATGAACAAGCTAGCATCTCTCCTTCGGTTTCCCCTACAGTCTCCGGATCCAAAGAAGAAGAGAAATTACAGGAGAAGGAAGCAGTGGTGAAAGATAAAGAGGTTGACAGTTCCAAGACTGCAGAAGAAAAGAAACATCTGTCTCCGGCAAGAGACACTGCACAAATTGTTCAACAATTTTTGAGCAAAGAAACTTTAGAGATTGATGAACCGGAGCTTCTAAAAGGCCCATTCGACTTTGATTCTCTCTCTCTGGTACAAACAATGAAGATAGCTTCATTTGCAAATGCCAAGGCAAATGAAAAACTCCTGAAGTCTCATATGGAAGACTGTGAGTTGATAGAGGCTGCTTCCGGAGTACTTGTAAAGATTATGCCATCAATCCAGATAGATCCGATAGCCTCCTCTTCCGGTAATCTAAAAACCTTAGTCAGCAGTGTTGATACACATTTTGATTCTCTAGAAAAATCAGCTGAAGAAAAGGTCCGGAAGGAATTTTTGGATAAAAGATTTTCAGAAGTATTAGGATTAATCTCTACCGATAGGAAAATTATGAGTATTGGAATAAAGAGCTTAGAAAATGCTCTTAAGGATGGCGGTGACATTTACAAATTTTGTATATCTTGGTCAAAGGCAACAACACAAATTGATAAGAAAATAAAAGAGGAACAGGACAAACTACAAAGTTTATCTCAAAGTTTTGATCCTCTCTCTTCCTCCATAATAAATCAAGAATGTCAGACTATTGCAGTCTTGAATGAAATAAAGAATCTTGAGAAGGAAAGGAAGAATATCACTAACCGGATGGGAGAATTTAGAAGGATTATAATCCCTAAGTTAGAAACTATGCATGAGGCCATCAGTGATGCTCAGACCACCGCCCAAACAAATGATCCGACAGATCTCAAGAGGGCAGAAGCTTTTGCATTTTTGTTGAGTGGTCACATCTCAATTTTGGATAGAATGAAGCTAAGTTGGGCTACAGAACTGATCCAATTGAAGACATCCTTTGCAGACATTCTTCAGTATATGTGAGTATGTCAATATGCGGCTATGTATAGAAAATTTTTGAAAATTTTGGTGTGCGTACCCTACCCTTTGCCATTGATGTCAAAGGGGGAGTGAGGAGCAGTGAAAAATGAGGAATCCAACTAAGGGGGAGTTCCAGAAATTGTATATAAAGACAGAGCATCAGCAAAGGGGGAGCATAGTGTACACACTTAGTCATTTTTCACTAAGTGTTGCCATCAATGCCAAAGGGGGAGATTGTTGGCAAGAGACACTATATGGATTCATGGTTGTTGTCATTGATGGCAACAAAGGTCATCCCACATATCCGCAAGTCATGGTGTGTCTCTACCGGAAGTCAGAATAAAGATTGTTGTGGTCCAGTGAACAAGAACAGAGCATGTGGCAAGGTCTGACAGATTGGTCCGGATCTCTCAGAGGAAGTGTCTTGGTGCAGTGCGGATTTGGGGAAGTCAAGAGGACTACCTTGAGTGGTATATTCGAAGGATTTAGCCTCCGGTGATGGACAAGGAAAAAGATATGAATAGTTGAGTACCGAATTCCTGAGAGACAGTGAAAACAGAGGAAGAACTGACTGACAGAGTATCAGACTGTTTTCCGGATGTGTTACTGTTGATGATAAAGGTTGTGAAGGCATGAATCATGTTTGGCCGACATGATTAATGATATCTACAAGTATATGCTTGATCCGCATTGCTTGGTGAGCAAGGATTCAGCCGACAGAACAGAGTTTGTAAGAAACTAGACTGTTCCGGATGCCGACTAAAAAGGTGATGAAATTACTTGTGCGGATATATATAGAGGATGGATTTAGTTGTGAAGGGTGTGATTGTGTGAAGATATATGCGAATAAGTGCAGAACAGAGCAGAAGTAGCAAGAAAGATCCGGTATGTGAAAGGATAGCAGAATAAAGAACAGAGGAAAGATGAAGTGCAGCAGATCAGTGTACTGAGCCTAACCGGAACTGAACTCCAGCATATGCAGATGCTTCCAATCAGTTCAAGACTGTGATTCTTATCACTTTGTAGACAGTGTGTCTCCTTGTAGGCAGTGGGCCTCTTTGTGAGCAGTGTGCTTGGGCAGTGAGCCCTAATTGGCAAGTGCCATTTTTGTAATTTCCTATTCTTCTAACAGAGAATAATTTTTGGGTTAATCACCCCGTGGTTTTCTCCCTTAACAGGGTTTCCACGTCAAAAATACTGTGTCATGTGTTTCTTATTTCATGGTAATGTTTTTGTGTTTGATTCAATGCTGCATTAATTAATAAGAAAGTTCAAAAAGGGAAATAATTAGGATAACTGATTCACCCCCCCCCTCTCAGTTATCAACACTTACAAGTAACTTTTGCACTGTCCCATCAACTTTGCAAACCTCTGTACTATCATCACTTGACTACATCTTCATTGTGCTCACCACTACGGGGCATTTGACTGTCCCTACTAGGATCTCTCCACTTATTTCTTGCCTTTCCATAGGCTCTCCACTCTTACTCTGCTCTGTCTCAAACTGAGACAAATTTTCATCCACATTCTTCTTCCACATGAAGACATTCTTCTTCACAACTATTTGCAAATCATCTTCACTCTTTCTATCTACTGTCCTAACAGTATTAATCCTTGCATTGGCTGTTGACCCCTTATTCTTACCTTCATCAATGGGTACAAATTCTTTTCTTCCTACCATTATGATCTCACCTTGTTCTCTTACCTCTTCAACCAATGGAGTTATAATGAATGATCTCCCATCCTTTTCAATGTTATATGTATTTTGTCTCCCATGATAAATTGCAGACCTGTCAAATTACCAGGGTCTCCCAAGAAAAATATGGCAACAACTCATAGGTAGAATATCACAAACAACTTTATCTATATGGACCAATTTGAAATTCAACGGTAGCTTGTTCATTCATCATAATGGTTTGATTTTCACTAACCCAAGACACTTGATAAGGCTTCTCTCTAGGTACCCTTTGTAAATTCAATTTGTCCACCATTTCACTAGAGACCATATTTTTAGTGCATCCAGAATCAACAATCACTTTACATACCTTATTTTTACATCTACAAGCTATCCTAAACAAGGCTCTTCTCTGAATTTGCTCTTTCTCCACGGATGTCTTCAAGAGTTGTCTTCTCACCATCAAAGATTCACCCACCTCTGGTGCAACATTGATACTTTCTCCTTCATCTTGTTACACAATTTGGACTCTCTTTTCACCTCTTCTTTCACCCCCCGCTTGAAGTAGTACCAATCTTGTCAGGGCACTTGTAGGCTGGATGACCAAACTCACCACAGTTGTAACACTTTCCTGAAAACACATTGGAACCTCTTCCTTGATTTGTATATCTACCCCTAAAGCTTGTTCTTCCACCTCTCCATCCTCCTCTTGATTCAAGTGCTTGTTCTTTACTCTTATCAGCCTCTTCAAGATCTTCTTTGGACTGTCTTGGTGTTGAAAATGTACCTCTACCCCTAGAAGTATTGCCTCTTCCTCTTGTCGCCTTCTCTTGTCTCCTCTTGAGTTTTTCTTCTACTCTCATTGCCATTTGAAAACATTTTTCCACTATTCTTGGTGCCAACAAACTTATTTCATCTTGAATGTTATACCTCAGGCCATTGAGATATCTAGCTACTCTTTCTTCCTCATCCTCCTCATGCTTTGTTCTTATACTTAAACTATAGAATTCCTCAGTGTATGCTTGCACATCTTGTTCTTTTTGCCTAAGATTTTGTAATCTTTTAAGTAATTGAACATTATAATCACCAGGAAGGAACTTACCTTTCAGTTGTGCCTTCATTCTCTCCCAAGAAGTGATCTTGTTCTTCCCTTGTTTCTGCCTTTCATCTTGCACAAAGTTCCACCGTAGCAAAGCATGCCCTTTCAGTTTGGTCTTAGCTTTCCTCACCTTGTGATTTTCATCTATCTCTTGACTTTCAAAGTAATTCTCCATGGCTCCTATCCAGTCTAAGAGCTCTTCACCATCTAGTTTGCCTACATACATTGGCAAATCCATTTTGCTATGTCCATCACCTTTCACAACCTTCAAAAAATTTACCATCCTCACATCCTCTGGATCCAACTCTTCTTCTTCACTAGAAGTTTCTTCTACTTCAGAATCACTTTCACTCATGGTGTCTCCATCTTTAGACTTCAATGTAACAATCTCCTTCTTCAAGGCTTCTAATTCTCTAGTTTGCTAATCAATCTTCCTTGCAACTATACTTCTTTTAGGAGGCATCTTGCACTATTCCTCCTTCACACTTCAACTTTTCCCAATTAGACCCTGAGCCTAAGCTTTGATACCACTTGATGCAAAGGTGGGGAGACTCTTAAAAAGGTTTCATAAGATTTCATGATTGACTATCCTCTTGACTGTCATGGCTAACAAGTGTGAATAAATGCACAAAGGAAGGACAGAGGTATACCCCAACTTTCTAACCTCTCCAAACACCATGGAACACTTTCTCTTGGCAGACTAAGACCACTCTAGGCCACAAAGACTCTTGACACCACACCCTCCTAGTCACTTGTTTGCAATTAGGCCTAAATGCTTGTAGCCCTCAAAAAGGGACTGTCAGACGATATTTTTTTGATGACGACCTCCAATCAGGACTGTGAATGCTTTTTTGGATACCCATTATTGAGCTCTAAAACATATCAAACATATGAAACATGCAGGATGGACTTCTTTGGGACAAATGACTCAAAAAGTGACTGTTCTGGTTTCCTAATAGGCCTAATTAGGTCAATTTTTCAAACCAAGTACATGAAAGTGGAAACACACAATGCAAAACTCTTTTCATAGACATCAAACAAGTTACAAAATGCCTAAATACATGATTTTTATCAAATGGAAGGCTCACTAAGTCACCAAATCCTAAAACGCTTGTTTAGGCCCATTCTAGGCTTGCTTACAAGAGGGTTTTATTGAATCTCTATACTCTAGGCCACAAACCACTTCAAAAACACTTCAAACACTTCATAATATGTCTGCACATGCTTCCCAAATCAACTCCATCTTTCTACCAATGCATTTTTTCCAAAAAACCAACTCCTAGCCACCATTCTTGGCTTCAATCTTGCATGCAACCAACTTCTAGGACAACAATCACAGCTTCCTAAAATGGCCTCCCTTTCTCTTGCAATGACATGAATGAAGAAAAATAGACTAACCAAGACCATTCCACCCATTTTTGAGCTTTGACCTAGATGGAATGGGTCAAAAACTCATCGAATTGCCCAAAACCCTCAAAACTAGGGTTTAAGAGCAGTTTTTAGAAAAATGATTATAAAATCCTTCAACCACAATGAAATCCTCCAAACTTGATTCAAATGAAATCTAACACTAAACACTTCATTATTTCAAACATTTGGATTTATGACAATACAGTACAGACTGCTACAGGACGTTGGAACAACAAAAAGATAGAAAAATATGAAGAAAACTTAGAAAATCTTTATTTCTTTTCTCTCAAAACTCCTCTGATCTCCTTGAGGTGTGGGAAGCATAAATAATATGTTTACCACGTAACTCCCACGTTTCATAACTCCTATATCATGGGAAAAGCAAAAAGAAGAAGGCTTAAATAGCCTTTCTACTTCAATACCAAAATAAACTGTCCTAATATTAAGCAAAACATTAAAGATCCTCATCCTCCACTACAAAAGTGCCTCTAGTGGGCTTATTAAAAAAATAAATGGTCTTTCAAGACCTTATTTTAGCAAAAACAAATGACTCCACACCTAGAGCCTACTCATGTTCACCCTTAATTGACAAAAATCTTTCAATGGTGCCCCTGCACCATGCATCCATGGTGTTAGGCTACAAAATCTATTTCACCAACTGGGAGAACTCTATCTTCGGATAAGATGATTAAGGAGAATGCATACTATGATCACTGTGAGTTGCTTCGACAACAGCTAATGTAGAACCTTAAGAAGACAAAGGAGTAAAAATATCCATTCAAATTTGGTACTCTAATTCTTTGCCTATTCTTTTATTTTATGCAAGAGCTACCAATGATAAAGAGCTTGATTTGGATAAGTAATAAACCTATTGTAGTACAAATCAGAAATCATTTAAATAGTATTGGAAGTTATGATGCACAAACTACAACCCTGGGGCTATGTCAAGAACTTCCAAAGAGTAATGCAATCTAGGGAAAGAATCCCTAAGACAATTGTTGAAACGTATAAATATGACATTTACTTTATTGTAAATAAAGATCAATGCATGATGGAAGTAGTTGAGCCTAGGACAATGTGGATTATGCCAATGGGATATGAAGTTGCAACAGATGTGGTAGATGGTTATGCAGTACTCATGCTGAGAAAACCTAAGGACTCCTCTAAAGAAAGATTTGGAACCTTTGAGGAACTGTCTGTAAAAGTTCATGTTGACTTGAGAATGCCAGAGATCTAGAAGAAGGAAAGGAAAAGAGCAGAAGAATATGCCCAGAGCAAGGGCTTTACAAAAGAACAAATCTTAGAAGCCAGAGCAAAGGCACAAGAAGATAGGGAAGCAAGAGAAAAGAAGGAAAGTGAACTGGTTAAGGCTCCAGATGAGCCCAAGAAGAAGCCAGAGAATCCCATAGTGACAAAAAGGAGAACTAGATGATCTACCTCTACTGAGATGGCAACTGCTTCTACCAGTCCCACACCTTCTAAAAGTATGGAAGCCCATGCAACAAGACATAAGAAAAAGAAAACAAAAGACAAAAGAATGCATGTCATCATAGGGGTTGATGAGGAGGAAACATAATCAAATAAGGAGATTAAGAAAATGAAAGTAAAGTCAATTGAAGCCTCCGGTATCAAGTCAGACAAACCCTTTGGTAGCAAAAGAAGAAAGAAGGAGAAGGAAGCAGAGCCTAAAGAAACAAAGGCCACAATAAATATTGAAGATGTCCTAAAATCCATTATAGTTGATGGAAATCTGAAACCTATAGCACAACTGTATGATGACTATGATTATGTAGACAAAGATATCATAGAGGCTACTATCATTAGGTATCTAGAGATCTATAATAGAGCTCTCATTGAGGTAGTCTCTGACCTTCCTGACAGCCTGGCAAGCATTATGACTGCTAAAAAAGAGGAAGCAATGACTAAGGATTGGGAAGTAAGAGAATGCTCATTGCTCAAATTTTGTCTGGATGTGACCCCTGAGGAAAGAGAAAAAGTCTTCAAGTTACTTGGAGAAAAAATTGAGGTAAAAAGAAGAGTCAACACTCTAATGGCAGGGAACACTGAGGAATTTTTGTGAAAAATATAGAGAAAACAATTCTTGAGATCCTAAAGGATCTTAATATCCCAATTGTTTCGATCAAAGATGATATAAACATTGGTGTCGACACTTCTGTTCCTGAAGATAGTATGAATCAAGACTTGGAGAAAACTGATGCAAATCCTTCAGTAAGTCCTAGTAAAGTCAAAGAAATGAATGATCAAGAGGTAGAGAAAAGCTCTAAGAAAACTAAGAAAGAAGATCAATACCATGTATTTGATCAATCCCTTGCTGGTGATGAACAAGAAAGAATGAAAAAGGAACCATCAAGGAGAAGTCCTCCTCTAGATCAACAAGTTGATGATCAAGAACTTAATCAGGATGAGAAGAGCCCTATATCAGAACAAAATATTGATCAACAAGAAAATATGAACCTAGAACCTTTGGAATAGAACAAAGAAGGTGAAGTGTCTGGAGGCACTACTGTTGTCCTAGTTAATTCTATCAAGGAACTTTTTGAGAGACAACAAGATTTGGATGAGTCTGAGCTTCTACAAGGACCAATCAATTTGGCCTCAATGTATCCTATGCAAAAATTCAAACTAGTATCAATTGTTCAAGCAAAGGCACAGGAAGAGATGCTAAAATCACATATTCAAGATAGTGAATTGGTTAGTGATACATCAAACATTTTGCAAAAGTTGATGTTGACATATCAAAAGGATACTTCATTATCCTCAATAAATCAACTCAAGGGACTAATAAACTCAGTAAGTATACATTTTGAATCTTTTGAAAAGTATGCAAAAACAAAAGTTAGAAAAAAGTTCAACGAGAATAGATTAGTTGAGTTGAAGACCATGCTAGTTAATGATAAAACTCTATTATATAATGGAATAAAAGATATACAAAGTGCAATTAAAGAAGCTTGTGATTTGTACAAATTTTGTTTATCATGGTCAGAATCCACAAAGGAGTTAGGAGAAAATATCAAGGATCTGGAAATGCAATTGATAAATATCTCTAAATCATTTGACTCGATAGTTGAGTCAATAAGTAGTAAAGAGATACAAGTTATTAATATTCACAATAACATAAGTAGCCTAACGAGTAAGATGGATCAAATGAAAAATAGAATGTGTTAACTAAGAGGGCTAATAAGTCCTAAACTAGACTCAATGTCAAATCTTGCAGTAGAAGCACTGAAGGTAAGTGCAATAATTGACACACCCTTTGATGTACAAAAGGCAAAGAAATTAGTCTTCCTAATAAATGGCCATATTCAAATTTTGGAAAATACAAAGAAGAGTTGGGATGGAGAGTTAGTTCAAATCAATATCATTTTCAATGACATCCTACAACCTACAACAAATAAAGTTGAAGATTGCACCTATACATATGCGGAAGAATATGACAATTTTGAAAGTTTGACTCAATTTTGGTATTTGTACATACACCTTTGCCATTGGTGGAAAAGGGGGAGAAGAACATCTAGTGAAAAATGACCAAACATCTAAAGAAAAGAAGAAAATCAGAATGCATAGAGTAAGGGGGAGCAACACAATCATTTTTCACTAAGTGTTGCCATCAATGCCAAAGGGGGAGATTGTTGGCAAGAGACATTGTTGATATGATGTTGTCATTGATGGCAACAACCTGACACATTTTGAGACAACTCCTAAGATAGAGATGTGTAAAGGATTTTGGTTCGGTAAGGTTAATATAGCCAAATTGACCAAGTATCGACAACACATTGAGATAGTGATAGTAATTCAGTTGGTACTCCTCTACAATTGAAGATCTAGTTATGTAGTTCTGGTGTGTTACTCTCAGCTATCTGGTGATGTCATGATTCAATGTTTAAGTCTCAATTTCCTCTGGAAGTCATATGGAGAAATATCTAAGTCCAGGTGAACATAGTTAAGTCAGAAACAGTGTAAAGTACCTAAGTATTGTGATCTGCATGCTGATATTCCCCAGACAACTAAGATGGCGGTTGAATCAGTTGTCACAAAAACTTAAACAATTTTGCAATTAAACAACAATCACTTATCCACAATTATTATTATTTAACAACAAATGCATGAAGTTAGAAACTTAACCACAAATATAACATCAAACACAAGAGACAATAGATTTTACGTGGAAAACCCCAAGGTGGGGAAAAACTACGGAGAGGATTAGCTCTCAATATATATTTCAATCTTGAAATAATGATGTTCAGGCTTGGTCACTCCACAGGCCTAAACATATTGGCTTACTTCCATGAAGAACAACTAGGTCTAGTAGGCTCACTGCGTCAACCTTAAACCTAGCAAGATTACAATAAGGGTTGTTAAACCCTGAGGGCTGTTAAACCCTACTGGTGGCTCACTGCCAGACTCATTGCCACAATCAACATCCTTTTATGTCTATGATTGAAGTACAATAATTCCTCTACTCCACTCTGCCTCTACTCAGCTCTGCCTCTTCTCAGCTCTGCCTCTTCTCAGCTCTGCCTTTTCTCAACTCTACCTCTTCTCTGATCTGCCTCTTCTCTGCTCTACCTTTTGGACCTTCTTATTATATTTCCATTTCCACTGAAGGATATCTTTTCCATTACTCAACTATAGGTATTTATACACTTCATCAACCTTGGAATGATCATCAAGGTCGGCATCACAATTATCAACCATTGGAACAATCTCCAAGGTCGGCATTACAAACATTGACAAAATAGGTCTTGACCTATTACAACATTATGCAAAGGAAATGAGATGCAGATCATGCCATGCCTTATCTAGGACTCAAACACAATCTTCCATTCCACAACATGCTTCTACAATCTTCCAGAGATCTCTCAAATCACTAGGATTAACTAGGTCGGCCAAAACTAGTTACACGTTACACTATTTGGGAACAATCTTCAAACATGATCTCAAATCCTTAACGCGGACCAATATCAAGATAGTAAAATGATTAGGAGACATCCACAAGTACATTATAATTATCAGGAGCAATCACACGAACCTTAACCACTTTATCCATAGGAATCTTCTCACCGGAACACATGAACTTCATTGTCTTCAACTGTCATAAAAGAAAGATAGCTTGTGGACCACCAAAACATGAACCACTACAATTGTAGGCACTTATCATCATCCCAGACTTCCCTCTAGAACCGCAGAGCAAAATACTTTATTGTGGAGGAATGAGGAACATAATACTTTCTCCCTGTCACCAGAGAATAATCAGAATAAGTAGGCTTTATTCAGGTGAATGCAACTTTCTCACAACTTCACACTGGAGGCTCAAACTCAAGATTTAGCATCTTCAGACATCCCTTTGAACAACTTCCAATCCATGGACCCAGATCTATAAGCAGAAGGAAATGTAGAGAAATCTACCAGACTATTCTTTAGCATACAACTCACTGTCTACACTGCACTCCACTGTAACTCACTTGATTCTTCCAGAGAGGCCAATTTTCTCAATATCCTCAACACATAAGGCTTCTAAACAAGTAATAGAATATGACACAGTTGACACTAATAATAACAAAGATATGTTGACATCAATGACAACACCAATTAGGCACATACTTGCAACAATCTCCCCCTTTGTCATTGATGGCAACATATGATGTGAAAAACTGCAACAACCATCGAGACAAGATTCTCCCCTTTTTTCTTTACACACCTACACTCTTTATTTCTACAAGATTCTACCCCTTTCTCTTTACATATCTGCACTCTTTGTCTAACTAAGTTTTTCACATGACTTCTCTCCCCCTTTGACATCAATGGAAAAGGGCACATACTTGTACTTGTCTGCTTTGATTCAATCTTTCTTCTGAACTCTCTGACTACTCCCCATAAGAAGTAGCCCTAAAAGGCATCAATCCGGATCTGAGGAGGCACCACCAGACTGATGCACTACTGTGTATCTTATTTAGATCAGGAGGGGTGATAACCCCTAACTTTTCTCTGAGATACTCAAAATTATCCTTAGGCAGAGGCTTTGTGAAAATGCCTGCAATCTGACCTTTGGTAGAAACATATTCCAACTTGACTTCATTCTCTATCACCTTTTGTCTCAGAAAATGATAACTAATGGATATGTGCTTTGTTCTTGAATGCATTACTGGATTCTTTGATATGTTTATGGCACTTGTGTTGTCACAAAATATTGCGATTGGATCCTCATACACAACTCTGATGTTCTTCAAAGTTTGCTCCATCAATAACACTTGAGTGCAATTGCATGCTACTTCAATGTATTCTGCTTCTGCAGTAGACAAGGATATGGAATCCTATTTCTTGCTCAACCAAGATACTAATCTTTTTCCCAAGAAGAATGCACCTCCACTTGTACTTTTTCTGTCATCCACATCTCTGGCCCAATCTACATCAGTATATGCATTGAGAGTAAAGTCACTATCCTTAGGGCACCACAAACCATGATCCATTGTACCTTTTAAATACTTCAAAATTCTCTTGACTGCCATCACATGTGATTCCTTGGGTTTTGCTTGAAATCTTGCCACAAGACATACTACATGCATTATGTCAGGTTTGGTTTGAGTCAAATAAAGTAATCCTCCAATCATAGATTTGTACTTTTTCTGGTCCACCTTGGGTGAGTTATCATCTTTACTTAACTTACAACTAGTTATCATAGGTGTGCATACTGGTTTAGAGTCTTCCATCCTAAATTTCTTCAACAACTCTTTCACATACTTTGACTTAGAAATGAAGATACCTTTATCTAATTGACTTATTTGCAGACCTAAAAAGAAGTTCATTTCTCCAAACATGGACATTTCAAATTCATTTTGCATTTCTCCAGCAAAAATTGAGCACATACCTTCATTGCCTCCAAAAATAATATCATCAACAAAGACTGCAACAATTAGGATTTGTTCATCATTGAATTTGAAGTAGAGATTGCTGTCTGTAGTACCTTTACTGAACCCTATCTGTATCAGATACTTGTCCAACTGTGCATACCATGCCCTAGGGGCTTGTTTTAATCCATATAAGGCTTTCTTCAATCTGCATACCATGTCACGCTAATCTAATGACTGAAACCCTTCTGGTTGTTCAACATAGACTTCTTCCAAGTCTCCATTTAAGAAGGTAGACTTCACATCCATTTGATAAACTTTGAAATCTTTGTAGGCTGCAACGGCCAAAAACATCCTTATTGCTTCAATCCTTGCCATTGGAGAAAATTTTTCCTCAAAATCTATTCCTTCAACTTGAGTGTATCCTTTATATACCAACCTTGCTTTGTTTCTTACCACTTCACCATTCTCATTCATTTTGTTTCTAAAGACCCATTTAGTGCCAATAACATTCTTATCTGCTGGTCTGGGAACAAGATCCCAAGTTTGATTCTTCTCTATCTGCATCAATTCCTCTTCCATAACCTTTGCCCAATTCTCATCTTTGCAAGCCTCATCCACAGTTTTAGGTTCAATCTTAGAAATTAGACATAAATTTACTTGTTCCTGTGCATCTTTTCTTTTGGTTAAGATCCCTTTGCTCTTATCTCCTATGATTTAATCTTTAAAATGACTGAGTCGTACATATCTTGGAGTTTTGGTAGCACTTACCGGAGCTTGTTCTTCTTCATCTCAACTCCCTTCATGTTGCACCACTTTTGAAACATATGGTTCATCTGATTCATATCCACTCGATTCTGAAGACCTTTCCTTACGTTCATCAAATTTAACATTTGCACTCTCAATGATCTTATTCAGCCTCTTATTATAGCACTGGTAGGCCTTGCTCTTAGTGGAGTAACCAAGGAAGCTTCCTTCATCACATCTAGCATCAAACTTGCCTAAATCTTCTTCTCTTTTGATATAATATTTGCTACCAAAAACTTTGAAATATTTCAAAGTAGGAACTTTACCATGCCACAATTCATAGGGAGTCTTAGAATTGTTACCTTTTACTTGGACCCTTTTTAGAATATATACAGTAGTGTGAATTGCCTCTCTCTAATATGCTTCCGGAAGATCAGCTTCTTTCATCATGGTTCTAGCAGCTTCTTGAACTGTTCTATTTTTCCTTTCAAGAACTCCATTTTGTTGTGGAGTTCTAGGTGCAGATAGCTGTCTCTTTATTCCATATTCTTCACAAAAGAAATTGAATTCATTTGATGTGAACTCTCCTCCTCTATCTGACCTCAGGCATTTGATTTTCAAATCCATCTCATTTTCAACCATTGCCTTAAATGCCTTGAACTTATCAAGGGCTTCAACTTTTTCTTTCAAAAAGGTGACCCAAGTCATTCTAGAATAATCATCAATAAGCAACATGAAATACATGTCTCCTTGCAAACTTCTTACTCTGGTAGGTCTACACAAATCTATATGCACTAGCTCAAGTAGTCCTCCAACTGATTGGTCCTTACTTTTGAAACTTGTTCTTGTTTGTTTCCCAAATTGACACTCCTTGCGAACAGGATTAGCAGGCTTCACAAGTTTAGACAGATCTGTAACAGCCTGTGTAGTACTTATCTTCATACTGTTGTCAAAATTTATGTGACACAACCTTCTATGCCATAACCAACTCTCATCAGTCTGAGCCAACAAGCAATAGTTATTAGTTCCTTTTAGGTGATAGATGTTACCTCTAGTCTTATTACTAGTTGTAATGACTGTTTCGGATCTTTCCCTGATCTTGCATCCATTGCCCTTGAAGCTTAAATCATAGCCCTTGTCACACATCTGACACACACTCAAGAGATTGTGGTTTAATCCTTTCACATACAAGACATCTTCAATATTATGCTTGCCATCAAAAGAGATAGATCATTTTCCACAAATCTTACTAGCTGTATCATCTCCAAACCTACCAGTCCACCATCATATATTTCCAAACTCACAAACTTACTTTTGTCACCAGTAATGTGGTGAGAGCAGCCACTATCAATAACCCATTCATCTTTGTCATTAATGACTTGAGTAGCCAAAGCAATTTCCACTAGTTTTTCTTCTTTCACACAATTAGTAAAATTAGTAGACACGGGATCTTCCTTAATAGCAATAAACAAGCATTCATTTCTAGAAGTACTAGCATTATCTAGTTTACCATTATTTGATACTCCATCATTATCAAAATCTTCAACATAAT
This sequence comes from Cunninghamia lanceolata, assembly GCA_027924645.1. Classification (NCBI taxonomy): domain Eukaryota; kingdom Viridiplantae; phylum Streptophyta; class Pinopsida; order Cupressales; family Cupressaceae; genus Cunninghamia; species Cunninghamia lanceolata. The sequence goes on from BSBN01000977.1 coordinate 8,201,399, forward strand.
AACACTTCTTTTGGGTCCTAGGCCTGTTCTCATAGCTTTTTCTATTCCCTTCAATTCTTTTAGGACATCTGGAGGCAAAATTTCCTACTTTACCACAGGAAAAAACATTTGAAAGGTAATTTGCCTTTATACTTATCGGATCCTCTTTGCAGTCTATCCACAAAGTTGGCTTCAATTTCATCAAACTCATCATCAAATTCTATCTTTCACTTCTCTGATCTGGAGGTTCTTCCAGGAGTACTGGCTTTGAAGCCCATCCCAACTTTCGGAAGAGCATCACCAAACTCTCTCATTTCAAAGGCAGCAAGCTTACCAAGCAATTGATCCCTATCACCTTCTTTTACTTGCATGAATTCTTCAATTGCAGCCACCTTGTGAAAGTAGGACTTGGGTAGAGATTTGAGAATTTTCATTACAATTTCCTTATCATTGAGAGTTCCCCCCATGGCTTTTATCCCTATGACAAGTTCATCAACCCTTTGCATAAAGGTTGATACATTTTCATCTTCATTCATTTTAAAACTTTCATATTTCACTTTTAGACTTTGTAGCTTGGCTTCCTTCACAGAATCATCTCCTTCATATAGATTTTTCAACTTTTCCCATACCTCATTTGCAATTTCAAGATCCACAACTTTTGTCAGTATTGAGTTGATTAATGAGCTTAGCAGAGCATCTTTTGCCTTGACATCCATCTCATAATTTTTGAATTTATCTTCAGTCGTTAGACCATTTGGAGGCATGGTGTATTTTGTTTCTGCATATTTCCATACTTTGTAGCCAAGACAAAGAAGATGGCTTTTCATCCACACCTTCCAGAGAGCATAATTCGTTGCATCAAAATGCGACGCTTCCTTCTTGTATGACATTTTGGATCTTCCTCAAGTTGTTAAACTTTCTTTTGAGGAACTTGGCTCTGGTACCAATTGTTGATATTTCCTGGACAACTGAGAGGGGGGTGAATTAGTTGTCACAAAAGCTTAAACACTTCTGTAATTAAACATCAATCACTTATCCACAATTATTATGATTTAACAACAAATGCATGAAGTTAGAAACTTAACCATAGATACAACATCAAACACAAGAGACACCAGATTTTACATGGAAAACCCCAAGGTGGGGAAAAACAATGGAGAGGATTAACTCTCAATATATATTGCAATCTTGAAATAATGATGTTCAGGCTTGGTCACTTCATGGGCCTAAACATACTGGCTTACTGCCATGAAGAACAACTAGGTCTAGCAGGCTCACTACCTCAACCCTAAACCTAGCAAGATTACAATAAGGGTTGTTAAACCCTATTGGTGGCTCATTGCCAAACTCACTACCACAATCAACATCCTTTTATCTCTGTGATTGAAGGACAATAATTCCTTTGCTCTGCTTTGCCTCTACTCGGCTTTGCCTCTTTTGAGCTTTGCCTCTTCTCAGCTCTGCCTCTTCTCTGCTCTGCCTTTTCTCAGCTCTGCCTCTTCTCAGCTCTGTCTTTTGGACCTTTCTTATTATCTTTCCATTTCTTCTCAAGGACACCTTTTCCATGACTCAACTACAAGTATTTATACACTTCATCAACCTTGGAATGATCATCAAGGTCAACATCACAATTATCACCCATTCAAACAATCTCCAAGGTCAGCATTACAAACATTTACAAAATAGGTCCTGACCTATTACAACATTACGCAAAGGAAATGAGATGCGGATCACACCATGCCTTAGCTGGGACTCAAACACAATCTTCCATGCCACAACACACTTCCACAATCTTCTTGAGATCTCAGCAATCACTGGGATTAACCAGGTCGGCAAAAACTGGTTACATGTTACACTATCTGGGAACAATCTTTGAACATGATCTCAAATCCTTAATGCAGACCAATATCAGGATAGGAACATGATTAGGAGACATCCACAAACATGTTATAATCATCAGGAGTAATCATACAAACCTTAACCACTTTATCCATAGGAATCTTCTCATTGAAACACATGAACTTCACTGTCTTTAACTATCATAAAAGAAAGATAGCTTGCGGACCACTAAAACATGAACCACTGCAATTGTAGGCACTTATCATCATCCTAGACTTCACTCTAGAACTGCAGAGCAAAATAATTTATTGCGGAGGAATGCAGAGCATAATACTTTCTTCCTGTCACCATTGAAGAATTAGAATGAGCAGGCTTTATTCTGGTGAATGCAGTTTTCTCACAACTTCACACCAGAGGCTCAAACTTAGGATTTAGCATCTTCAGACATCCCTTTGAACAATTTCCAATCCATAGATGTAGATCTGTAAGAAGAAGGAAATGCAGAGAAATCTACCAGACTGTTCTTCAGCATACAACTCACTGTCTACACTGCACTCCACTATAACTCACTTGATTCTTCTGGAAAGGCCAATTTTCTCAATATCCTCAACACATAAGGCTTCAAAACAAGTAATAGAATATTACACAGTTGACACTAATAATAATAAAGATATGTTGACATCAATGACAACACCAATTAGGCACATACTTGCAACAACGCATTCCTCCGCTAATGAATATTTTGGTTTGTAGTTTTGAGGCATTGAAGATACATGTCATGAGCATCTAAATCCAGATTTGTGGAGCTTGAAGTTCACCGGTTCACATTTTACAAGTTCTCCTGTATCAGCTTTTAGGTTGACAGTATTTCTCTGAGACAGAATAATAGTTCCAAGATCCACATTTCTCCATGAAAGAATATTATGCTTTGCATTTCTTAAGGTATGCTAAGAGGTCCATAATGAATGTTGGCTATGAATTTCAAAGTCTCATAGTTTACATTGAAAGTTATTGTATGACAGTCAAGCTAGTTGTGTGTGCACTTAAGGGCTAAGCCAATATTATTGTTAGATTGATATGTGGTAAAGATATATGATTGGAATCATCAATCTAATGGTTACATAATAGGTCCCAACCTATATAAAGACTCTTGTATGTTTGTTTGGATTCACATTATTGTTTGTGTACAAGATCAAGCTGGCAAGGTATAACATTTGTATACACGTTTCATGTTTGGTATGCCGACCTAGTTTGAGAAAATTATTGATGTGGGTATGTATATACTTGAATGATTTCAGCTTGGAAAGAGGAAATTAATTGTGACATAGTGGAAATTCGATGTGTGCATGATCCAAGGCAGTTTGCAGAGCAGAAAAGGACAATAAGTGTAGAAAATAAAGTATATGTAGCAGAGCAGAAAAGCAAGGTAGAAATAATGAAGACTTTTGAATCTGTGTATTAAGCTTTCATTGGAACTGTAATCTAGCATGTGGTAGATGCATTTATAATAGTTCACCACTGGCAGTGAGCCAATCTCCTTCACTCTTCTATCTTTCTTTCTCTATGGATAGTGAGTCCACTTAGATAGTGAGTCCACCTGAAGTGAGCATTTCTTTTGGTAGTGAGCCTCATGGCAATGAGCCTTATGTAATCTGGTATTGTTATCATAATATATTGTGAGCTAACACTCACTGTGGTTTTTCCTTTTTTGGGTTTTCCACGTAAAAATCCTGGTCTCTATGTGTTATGTCTTTATGGTTGATGTTCTCATGTTTATTCTGGTTTCATGTTATTAATTTAGTAATTAGATTAATGAACATGTTAATAGTGGTTTTGTGGAATACTGATTCACCCCCCCTCAGTATTCCTTGTATTCAACAAGATACTCAAATGTATCCTTAGGAAGAGCCTTGGTGAATATGTTAGCAACCTGATCCTGTGTAGGAACATACTCAAGCTTCACTTCATTCTCTATAACCTTCTCACTTAGAAAGTGATACCAGATTGAAATATGTTTTTTTCTTGAGTGCATCATCAGATTCTTTGAAATGTTGATGGTACTAGTATTATCACAGAAGATAGGAATTGGCTCCTCATACACAACACTAATATCCTTCAAAGTTTGCTTCATCCACAACACTTGTGTACAACAAGATGCTTCTATAATGTATTTTTCCTTTGCAGTAGATAGAGATACTAAATCCTGCTTCTTACTTTACCATGACACCACTCTTGCTCCAAGAAAGAATACTCCACCACTTGTAATTTTCCTATCATCTAGACATCTAGCCCAATCTGCATCTGTATAAGCACTTAGAGAAAAGTTAGTGCCCTTTGGATACCACAATTCATGATCTGGAGTGCCCTTTAAGTATCTAAAAATCCTCTTCACTGTAGCAACATGTGACTCTCTAGGATCTTCTTAAAATCTAGCCACAAGACAAACTGCATGCATAATATCCGGTCTAGTAGCAGTTGTTTAGTCAAAAAAATGTGGAATCAAGATTGTTATCCAAACCAAATAAAGTCCCACAATTTCACATACTAAACATTAGGGAAGTAAGGACTAAGCTCGAAGTAAGCTACTGATTTCCTAAGGTTCCCTTTTTTGCTAACTATGATTGAGTAAATGTTTTGATCGGGTTTTCACAAGCTTGTACCATTCACTAAGCATGAAACCCTAAATTATTAACCAGACAATAATAACTTGATTTCAAGCATAGATATAGACAAACAAATCACAGAAACATAGAGTAAGAGGTACAGAGAATGTGCACCAAGAAGATGAGGTCTTGTTGGGCTTGGGCGCTAGTCCCTTTGCCCCGAAGGTTTTTGGTTGTCAGAATCTCCTACACCAACTATCAGGTACTCCCCAGAGGTCTCCAGATCCTGAAGAAAACACCTAGGTGGGCTTGTGCGTGAGTCCCTTTGCCCTAGAAGTTCCACAATCCCACAATTCAAAATTTCGTGATGATTGTACTTGCAATATTCATCTTCCTGTCGCTCCTTTCCATTGGATCTCACTGAATGTAACCTGCACATGCAAAAGGAGGAGAAAGATGGTTGTGGCTATATAGGAGCTTGCTTCAATCAAGCACTATTTTCAGTATTCCAACCTCAACAATAGAAAATGATAAAGATTTGTAGATGTGTGTGCTCATCTAACAAATGTGTATGCATAAATATAAAATCCTAGTTGACTCAAGCATCAAGGAAAGATCAACACCTTGTTTCACTCAATGAAACAACTACAACATCACCTCAAGGAGATGATATCAATGAAGACCTGTAGAACAAGAAAGTGAGACAACCGTATCCATGGAGGATTTCTAGGCTCGATATTGGAGGCTTCAACCCTTTTCCTGATCATACAAAAGGTTGTTCAAACCTTAGGAAGAGTAAGATAGTCTCAAGATCTTGATTCCTAATCTCCATCAAATATCTCCATGATAGAAATCTTCAAATAACCTCAAGAGATTTAACAAAGTGTTGTTCTTCAATAGCAATTTCGGTAGAGTTTTGGCATAAAAGCTTGTATATAGATTGTGTGTAATAAAATGATTTTCAAATGTCTTTAAATATCTAACCTTAGGAATTTCAAATATCTAAAATAACATGCCGACATCGCATGAAAACAAAAATTTGAAAATAGAATATTGAGGTACACAATGAGAGTTGACAGCCCGCCAAAATTCAAAACCCTAAAATATAGGGCAGGGCTAGGGCGCGAGCACCCAAGCCCAAGCCCTAATTTTCTGATTAGGCCTGCATTAAGGGGTTCTAGGGAATCCCAAATCCAAACTTTCTTTCCACCTTCAGTCATTAGTTATTGTGAAATATGACATTTGTTTAGTTAGACATAGGTCGATCAAGGTTTAGAAAGGTAAAAAACAAATAGGTTGAAAGGACACCAAAGGAGGGGAGCCAAACTATGAGAAATTGTACTATTCCATGTAGGAGGACAATTTCTAACATAACATTTAGCCCCCACTTTAGTGGCCATATGACACTATGTGCAAATGCAACTAAAAGAAAGTAAATACATCAATTATGAAAAGGATACCCTAAAGGATACTATAGAGGAATCCGAAGTGTTGTCATAGAAGAGGAAGAAGCTCCCAAGTCTATAATCCTGTAAGACTACAAAGTTAGGAACCACAAGATGCAAAGGAAAACTTGTGAGATAATCAAAATCAAATCAACCTGCAACCAACACACAAATATGTCAGTCATAAACACTAATGGGTTGAGTGATGAGACATGATGAGGGAGGAAATCAATGGAGATATATGCCCTCTTCTTTCTGCTTGCTTAGTCCAAACAGGAGAAACAAGTAGAATATCTACATGCACCTATTTTAGGTAAACTTGATGAGAAATGAATTGCCAAGGTTGTTTCTATAAACAACACCCAAGAACAACCCATTGGGTAGGATAGAGGGCAAAATTAGGTTTCCAATGCAACAAACGACATGAAAATCTGAGTTCAACAGCCCAAGATAGAGGCTCAAGAGTAAAACTGTTCAACTTTGCATCTAGATAGTGATAGGAATTCTCATCCATTTACTATATATAAAGGGAGTTTTCACTTTTCACAATTCATTCTTACTTATCACTGTGTAGAGGAGAGAAGGAGAAGGAGAAGGAGATAGAGACTAGCCATGCCGACCTAACATCCATACCAGCTTTCAAGATTGGAGATGCTCCAAGCCCGAGTGGTAGAGAGATGATTTGAGCCCAAGGTAGGGTCCTAATCCTTGCTTCTATCATCATGCTTTTCTATTTCTTTTTTATTTTCTCATTTGTCATGCCACATAGGCCTTTTTGGACAAGGGTTCCCAATAGGGGCACCCAAGTCCACTTAGGGTGCTAGTGTCTCATCTAGGCGTCCTGGACTTCTTGGGGTGCCCAAGTCCACCTTGGGCACCCAGGTCCTCCTGGGGCACCCAAGTCCACAAAGGACAAGGGTCCCAGGGGCAGGACATAGATTGATGTAGTATATGTTTAATGATAACTTGAAGATGTAAGTTGATTCAACTTCTCATTGTTTGTCCTGCTAGTAGTTCTTGAGATGCGAGAGAATACAAGTAGTCGCTTGATGATGCTTCTTCAAGATCACATTGGTACTATGATTGATGAGGAGAGAGGCCACCTACAGGCAGTAGGACTATCGTGGGTGTTTGACATGCCTATGATTAGATTTCATTGTTGTATGCTCATGGCCTTGATGGAGAGGTGGAATGTAGACACATCTACATTCCATCTACCCACATGTGAGATGATGATTACACTGGATGATGTCTATCAAATCTTGCGACTGCCTATACATGGAGAGACAATGAGGATCATAGAGTGTCTCTTAGTAGAGTATACATGAGAGAGCCAGATGTACTGTTTAGGCTACACTATTACTCAGGTAGAGCGAGAACACATTCAACTCTGATTACTAGAGCAGGGATGCACTGACATCCCCTTGGTTTAGAGGATCTTGATGGTTACTGTCACATTAGCAGTCACACCAGATGGATGAAGGACTCATCTTCACAGGGGCATTATTCATACTATCAGGGTGATGGAGGAGCAGAGGACAGTATACATGTGGGTTTACAATATGCTTGCACACCTCTACCATGATTTGGGATGATATGTCCATTATGAGGTAGATAGTTTGATGGTTTGCACTTTACTTTAGGTTTGGGCCTTTAAGCATATCAGATGTACATAGCCTACAGGTTTCCCTATAGAGCTAGTGTTTACTTATCCATGTGTTCATGCTTATCCTCTCATCAGATGCTGGAGACATGGTAATCTTCTATATTGGAGAGTTACATTTGATAGAGTGTATCTCAACAACATCATTTGGAGACCATATCGTGGCTACATACCATGGTCAGGTCAGCACAAGTAGTTAGCTAGGATGTAGAGGATCGGCTGATGGCTGATTGCCTTGATCACATAATCATGTGGTTTTATTTTGATAGAGTGGCACGATAGTACAAATGTAGGCATGATATCCCTATGATGCATCCAAGCTATGCTCGCTCACTATGCAGTGCAGTTAGGGTGAACAACGCCCGACGACCGACACTAGCAGATATAGCAGTGAGTGATGATGATGGTATTAAGGATGCAAAGCCAGTATCTGATGCAGATGATGTTGGTGTTACCTGAGCCTATCATATTTGGAGGTAGATAGCACGACCTACTCCTATCTATCCTCCGAAACACCCCACAGGTGATCCTCAACCTTGGGCCAGTCACGCGAGTGACACAGGGGTAGAGGATGACATTAGTGACATTTTTGGATACTATGATCTAGATGAGGATGAGGATGATGATGATGATGATGAGGAGGAGGAGACCCTGTCATACTATATCTTTAGAGCGAGACCACAACAGGATCAACAGGAGGTAGATAGTGATGAGGAGGCTGAGTCGAGGCCACAGTCGAGAGCTCTTGGTCCAACTCCTACTGGTGTTAGGAGATCATGCCGATACGAGTGAGGGGAGACTAGTAGTCACATGCCCCCAGTTGCAGAGTTAGTTGCAAAGCTAGTCACACCATCAGCGATCTAGAATCCATCTTGGAGAGATGGAGATCAAGGTAGGATATTATTATATAGATGTAATTATTTTAATTATTTATGATGCTTACATGAGATATTAATATCTATTCTATTTTTCTTTTTGCAGTTGGGACATACGCATGGCACGACTTTGTCAGTCATGTCATAGCAGAGATAGTTCCTACCGATGTGGTCGAGTGATGAGTACAGATGGGGTATTTGCCATAGCCATCTATAGGGTGGCATGTGGAGATATTCATATCATTTGTGAGATACATATTAGCTCCAGAGTCTAGTCTAGATCAGGCTATCTAGAGAGCTGAGTGTGCAGAGGCTGAGCTTTAGATGCTACGAGATCAGGCTGCAGCAGTACCCTCACCTGAGAGAGATCTTGTCATGAGTGAGATCTTACTTCCTGAGTTATGCCAGGTGAGAACTGTTAGAGACAGGACCCAGGCAGAACGAGATAGAGCATTATCCAAGAGAAACAGGTACTAGTAGATGTATTAGGAGTCACACGATGAGGTGCTGGACTGAGAGGTGAGATTAGGGGGTTATAGTCGAAGAGTGTCTGTAGGAGTCATTTGTGGTTCATAGCCACACATGGTCAGCCCTTTGTTACACACACACTACCAGGTCCTGAGGGAACCGATGACTGAGGTTCAACTATGTGATGTATCTTGTGTACTACGACATCCCATTTTGTTTTATGGGATAGTCGACTTAGATGTATATTCAAATTGATGTTTATGTATATGATGTTTTCCTATTACTGCTTCTATTTTTGTTTGATCTATCACATGCGATTTATATAAAATTTAACTAGTGATAAATGTTAATGCTTATGTGGAAACGTGATATATACTAACAATTCTTTTCAAAACATATAGTAGAAAAAGCACAATGATTAATCAATTTCACACATAACCAACATTCTATGCTATACCCAGTTAATACAAAGGTGATCTTAATAACACATGTTTAAGTAAGATACAACAATGATTAACTGAAAAAAATGCCTTGTTAAAATCAATTAAGACAAAATAATCATATCTTGTCAAAATTGAAGCTAACTAATTAATAAGTTTGCTTTTTAGAGGAATATCTAACATATAATCTTAAGCATAGAATTTCTTGAGGTGCACAGTATTAATAGGTTCCTTAAGTAGCGTACCTTGTTCACTGACTAGTTTATACGCTCTTGATCCAAAGGCTTCAGTAATGACATATGGTCCAAGCCAATTAGGGATGAACTTTCCTTTTTCTCCAGGAGGTGCATTTATATTGCGTTGATTCTCATATAGTACCAAATCTCCAACATTGAATGAATGATGTATGACACACTCATTATACAATAATTGGATGCTCTTCTGATGGACTTTAAGGTGCTCAAGAGCGTTGATACGTTGTTCATCCAAAATCTCAAGTTCTTGTAATCTCTTTTCTCGTTCCATATCATCATCAATAATGTCCCTCAAGGAAACTCTCAATGAAAGAATTTCTAACTCTAGGGGCATTACTACTGTATACATCTAAAAATGACACAAATCATCCTAAATAAATATTCTAAATATTTATTCCATTCTTCTACCAATTAAATAAATATTCTACATTTATTTAATCGATTCACTGTTCCATAATTAAATAAATTCTATTTATTTAATTAAAATTCTTCTAAATGTCCTACACAATTAAATAATCATAAATTATTTAATTAATCTAAATTCCTCTATCCTAAGTTCTAAATTCAACAATCCACCTCACCTTTACACCTCACCTTTTCCACCTCACCTTGTCCACATCATCAAGTTGCGCATGTAATTAAATATATTTAATATTTAATTACCTATTTTTCTCTCACCCACATGGCCTATTTCTCCTCAAATCAGAAGTTAGTTAACTAATCAATCAAATATGTTAACTGATTGGTCATTTGAGTTCACTGGTCAATCTATTCTGTTGACTCCTCAATCAATCCAGTTCACTGGTCAATCAATTCAGTCAGTTCCACAATCCACTCTTCTAACTGATCAATCAAGTCTGTTAACAGACCAGTCAATGGAGTTAACTCTCCAATCAGTTTTGTCACATCCCCCCTTTCATGATGGAGCTGGGACACTTGTCACATTTCTACTGGTTGCACATTCCTCAACCATTCTCAGCCGTTGATCTTCACATCTCCTCTCAACCGTTGATTCCCAGTCTTCCAAGTCTATAAATGAAGCTTCATCCTTCCATTCTAATCATCCAGGATTTTGACATCGTTACTCTGCAGAAATATCACTAGCACGCCTTTGGCACCCTTTTGTCATCCACAAGCTTGAGATCACATACTTGCATTGGAGCTCATCTTCATTGCATATCACCATAGCCGTTCACCGTCGACTTCCTACAAACAGCTAAAGAGATTGCACTCTCTGAGGGCTCATCTCATCTGCAAAAGGACGATCTGTGATAGGTGAACAATAGAAGTTTCGAAACAGGAAAGGTTTGCTTTGTATTTGTTCATTGCTTCATTTATTAAATCCTTCTTGTTTCACTATTCTGTTGATGTTTGGGTCTTGTTTAATTCATTTGATTGATCACCATTTTACCCTTACATTTTTTGGCGCCCACCATGCAATTTTATGTTTTTTACAAATTTTTGTAGTAAAAATTTGTGTTTCTCTAAACCCCATTGTTGAGTTTTGCAAGGATCTATCAAAAGGTGACCTCCTAGGCTGAAACTGACATCACCAACGTGCTCAGAAGGGTCGAAAACCTTAGAATCGCCTGTTAATTCACAAAAATCAAAGACTGTGATTTTTTTGAGGGTGCATCCTTTTATCCAGCGGTCCAAAGGGTGCTTCCGCAGGGTGCATCGCTTTATCCAGCGGTTCGAAGGGTGCTTCCGCATCCTTTTATCCAATTTTCTGAAGAGCTTTTTTTTTGCAGGGTGCATCCTTTTATCCAGCGGTCCAAAGGGTGCTTCCACAGGGTGCATTGCTTTATCCAGCGGTCCAAAGGGTGCTTCCACAGGGTGCATCACTTTTATCCAGCGGTCCAAAGGGTGCTTCCATAGGGTGCATCGCTTTATCCAGTGGTCGAAAGGGTGCTCCCGCATCCTTTTATCCAACTGTCCTAATAGCTTTTTCGCAGGGTACATCCTTTTATCCAGCGGTCCGAAGGGTGCTCCCACAAGGTGCATCGTTTTATCCAGTGGTCCAAAGGGTGCTTCTTCATCCTTTTATCCAATGGTCCAAAGGGTGCTTCTGTAGGGTGCATCATTTTATCCAGCAATCCTCTATCCTGCCTTCTTCTACATGTCATAAGGGTGGTATCTTTTTCTTTTTGCCATAACAGGAGCATACGAACTCGTAATCTCGCAAATAAACACTCGTTGGAAAGGTAATTCTATGAACTTCACAATGGAGCAAGTTTGATCAAGTCATTTTATCATTTTGTCAGCTATTTTTATAGTCAAAGTTCAGCTATTTTTCCAAGCTTAAATCTAACATTTCTTCTTGAAAACTAATGATTTATCTGTGCAGCTTGACTTAAACACTTGTCAAAGAAAGGAGAAAAGAAACTTCTGATATATCTTCTACAGGGTTGAGAGCTGGATAGTTTTATTTTCCTTAACACACACATCATAGTTTAACTAGGGGGAAAGTAAAACAACTTGCATACAAATCTCATCTAGTACTAATTAGGAAGGAGTAACTCATTGTTCATGCAACTTGCATACAAATCTCATCTAGTTCTAATTAGGAAGGAGTAACCCATTGTTCATGCAACTTGCATTCAAATCCTCACCTAGTTCTAATTAGGGAGGAAGTAACTAGATTTATTTCTTGCTTACATTGCAAACACCTTCCAAGTTATTGCTATCTAAAGGTTAAAATTGAACTCATCAATGATCTTGAAGTTAAAATGAACCATTGCTATATCGTGAGACCTGAATTTCAAAGTTAACAAACTCGTGCTACGCGGTTTAAGAATTGAACTCACTACTGCTTTCTGAAGTTAAAATGAACCATTGCTATATCGTGAGACCTGAATTTCAAAGTTAACAATCTCGTGCTACGCGGTTTAAGAATTGAACTCGCTACTGCTTTCTGGGATTTAAAACTGAACCACTGCTATATTGCTGAATCACTTCAAAGTTCTGTTTGAGTAGATTAGCCCATTTAGTTTTTCACTTTTAACTAGGGTGGATTAATTAGTGTATTCTGTGCTTGCAAATGACAATAGGCTTATGCTCTCCCTTCTTCTGGGTGATCAGAGTGCCATACTTGTCATTCTATCTGTTTAACCTTTAGGAGGGGCGTGCCCTTGGATGCATGCTTGTCCAAGTGGGAACGACCCTGAGTGGTAATAGGCTAACGCCAAGCCCTACCAAGCCACTTAAAATAAATTGTGCATGAGGTGAAAACTTCCTGCAACAAGTGCTGTTATGTTACACCGACGGCCAACCTCCCCCAAAACCCTCTCAGGTGCAACCCTGTGAGGCTGGGAGACTCCATAACGGAGAGTAGCGCCGCCGCACGTGTAACCACTTGAACGGTTGCCCGAATTAAATACCTCTTGTTTTAGTGACCCAAATCCCTTATAATCCATTTCTCGCCTAGGATTTTGTGCTTGCTTTTGTCCAAAATAGAGTCAAAAAAAATTACAAAAACAATGAAAAACTACAAAATATTCTATGCTTGCTGTGTTTTCTTGCTATTAAATTCATACTATCAAATCAGGAAGACCTTTTCTAGCCAAAAATACCAAAAACAGAAGAAAAACTGTAAATTTTGCAAAAACTTCAGATCTGCGCATTTACACATTTCTGCTGCGCATACACAGAGACTTACTGCACTTTTATAACGACTTGCTGCTCATATATGCACTGTTGTTGCGCATATATAATTCACCAGATCGGCGCATTTACTGCGACTTGCTGCGCATTTGTCCATTTCTGCTGCACATCTATTTCTGCGCATATGCGATAGTGCGCACTTACCCTATTTTTGAGGAGAAATTTTCACCTGATCAGGGCACCCATTTCAGCCTAGTTTCACTTTCCGAGATCAGAGTCAACCTTGCAGTCATTCTCCATCCGTTTCACCCAACTCTTTCTCTTTCGTCCATTGTCCCACTCACTTTCGGTCCACATCCCTCTTGTCCCAAAGTCAGCCTATCCCATATCGATTCGGCATAAGTTCTTCTTTGTTTCATTAGTGAATCCACGTAAGCCTAGTAGGTCACAGTACCTTTGCTAGTAGTCTTGTTGAACGACTAAGCCCTACACAGTAAGACTGGTATTAACTACCCTTGCTAGTGGCTAGAGTCTTGTGCCAACCGTCTTACTTGAAGTCATTGAGTGAGAGAATCCTTTGTCCAAGTCTTATCCTAGGTATCCCATTCATAATAGTCTCGGTCGGCACCTTGCCAAAATTTCTAATCCTGATCCACTTCATCCACCCCACCTTGCATGGTTCTTACTCAATCCCAGTACAAGAAACAAATCAAAATGGCTGACTCATCTGATCACCTTCTCCCACCACGTGATGGTGAAGAAGAGATTTCTCATGAAGAATTAGTGGTGCACATGCAAGATAGAAAATTCCAACGCGTCGTAGAGAAGATGATCCTTGAAGACCCCCATAAGTATTTCCATCATCTTGCTAGTCTCAGAATCAAACTCCCCGCAGACTTTGACATTAGCTCCATCATGGAAAATGCAAACAATGATCATGAGAGGGGCACAAATGACACAGTCCCACATGTGCATGAGAGAAGTACAAATGACACGGTCCCCCATACAAATGAGAGAGGAAAGCAACCCGTAGATCCAATTGCTCCTATGGCGGACGTGAGACAACAAATCGAAAGTCTAAAGCTCGAGATATCCAATCTTAAGACCGGTACAAGTTCTAAGAACTACTCTTTGGAAGATATAGCACCGTACCCCTTTGACAGAAATTTGATCATGAAACCATTCCCCTATCAGTTCGGCGTTTCAAAATTTGACAAATATAAAGGGAAGGGGGATCATAGAGATCATATCAGGGAATTCACTGCAGCATGTTTAGAAGTAGCTCACAACGAGACCTACTTAATGAGACTATTCCCGCGATCTTTAGGTGGTCAAGCTATGGAGTGGTTCTCGCATCTCCCACCAGGAATCAAAACTTTTGATGAACTTGTCAATAAATTTATAACGCACTTCTCTTACAACATAGAACACGAGGTATCTATGCTAGATCTATGTAACACCAAACAGAAGGGTGGTGAGTCATTCCCCGCCTTCCTACAATGATGGAGACAGCTAGCTAGTAAGTGTTCTTACGACATGCCTGAGAAGCAGCTATTGGAAATGTTTGTCCACAACCTAAACACTGATCTTAGCTATCAAATTCAGATACAATGCCCTACCTTGTTTGCCAAGGTCATTGAAATGGGCCTCTTCATTGAAAAAGCTATGATCACTAAAGGAACTCTCAAGCTCTACAAGGACACACCTCCTTCCAATTATACAATAGATAAATCAAGGTTTTGGACCAAGAACAAGAATGTGGTCAACGATGGAGTAGTGGATGCCAAGGCGGCAGCCCCTAAGCAACAACCTATATTCACTCTTAAGGGAGAAGCAAATCCCGGTGCGCTCAACAAGCCACCCCCTCGGGAACCTAGACCTTGGTTCAATTCAAATCCAAGGAGAAAATTCACGCCGTTGGGGGAATCTCAAGAGTCTGCTCTCAGGAAGTTGTTGGCTAACAATGAAATTTCTCTACCGCCAACAAGTGACTATGAGCCTATCATCAAACCTCCCTATTGGAAGGACACAGATTATTGTGAGTATCATCGAGGACGAGGGCACACGACTAACAATTGCATCCGCCTCAAGAATGTCATACAGGATATACTGGATCAAAATCAGGGAGGGACACAACAACATACCTCCAATGAATCTCATGTGGCCTACCGGGATCCTCTTCTAAACCACAACCGGCCGTATAACAATAATCGCAACAATGGCCACAACAGCAACGATGGTCACAACGGCAACAACTCCAATGGCCATAACAATAATGACAACAATCGCAACAGGCCAAACCAGAACAGTGGGTCGACTAATGCTAACTATGCAAGCGTTCCCTTTGAGTACACCATTAACTGCATTTCTGAGCATGTTCCACAAGTCAACGTCATATCCCCCAACCAACAACCAGGACCTAACAGAACTGGCTGTAGTATAATTACCCGCAGTGGTAGAGTCACGATCAACACCACTCCTCCCCTCCCTTCCCCTCTTACACCCTGAGCTTATTGACTGGGACCTGCAAGGGACCCCTCAATTAGATGTGTTCCAGAATGATGATGATTACATTGACTATATGGGACTTAGAGATCACTTACCAAAAGGAGATCATAAAGCTGGTTTTGCTATCGAACTCAATACCGTGGCTTACTTCGGGGAGGGTGCCAAGCCTTCTAGTCGCAAAAATATCAAAATCAAAAATGGATCTGACGGTGAAAACCACCGTGCGGCAGTGTCAGATCATAAAACAGTAAAAAGAATGGACGTATCTGAAGGTGAAAACCCAACTGTGGCACCTGACAATGGAATGCTTGACACCCTCCCTAGTGATATGTACCAAGAAAGGTCACAAATTGTGGTGGAGCCAACAGAGCCAGTGAATATTGGAACCGAAGAGCAGCCCAAGATTATCCACTTTGCAAAATCTCTCACACCACCTGAGAAAACTAGATTTGTACCATTCTTTAAGAAGAAGAGAGGCAGCTTTGCTTGGTCATATGCTGACATGCCAGGTTTAGACCCGAACCTGATTCTACATCATTTGCCATTGGATCCAGGGGTGAAGCCCGTAAAGCAGAAACTGAGAAAAATGCATCCTCATATAGCCCTTTTGGTCAAGGAAGAACTCAAGAAATTGCTAGATGTGGGGTTCATCAGAGCCATAGATTACCCTGAATGGATATCTAATATTGTGCCAGTGTCTAAACTAGATGGCAGGGTTCGACTATGCAACGATTTTAGAGACTTAAACAAAGCATGCCTCAAGGATGACTTTCCATTGCCTAACATCGATATCATAGTCGACCTCACGGCAGGACATACAATGCTGTCACTCATGGATGGATTCTTAGGGTACAACCAGATCAAAATAGCACCAAAGGATCAGCACAAAATAGCTTTCACTTGTCCATGGGGTACCTTTTGCTGGAATGTCATGCCTTTTGGGCTGAAAAATGCAGGTGCTACATATTAGCAGGCCATGACAAGTATATTCCATGACATGATGCATGTGACCATGGAGGATTATGTTGATGATATCTTAGCAAAATCTCTCACGAGGGACTCACACCTGGATATCCTAGAGAAAGTCTTCCAACGGCTGGATCAATTCCAAGTCAAACTGAATCCGAAGAAGTGTGTGTTTGGGGTAACATCGGGCAAGCTGCTAGGCTTCATCGTGTTAGCAAACGACATAGAGGTAGACCCAGCCAAGGTCAAAGCAATAATGGACATGCCACCGCCCAAGACTCTAACACAATTGAGATCCTTACAGGGCAAGCTGCAGGCCATCTGAAGGTTCATCTCATAGTTGGCGGACAAGTGCCAACCTTTCAGCCACCTCCTACATAAGAATATTCCATTTAAATGGGATGAGTGGTGTGAAGAGGCATTCAACAAGCTAAAGGAGTACCTTATGAACCCTCCTATACTCATGCCTCTGATCCAAGGAAAACCTTTGATTCTCTACATTTCTGCTACACCTACTGCTCTTGGGGCTCTCCTAGCGCAGCAAGACTATGAGAACAAGGAAAGAGCTGTATACTACATCAGTCGAACCTTAGTGGGCTATGAGTTACAATACTCACAGGTAGAACGATCATGCCTTGCAGTGGTTTTTGCTTCACAAAAACTCTGACACTACATGTTGGCACATCCTGTCAAACTCATTGCCAAAATCGACCCACTAAAGTATCTTCTCAGCAAAGCAGCTCTCACAGGTCGACTAGCAAAGTGGGTTATGCTTCTTAGTGAATATGATATAGAATATGTGGACAGAAAAGCCATCAAAGGGCAAATCATAGCTGACCAACTGGCCGAGGCATCATTACAGGACACTTCACCAATGTAGTTTGAGTTTCCTGATGAGTCTTTATTCACCCTGTCAACATCTCCTTGGAAACTCTACTTCGACGGGTCTTACACCAACCACGGGTCGGGGGCAGGTATCCTGTTTATCACTGCCCATGGCGACACAATTCCAAAGTCCTACAAGTTGTTATTTCCATGCACTAACAATATAGCGGAATATGAAGCCTTGGTAATTGGTCTCAAGATGGCCACTGAGTGGAAAATCCAAGCACTATGTGTCTACGGTGATTCTCAGCTTATCATCAATCAGGTCAACGATGAATATCAAACCAAAGATGAGAAGCTCATCCCATACAAACGGATGGTCGACGACCTCAAAGAACACTTTGGGACCATCTCCTTTGAACAAATATCCAGGATCGAGAACAAAGCTGCAGATGCAATGGCTACCATAGCCTCTCTTCTTGAAATACCTGAATATGAGTCATGGTATGAGTTCTTAGTAGAAACCATTCGGCAACCGGCTTATGATCTCCTCAAAACCCATTCCATTTGCCTCCTAGTAGGATTTGATTCACCTTGGTATGGTAAGACCTACACTTACCTCAAGGACAATATTCTTCCACCCGACCTCTCTTCCAACCAAAAGCAAACTTTCATCCGACAAGCCTCTCGTTACACCATCATAGCTAATACCCTTTACCGACGTGGTCTGGATGGTACTTTACTCCGTTGTCTAGAATAAGAAGAATTCGTAACCGCCTTGCGAGATGTACACAAAGGGATCTGTGGAACACACTCCAGCGGTCCTTCCTTAGCTAAGAAACTCATGCGTTTGGGTTATTACTAGCCCAATATGGAAATGGATTCCTGTCAGTTCGTCATAAAGTGCAAACAGTGCCAAATACATGGGAACCTGATTCATGCACCTGCTTAGGAGTTGAGACCTTTAACAATGCCCTGGCCCTTTTGCCAGTGGGGACTTGACCTTGTGGGAAAGATTCATCCACCTTCTTCTAATGGCCATAAATTCATCATAACCGCCACTGAGTACTTCACAAAGTGGATTGAAGCCGTTCCCCTAACCACCGTCACAGGAAAGCAAATTTCCTCGTTCATTCTGAATTACATTATCTGCCGATATGGCATCCCCTCATCCATCATAACGGATAATGGGAGACCTTTCAAAAATTAGGATGTCCAGGAACTTTGTGCGCGTTTCAAAATCCAACATCGTTTCTCCACTCCATACTACCCCCAAGGTAACGGCCAAGCTGAGGCATCGAATAAAACCATTCTGAAAATCCTAAAGAAGACTGTCAATGAAGCTGGTCGTGATTGGCACGTCCAATTCAATCCCGCTCTATGGGCCTATAGAACTAGTATACGCACTCCCATAGGTGCTACACCCTACGCCCTTATCTATGGTTCCGAAGCCATCCTTCCCATTGAGGTCGAACTCCCATCCCTCAGGGTGTCGTTGAAAGGTCTCATATCAGATGAAGAATACAGAGTCTCCAGGCTACAAGAACTAGAGCTGCTAGAGGAAAGGCGCCAGAAAGCTTTTGACCATCTCAAAGCCTATCAACAGATGATGTCAAGAAGCTACAACCACAAGGTTAGACCAAGATGCTTCAAGGTTGGGGACCTAGTTCTAAGAGAGAACCCTCGCAATCAACAAGACAGAGAAAAGAAAGGTAAGTTCGAGCCTAACTGGCTTGGGCCCTATGTGATTGTGGCTGCTTACGGATCGGGGGCATATCAGTTGGCCACTTCAGAGGGTGAGTTATTTGATGATCCAATCAACAGCATGCACCTTCGCCGGTTCTATACCTAGGAGAACCCCAGTGCAAAGGGGCACCGTGAAATCAAAAAAACAAAAAAAAATTGAAAAGAGAAAATACAAAAAAATTAGAAAAAATTGAAAGGCATACAAAAAAAAATCGTCCTTTGGTGAAAACCTGGCAAATAGGCGCCTTGGATAGGTATCATGATGAAAACCTGGCAAACAGGCATCATGTTTACTTTCTAGCTTCTCATGCAAATAAAAGCAAGTGATGAAAACCTGGTAAACAGGCGTTACTTGTGATAAACCGCCTTCTCCATCTTTGGGAATCCAATCACCTTGAGTCCATTCTTTCTCTATTCGCCCCATTCGACCCATATTTGTCCCACAATAAACACTTGACAGTTACCTATCATGGCTCGATACTCTCCTTGTGGCCTTGTCAACCAAGGTTTTGCCCCATACCGTCTCCTCAATGTGAGCCTACATAGTGTCGCTCGTCAGTGTCCATGGTCCAAGTTCGTGAACTACGTTGCCTCTGCGTCGTCACGTAGGCAAGGCCATTATTCTAATGCACCCCCGAGGCTTCCATTTCTTCCCTTTGTCCCATTCGTCCCCTTTCTTGTCTTCATCCTTGTTGTCTTTCTTCTAGTCCATCCATGGTCCATTAGGGTTTACCCCGAACTATGTTGCCTCTACGTCGTCACGTAGGCAAGGCCATTTAGCAATGAGCCCCCGAGGCACTAGGTCAGTCCCTTAGGGTCCGTCTCCCCAATAAGGATTGAGCAATCTTCTCACCAAGCAAGCAAATGCAAGCAGAACCTGCGCCTCAAGCAGAAATCTTGACTATGAGCATCTTAACCTATCCAACACAAAGCAAATACCCAAGGTCTTCTAAACGATTTTATGCAAATTAAGGCAAGAGCTAAACACATATCAACATAAATATGCTTTGTAGATCAGAAACATGGTTAACAGTTTGAGTCCTAATTTTTGCTATCATACCCTCCTATGCTACTCAAGGATGCCAAAAGCTAGAGATGCTATGATGGGGGCATGATTATTTTCTTTGTTTGCTATTTGGGGATTAAACTTTAGTAATGTGAAGCCTTGTCTTAGGACGTGATTGGCAAAAGATCATCGAGGACATCAAAGGTCTAACATGAATGGGGGCAATCCTTTCTTGTTGCAACGCAAGAGGTACTCAGGTCATCTAGATTCAATTTTGACTAGATGCTTGTATTAACTTGCTAAATCACAATCCATGTAAGCGATACTCAGGTCATCTCGGTTCAATTATACCTCGATGCTTGTATTCACTTACAACATTTCAGAAAATGTACCAAAAACACACTGCCCAATGATGAAATAAAGCACTCCAATAGAAAGGCATCCATCCTATATCCATTTATACATCCATACCATACCCCATGCAATAAAGATCCAACAATGCAGAGTATCAACACAAATAAAAGCTTGTGAATCTTTCTATCGAGTCTTTCTTCTATCAATCAGATTTCTATCTATCATCATATCTTTCATCCTTGTCCAGTCAATCTGAGCAATGATCCAAATGCAGGGTCCATCCTTAATCCATACCAATCAAGTCAAATCAATCTTGCACAAATGATCCATGCACAATCAGTGGTCTTGATCCTTGTCTGGTCGTAAACCAACTCGATCAGTTAATCAATCAATTGTCTTATACGGGATGTTGCATTGTCGAAATCAGACCAATACACGTGTCTTACACAACATGCTTCATTTCCTGAAACCAGACACTATCCTTCATGTTGCTCTAGGGATCTATCATTCCCCGCCATGACCACACTGTTGTATATCATTATCAGTATATCATTGGTTTACCACTTGACAGGGGCAATACCTTGTTTGTTCTTGTGTCATTTGTGTATACTTGCGGGCTTGCTTGTGTGTGTCATCATTCCATTTTGCATCGCGTATCATTTGACACTTTCTTCACCCATTTTCTTCAAACTCAACCTTCTTCATCGTGAGATTGTCCGTCTCACGCCTTCTGCCTTCTTCTCGTCTAATCTCCCGAGGGGGCATCCTATCGTTAAACTTGTACCAAGGGCAAACTGGGGCATGTATCATCATCAGACTATCAACTTCTTTGAAGCAACGTTGTAAACTGCATTGCATCAAAGAGGGGCAAAATGTATACGTCTAAAAATGACACAAATCATCCTAAATAAATATTCTAAATATTTATTCCATTCTTCTACCAATTAAATAAATATTCTAAATTTATTTAATCGATTCACTGTTCCATAATTAAATAAATTCTATTTATTTAATTAAAATTCTTCTAAAAGTCCTACACAATTAAATAATCATAAATTATTTAATTAATCTAAATTCCTCTATCCTAAGTTCTAAATTCAAAAATCCACCTCACCTTTACACCTCACCTTTTCCACCTCACCTTGTCCACATCATCAAGTTGCGCATGTAATTAAATATATTTAATATTTAATTACCTATTTTTCTCTCACCCACATGGCCTATTTCTCCTCAAATCAGAAGTTAGTTAACTAATCAATCAAATCTGTTAACTGATTGGTCATTTGAGTTCACTGGTCAATCTATTCTGTTGACTCCTCAATCAATCCAGTTCACTGGTCAATCAATTCAGTCAGTTCCACAATCCACTCTTCTAACTGATCAATCAAGTCTGTTAACAGACTAGTCAATGGAGTTAACTCTCCAATCAGTTTTGTCACATCCCCCCTTTCATGATGGAGTTGGGACACTTGTCACATTTCTACTGGTTGCACATTCCTCAACCATTCTCAGCCGTCGATCTTCACATCTCCTCTCAACCGTTGATTCCCAGTCTTCCAAGTCTATAAATGAAGCTTCATCCTTCCATTCTAATCATCCAGGCTTTTGACATCGTTACTCTGCAGAAATATCACCAGCGCGCCTTTGGCACCCTTTTGTCATCCACAAGCTTGAGATCACATACTTGCATTGGAGCTCATCTTCATTGCATATCACCATAGCCGTTCACCGTCGACTTCCTACAAACAACTAAAAAGATTGCACTCTCTGAGGGCTCATCTCATCTGCAAAAGGATGATTTGTGATAGGCGAACAACAGAAGTTTCGAAACAGGAAAGGTTTGCTTTGTATTTGTTAATTGCTTCGTTTATTAAATCCTTCTTGTTTTACTATTCTGTTGATGTTTGGGTCTTGTTTAATTCATTTGATTGATCACCATTTTACCCTTACAACTACATCAGTGCCATAAACAAGATTGTATGGTGTAGTTCCAGTAACCATGCATATGCTTGTTCTATAAGCCCATAATGCGTAAGATAATTGAGTATGCCAATCATTTTTATGTTTATTAAAAAAAAATTGTAAAATTTGTCCAATAACCTTGTTTGAAGCTTCTGCTTGGCCATTCAATTGATGATAGTAAGGCATAGAGAAGCAATGTTGAATGTGATATTTTTCAAGAAATTTCTTCACATCCTTGTTCTTGAATGGTGTACCATTGTTAGAGACTAAGGAGGAAGGAATACCAAATCAAGAGATTATGTTATCTTGTATAAAATGACAAATTACTTCAGTAGTCGTGGATTATTAAGGAATAGCTTCAACCCACTTCGTGAAATAATCATTAGCAATGATTATAAAGGTATGTCCTTGAGAGGAAGGTGGAGAAATTTTACCAATTAGATCCAAGCCCCAAACAGAAAATGGCCAAGGTGAAACTTGGGCACAAAGTTCTTGGGCAGGTCTTAGATTAAATGTTGATGTTGTTGACATTGCGGGCACTTCTTGACATAAGTGAAGGAATCTTGTTCCATGCATTGCTAGTAATACCCCATTTGTATTAGTTTTTGTACCAATTATTTTCCTCCAAAATACCCTCCACAAGCACCAGAATGAGCTTCTTCTAAAGCTATCAAGATCTCTAAATTACTAAGACATTGGATAAGAACACCATTATAACTTCATCTATTCAAGAGATTAGATAGGATGATATACCACGCCACAAGTTGCATAGACAAACTCGGGCATTTTTAGATTTTGAATTAGGGATGGTTCCATCATGCAAATAGTTGAATATATGGGAGAACCATTCATCAAAGTTCATACTACAATAGAGGTATGTCTGAAGATACCATCTCATCTAATGCAGGTGTCTTAAGATTATGGATGATGAAGGTATATTCATTAGGTGAATCAACAGGGGATATAAGAAAAGTTGTGCTTGACATTGCATCTGTGTGTCAATTGTCTTTTCTTGGGATAGTATCAATTAAAAATGATATGAATTGTTTTATCAACGATAACGCTAAGTCATGATATTGAGATAATTTGTCTTGTTTAGCTTGGTATGATCCTATTTTTTGTCAAACAATTAATTATGAATCACCATATATAGTGATGTTTTTGATGTTTAGAGCCAAAGAGGCATGAAGTCCTACAATGAGAGCTTCGTACTCAGCGATGTTGTTTGTACATGAGAAGTTTAGATGATAAGACATAGGAATCGGCTTACCTGAAGGAGGTACTAAAATAACACCAGTATCGGAGCCAGTCTGACATCTTGATCCATCGAAATACAATTCCCATTTATCATCCTTATCAATATTTAAAATTTGGTCATCAGGAAATGTCTCCTGGTTTTGTATAGCAAAGGGAGAAGGTGCTTCAACTAAATGGTCAATTAATGCCTGTCCTTTAATTACTTTTTGAGAGATAAATTTGAGATCAAATTTAGTTAACAACATCACCCATTTAGCAAGGTGACCTGAAAGATCTGTTCAAATTTTCCCATGATGTGTATCTTAGCATTTAAAAATAATGCCTAAGCTTCTGTGTTGCAAAGACAAGAGCTAAGCAGTGTTTCTCAATGTCAGTATATCACACTTCATAATCAAGAAATGTTCGCTTGATTTAATAAACAACACGTTCCTTTCCTTTAGTATCATGTTGTGCTAATAATGTGGCAAGAGCATAAGTAGATGTTGAGGTGTAAAGAATGAAAGGGTTATCAGCAGTAGTAGGTTGTAAAACTGAAGGATTACATAGATAACTTTTTAAGTCTTGAAAAACCTTCTGACATTCAGAATTCCATTGAAATTTTGAATCTTTCTTCAGTAGTTGAGTAAAAGGGTGAGTTTTATCCACGAGTTGTGAGACAAATCAACAAATGGCCTATATCTTCCCTTGCAAGTATGAAGTTGAGATACATTTTTAGGTGTTGGCATATTAACTATCACATCAATCTTTTTCGTATCTACTTCAATACCATAATTCAAAACTATAAATCACAACAGTTTTCCACTGTCCATGCCAAAGACGCATTTATGGGGATTTAGTTGCATGTTGTATTTCATTATTCACTCAAAGATTTTCCAGAGAGTTATGGCATGATCTTGGTGATGAATAGACTTTACCAAGATGTCATTGACATAATCCGCTAAGATACTATGAATGTAATCATGAAAGATAAGAGTCATAGCACGTTGGTAAGTTGCTCCAGCATTCTTAAGTCCAAATGGCATGACTACCAAACAAAATGTACCCCAAGGTGTTATAAAGGCTATTTTATATTGATCTTGAGGGTCTACAAAAATTTGATTATATCCCGAAAAACCATCCATGAAAGAAAGTAATTCGTGACCTGCCACTAAATCAACAATCATATCAATGTTAGGCAAAGGGAAATCATCTTTCAAGGAGGTGAGATTTAAATCCCTAAAATTGGTACACATCTGAATACGGCCATCAAATAAAACTAGCTTCTAAGAGCTTTTCTATCTCAACCTTGACTAACAATGCAATCTTAGGATTCATCTTATGAATCTTTTGTTTGAACAACTTAGCATCTGGTTTCAATATGATATTATGTGTTACAATATGAGGATCAATACCAGGCATATCTGAGTAGTTCCAAGCAAATAATTCAGAAAATTCATGTAAAAGCTTGGTCGCATCTTCTTTTTCTTTTGTGTTTAAACAATCACCTATAGGGATAATTTTTTGGTATTATCTTTCTCCATAAAGACACCAATAGTCATTCCATTAAGTAGAGTACTATGGTCTAGGAGATTGGGTGATTGTGATGAATCTGAATTTGTAATATTTATCATATCAGAGGTTTTTCTAAAATATGCATCAAAATTTAAAGTATAAGAGTATCCTTGTTTATGATGATAATGAGGAACACTATCATAAACTCCCAAGAATTCTAATATTGCTTCATCTTGTGATAAAATATCTAAAGGAATCTCTCCTGGAGGACAATTAGTGTCGATCATTTCAGGAAATATAAAATTAATCTTGATATTGTGTTTACATTAAGATTCAGTCATCTACGGGCTTTAGATTCCTTGAAAGGATTATATCTAATGCCACTTGAGTAATGTCATGAAGAGGATTCTATAGGTACTCGAATTCCTTATTGATTAATACCACAACCTTTACCTATGTAATCACAATATTTATTGAGGATTTGAAATCCTTGACCATAAAGAGAATCCATTTCTTTAGAAGATGGTGGAGCTTCATAAGTCTCATAATCTGTAGTGTAAGTAAGAGTATTATTTGTGTTTGTTAGCAACGAGACTTTTTGTTTCATATTATAATTCCTTGATGAAATCGATGCAATATTTGAAGTTTCAAGATTGGGGTTGTTAATTGTGTATTCTCCCATAGCAGTGGGAGTGAAATCTAATGAACCCCAATCGTCACCAAGGAATGCATTCAATTGTTGAGATTATTGCACCGCATTATCCATGGTGAGAGGAACTGATTTACCAACCTTCAAGTTGTTTAAAACCTTATGATGAACAACCTATTTTTGCATTGAAATATGTAAACAATTATCTGGTTCAGGATCAGCTTCAATAGTATGAAGTTTATCTTTATAAATGAATTTGATTAAATGATGAAGGGTAGATAGTACTACTCCCAATGCATAAATCCAAGGTCTGCCAAGAATCATGTTGTATGATAAAGAACTAGGCATAACATGAAACAAGGTAGACGAAGTCACAGGCCCAACTTGTACAGGCAAAATTATAGTGCCTATAGATTGTCTTCCAACATTATCAAAGCCACAAATAGTGATTTTATCATGTTTAATCGAGGAAGTATCAATCTTAGTCTTATGTAACAAATTAAGACCACAAACATTAAGAGCCGATCCATTATCAATCATAACTCATTTGATAAGTTTCTTGTTTATTGTAATGAAGATGATTAAAGGATCATACTAGTTTTGAACTTCGAGAGATGGCAACTTGTGTTGTTGAAACAAAATATCTATTTTTGTCACATGCATACAATCTAAAAGAGTTGCTACATCATTTGGCTTGATAGCAGGTGGTACAATCACCTTTTGTAAAGCTTCTTGGAGCATTCCATAGTATGTAGGCAAATTTTGTATAAGTTCCCAAAGAGAAATCTTAGCTGGAGTAGCACAAAGATGCTTAACAAGATCATAGTCTTGACCAACTTTTGTGTTAAACGAGGTGCTTGAGGAAGCATAGGTTGAGAAGTTGGTAAAGATATCAGAATGTTTGATTGTTATTTTCTTTGTTTGTTATTCTAAGTATTATATGTATGAGCAACCATAGTATAACTAGGTCGTTGTGAGTTTCGATGTGTTATTTGTTTAGCATAGTTATAAATGTAATCAGGAGGTCGAGAAGAAAGCAGAAGACCTTTAACAACAAGCACTAGTTTAGAGTGTGATTGGGCCACATCTGAACACAAGTTGACCACTATCTTCGGCTTCACAAGTTCTTCTTGAGGTTTAGGAGTATAGATTGCATTTACTAATCTTTGAAACAACGATAGTTTAGAAGTCATAGTGGAATGTTCAATTGAGATAAAGTCCTCAAGGGCTTCATCTAACATATTGAAGTCATTGCAAATAAATGACTCATCATACACACGAAAGTCTTGTAGAAAGTAATTCGGCATTATAGCATGTTCTAATTAACCCAAGACTTAAATACAAAATGATGTATCATAAACTTTGTGAAAATGAAATACAATAGCACTATGCAAAACACAAAGCTGTAATTTCAAACTCTTTTAATGAAAGGATAATTAAATCACTCAAGATTCAATGCATGTACTTTCATCAAAGAGGTTTTGAAAGTTAAATTTTATTTAGGACAACAAACTAATTCAGATCTAATATTAAAAAGGATGCAAATTCTTTTAAAGCACTGGTTCACCAAAATGTTAAAGTTAGAAAAATGTGGAATCAAGGTAGTTATCCAAACCAAATCAAGTCCCACACTTTCACATACTAAACATTAGGGAAGTAAGGAATAAGCTTGGACTTAGCTGTTGATTTTCTAAGGTTCCCTTTTTCTTCTATGACTGAGTAAATGTTTTGATCAGGTTTTCACAAGCTTGTACCATTCACTAAGCATGATACCCTAAATTATTAATCAAATGATAATAACTTGATTTTAGGCATAGATATAGACAAACAGATCACAGAAACATAGAGTAAGAGGTATAGAGAATGTGCACTTGGAAGATGAGGTCCTGTTTCCTTTTCCCTGAAGGTTTCTGATTGTCAGAATCTCCTGCACCAGCTATCAGGTACTCCCTAGAGGTCTTCAGATCCTGAAGAAAACACCTAGGTGGGCTTAGGCATGAGTCCCTTTGCCCTAGAAGTTTTGCAATCCAAAAATTTAAAATTTTGTGATGATTGTACCTGGAATATCCATCTTGCTGCTGCTCCTTTCTGCTGATCTCACTAAATGTAACCTGCACATGCAAAAGGAGGAGAAAGATGGTTGTGGCTATATATGATCTTGCCTCAGTCAAGCCCTATTTTTGGTATTCCTACCTCAACAATAGCCAATGATAAAGATTTGCAGATGTGTGTGCTCATCTAACAAATGTGTATACAGAAATATAAAACCCTAGATGAATCAAGCATCAAGGAAAGATCAACACCTTGTTGCACTCAATGAAACAACAACAACATCACCTCAAGGAGATGATATCAATGAAGACTTGTAGAACAAGAAGGCGAGGAAGCCGTATCCACAGAGGATTTCCAAGCTCAATGTTGGAGGCTTTAACCATTCTCCTGATCATACAAATGGTTGTTCAAACCTTAGGAAGAGCAAGATAGTCTCAAGATCCTAATTCCTAATCTTCATCAAATATCTCCATGATAGCAATCCTCAATTAACTTCAAGAGATTTAACAAAGTGTTGTTCTTCAATAGCAATTTTGGCAGAGTTTTGGCATAAAAGCTTGCATTTAGAGTGTGTGTAATAAAATGATTTTCAGATGTCTTTAAATATCTCCTTAGGAATTTCAAATATCCAAAATAACATGCTGACATCACATGAAAATGAAAATTTGAAAACAGAATCTTGAGGTTCATGACGGGCGCTGACACCCCGCTAAAATTCAAAACTCCAAAAAATAGGACAGGCCTAGGGTGCAAGCACCCAAGCCCAAGCCCTAATTTTTTGACTAGGCCTACATTAAGGGGGTCCAGGGAATCCCAAATCTAAACTTTCTTTCCACCTTTAGTCATTAGATATCTTGAAATACAACATTTCTTCAGTTAGAAATAGATTGATCAGGGTTTAGGAAGGTCAGAAACAAATAGGTTGAAATGACACCAAAGGAGAGGAGCTAAACTATGAGAAATTGTACCATTCCATGCAGGAGGACAATTTCTGACATAACAACAGTCAAGTATAACAATCCTCCAATCATTGACCTATACCTGCTCTGATCAGCGTTAGGTGATTCATTATTCTTGCTCAGCCTGTAACCAGTTGTCATAGGAGTACAAACTAGTTTAGAGTTTTCCATTCCAAAATTCTTCAACATTTCCTTGACATACTTTGATTGTGAAATGAAAATGCCTTTATCTATCTGATTGATCTGTAGCCCAATGAAGAAGTTCATTTCTCCACACATTGACATCTCAAATTCTTTCTGCATCTCATCTACAAAGTTCTTACACATGCCTTCATTTCCACCGAAGATTATATCATCCACATATACTTCAACAATCAAAATTTGATCTTCACCTACTTTGATGTATAGATTATTGTCTATAGAACCCTTACTGAAACCTTTCTATAATAAGTACTTATCTAAACTTGCATACCAAGTTCTGCGGGCTTGCTTTAGTCCATACAGTACCTTCTTCAATTTGCAAACCCTATCTAGTTTGTATGATAACTAAAATCCATTTGGTTGTTCTATGTATACCTCCTCTTCTAACTCACCATTTAAGAAAGAAGACTTCACATCTATTTAATATACTTTGAAATCCTTACGTGCTGCAAAAGCCAAAAACATCCTGATGGTCTCTATTCTAGCCACTGGAGCAAATGTTTCTTCATAGTCTACTCCTTCTACCTGTGAGTAACCTTTACACACAAGCATTGCCTTATTTCTTACCACTTCTCCATTCTCATTCATTTTTTTCTTGAATACCCACTTAGTTCCAATCACATTTTTTTTGCTGGTCTTGGGAAAAGTTCCCAAGTTTGATTCTTTTCAATTTGCATTAGTTCTTCTTCCATATCCTTGATCCAATATTCATCCTTGCATGCTTTGCTTACTATTTTAGGTTCAACTTTAGAGAGCAAGCACATGTTTACTTGTTCTTTAGCAACTTTCCTTCTTGTCAACACACCTTTGTCCTTATCACCAATGATTTGATCTTCAGAATGATGCTTCTACACATACTTGGGAGTTTTAGGAATCTTTTCTAGCGCTTCTTCTTCTTGAATATGAACTTCCTTTTTATCAGTATTTTCTTCTTCTTTGCAAGATGACTCATCTGATTCATAACCATCAACTTCTAAATTATTTTGTATATCTTCATCAACTTTGACATTTGCACTCTCAACAATCCTTTTTAACCTCTTGTTATAGCACCAACAAGCTTTGCTTTTAGTAGAATACCCAATGAAAATACCTTCATTAGACCTTGCATCAAACTTTCCTAGATTTTCTTCATCCCTTCTAATATAAAATTTTCTTCCAAACACTTTGAAGTACTTAACAGTAAGAATCTTTCCATACCACAGCTCATAAAGTGTCTTTGTACTATTTTCTCTTGCTTGCACTTTGTTTAGTATGTAAACAACAGTATGAATTATTTCTCTCTAGTAGACCTCTGGTAGGTTTGCTTCTTTTATCATTGTCCTTATAGCTTCTTGAATAGTCCTATTCTTTCTTTCAACCACTCCATTATGCTAAGGAGTTCTAGGGGAAGATAATTGACTCTTTATCCCATGATTCTCACAGAACATGTTAAACTCATTAGAGGTGAACTCTCCACTTCTGTCAAACCTCAAACATTTAATTATCATATCCATTTCATTCTCAACCATGACTTTGAATGCTTTGAACTTATCTAGGGCTTCAAATTTTTGTTTGAGAAAAGTAACCTGTGTCATCTTAGAGTAATCATCAATCAATAACTTGAAATACACGTCACCTTGAAGACTCCTTACCTTGGTAGGGCCACAAAGATCTATATGCACCGATTCCAATAGTCCGGTAGAAGATTGATCCTTGACTTTGAAGCTTCTTCTTGTTTGCTTTCCAATCTGACATTCCTTACAGACAACATTGATGGGCTTTGTAATCTTTGGCAGATCTCTCACAACTTGAACTGAACTTATTCTTACTAGGCTATCAAAATTGATGTGACACAATCTCCTATGCCATAGCTAACTCTCATTGATTTGAGTCATGAAGCAATAACCATCACCACCTTTGAGATGATAAACATTTCCATCTATCCTCTTTCCAGTAGCTATCATAGTTCATAAATCTCTTCTAATCTCACAACCATTATCCTGAAACACAAGATTGTATCCTTTTCTACACATTTGTCCAACACTCAAAAGATTATTTTTTAAACCTTAACATAAAGAACATTATTAGTATTGTGCTTGCCATCAAAATTGATTGAGCCTCTTCCACACATCTTAGCAACATTATCATCACCAAATCTAACTAGTCCTTCATATTTTTCAAGTTTAAAAAACTTACTCTTATCACCAGTAATATGATTTGAGAATCCACTATCAATGACCCAAAGGTTTGTTTCTTGTGTAGTAGGGAAAGCAGACATTATAGTGCTTTCAACATTAAGACTTACCTCTGAAGCATTTTCCTTCACACATTTCTCAGAGTTAGTAGAAACAATATCATGTCTTATAGCTATGAATAAAATTTTATTATCCTCATTGTTCTCATAGTTAGATTCATCATCAAATATACTTGCATCTTCTCTGACATAGTAGCTTTTCTTAGGTACTCTACTTTTGTTTTCTCTATTCTTGCTCTTCAAAATTCTTTCTAGACATCTTGAAGCATAATGACCTACCTTGCCACAACTGAAACACTTGAAAGGTAACTTACCACTGTACTTACCAGTACATAATTTCATTCTTCTTGCAAAATTGGCTTCCAAATCTTCTGAATCCTCCTGCTCTGATTCCACACTCTTCTTAGATTTTATAGCCTTAAAGGTAGTCTCAGTCTTTGCACTACTTGTACCAAATTCTCTTATTTCAAAAGTAGTTAACATGCCAAGCAACTGATCTTTGGTAAAATATTTCAAATTTTGTAATTCTTCAATAGCAGAAACCTTATGAATGTAAGCTTTAGGAAGAGTTATAAGTACCTTCAATATCACTTCTTGTTCATCCAACTTTCTACCAAGACCTTTGATACCATTGACAACTTCATCCACCCTCTGTAAGTAGCTTGTAATATTTCATCTTCAGACATTCACATGGTTTCAAACATGAGCTTCAAATTCTACATTTTAGCTTGCTTGACCTTATCATCTCCTTCATGAATACTCTCTATCTTTTTCCAGATTTCATTAGCAATTTTTAGATCCAGGAATTTTACTAATTCAGAATTAGAGAGACTGCTTAAAAGAGCATACCTTGCTTTACCATCAATTTCATATACTTTGACCTTATCTGTAGTGCAAGGACCATTCTTAGGTATTGTATATGCATTCATTATAGACTTCTAGATGTCATGTCTAAAAGAAATCAGATAACCTTCCATCCTTATTTCCTAGAAAGCATTGTTAGATCAAATAGGGGAACATCCTTCTTGTGCACCATTCTAGATCTACCTCAAGCCGTTAAGCTCTCTTCCAAGGAACCTTTCTCTGATACCAATTGTTGAGTGCACAAGAAAACTGACAGGGGGAGTGAATCAGTTGTAACTTATAATTTCAAAAACCCTCAAACACATTTATATCCACATTAATCTAATTAACCTTTAAACTGTTATGATGATTAAGCATGAAAAGAAAATATCAGAAACTAAATCACAACAACATCAAACACAAGAGAACACCAGATTTTATGTGGAAAACCCAAAACAGGGGAAAAACCATGGTGAGGATTAGCTCACAATATAATATGATAAAACAACTAGTTAAGGCTGGTACAATTGCTGGACTCACCATCCAAGAATGCTCACTGCAGGTGGCTTACTGCCAAAGGACTCACTGTCCTGAAAGAAAGAGATAGAAGAAATAACTCACTACCAAGACTTGAACTATTATAGTTGCATCTAACACAAGCATGGAGTACAGTTCCAATGAAGCTCAATATTCACCGCAACATCAACATCATCTCTGTAGCACTAATGAAAGATAGTTGACACCTTCTGCTCATTGCATCCAGTAATCTAACACATGAAGGCCTGTATTGCTCTACTCACTCGACCACTTTATTACTCACATCATGTCATGTCCCCTTTTCTTAATATTTGATTATTGATCAATATTAACCCATTTTACTCTTCTATGGGTTAATTGGACAAGCATAAGAAGAATAAATAATTTAATATTTATTATTGTCGAAATATAATTCAAATTTTGAGGACAATTAAATATTAAATATTTTTATTTAATTGCACAAGTGGGGGCATGGGGTTTAATGAGGTGTAATTATAACTCCCAAGAGTAAATTTAGAAGATTTTCTGATAGTTATGACAAGATTCTATGACAACATCTATGACATGTTGTTATAGTGGGAGTTATTGCCTATTTTAGCCAGAAATCAAGTGGAAGTTATGAAAAGTCTTTAAGGGACCTATTTTGGAGGGAAGTTGGTGGGAATAACATTATTTTATTTTTATTTCCAAGAAGGGGTCATTTGGGTTTTCTCCTCTATATATTCAAGTAGGAAAAAACACATTCAAGCATCTCATTTTATCATACAAAAACTTTGCCGAAATTTGTTTGGACATTTGTGTTCAACAAATAATCTTTTGTGGATGAAAACCCATTGGTTGCAGGTATCAAAGGACAAAACCCATTTGGTACATGAGGATAATCTCATACATAGGTTGTATTGGAGCTTCACACAGTTGCAAGAATTTAGCTTGTTTAGATTGTGTGTTTTACAAGTTTTGATAGCAGCATTGTGGAGTTTGGATTTATGGCTTGTATGTGTTATGTTGCTGTAGAAGTTATGTTTCAGATGTTTTATTCTCATTAGATCCTCTTGGTTTAGCTACATAGGTTTCTTTAGAGCTTTATTCAATGTAGTTTTAGTTGGTGAGTGCAGTTTTAGTTGGTGTGTTGTTACAGGATTTTGGAGTTGTAGTTTGAGTAGATTTTAGAGTGGTGTTTCCAGATTTGTTTCAGTTGTTTATTTCTATTTTTTTAACTATATAATATTACCTTTATTCTTTAATTACATCATACATATAATTCATATAAGTTGGAGGTTATTTGTTGTCATTTTTGTGCTTTCTAGTGAAATCGAGTGAAGTAAAATTCTTAGATTTGCATGCATATTTATGCTTGTGATTAAATATGGTAATTTTATGATATCCTATAGTAAGAGACCATACATTTTATATTTTTTTCTGTTAATTATCAGAAATTTAAGTTTGGCAAAGATTTCCTTTGATTTGGGTAAGAAATTGTCAATTTTGGGTACCATTTGTGTAGTGAAAATTAGGTATTTGTGAAGATAATTAAAACATACAATTTCAGATCTTATATAGTTGCAAATATTTTTGTTGGGGACATTACAGTGGTATTAGAGAAAATATCTTGCCAGCCTATAGGGTATTGAAGAAGAGAAAATCATGGATGAAGAAAGTAAAAAATATGAGGGAGACCCAAGTGATAAAATGGTTGTTGTTGTTAATAAATTGGCTAACATTATGGATAAAATGTGGTTACAGAAAAATCTTTATGATGCAAGGACAATATCAAAATGGTATGAAGAATACCAGAGTCATTCTAAAGATTTAAAGGCAGCCACACCATTTCAAAAATATGTAGAGTGGACAAGAAGAACTATGCCCCAAGAAGAAGAGATTATCAGAATTTTCAAGGAATACCAAGGTGAACCTGAAGCTACCAAAGCTATAGAATCATTTGACAGCTACTAAATTAGGTCTAGAGAGGAAGAAAAAAGAACTTTGAAACCCATAGAAGAGGAATCAGATCTTGAAGAAGTTGCAGAAGATGGAGCTTTGCATGTTGGAGATTTAAATGAAGGAGAGAGAATCATAACAAACCATTGATTCCACTATAGAAATTGAAGGTAAAAATTCACGGGTAATTGAGGATGATTTATTAATTTCTAATGATTACATATTTCAAGAAAATATCAATGAAATCAAAGAGGAAGATTCAAAAGTTACAAGAGTAGAGGATGAATGGAAGAAGGTGGACCAAGAAGATTTTCAGATTATTTTGTTAGAAGCTTTAGCTGAAGAGCATGCTAAGAATGCTAATTTTGGGAATGAGCTAGTGATTGATACTTAGAATATCATTATAGATGGATACACACTTGGGGAGAACATTGTGGTCAGCCCTAGCATAAAAAGATTGAGCCACTTGGATGGAAATGTTGAGGATATCTCAACAATGGCTCTTTTGATAATGGTGGATGAGCATTTTGATGATAGCCTAAGGTATGAACATAATGAGCACATTTTAGATTTAATTCTTCCTATTATTTCATTGCAAAACCCTTTTCATCATGGAAAGGATTATAAGGAGGATGAAAGAGTATGTCCATACATGAGAGTATGAGATCCAGGTGATACTTTAAAAAATAGAGATGGTAGAGCATATGATGATGTTGTTAAATTTCCTATCTCCTGCATATGGATTAAAATGGAGTTAATGAGAAATCACATAGAGTATATTGTGCATACTAACAGTGTTGTTGGGAATCAATGTTCTAGATTTATAGATGGTGGCGTAACAGAAAGTATGAGTTCAAAAGATGGTAAGAAAAATATATGTCATTTTGATATTCTATATTTTATGATTGAGCATGGCAAGGTATTTTTGGAATCAAGCTGCATGTTGGACTTCTATCCTTAGATGAATGGAGGGGAATTTAAGAAGAATGAGATTTCACAAAGTGGCTTCAAGAAGGCTCTAGATACCAAGGAATCTCCATATGACTTCAAGGTAACCAACTCATGTCTTGCAATTTTTTCATATTTCTCACCTCCATTTGTGAAAGAATGTTATGTTTTAGGAGAAGGTGACTGGGCTTCACTAATGCAAAGGTTGAAGTCCATTCAAATCATAAGAAAGAAGTTGAAAGATGAAGGAAATGGGTTTTCTATTTCAAACAAGGGATTTCAGTGTGCCTTAGAGTTTACTTTGGGTTGTAAATATGCCATCATCTCACATCATTTTTCAAGGATTGAATGGAGAAGTAGCTACAATCAGATTCATGTTTGCAAGGAACATATGTACAATTTATTTTTCAGAATGTGCATGGGTTACATTGAGTATTTGTTCTTATCATTCTCTGCTCTATGTGTTTATGAGGAGGAATTACAAGATGATCTTATTGAGAAAAATGCACATGAGAAAGATTTTTTACAAGATATTAATGTGGGATTTCATCTTGCTAACATTTTTAGAACAACTTTTGGAGAACAATGTTTGCAGCCTATGAGTCAATTGCAAGGGGCCAAAGGATACCACTTCTTGTGTGACTATGGTAATGAGGCAATCCAGAGTTCAGGTGAGCAATTTCATTGTATTCTAGTTAGATTTGAATGTGATTTTTGGAGAAAGGTCATCAAAACTTGGAATGCTTTCTACCAACATGATCCATTTGCCAAAGCATCTACATGGAAATCTCACATCATATACTTGAGACAAGCCTTTGGTGCTCAAAGTATTCAGGAGGATGCTACACAAGAAGTCCTAAAAAAGATCAAAAAGGTGTTTTCAGTTTTGGGCTTGAGTAATTTTTAGATTGTAGCCAATATGGGGATATTTTTAGTCATTATATGTTTGCTTCCAACTGTTAATGGTGGTTTTAGCACACAACAACACAGATATGATTTCTAGTATCACACCTCTCTTGAAAAGTATCTTACCAGAAGTAAGACTACTCCAAGGATAATACAACTAGGTCTTAGCTTGCTTGGAATTTCTTAGTGGGATGTTCTAGCTGTGCCTACAAGGGGTCTTACATGTGATGTAATAGGTTTGACTGGCTAGGATAGCGAGGCATGCAAACCCTTATGTTGTTTCAGATGATATGACAATATGAAATGCTACTGGAAACTTAGTCTAACAAAGATATTGTGAAAGAAAATACAAAAGAGTAGGGTTTAGAAAGATCCTAAGTGACATTCACAATGCACAGTTCACTAATGATAGACAAATGCTCTAAATTTTAAACCACTTCCCGAGTTACCAAGCTAATTGATTGCTACAACACTACAGACAATGATGTTATCTTCTATGGAGCCTTAAGATTTTTAGATTGCATGCATTCATTAAATACCCAATTAATAGCGTGATTTAACTAATGTAATGCAATTGAACTTAGCACAAAATAATTAGTCCAGGCTAACTTTACATAGCCACTTACAGTCAGCAAGCAACTAAAAGTATGGACTTAGAACATTCATCAAATACCTTTAATAAACCAATAACATTGCAAAGCATGATAAACTAATGTAGATCAAGATGTGAACCATGAAACCAAATTGATAATACAAAGAAACGAATTCTCAGAAAGTACTACAACAACTTACTTTTGTATTAATCAAAAATTCGGCAGAGTATCAACAATTCAACATCAAGAGACTTACAATGAGAGAGACAAAGACCCTTTATATAGAAGAGACGTCATATTGAGTTTTTGAATGGACGGTGGAAATTAACTTAACACCAATGGTCTAGATTACATGGCACTTAATAGACTACAACAACTAGATTGCATTCTTGGATCATCATTTGTCTTGTAGGAAAAAGATGAATTACAACTCCCAAATACATTGAATCTAGACATTTTGAGTACCCATTAAGTTGTACATTGGGAAAAGTCAATTTTTAAGACATAATAAAGACAAAATATAGTCACACAACCCTCCAAATATAACATCAATTAACAATGACGAGATTCACATGTATTTTTACTAGTCATCATCCTCTAGATCAATTTTGTCTTCTTCTACCTTTTTGTTATAGTATGTAACCGGTGCTGTCGGAGCCAGGTTGATGTCTGTGGGGTCTGGGTCTTTGATATAATCTACTCCAAACCTTAGGCCCTTGATTTCTGAAAAAAAAATACATTATACATCTTCTCTTGATCTTCTTCCTTTTTTAAATGCCAAAAATGTAGCTCAGAGATCACTGACCTTGTCAAGTTTACCGACCATATTCAGTGTCGAGTCTCCATGAATGACTTGATACAATCTATTTTTGCACTACTGTTCATCAATTGGAGTCAAATCATCTAGACCAGAATCAATACAGTCTCTTAGCATATCATTTATCTCATATATTACTTCCATTATCTTAGTCTTTTCTATATCGAAAGAGTCTTTTACCTTATCAAAAACACCTTTTCTCAATTTCATTTATTGATACCACTCCTTAGGTTTCTTCAATCTATATTTGGTTAAAATATTTTCTACGAAAAGAATCTCTTTGGACAAGTTCCTCAAAGTTTGCACTCTTGGAAACATGTGGGAATAATACTCATCATATGGCTCACATTCTTCATATAGATCTTCCCATTCTTCTATCAAGAGCCGAAAGTCTTTATGTAGTGAAGAGGCAAATGCTATTGCTTCACATCCCTTTTCGTATACTTTTGTGAACCACATTCTTGTCCTGTAGTAGTGGACTTGATATCATCGAACTTAGTTAGCTCATCCTTGGACAACAGGGTAGGAGTTGCTCCTAGCTCTCCATCATAATTTAATGGCTTCATCAAGAATTCTATACATGCTCGTAGCTCTTTTTTTTGCTACTTTAGCTTTTGTTTTGTTAGTTCATCTTTATTCAGTTGGTCTAGAATTGTGGACACTATCCATTTGAATTCATCTATTTTCTGACCCCTGGTGGTTGGCCTCAAATTCACAGTTGTAAAAATATAATCTTCAGGTCTAGCTTCATTTTTATTCACATCTATTGGTGGGAAAGCCCCCTCTGTAATCCTTGACCCTGTGGCATCCTTGTATATTCTGGACTGGATTTTTTCTTTCTTCTGCTTCTTTGGCTTTTCCACTCTAGCTAGGAGTGCATCCAAATCCAACTTCATTATCTCTACCTATGGCTCTTTATGCTGCAGCCTTTGCTGTAACTAGTCTAGTGCAGTGGAGGAATCCTTAGGAGAGTCAATGTTACCATCTCCTTTATTGGGTGGCACATCAAGAATTTCCATTTCATCCCTATTTTTATCATTCCCTTCATTATTTGAATGTTCCACATTCTTCATATTTTCTAATATGACCTATTGATCAGTCCCCCAATGCAGTATCTGATGTGCCTTTGTCCATTGGACTATTAGTGACCTCAACTACCTCAATAGCTATGGTTGTTTCAGTGGTAGCCTCCCTTTCTTGGG
This sequence comes from Cunninghamia lanceolata, assembly GCA_027924645.1. NCBI lineage: Eukaryota > Viridiplantae > Streptophyta > Pinopsida > Cupressales > Cupressaceae > Cunninghamia > Cunninghamia lanceolata. The sequence continues at coordinate 8,240,561 of BSBN01000977.1, forward strand.
ATTCTAATTATGCACAAACTTTCTCAATCCCAGGTAGTTGTGGAATAGCTAACGACGCAGAAATGATGGGATGTGTCAAAGAGTCACCTATGGTTGACAAAGAATTGGAACTTAAAGAATGCAAGTGTACATGGGATAAATTAGAAAAAGAAACAAAACCTAGTGAAGGTGGAATGGGAGGGAGAGAGGAGATGGAAGAGATAGAAATAGGTGCAGAAAGGCTAAGTGAAGGGAGAGGGAAGGAAGGTTCCAAGATGGTGGAAATGGGTGGCAATGACATCTGAGTAGAGGTAGAAATGGAGGAGATGGAGGGTAAGGACATGGTGGAGATGGAAGGGGAAGAGGAAGCTAGAAAGATGACAATGGAGGAAGTGAGTGAAGAGGGAGAGATAGGCATGCTCACATTTGCTATTACCAGAGATGGTGTTGATATGGAAGTTGGAGCAGTGGAAGCAGAGGAGGGGTCTTATGGAGGAGAAGAAGCAATGGTAATATTAGCTGGGGATGAAGGCACTTGAGGAGCAGCCGAGGTGTTGACAGGGGTTGTAGTTGAAACATCTGTTGCTGGTAGCCTTGGCTTCTTAACTTTTGAGCTCTCCTCTTTACCACTAGATATATCCTTTCTTTTTGTTGTTCTAGTCCTCATGGTAGGAGGTGGGTCTTTCTTTTGTGCCTTACGAATAACTTTCTTTGCTTTCCCTTTTTCTGTGTGAGGCCTATTATTTCACTCCCTTATTTTTGCTCATTTCATATTACTGTTGGAGACATTTTAGACATTTGGGGACTGATGATCCTGATATGCAACTTTTCTAGACTATATTTCTCTATGTTGGTTAGTTATTCTTAGTATGTTGTGATGAGACTAGATCCTGATTTTGATTCATTGATGATGATTAGACATGTGATATACATTTTGATTTTATTAAAGATACTAGTTGTGAGATCATGTTATGGATTTACTATGCGATTTTTATCTTGAGATGATTTATAGAAATGCAAATTAGGAATCTAATTATGATGTGATTTTTATGATGTTTTAATTGATTATGCGATGGTGTGAGTGTATGCTTTTCCTTGCTTCGGCTATGATATACATGTTGGATTAATCTTATGTTTAAGTGAGTAGGTGATTTTCCCAAGCCACGGAAAATCGGAGATCATCCCACACATTTTGTGAATCCCGTGTTAAATCGATCTAGTTCCAAGAGGAACCAAGATCAATTGTGTAATGCAGGATTAATTTTCGTAATGTTTGTGTATGGTGTCTTTTGGGCTAGGTCTACCTATTTTCAGTTGATTGTAGTATAGTGTTGTTAATGTGTAATGTTTATTTGACTCTATTTTTGTTTTAATTTTTGTGACCCATTTTCATGTGATTTTCTTCATCTAAGGTGCTAAATTTGGGTTAAAAGTGACCCTGGGTTGTACCCCTAGGGTCTAGGGCCCATTTGAGCATGTCTAACCCTAGGATAACTCCCATATGGTAACTTAAACTTCACCCTGAAGTGAAGTGACGAAAATGGAAGTTTGGGGAGGAGTGGAAGGTTGGGTCAAACCTTCAACCTTATCCACACCTCATTCAAAGGCATTGGGGTACCTTGCATTGAAGGCTTGGGGAGTCTTCAAGACCCCTAATTATGGAGGACCCAACTTCAAGGCTCTCACACATTAGTGAGAGTACCTTGGAGTTTTGTGGGCTTTCATGGGAGGATAGGATATGGACACATGTCGTACCCTCATCCTTTTTGGGCTCCACCTTGCTCTCACACATGTGTGAGAGAGCACAAGTGGAGGGGGCAAGACATGGTGGAATGGGGGGTGACATGTGTCAGCTCCACATTCCATGGATCTTTCAAGTGGATGTGATGAGGAAAGAGAAGGTGACATGTGTCACCTTCTCATTCCTCAAGGCTCATGAAGAGAGCCTATTTTACTCCCTCTTGAAGAGAGGGAGAGGGTTCTTGATTTTATTACATTTTCATTTTATTGGAGTTTTTGGGGAGAGTTAGAGAGTTTTTGGAGGCACATTTGGAGGAAGGACTTGGAGGTAGAGTTGGAAGGCTCTACTTCAACTACCTACCATTGTTGGGCTTTTCAAGGTAGGATTCAAGGCTTAAAGCCTTTTCTTATGCATTTATCTTTTTGTTGTATGCTTGCATTGTGTATGTTTTGTATTTTGATGTTGTTGGGTTTTGAGAGAGTTTGTAAGAGCCTCTCCATTTAAAGAAGATGCTCATCATGTGTGGGGTGGGGGAGGAGTGACCCTCCTTGAGGTCACCCTCCTGGTGTTAGTATTTTTATGGCCTTGAGGGAAAGATTTTGAGTATGGAGCATTTTGTTTGGCATCAGTGCCATAGTAAAATCTATGTGTTTCTTGAAGTAATTATTTTGGGCTTGAGGCATTGCTTGTGTTGAGAGTTTGAGATTTTTGGAGTGGCCTCTTGAGTTGAGTGATGTCCACTACCCTACCCCTTCAAACTCATTTCTATGAGTTTTGTGTTGTGTTAAATCTATGGGTGTTCTTCATGATTTGTCGGCTTACTTATTGTTGTGTTGTGGAGTGTTAAACCTTGTGTGTGGATAACCTTCCAGCTTGGGGGTGACCCACTTACAGATCTAAGGTAGGGAGGAGAGCAATTTTGTGGCTTGGTTTTCCCTCCCTTGTTTACTTTCTTGTAGGTGTTATTGTTGGCAATGGAGCTTAGAGAAAGTGCTTTCAAATTTATGTCTTCATTGTGTTTTTGGCTACTTGAGAGCCTTGTCCAAAAGAATGGCTTATTTATGTTGTCAAAAAAATATAAATGTGCAACACTCTCCTATGGTGTATTTGCTTTCAAAAGAAATTTATTATTGTTCCATATACTTGTGGTTGTAAGGAAATGAAATATTTGTGTTGTTGTTTTGTTTATTGGAGTGAGAAGTTGTAAAAAGGAAATATATATGTTGCTGATTTTATTAATGAGATGTAGAAAATTTGCAATGGAAAAATATACATCATTGTATATATATATATATAAGTTGCTGTTCTAAATCTCTTTTAAATATTTAGTTGTTGTATTATTATTTTTAAGAAAAAAATATACTTATATATTGAGCAGAAATGTATTCCTGCACGCCATTGTAGTAAAATAAATACATATATGAAAATTTTTATGTATGTTCAGTTTGAAATTCATACATGTATAAAATTGGCAAATATGTATATATACATATTTATAGATGTTTATATGCATATATTTTTTTTTATATGATGGAAAAATACATTATAGGCTGATTGTGGCCAAACTAGCCAAACTATGTATATACTACATCTGTGTATATATATATAATGTAAAATATACATATATCCTTTGTTTTACCACCAAACTATTTTTTTTCTCTAAATATATAATATTATATTAAAAAAGAGGGGCATTTTTCAACTGAGGACGGGTTGCGTGTTCTATTGAAGTAGGTTGGAGGCGGTGGGGAACGAACTCCCCCCCACACCCCCATACACCCCTCTCATCCTTAAAACCCTGCGAATGGAGACTTGCTGTCGGTCAGTGGCGCCACTTCAATGCCCTCCATGCCCTTCTCTTTATCGGCCGTTCAGCCTGGTAAACCTGCAATATTTATTAACTTTGCAATATATATATATATATATATATATATATATATATATATATATATATATATATATATATATATATATAATGAGGGTTTATTCATTTTCAAAAATATATATTCAATGAGTATACCTCATTTTAAGTGGCGGCCATGGCTGCCCCTATGTATAGACTTGCAACAATAAGAGAGAAAAAAACAAAATGAGAAAGGAGAATAGAATGAAAAAAATAGGTTAGGGCTTTCTTCCATAAGGAAAGTATTTTTTTTATTGAGTGGACTTTTAGGGTTGTATGATTTTAAAATTGTTTTCTTGTGAGGTGGAGGTTCCATTTTATTTTATTCTATTTTTTTTAATTTGAGAGAGGATGGGTGCACGTGAACCCAAACCTCTCCCTTTGACCTTTTTTTTTCCTTCCTTTTCTTTTATGGGACTTTTGTGAATTAAACCTTGGATGTTTAATTATATTTATTTTAACTTTTAGGTGGGAAATGATTTATATGTTATTTGAGCACTTTATTTTTCTTAGGTAAATTATTTTCATTTTATTTTGGGGTGTATAAGGTTAATGTTGGTTTTTGTGGATAGTGTTGTTATTTTAATTATTCAAGGTTTAGATTTTTAGTTTAGTGAATTATTAGACTTTGGGGAATCTTCTATTATTTAGAGGACACCATAGTGGACCTTATTATTTATATTGGGGAATTTAATTTTAAGTTTGTACTTGAGAATTATTAATGCAATATTATCAAGGCATGGACGAATTAATTAATTTAATCTTATTTTTGGGATTAATCGAAGTAGGATATTAATTAAATTATTGTTTTATTATTTTAATTAATTTATAAGAATTCTTCCTATATACGCCCTAGAGGCATTACGCTGTTGGATTTTTTCAGGAATTAGGGTTAATTCCTAAGGAGATTAGATCCTTGTGTTGGTTATTAATTTAATGTCTTCACAAATAAATGTTGATTTTGATAAGTTGTTAATTGTCCTTTTATGCTCTAGTTTTAGGGTTTTAATTTTGACTCGAGTCAAAATCCTGCCACTCATCTAGGAAATCTAGGGTTTGATTCAAAATGATTCTAACCCTAATGGCGATGCTCCTTGCATCACATTGACCCCCTTTAGTAGGCTATCATCACGCAGGGGATTGCGCATGTGATTGCAAGACCCCAAGATTGACTGACATATTTGCGCCTTATGCGTATTGCCACCAAGCACGCTGACGCGTGCGAGGGGGTTTCTAGGGATGTGTGGAATTTTTTTGATATTTCATGTCATTACAACATGACAAATGTGGACATGATACATGTGTTGCATGTCGTGAACACATGGGAAATGTGGGCATGACATTCTGCCAAAGGCACATGCTCTTCACTATCAGTGTGTTTAACCACTTTATGTTCTTCTAAATTTATTTCTTCCAATGGTTGATCATCCTCATCCCCTGATTCTTTTTCTAAATCCCCTTCTGTGTATGATAAAGCAGCCCCTGCTTGTGTTAATGCTGCTACTTGTTTCCTAACCCAAAGCTTACTCAATTTGATAGGGTTCCTCATGGTCTCATCCAGTGAACTTTCCTCTGCATTGGCCCAATTAGCGAGAGGGATAGGGTGACCAAGCAATGCTTCCCATGGGCCTCTCTGAACTACATTCCCATCTTCTACCACCTGGTCTGGCACTTGAATGATATGAAATCTCTTTATTCACTCTAGAGACAAGCAAGAGTAGTTTCTTCCTATCACGTCATAATCTTCAACACAATTTGCTTAGAAGTCTTCTAAGTGATCTTGGTGAAACAACTTCTTGTTGACATATCTTTCCATTGTACCATGCAGATCAAAATGTTTTCTTCTTATGTATGGATGGAGGTTAAACAATTGTAATTCTTTATCTAAATGCTCTGCGGCCCCTAAGGTTATGCAGGTATAAAGGCCCTTACCCAATAAAATTGGAAATTTGATATTGACCCTATGTAGATGTTTCAGTTTCTGCACAGGATAGGAGTTGCCTAGTCAATTCAAAGAGAATCACTCTATTAGTTGGATACCAAGGCAACTTGTATGGTGTACCTATGAAGCCTTGGATTCTCAAATATGTAAACTTCTGAAACTATAGGTACCATCTCTCATATTGTTGTATAACATTCATAGCTTCAGGAGATATCCTCAGTGCAGTGGTACCTTGGAGTATCCTAGTGATATGCATGGTGAAAGCATCATTCACTCTCTTATAATGGATTAATGACTAGGAGAGTGTCAATTGTGTATAACACTCGTAAACTTTCAACTGTTGGTCTCCATTCCCAACTTCTCCCAGTTTGGACAGTCTAGGATATCCATTTCTCCTTTCTAGTGCATAAACAACATATGAGGTCCATCTAAATGTTTGCTTCTCTTTGAAACTCTCAAAGGCTTCATGCATGTTATCACTTATGATCTGAGCCCAGTGAAGTTTCTTGTCTCCATGTATTATTTCCTCGATGAGGGAAAACATCCATTCTTCAAAGGTAGAGGCAGATGACAACCCATGAATTCTACTCAATAAAGTCACCAAGTCCCTAATTTCATCATGGAAATCACTTCTCTATAAAGTATGGGGTAACTTGTTAATGGAAGACCTCCTATGTTTCATCCAGTGATCACTGATCTGCTTTTTGCACTTTTCCACATCTTTCTTATATGTGTTCTCAACATCCTTCTTGTCTGGTATGGACAGCATAGGGTAGTCTGGTATTCCAAAAATCTCTACCAAGAACTATGTACTTAAGTCTGCCAAAACTTCTCCATTTGCACTTTGAATTGTTCTAGCCAAGGGATCATATCTATCTGCGCATACTACTATAATCTCTACACATTGTACAGAGGTGGGGAATGCAGCTACTTTTGTAATACCATTGTCCCTTATCTTTTTAGCCAATGGTGTAGGATTTGGTCCAAACACCCTGAGTCTGAAGTCCTCTAGATTTATGTGGCCTAGATCTATGTCTCCTATGTTGTTCCATATAGATATTATCTTTGTTTCAGGAGGGATGCCCTTGAATTTGTACTTCATGTTGTGAGCTCATGTAGACATTTAACTTGCATGACTGGACCTAATAAGTTAAAGGTATCTTGAAGGTCTTCGGTTCCTAAGTCTTAATGATTTAGCTATCAATTACTCACTTCATATCTCTAAGTCAAATTCTACTTTGTGAAACAGTTCATCAAGTTCCTTTTCTATATTCTGAATGTCTAAATATATGGTTGCAGATTTCATCACTTAATGAAATTCATTACATAACTAAAACAGTAAAAACAACATGAAAATCATACTTCAAGTCATGTAATAAATGCCAAATTGCTTAAAAAATCAAATGAAATCATGCAAAACATCTTAATTCTACCTTTGCAATATTCATTTTGACCCAACAGACTGATTTACCTTAGGAAATTTCATAAAAAATAACTCTGAGATCAATTTGCACAGATTTCAAGGGTCTCAGACTTTGTGAGTAGAAAAGTGTTAAATTTGGCGAGGTTGGACCTAGCATGAGATTCGGGGTCTACTGACTAGAGTTGGTGAAGGCAATTCTTAGCGCTGGGTTAGGAAGGTTAGTTTTAGTGCAAAGAGGTAAGTCGGTGAAATGTTTGGTTTAGCACAGCTTTGGATAGTCACGAACTAGCGCTGATTTTGAGGTGACCCACTAAAAGTCGGGGGAAACTAATTTTAGTGCAAGTTAGTGATACTAAATTTTAGCACAAGGTTTGTTTCCAGTGGTGAATTTAGGTTCCTCTGACTTAGCGCGGGTTTTAAGGATGACTGACTGGAGTTAGTAAGGGGACTTTCCAACGCAAGTTTGTTTTCTTCAATCTTAGTGCTAAGCTTTGGTGCATGGGTCAGTGGAGTTTCTGACATGACCGACTGACTTGAAATGAGGAGGTCGACGGATGGTTAAATTAGCACCAAGTCGGCAACATAGGATTTTAGCGTTGGGTTGAATTTTTTGGTTTCACTGGGAATTTTAGAGATAATTGACTGACTTTACTCCCTTGGGGTTATTATTTTTTAAGGTCGGTTGGGAGCGCTTTTAGCGCAAAGTACGTGAAGGATGATTTTGGTGCAAATACCTTAAACTTTTGGATGGTGGAGGATTTTTCAAGCACCGACTAACCTAAAGTTATTCATCATTTCAAAGGGTCAGTCAGTGTTATTTTTAGCACAAAGTGAATAGGTTAAAATTGATACGAATTTTTGAATATTTTGACAAATTTTACCACAAATTCACCATTTTTTCAACGTGAAATGATCGGTTTGGAGCTCTAGTGCTCAGATTTATTGGGCTTAAAATTAAAGAGTGCAAATGTCATGCCCTAGGGTCTATTTAATGATCAAAATGAATATTTTCAACTAAGTATCATGAATTAAGATAACTACCAAAAAACCCTTTGTAAACTAAACCCTTGCACCGACAAATTGATCCAAAAACTATTTTGAAATCACAAATTAAACCAGTCATGAAACCTAGTTCCAAGAAAATTGCAGAGACAAAGAAGATGTTCATGGATGTGCCTTGGATCGGTTCTCTCTACCACCAAATCCGCTCGTTGTCTAAATGATTTGCTAAGCTACTAAAAGAATTTGTTTGTTCACAGAATGAGATTTCAAAGTGAATTCAAACATTATAATTCCCTTGTCTAATCCACCATTAATCTGGAGGTACTTCTGCTAGCCTGGTGCACAATATGCAAAGAAATGCTTTTGAGGTTTTGTGCAAATTTTAAGAAGTATTTACATTGCGCCATTTTTGAGATCATCTGACCTTTGCATGAGTTTGGTGGGGTCTTGGACTTGACGTGACTTTTGCACCTCACCAACCAAAGTCAGTGACAAGGCTTTCTAGCATGAGGTTAGTGGAAGGGGATTTTAGCGTTGCGGTCAGCGGAAGGGGATTTTAGCGCTGCAGTCAGTAGAAGGCAAATCTAGTGCTGGGGCAGTGGATAAGTAGTTTAGCGCTTGGTCAGAGACTTATGTTTTTAGAACTAAGGTAGTGGATCACCTTTTCAATGCAAATGCTCTCAAGGACTTGGATTTTGATAGCAAAGGCCACTTGACTCAACTGTTTTGCAGACCTAGGTAACCCATTCATCTAAGAGGAATGTGACTTTGACATCTTATGGGTTACTTGATCAAACATCTTCGAACTCCTTAGGAACCTGAACACCTTAGGAACCAACTACGACAAAGCTAACAATCTAAGGCAAAATTTGAAAAAAGGGGGGCCCCATTTAATAAAATGGGGCATTTGTGCAAGGCACAACACCAACCTCTATGTTTCTGATGTTTATGGAGAGACTTTGGATTCATACATGGCTGTCCATCAATTTTACATGGATCACACTAATGAGTGTTACTTAGGTTTTCTATTTTTGTAGTCACTACATCATGGGTATGTTACTAATTTTGATGATTTCAATTATGTACAACTATAGACTGGTGCACTTTGGAAAAGATTACTTACATGATGATGATAGAAGATAGTTCTCACTATTAGAGACAATCACTCTAGCCAACATAACACTTTTGGAAAGGAAGTTCAAAGAGGTTTTATATCCTTGGGTATGTGGAGGAGGAATTGAGAGGAATGATACTCTACAAAATGAAGTAGCACATGACTTTCTAGCAAGTTTGTTGCAACCATTGCTTATCCATCATCAAGAATGGAAAGGTATGTTCAAGGATGTCATTGTTGATATCCTTGGGATTCATGATGAATATTATAAAAATGATGGGAATGGGCTTGTTGAGTGTGCCTATATCATTATCATCTATTTTGAATTTAGAGCATATCACATGGGTGAAATATTGTCCAAATAGTTGACCAAATTACAGGACTTGTACAAAAATGTAGTTGCTCATGTTGTTTTCATGATGGCTATACTTGGTATCATTGGTGTCATTTTTAAAGATGGGAATATTTCTATCATGATTGAGTATGTCCAAAATAATTTGGTTGCTAACATTTTGGATGGAATTGCGATAGATGACAAGTATGTGCTAGAGGATGGACTCAAAGAATACATCAATTTTCAGAACAAGTTGTTTGCGGGTTTAATAGCCAGAGTTGGGGGGAATATTTTTTGTTGTTACATGATGATACTTGTTGTCCTTATATAGATACTTTGCTATTATAAATTAGATAATGAAGTTGAAGGTACCAACCTTCAAGTTGAGTTAAAGTTTGGGCCATCTAGTATGCATTTCAACCATTTATATTTTGGTATTTTTGAAGATAGAAGTAGTTTTGATTTCCCAAAGATGCACTTGTTGTTACAATGGATGCAATGACTATTATAGTAGTACTAATAATATCACAAAATCAGATTTATATCATTGGGATAAGTTGCAAAATACTTAGGTTTGATTTGTCTCATTCTAGTGCTTATAAACAATGGAAGGCATTTGGTGAATTCACTGAATTACATGGAGAAGCTATGGTTCAGATTAAGAATTGGAGTGAATGTAACAAAGTTTTGCATGGATGTGTTTGTTGGATTCATGACATTGTTACACAGAAATTTGAGTTTCCAGATTTGCATAGTGTTCCATGGAAACAATTATCTCACTTGGCAGGTACAAGAGCTAGGCTCTATGGATAGTTTAGCATGACTTATCACATTGACACCATGATTCTAGAGCATCTTGGTTTGCATTGCTTGAGGACAAACAATCTTGAGGAGGGAGGACTTGTCATGTCCCCTTTTCTTGATATTTGATTAATGATCAATATTAGCCCATTTTACTCTTCCGTGGGTTAATTGGACAAGCATAAGAAGAATAAATAATTTAATATTTATTATTGTCCAAATATAATTCAAATTTTGAGGACAATTAAATATTAAATATTTTTATTTAATTGCACAAGTGAGGACATGGGGTTTAATGAGGCATAATTATAACTCCCAAGAGTGAATTTAGAAGATTTTATGACAGTTATGACAAGATTCTATGAAAACATCTATGACAGGTTGTCATAGTGGGAGTTATTGCCTATTTTTAGCCGGAAATCAAGTGGAAGTTATGAAAAGTCTTTATGGGACCTATTTTGGAGGGAAATTGGTGGGAATAATATTATTTTATTTATCTTTCCAAGAGGGGTTCATTTGGGTTTTCTCCTCTATATATTTGCAGGAAAAAACACATTCAGGCATCTCATTTTATCATACAAAAACTTTGACAAAATTTGTCTTGACATTTGTGTTCAACAAATAATCTCTTGTGGATGAAAACCCATCAAAGATTGGTGATTAGTGGATGGAAACCCATTGGTTGCAGGTATCAGAGGATGAAACCCCTTTGGTATATGAGGGTAATCTCATACAGAGGTTGCATTAGAGCTTCATGTAGTTGTAAGATTTCATCTTGTTCAGTTTGTGTGTTTTGCAGGTTTTGATAGCAGTATTGTGGAGTTTGGATTTATGGCTTGTTTGTGTTATGGTTTTGGAAATATCAGTGTTAGAGATGCTATTGGTATGACATTAAATAAGTGTTATCATTGATGGCAACAAAGGTAAAGAGACCTAAAGCGAGCACTTTCTTCTCTCTCTTTCTATCTCAGTGGACAGTGAGTTCACTTAGATAGTGAGTCCACCTACAGTGAGCATTTCTATATTACCTTAACTAGTTATAATATATTGTGAGCTAACACTCACCATGGTTTTTCCCTTTTTGGGTTTTCCATGTAAAAATCCTGGTGTTCATGTGTTATGGTTTATTGCTTCATGTTTTCATGCATTACTTACTTCACTGCAATTAAATTTGCTAAATGATTTAAGATGTTTTATATCTGAATGGTTTCATATAATACTAATTTCCCCCCTCTTAGTATTCTAGGTGTTCAACAATTGGTATCAGACAAAGGTCCCTTGGAAGAAGCCTAACTTCTTGGGGAAGATCTTGGAGATTGAACACATGGCATCTAGAAAGTTTCCTACTCCTCCAGATGAAATTCCTGTTGTTGAATTTTCAAAGGATGAATGCATGTCTACAAATAGTGAAGAACTCAAGATTTCTCTTGAAGACCTAGAGGGGACTAAGGAAGAAATCATAGATTTGAAGGAGAATGTCAAAGATGCAAATGAATGTATTAGAAATTTGAAAGAGCAAGTTAAGAAGCTTAAATAAAGGCATAAGGAGGATAGTGAAAAATTGAGGTTAGCAAATGAATCCATGATTAATTTGAAAGTGAAAGTTGAGGTAAAAGAAAGAATTGAGGAATATCTGAACTCAATGATAAAAGGTAAATCTGAAGATTGTACAAATCTTGAACAAGAAGTTATGAAACTAAAATCAAATCTAGAAGAGGCAAAGAGTTATGAAGAAAAATTCAAGATATGTTCTGCAAGGCTTGATGAGATGATTGCAAGTCAAAAAGATTCCAATGATAAAGAAGGCCTAGGGTTTGAAAAGGTGAAAGTTCAAAATCTGAAAACATGAAGAACAATGGTAAGCATAATTGGAATTAGAAGAAAGGAACTAGAAGACTACTGGCCAGACAACCTAATGCTCAAAGGTACCCATTTTTTAATGGTTATTGTTATTCTTGAAATAAATTTGGACATAAGGCTACACAATGTAGGAGCAGAGTGAATCAAAATGTACTTTCTCTAGTCAATGTTTTACATGCAAAAGAGTTGGTCATAAGGCCATTGAATTCATAAGTCAAAGGATGAATGGTTATAAAAATGGTAGAATGATTCAATCTTTTAGTGGCAACTATTTTACATGTAATAGATTTGGGCACAAAGCTAACCAATGTAGATCCAGAATGAATGGAAGGAATAATGGTCAAAGTCAAAGGAATGTTGTATGCTACAACTATAATAGGCCTAAACATTTTGCAAAGTTTTACAAAAGCAGAAGCATGAAGAAAGATACATCGGCAGAAAAGAACAAACCATTTAAAAGGGTTGATCTAGTAGAAACCAAGAAGGAGATGAGAAAGATTTGGATTAAGAAGGATGTAACAGAGGTCAAGGATGTATCTATACCAGACTCTGGTGTAGATGTTTCCTCTAGAAACTAAACTAAGAGCTTTGGCCCAGGGTGAGCATCAATGAAAACCTTTCCTCCCTCTGCTAAATGAGGGATGTTGAGGCCATCATAAAGATATAAGCTGAAGATTGGTATGCTTAATCATTTGAAGAAAACTCCAGTAGAAAATACTCGATTACGGAGCAATTTAGATTGACTATGGTTTCAATGGAAGTGTTAGTAGCTTTTTGAAGCAAAGCATCTATGACAAATAAGGTTTGATTGATAAGGGGTTATAAGCAAATTTGCTTGATGGAAATTCACATTACAAACAAACATGGAAGCAAAATAGGTGATCTTGAGCAGCACAACAAAGAAGAGATCATTGCATTCAACATCTTTCAAGTAGAAACCCTAACTAGAAGTATTTTTCAAGGTATTTATAGTCTTCTACTCTTGATCTAAGAAATTAAGCCACAAAAATGTTTAATCCTCAAATGATTTATGTGTTAGATAGACCTAGACCTAACTTTAAGAAGAATCTGTTGAAATCAATGGAAACAGATCTGGATGGCATGTTTTTTAACATGCCCTATGGTGTGTTGCACAATGAGGACATTAGGGCTTACATTGATGTGAATATGGAAGAATACAATCATGTCAAGTTAGGGCAAATCTGGTTTAATGAATTGACTTATGATAGCTACTGTAGCTAGGGTAAAATTGCAAATCAAGGCAAATGAATAAACAGCAATGATAAAAACCCTAGCAATGCACAATGAAGCACAAGACAACATGAAAATTAAAATAACAAATGTAAATGCAAACTGATCTCCACGCTATGCTTGATTTATCTCCATTACTCTTCTCCACCTCGCATGAGCATGCAAGATTTTGAAGGATTATTGTTGGAGGAATGTTGGGTGCTCATTTCTGCAGCATAACATTAAGATGAAGATGATATGAGGATGATAGATGAAGGATGCAAAGGCTCTAATGATATTTCGATAGCATGTGGATACTTGGGGATCAATGCATGCTAATGATAATTTGGCAGAATAATGTTACTTGAAGCTCAATGCATGCTAATGGCTTGTGAGGGGTTTGATTTATAGAAAAGGCTTGGTTCCAATGGACGGCTGAGATTAAAAAGCTAAATGATTGATGTGGACAGCTAGGATTGATTCGGTTATCCCACTCTTCAAGGGAGTTGTAGTCATTTGACAAGTGTCAAGGAGAATAGGGCTCATGTGTGCTTGTGTACATAAAAAGTACTACATGTGAAAGATATTAAATAAAGTATGTAGTACCACTTATCTTTTTTAAATGAAAGAGGCACACATGTCGACTAAATGATAAGATAAATTAATTAAATAAATAAAATTTATTTAATTAATTGGAAAGTCAGCTTATGATGAGAACTTAATTCAAATAAAATATTTGAATTAGTTGGGATATGAGTTGGATATTAATTAAATAAATAAAATTTATTTAATTAATTGGATAGTGGGATTAGGATATGATTGGGAATTAATTAAATAAATAAAATTTATTTAATTAATTGGATAGTGGGATTAGGATATGATGTGGAAATTAATTAAATAAATTTTTATTTATTTAATTAATTGGCTAAGTGGGATTATGAATGTGAAATTAATTAAATAAATAAAATTTATTTAATTAATTGGCTAATGGAATAAGTGGGGTTAAGAGTGGGATTTAGGACAAAATGCTACATGATGTCTAGGATAATGTTTTTGACTAGGTGTTGCTAGACATGAATAAAGTTGGGACAATTTTGGGTGTCTACAGCTACAATCTAAAAATGAAATTTAGTGGCCTAGCCGAGAAGAAGTTAGACAAATGGAACAATTTTCCTTTCTTTTGCTATGAGAATGCTTGGGTAAGATATGTGTTGAGTAGGATACATGACAAATTCATGTGATTGGATGTCCCACACATGATTCAACAAGGAGGTTATCAAGGCTGTAATGGGGTTATATTCCATCGGTACTGTACCAGCTGTGAAGTTTGTAAAGAATGATGTAGTGATGAAGCTTATAGGGGAAAGTTTGATAAGAGGGCTTTGACAGTTAACGACATAGCAAACCCAACAGTTAAATATGCCTCTATGGTAATTGGATATAAGATTTACTTTACCAACAGAGAGAACTCTATTTCTGCTACCAGTATCTACATTACTTATCAGATGGTTAAGAAAAATGTAGACTATGATCTGTGTGAGCTCCTATGGCAACAACTTTTGGAGAATTTGAAGAAAACTAAGGAGTCTAAGTATCCTTTCAAGTTTAGTACTCTCATTATTTGTCTACTATTTTAATTTCTAAGAGAGCTACCCGGAGTGCAAAATGTGAAATGGCTTAGAAATATTCTAGTGGCTACTCAAATCAAAGATCACTTACAGAGTATTGGTAACTTTGATGCACAAACTGCATCTATGTGGGGTTATTATAAACTATTTCAGGAAAAGATGCAAGCTAGGGAAAGAATCCCTAGAAAAGTTGTTGAAAAATACAAAGATAACATTACTTTCATGGTGACAAAAGATGAATGTCTAATGGAAGTAGTTGAGCCTAGAATAGTGTGGATCCCAAAGATGGAATATGAAGTTTCAAAAGATACTCTGGTTGGTCTGGCTGAACTGATGCTTAGAAAACCTCATGATACTATAGAAGAGAGGTTTGGTACCTTCAAGGAAAAATCAATGAAAATCCAAATTGAGAAAACAAAGCAAGAATCTCAAAAGAAAGTACACAAGATAGTTGAAGAATCTGTTGAGAAGGCTAGGTTAACTAAAGAACAATTACAATAGGAAAAAGCTAAGAGAAAAGATGATGAAGAAGCTAGTGTTGCAGAGAAATCAAAAGAGAAGACTGAAAGAAAGGAGCCTACACCTAGCACCAAAAAATCACCAAGGACTTCTTCCTCCCCTACTGGTGCATTCAAGGCCTCTGGAGCCCCTACTACTACTATTGATATAGAGAAGAGTGCTGAAACTAGTGCTTCTAAACCAACAAAGAAGAGAAGAGTCAAAAGAAAAGGCCACGGAGATGTATATGTCAGTCATGGTGTTGATAAAGAAGAAGAGGAAGAACAAGAAGAAGAATTGGTCTGAAAGAAAAAGGGATCTCTTACTACTAATGAAGAGACACTGCCAAAAAGAACAAAAGCTAACACTACTGGAGAAGGAAAAATATGTGACAAAGAGAAAGAAGACTTCATCTTCAAGAGAAGAGAAGTCATCTCAAAAGAAGAAGGAGAGCCTTCTAGAAAGGGAAAAGGAAAAGGAAAGAAGAAGAATAAGGGTAAGACAAATAATTCTTCCATATCACTTGAAGCTATCATCAATGCCATAGTTGAGCATGGCAATCTAAATCAAGTGGCTGACTTGTATGATGATAGCTCAGATAAGGACAAAGTCATCATTGAAACTATTGTAATTAGGCACTTAGATCTATTCAATAAATATTTGATTGAAGTTACTAGTGAGTTATCAAATAGCCTAGCAAGTATTGTAACTACTAAAAGAGATGAGGCTATGGCTAAGGATGTGGAAATAAAAGAAATAGTTTTGAAATTTTTTTGTCCAAGTCTCTCTAGACAATAGAAAATCAAAGTCACTCAGAGATTGAGCAACGAGTTTAGAACCAAAAGGAGAACCAACACTCTTATGGCTAGGGATAGAAAGGAGATTGAAAATTTGGTCAAAGAAACTAAGGAGATAACTCTAAATGTGCTTAATGAGCTTCAGATTCCAACTATTACTGAGATAGATAAAGAATATCAGATGAATCTTGATGTGGGCACCTCAAGTGCAATTCTAGATGTGGGTGGCGAGAAAAATGTAGTCTTCACCTGTAACGCCCCACCAAGGAACCCAGAGGATAACACAACTAAACTTACAAAAAGGGCAAATATTATTATTTTTAAATGAAATAAATAACAACAATCATATATTTATTCATAATATTTAAATAAAGCTTTATCCTCTAGGGTTCCACTGCTACATTACTAACAAACTAAAACAAGATCTAACCAACATTATGAATTAGCTAACAACCACAGTTCATTCTAAGTCTAATTGCATAAGATGAATAAACACATACAATTCCATATTATATCATCAGGTAAGTAAGCATCAAGATCCTGCACATAGGATCACAAGTAAATAAACAAGTTCCTTTATAAGAGAGTACAACATTACATTGTCAAACATACCCTAACTATTCCTATTATTTTACCTTCATCTTCATGCTCCTTAGCCAGACTATCTGCACATCCATGACGAGAATGGAGGGGCACTACATCCTCCCCCGCTAAAACTTGACTTCCTCTTGGAAGTCACAGACTAGGATGGAAACATAACACATTAGTATTTTAATTTTCTATTGTCAACATACACATCCATATTAAGCAATTGTTCATAAAATAGGCACAATCATTCCATAAAGACAAGAAGAGCATCAATTCCTCACCATTAAGATGTATCATGTGATCTAATTATATCTAATCATACATATTTTGAAAGTTTCATACGGTCTAGAGAACTGCATTCACATATAATCAAGGAAAAATACATCTCATATCTTATTTCCACTATGCTTTCGACAATTTACCAACATACACCGTACAATTCTCCGCAGAGTCCTCCCATTCATTCAATTTTTGTTATCTCTTGCAGCTGCTTATGAATTAGAGGTAGAACAGATGGATGTGAAGATAGCTTTCCTTCATGGTGATTTGGAGGAAGAAATCTACATGTCACAGCCAGAGCATTACATAGAGAAAGGTAAAGAAAATTTGGTTTGCAAGTTGAAAAAGTCTTTGTATGGTTTGAAGCAGTCTCCTAGGATGTGGTACTTGAAATTTGATGCCTTTGTGTTGTCAATTGGATATTTGAGATTGAAATTAGATCATTGTGTGTATTACATGTTTGACAATGATCACATTCTCATTATTGCATTGTATGTTGACGATATGTTGTTGATTCGGAATGGTAAGAATATGATTTTTGATTTGAAGTCTTAGTTGTTAGCATAGTTTGAGATGAAAAATCTTGGGGCAGCTAGGTACATTCTGGAAATGGAAATTAGAAGAGACAGAGCTAACATAAAACTTTGGTTAAGCCAGAGTAAGTATGTGAAGACTGTGTTGGATTTAGCATGGAAGATTGTAGACCGTTGTGTGTTCTTGTTTCATTGGGGACAAAGTTATCTGTTAATGATTGTCCAAAATCTCCTAGTGAGGTGGAGGACATGAGAAGAGTACCTTATGCTAGTGTTTTTGGTAGTTTGATGTATGCTATGGTCTGCACAAGACCAGACATTGCCCAAGTAGTGGGAGTCCTTAGTCGATTTATGGCTAATCCTGGATGGGTATTTTGGGATGCAGTTAAGCGAGTGTTTCAATATTTGAGGGGTACTTCTGAGTATTCCATATGCTATCATGGTAATGCTATAGGACCTCTGCATTCAGTTTGTATTCGTAGATTTGTGGATTCTGATTGGGCCAGTGACATTGATAGTAGGAGATCTACCAGTGTCTATGTGTTCACTATGTTTGGTGGTGCAATTAGTTGGATGAGTAAGCGACAACCTCTGGTTACTTTGTCCTCTAATGAAGCTAAGTATATGGCTACAACTCATGCTTGTAAGGAAGCCATTTGGCTTAAGAGATTGTGTTTATATATTGGTGTTGATGCAGGTTAGATTACGATCAGTTGTGACAGTTAGAGTGTGACTTGCCTTGCAAAGAATCCAACTTTCCATGCTAGAACAAAGCATATTGATGTACAGTGTCTCTTCGTGTGAGACATGGTAGAGGATGGGAAGATAAATTTGGAGAAGATAGATACTTTGAAGAATGTTACAGATGCATTGACGAAGCCAATGGGCACAAAGAAGTTCAGATGGTGTTCGGAGTCTATCAGCCTCTCGGCCTATAGCAGTTAAATCCTATTAATTCTATTGGCTCTTACAAGGTGTTCGACAAGTGGGAGAATGTTGGGAATTAAGGCGTCTCAACCTTTGTAATTCCTTGTATTTTACATTGTATTTATATATTTATTACCTATTATATTAACTGGATGCAAATCCTATGTTGTCATATTGTGGGAGTTGGCACGGTGATGTGTCATCCTACATGGCATATGACCACATGTAATTTTGTCCTCACATGAGGAGATAGGCATCCCACTTAGTGGTAAGAATATTTTTCCATGTGTTGGCATCTTGGATGTTGTGTAAGGGAATATTGACTGAAACAGTCATGACAGATTCCTATGACAAAGTTATGACATGTAAGAGTTAGAAATAGGAGATTCTATGATAGGTGAAGACATGTGTCGAAGAGCATCTTTGAAAAAGGCATCTTTGGGTACCCCAAGCTGGACTATGACATGTTGTAAGAGAATATGCTATTTATAGCCTGTGTATGATAGATTCTATGACGGTTGTAAGAGCCATAGGAGCATCTGTCATAACCCATTTTGGAAATAGGTGACCTCCTTGGGATGGGGTGACTTGACAAGTGTCAAGAGAATCCTACAGTGTTGGACAAGTGTCCATAGGCATGAGTTTTGGGCCATGAGGCCATGTTGGATGCCCATCCCAATGTGGAACCATTTTTGCCTTATATTTGCTATATAAACAGGTGCTTTGAGGAGGTGATGTATTACAGGTTTTATAGTTACTGCTATGCTACCAGATCATCTCTAGATACGAGTGTCGAAGACTCCTGCAAGAGCATTGGCTCTATGTTGTATTGTAACCTTCATTGTTTACGTAATACATTTGAGCTGTGTTTTGGAGTGTGGGGTTTTTCACCCATAAGGGTTTTCCCCATGTATATATTATGTCTCTCGTCTTCTGTCATACTTTCTTGTTTATGTGTTTTCTGCAATATCTCTATTAGTGGGTTTAACATTGCTGTAATAGTATGGATAAAATTGAATTTGCACTCTCCTCCCCTCATTAGATTAGTGTAGGAAGCATTTTCCGTACACCTAGCTTCCTTTCACTCTAGAATCATTAGATAAATATGTGTGGATCTAATAAAGAACATATAATGGTGTTTACGATCATTCTTAAAAGGTTTCAGGACTTGTATTGCATCGTAATGCCATATCTTGAGTTATGAAGTATTACATGTGGTCTGGAATGCTCCGTTTCCTACAGTTAGTCAAGTATCTTATTTTGCGGATGTATAGAATGATATAATACTTCTTTTGTAAGGTGTATTAATGATGTTAAGATCATGTATGATTGAATTCTTGGTCCGTATAGAGTTTTTGGCTTCTCCTCGATAGTATGAAGATAGACAGTTAGCAGTCCTGAGTAGTTTGAGCCAACTGGTTAAGTACTTGATTTATGAAGAGGATCCTAATTAGTTTCCTTAACTTTGGAAGGCATGTAAAGATGTGTCTTGATCCCCTTCATGAAGTCCTAAGGTCCACAACAAGTTTTTCCTATCATATTGTATGTATTGATGCCGACTTGTGAAGAGTTACACGTTTCATCCAATGTTGATTATGGTGCTGACCTAATCAATGTTTTGAAGTGTTGTGGAGGATATTTATAGAAGATCAAGTTCATTTTTAGAAAAGAGATGGAAGTGCAAAGATATGCAGAGAATAATACAAGATATGAATTGTGCAGAATTAGTTTGAAGGCATGTGTTGAGCAGAAATACATGATTGCATTAAACCAGCATAAACCAGATGTTATCTTTACAATAGTCCATATAGTTACTATCTTTGTAAATCCTATTGCAGTGAGCACAATACTTAGGGAGTAGTAACTTTCTTAGGTTGTAGCCCTAAATCAAAGTTGTAATTGTTGTAAGCACAAATACAGGGAGTTATAGCTTCCTTAGGTTGTAGCCCTAAAAGAAAGTTGTAATAAGCATAATATATTGTGAGCTAATCCTCACCATGGTTTTTCCCTATTTTAGGGATTTCCACATAAAAATACTGGTGTTATGTGTCTTGCATGATTTCCTTTCTATTCTCTAAGTTATTTAATTTTATTGGTAAATAACTGGTTAAATTTTAGTGTATGTTGATTCACCCACCCCTCTCAGCACTTCATTGTGTTTAGCACCTCCTACCTTGACTACATCAAATGATATTAGAGCTAGTTGAGAATTTGTGGGAAGATAGAATGTGTTGGAGGAGTGTGTTGAACTCTAAAGTGCAGTAAGTGCCACCGCAGAAGGAGAGTAACCACCACAAACAAAGAAGAATCACTATAGAAGGAAGATCAGAGGAAGAGGTAAGCTTTTCACATTAAATTGTTTGTTTCATTTGTTTCAATAGGGAAGATTGGGAAAAGAGTGAAGAAATAAAATGAAAACCTAATGTGGAAGAAGGATATTCTAGAAGAAGAATTGTGTGAAATCAAAAGATATAACTCAGAATTGATGGAGAAGATAAGGGAACTAGGAGAAGACAAATATGATGCTCTTGAAGAAGAATTGGAAAATGTCAAAGGGAGAAATGTAGAATTAGAAGAAGAGTTGAATTTGTTGGAGTATGTCAAGAAGAGTTTTGAAGAATTGGAAGAAGGATTCAAATTGTTTGATAAGATTGAAAAGAGGAAAAAAGATCTAGAGGAAACTTTGGAGAAGTTGAAAGAGGAAAATAGTTTACAAAAGAGTGAAATATCTAGATTGAAAGAATGGGTTAATTAGCTATATCAGTCAATTGTTGCATGCAGGGACTAAAATGAATGTCTAAGATCTAAACTTGAGCTTTGTAATGTTTCTTGTAATACTAAGTTTTTGTGTGATACCACAAAAGCTTCTTTAGACAAGGAGGGTGATGTTGAACGTAACAATGTAACTGAATCTACAATTGTTGGTGATGATGCTGAAAAAGAGAGTTCTCAAAATAATGTTGGTTATAAAATCATGAAAAGAATGGGATATGAAGGAGAAATATTGGGAAAACATCAAAAAAGGAATTAGAGACCCTATTGAGCCAATGTTGAGACCAAGAAATGTAGGCCTTAGATATATCAAAGGAAATAAAGAGGATATCACCGGTTCAAACAAATCAGCTCAAGGAAGGAAAGGTATGCATTGTTCTTATTGTAATAGACATGGACATGGAAATGGGATATGTTAGGATCTATACGCTTGTAAAATCTATGGATTAAGGAATCACTCTGAAAAGATGTGTTGGAATAAAATGCAGAGGAAAGAGTCTACATGACAGATTGTATACAGAAGGATTATGGATGGATTGATGGATTAAAAT
The DNA here is from genome assembly GCA_027924645.1 of Cunninghamia lanceolata. Lineage (NCBI taxonomy): Eukaryota > Viridiplantae > Streptophyta > Pinopsida > Cupressales > Cupressaceae > Cunninghamia > Cunninghamia lanceolata. Next base: position 8,262,463 of record BSBN01000977.1, read on the forward strand.
GGAAATATGTTACTTGTATGTTCAAAAGGTTGTATAGGATGAAGTATTCATGTGTTGGAGAGAAAGGGGAACATGGATCAAGATGTAGAGGAGGAAGACCACATGTAGAGCAAAACAAGGAGAGTAACTCATAACACCAAGGGAGAGATGATAGATGTTTCTACCACAATAACAAAGGAAGTCATAATTCTTACTACCATGAGGAACACTGAACGGGTGAAAGAGGATTTGATAGGAACTCATTTAGAGGAACTTGTTTTCAAGTTTGGAGGAAAAAAACATTGAGCATTGAATGTCATCAAGGGACTATTGATGGGGGAGTGGTAAATAATGTAGAGATAATTTTTGCAAAATAAGAAGAACCTATTGAATCACCAAGTTCAACAGAGAAACCAGAAGAGGGTGAAACATTGATCTTAAGGAGAGTTGAGTTGTAGAATAAAACAATTGAGGAACCACTGCAAGGGAAAGTTTATGTAAATCAAGAGTGAGGGAACATGTGCAGAGCCTAATAAGTCAAAATGTGGTAGAGAAGGAACATGTGCAGAGCATAACCGGAAAGAAGTTCATACTACAGTGAAAGAAGGGATGACAAGAAATTCTACCGCAAGAGGAATGAAAGCAATAAATCACACAAGAGTAAAGGAAGTATGGGTAAAGAAATAGAGGAAAGTATAGGGGAAATAAATGGGGAGAAGGAACTGGAAGATTTTGATGTGTGAGGAATGAGTTGTAGCTAGAATTATAGGTTAGAAAGTACCGTAGAGAGAATTTAAGGATGCATTGACTACATTGAGAAAGTAAAATGATTTTTCCTAAGTGTTATAGGATGTTGAGGCTATTTGAATCATAGTTAATTGAAGTATTGGTCATGAGGAAGTCTATAGGTGTTACCAACAAAGTGCTAAACTATGAGGTAGTTGCAACCTTGTAGCTAGACCGTTGAACCTAGACCACTACAATTGAAGAATTAAGGCAACTTGCATAATAGACTTGTTCAAACCACCAACCATTGAGGCAGTCCAATGATATGTAAGAAGAGCACCAAACCTAGACCACCGCAAATGAAGAACTTGAGGTAGTCCACAAAGAAGATCTATACAAACTACAGACTGTGAGGCAGTATAGTGATTTGTGAACAGATCGTTGGACCTATAGAAGATGGAGGAAACTCATGAAGATGACTTGAAGAGATCACTGACTTGAGGCAACCTACAAGTTTTGTCAACAGAATGCCGACTATGAGGCAGTTGCAATCTTGTAGACAGATTGCCGAACTGAGCCAGTTGAAAGGATTTGGGAGTAGATCACATTCTCATTATTGCATGTGAATTACATGTTTGACAATGAACACATTCTCATTATTGCATTGTATGTTGACGATATGTTGTTGATTGGGAATGGTAAGAATATGCTTTCTAATTTTGAAGTCTCAGTTGTTAGCATAGTTTGAGATGAAAAATCTCAGGGCAGCCAGGTACATTCTGGGAATGGAAATCAAAAGAGACAGAGCTAACATAAAACTTTGGTTAAGCCAGAGTAAGTATGTGAAGATTGTGTTGGATAGGTTCAGCATGGCAGATTGTAGACCGTTGTGTGTTCCTATTTCATTGGGGACAAAGTTATCTGTTAATGATTGTCCAAAATCTCCTAGTGAGGTGGAGGACATAAGCAGAGTACCTTATGCTAGTGTTTTTGGTAGTTTGATGTATGCTATGGTCTGCACAAGACCAGACATTGCCCAAGCAGTGGGAGTCCTTAGTCGATTTATGGCTAATCCTGGATGGGTATTTTGGGATGCAGTTAAGTGAGTGTTTCGATATTTGAGGGGTACTTTCGAGTATTCCATAAGCTATCATGGTAATGCTATAGGACCTCTGCATTCAGTTTGTATTCGTAGATTTGTGGATTCTGATTGGGCAGGTGACATTGATAGCAGGAGATCCACCAGTGTCTATGTGTTCACTATGTTTGGTGCTGCAATTAGTTGGATGAGTAAGCGACAACCTGTGGTTTCTTTGTCCTCTAATGAAGCTGAGTATATGGCTGCAACTCATGCTTGTAAGGAAGCCATTTGGCTTAAGAGATTGTGTTCAGATATTGGTGTTGATGCAGGTCAGATTATGATTAGTTGTGATAGTCAGAGTGTGACTTGCCTTGCGAAGAATCCAACTTTCCATGCTAGAACAAAGCATATTGATGTACAGTGTCTCTTCGTGCAAGACATGGTAGAGGATGGGAAGATAAATTTGGAGAAGATAGATACTTTGAAGAATGTTACAGATGTATTGACAAAGCCAGTGGGCACAAAGAAGTTCAGATGGTGTTCGGAATCTATCAGCCTCTTGGCCTATAACAGTTAAATCCTGTTAATTCTATTAGCTCTTACAAGGTGTTTGACAAGTGTGAGAATGTTGGGAATTAAGGTGTCTCAACCTTGGTAATTCCTTGTATTTTACATTGTATTTATTTATTTATTGCCTATTGTATTAATTGGATGCAAATCCTATGTTGTCATATTGTGGGAGTTGGCACGATGATGTGTCATCCTACATGGCATATGACCACATGTAATTTTGTCCTCACATGAGGAGATAGGCATCCCACTTAGTGGTAAGAATATTTTTCCATGTGTCGGCATCTAGGATGTTGTGTAAGGGAATATTGACTGAAACGGTCATGACAGATTCCTATGACAAAGTTATGACATGTAAGAGTCAGAAATAGGAGATTCTATGATAGGTGAAGACATGTGTCGAAGAGCATCTTTGAAAAAGGCATCTTTGGGTACCCCAAGCTGGACTATGACATGTTGTAAGAGAATATGCTATTTATAGCCTGTGTATGACAGATTCTCTTACAGTTGTAAGTTATGATAGCTATGACAGATTCTATGACGGTTGTAAGAGTCGTAAGAGCATTTGTCATAGCCCATTTTGGAAATAGGTGACCTCCTTGGGATGGGGTGACTTGAGAAGTGTTAGGAGCATCCTACAGTGTTGGACAAGTGTCTATAGGCATGAGTTTTGGGCCATGAGGCCATGTTGGACACCCGTCCCAATGTGGAGCCATTTTTGCCTTGTATTTGCTATATAAACAGGTTCTTTGAGGAGGTGATGTATTACAGGTTTTACAGGTACTGCTATGCTACCGGATCATCTCTAGATACAAGTGTCGAAGACTCCTACAAGAGCATTGGCTCTGTGTTGTATTGTAACCTTCATTGTTTACATAATACATTTGAGCTATGTTTCAGAGTGTGGGGTTTTTCACCCATAAGGGTTTTCCCCATGTATATCTTATGTCTCTCGTCTTCTATCATACTTTCTTGTTTATGTGTTTGCTGCAATATCTCTATTAGTGGGTTTAACATAGCTGTAATAGTAAGGATAAAATTGAATTTGCACTCTCCTCCCCTCATTAGATTAGTGTAGGAAGCATTTTCCGCACACCTAGCTTCCTTTCACTCTAGAATCATTAGATAAATATGTGTGGATCTAATAAAGAACATATAATGGTGTTTAAGATCAGTCTTAAAAGGTTTTAGGACTTGTATTGCATCGTAATGCCATATCTTGAGTTATGAAGTATTACATGTGGTCTGGAATGCTCCGTTTCCTACAGTTAGTCAAGTATCTTGTTCCGCGGATGTATAGATTGATATGATACTTCTTCTGTAAGGTGTATTAATGATGTTAAGATCATGTATGATTGAATTCTTGGTCCGTATAGAGTTTTTGGCTTCTCCTTGATAGTATGAAGATAGACAATTAGCAGTCCTGAGTAGTTTGAGCCAACTGGTTAAGTACTTGATTTATGCAGAGGATCCTAATTAGTTTCCTTAACTTTGGAAGGCATGTAAAGATGTGTCTTGATCCCCTTCATGAAATCCTAAGGTCCACAACAAGTTTTTCCTATCATATTGTATGTATTGATGCTGACTTGTGAAGAGTTACACGTTTCATCCAATGTTGATTATGGTCCTGACCTCATCAATGTTTTGAAGTGTTGTGGAGGATATTTATAGAAGATCAAGTTCATTTTTGGAAAAGAGATGGAAGTGCAAAGATATGCAGAGAATAATACAAGATATGAAGTGTGCAGAATTAGTTTGAAGGCATGTGTTGAGCAGAAATACATGATTGCATTAAACTAACATAAACTAGATGTTATCTTTACAATAGTCCATATAGTTACTGTCTTTGTAAATCCTATTGTAGTGAGTAGAATACTTAGGGAGTAGTAACTTTCTTAGGTTGTAGCCCTAAATCAAAGTTGTAATTGTTGTAAGCACAAATACAGGGAGTTGTAGCTTCCTTAGGTTGTAGCCCTAAAAGAAAGTTGTAATAAGCATAATATATTGTGAGCTAATCCTCACCATGGTTTTTCCCTATTTTAGGGATTTCCACATAAAAATACTGGTGTTATGTGTCTTGCATGATTTCCTTTCTATTCTCTAAGTTATTCAATTTTATTGGTAAACAACTTGTTAAATTTTAGTGTATGTTGATTCACCCACCCCTCTCAGCACTTCATTGTGTTTAGCACCTCCTACCTTGACTACGTCAAGTGGTATTAGAGCTGGTTGAGAATCTGTGGGAAGATAGAACATGTTGGAGGAGTGTGTTGAACTCTAAAGTGCAGGAAGTGCCACCACAGAAGGAGAGTAACCACCACAAACAAAGAAGAATCACTATAGAAGGAAGATCAGAGGAAGAGGTAAGCTTTTCACATTAAATTGTTTGTTTCATTTGTTTCAATAGGGAAGATTGGGAAAAGAGTGAAGAAATAAAATGAAAACCTAATGTGGAAGAAGGATATTCTAGAAGAAGAATTGTGTGAAATCAAAAGATATAACTCAGAATTGATGGAGAAGATAAGGGAACTAGGAGAAGACAAATATGATGCTCTTGAAGAAGAATTGGAAAATGTCAAAGGGAGAAATGTAGAATTAGAAGAAGAGTTGAATTTGTTGGAGTATGTCAAGAAGAGTTTTGAAGAATTGGAAGAAGGATTCAAATTGTTTGATAAGATTGAAAAGAGGAAAAAAGATCTAGAGGAAAATTTGGAGAAGTTTAAAGAGAAAAATAGTTTACAATAGAGTGAAATATCCGGATTGAAAGAATGGGTTAATTAGCTAGATCAGTCACTTGTTGCATGCAGGGACTAAAATGAATGTCTAAGATCTAAACTTGAGCTTTGTAATGTTTCTTGTAATACTAAGTTTTTATGTGATACCACAAAAGCTTCTTTAGACAAGGAGGGTGATGTTGAACGTAACAATGTAACTAAATCTGCAATTATTGGTGATGATGCTGAAAAAGAGAGTTCTCAAAATAATGTTGGTTATAAAATCATGAAAAGAATGGGATATGAAGGAGAAATATTGGGAAATATCAAAAAAGGAATTAGAGACCCTATTGAGCCAATATTGAGACCAAGATATGTAGGCCTTGGATATATCAAAGGAAATAAAGAGGATATCACCGATTCAAACAAATCAGCTCAAGGAAGGAAAGGTATGCATTGTTTTTATTGTAATAGACATGGACATGGAAATGGGTTATGTTAGGATCTATACGCTTGTAAAATATATGGATTAAGGAATCACTCTGAAAAGATGTGTTGGAATAAAATGCAGAGGAGAGAGTCTACATGACAGATTGTATACAGAAGGATTATGGATGGATTGATGGATTAAAATGGAAATATGTTACTTGTATGTTCAAAAGGTTGTATAGGCTGAAGTATTCATGTGTTGGAGAGAAAGGGGAACATGGATCAAGATGTAGAGGAGGAAGACCACATGTAGAGAAAAACAAGGAGAGTACCTCATAACACCAAGGGAGAGATGATAGAAGTTTCTACCACAATAATAGAGGAAGTCATAATTCTTACTACCATGAGGAATACTGAACGGGTGAAAGAGGATTTGATAGGAAGTCATTTACAGGAACTTGTTTTCAAGTTTGGAGAAAAAAACTTTGAGCATTGAATGTCATCAAGGGACTATTGATGGGGGAGTGGTAAATAATGTAGAGATAATTTATGCAAAATAAGAAGAACCTATTGAATCACCAAGTTCAACAGAGAAACCAGAAGAGGGTGAAACATTGATCTTAAGGAGAGTTGAGTTGTAGAATAAAACAATTGAGGAACCACTGCAAGGGAAAGTTTATGTAAATCAAGAGTGAGGGAACATGTGCAAAGCCTAATAAGTCAAAATGTGGTAGAGAAGGAACATGTGCAGAGCATAACTAGAAAGAAGTTCATACTGCAGTGAAATAAGGGATGACAAGAAATTCTACCACAAGAGGAATGAAAGCAATAAATCACACCAGAGTAAAGGAAGTATGGATAAAGAAATAGAGGAAAGTATAGGGGAAATAAATGGGGAGAAGGAACTGGAAGATTTTGATGTGTGAGGAATGAGTTGTAGCTAAAATCATAGGTTAGAAAGTACCGCAGAGAGAATTTAAGGATGCATTGACTACATTGAGAAAGTAAAATGATTTTTCCTAAGTGTTATAGGATGTTGAGGCTATTTGAATCATGGTTAATTGAAGTATTGGTCATGAGGAAGTCTATAGGTGTTACCAACAAAGTGCTAAACTATGAGGCAGTTGCAACCTTGTAACTAGACTGTTGAACCTAGACCACTACAATTGAAGAATGAAGGCAACTTGCATAATAGACTTGCTCAAACTACAAACCATTGAGGCAGTCCAATGATATGTAAGAAGAGCACCAAACCTAGACCGCCGCAAATGAAGAACTTGAGGTAGCCCACAAAGAAGATCTATACAGATTACGGACTGTGAGGCAGTATAGTGATTTGTGAATAGATCATTGGACCTATAGAAGATGGAGGAAAATCTCGAAGATGAATTGAATAGATCACTGACTTGAGGCAATCTACAAGTTTTGTCAACAGAATGCTGACTATGAGGCAGCTTCAATCTTGTAGACAGATCACCGAACCGAGCTAGTTGCAAGGATTTGGGAGTAGATCACCAAATTTATCAATTTGACGAGTCTGATGTAGGGGTATCACTTTTCATCTAACCCTAAGAGTCTGATGCAAGAGCATCTAGAAGTCATTCATTTGAACTGGGTCAGTCAGTGTTGAGTTCAAGGTACCAAAAAGTGACATTGGGGACTACCGCATTTTACCGTAGATGAGTGTGCGGTCACACAATTTGGGGAGTGTGTAGAACAAGGTAGAAGGCATGATATTCCTAGGTTTTTGAAGTTAATGATCACCACAAAAAATATCTTTGAATGTTTGAGTTAAGATTGTGTAACTGGTTGTTAGAGACAGAATTGGAAGCCACCACATTTCACCACAGTTAGCTTCCTGATCTTGTGGTTGGGATGATAACTAGAACTAGTCAGTAGGTATATTTGATCCAAGTTTTTAGAGGTTTGAGTTACTGGACAAATATCTAGGGACATCAGAGTGAAGACTGTGTTACTGGGCTATAGGCTAAATGATTATATATATGTTTGGGAGCTTGCACCAGTGAATTGGGAATGTATGCCAAGAACTAAGATTGTACCGAGGTAAATTTGGTCTGGTAGAGCTTATGTTATGAAGTACAGGGTGATATCTCATTCCTACATCACAGCATATGATTTGGGAGCCGACATGGGTTTGCAAGGCCAATTACACGTTTCATGTTACAGGTTACATTTAGGCCAACAAGGATGATGTTTAGAAGGCTTGCAGAGGATATATATGAAGGATAGAAGATTGTTTCAAAGGGGGTAGGTTGAAGGAGAGGACATAGTAAAGAGTAGAAGAAGATGCAGAGAAGAGAATAGAGGAAGGAGAAGACGACAGAGGGCATGAAAGACTGATGCAATGTTGTGTTTCTATAAATGTTTGTAAGCCTGGGCTGCAGCCTAGCACATGAAAATCACTAGAGGCATATGTAATGAGATTTAGAAATCTAATATAATGAGAAGTGATCTTTTGGTGGTTGGGTTTTTCCCTTTTAAGGTTTTCCCAAGATAAATCTTGTGTCATGTGATCACATTTTTCTCTTATCATTCTACTGTTATCTGTATGTTTCTATTGTGTCTTTCTTATGATCATGACGTTGGTTGTTTAAGGTTGCAAGGCTCGATAGTCCTTCATTGGACCCTCCTATGTTGACTATGTCAACATTACTATCCTATATCATAATCATACAAAGTTACAAATGTTGAAAGGAGACTATGCATTTCAAATCTTCAAGGCATACAAAGATGTATGTTTCTCTTCTAAAAAAAAATAGTTACAATGCAAAATATACTAGTAATCCTATTTACAATATAGACTCAATTATTTTATGGAAATCTAATGTGTCAAATCTAAAATGGGTAAAATCACATGAACCCATCAACAATGAGGGTGTTTAAAAGATAATAAGAAATTAAACATCATATCTTCAAAATAAAGTTCCCATCCATAAATTAGTTTAAACCTGCAACACAAATATCCACAAAGGCTCTCATGACCATAATCTAAAATTGGCTTAAAGGTCTACCTCAATGCTTCAACCATGTTAAGTGAAGCCTTGATCCAATTTCTTCATCTTCTCCAAGATCCTAAGATTTCCTCTCATCTTTCCTCTTCTAAAACCCTTGTTCTTCAAAATAGAAAATTTCTCAATGCTTCAACCAAGTTAGGTGAATCCTTGATCCAAATTCTTCAACCTCTCCAAGCTCCCAAGATTTTCCTCTCATCTATCCTCTTCCAAAAACTCTTGTTCATCAAAATTGAAAATTTCCATAATGGAAAGTCCAACCGCACACAAAAGGTTCAAGAAGAGATTAAATAAAAGACAAATGTCTAGATACAATGAATCTAGGCTTAAGTTTGACTTTGTAATTCAAATCAAATTTTATCTCCAACAACTCTTCACTTACCTTCCAAGGTACTTTTCTAGGATCTAGACACTTCCAAAACACTTTTTAAAAATTAAAATATGGGCCCCACTCATAGGTTATCATTATAGGTGTTTAATTTTACATAAATAATAAAGAAAACAATACTTTATGACTCCAAAATCTCCCTCTTAAAATTCAAACCCAAAATTTGGCATTTAAGGGAATTTGACCACCCCACATTAGATAATAAAATGAAATTAGAAAATTTGTTAACACAATCACACTCACAACAATTCACAACAATTTTATACAAAAAACCTTAATGCTCTCTTAGGATAAGGCCTAGGTACATGGGGAAAACACAATAGTTGTTTCTTGGAGAACCTCCACAATTTTTCTATTGGTCATGGAGTTTAACCTATGCCCTTGCACACAGATGTTAATATATTCAAGATAATAACTAAAGAAAAGTTCATAATTAAACTAATATATGTGTCATAAATATTTCATAATTAAAAATATTATTGTAATTAAATGAAAATCAAATAACAAGTTTATTTCATCATATTAATAGAAAATCACATAAACAAATAGCATTTAATCAAATACAATTTAGATCTATCATTCACAATTATGTTCATTCTAAAATGAATCCATAGAGACAACTAATTATAATTTGTAACTCTAATCTAACAAATATTATTAAGGCCATAAATAATCAACCAATTCATGTTCACAACCAGTAATCAAATACTATTCTAAATATAATATTAGTGTCTAAACTATCTATGATCAAAATAAGGAAAAAATACATATATACAAGAGTTTTATACAAACATGTCCACTAAAATAAGATGAGAAAAAGATGGAAGGGAGTGGGCCTCACACTTAGTGTTGACCCCTGGTTGGCATTGTGATGGGGAGCCTCAGTCGGTAAGACATCCACCATCTGCAAACTCTTTTTTTGATCTCCCGATATGCTGATATACCAATTTAGTATATGCTTGGCATGACTTACTATTACTGGTGGCAATACCTTGATTCACCGTTACGACCGGTCACCATTTGTATCCGACGAAAGATACATTCTCCACATACATTCCCAGCATGCTTTTGCGATATGCATTCGCAATATACATTTGAAACTTATGCCGATGCTAGTGTCTTCAGTGGGACTCTTGATATCGGCGAATGCTTACACACTTAGGCTGATGTGCCGATGGACCAACTGCTCTTTGGTGTGATGACTAGCTTTAGCCAAACCCTAAGATCTCTTGCCACCAGCCGATTCCTCCCGATGGATCTCCTGTCAATGGCTCGATCCTCTCTTCGGCCAGACCACCCTCATCACTCTGAGTGAGGAATGCTTTTCCGATGGCCTCTGTCTCACCGATAACAACTCCTCTGATCAAACCCTAGAACATGGAGATGCTAGGCAATCTACTATGCACCTCGCACTGTCCAAATCCTCTGCGCCGCAAAATGATGAAACAAAATAGAAAATGAAAACAAATGTTTATACAACGAAGCCATTCCACTGATTTTGACAGAAATCTTATCAATGGAATGCTTCACATTGCCATATCGCAACAACAGAAAGCACAGGAGAATGGAAATCTATAGCTAAACAATTTGTAATTATAGGAAACATAAATCAAACTGACGGAATAGAATAATCTTTATTTCTCCTTAGAACAATACACAGTCACATTCAATCTCCTCTTCGATCTGATTACAATCTCTAATCTATATGCATTTGATTCATTTCTCTGGGGTTTATAAGCTTTCCCTGAGGAACACCAACCCATTCCAAGTGGCTGGGAGACTGATTCCAAGCAGCTGGGAAACAACCGTCTCAACAGCCTCCAACTACCTTACTGCCCTATTTTTGGCATTATGCGGTTACAACTTGACAAATGTGCCCTCAGTCCCTTGGGACTTACAAAATGAACCTAAATACAAACTGAAATGACATGCATTGGTTGAATAGACCTTATTACAACACAAACATGATGTTCTACACAAAACATAAATCAAATGCCTCACGGAGGCCACCTTGTGTTAGGTGCTCCTGCACCATACACCCCACCTAGAAAAGAACTCATGTCCCATGAGTTGTGTCTGTGTCTTGCACCACCATTATCCATTGCTGAATCATGCCTTCCCCATGATCTTTGGACTGCAACTTGCTTCCATGGAATCAAAAATTCATGCCTAGCATTGTAGGCTCTACTCACACCTTGCCATGAGTGAGTGCTTGCAATCAAACCTAGACTTTGTTCACCATTCTTCCTTATTGTCATCTCTGCCTGAACACCTACATTCAAAAGCTTGTTTGATGCTTCTTGTACTGCTGCTATGGTAGAATATGATTGTCCTTCAACTCTTGTTGGCTCTAGAGGACAAACAATGGTTCCTACTATGATAGCAGCTTCTTCTTTCCAATCAACTTGTGGCTTCTTGCAGACCTGCTCTTTGACCTTCATCTGATCCATTTCAGACATTACCATTGGATCTCCATCATTCAAAACTGAAATCACCTTCAAACTGTGATCTTTGGTAACCTCACTCCTTGAGGTATCCTCAACTTTCCTTGTCTCTTCTTCATTGATCTTCACAAACTCTTTCTTACCCACCAAAATAATCTTGGCTGCCTTCTTTGCTTCAGTATCCTCCTGTAATGGTGTCATCATAAAAGTCTTTCCATCCTTCTTGATGGTGTATGTGTTAGCATATCCATCATATAATGCTTTCCTATCAAATTGCCATGGTCTACCCAAAAGTAGGTGATAACACTCCATGGGGAAAATGTCACATAAAATTCTCTCCTTATATTATCCAATCTAGAAATCAACATATGCTTGTTCACTTACCAAAAGTGATTGACTATCTCTTACCCAAGATGCTCTATAAAGAGTTTGATGAGGAATCCTTTCTATGTTCAATTTATCCACCATTTCCCTAGACACCATATTATCTATTGAACCAGAATCTATGACTACCTTGCATATTTTACCTTTGCTTTTGCAATTGATCCTGAAAAGAGCTCTCCTTTGTGATGGTTCAGTCTTCACTGGTTCTTTGAGCAGTGTTCTCTTGAGCATCAGATTTTCTCCCACTTCTGATGTCAAATTTACTTCAAGCGATGTTACACTCCCTGCATCTTCTTGAGTCAATGTGGTTCTCCTCTCATTACCATGAGAAGTTGGGGCCTTCTCTGAACACTTATAAGTTGGGTGCCCTATCTGATTACAGTTATAACATCTCATGTTGGAGAATTTGGATCCTCTATCTGATCTATTTGTCCCACCTCTTTCATTTGGCCTTCTTCCTCGGTAGCTTCCTCTGCTACTTGAGTCTCCAACTTGCTCTTCTTGGCTAGACTCACCACTAGGCCTCTGGTTAGGACTTCTTCCTCTAAAATTTCTGTCACCTCTTCCTCTACTCTGCTGCTCACCCTTCCTCTTCAGCTTCTCTTCAGCTCTTAATGCTACTTGAAAGCATTTTTCCATAGTTTCAGGTGTAAATAGACTTATCTCATCTTGAATATCGATCCTCAGACCATTTAGGTACCTTGCTACCTTAGCTTTTTCATCCTCCATGTACCCACAATGAAGAGTATATTTGTGAAACTCCTCGGTGTAAGTAGCCACATCCATATATTTTTGCTTGAGGTTCTGCATTTTCTTGTAAATCTGCACCTCGTAGTCAGATGGAAGGAACTGGGACTTGATCTTCTCCAGCATTCTGCTCCATGAAGATATCATACTCTTCCCATTCTTTACCCTTTCTCCTTAGGTGTAATTCCACCATGTAAGTGCAGCACCTTTGAGTTTAGTTTTTGCAAACTTAACTCTCTTACTTTCAGGAACTTCCTTGTATTTGAAGTAGTTATTTAGAGCCTCAATCCATTCCATAACTTCGTCAGCATTCATCTTCCCACTGAACATGGGGACATCTATCCGAGCCTCCGAAGAGTCCTTACCAATAGCCTTAATGGCTTCTAGGAATTGTTTTTGTTCAATTGGTATCGTTGCCTCTTCTTGTTCCTCTTCTTGTTCCTCTTTCTCTTCTTCTTCATCTAAACCTTCTTCTATCTTCATTGCCTTCAATTTTGCTTGGAGTGCTTCCCTGACTCTAGTTTTGATCATCTCTTCCATCTCTTAAAATTTCTTGACCACTTCGGTGGTCATCCCCTTTAGAGGCATATTGCTAGCCTCTCCTTTGCTCTTTCTATCTGACATAAACATTCATAGACAATGCCAACACTTCTACAAATCCTCAATTTGACTACAACATAATGCTCAATCAGCTGTCCATCCTACACGCTGCTTCACAGACCCATTCCTCTTGTCCAACAACAGATCCTGGAGATGCACTACCACTCTCTCTCGTAGTGGCCTCACTCTACACCCTCTTTAAGCCAAACCTCTATTAGTGAATGGTCATGACAGACCTCATCATCATCTTCCCACACACTACAGGAATCCTATTCCTTCTCGCAACTAGATGGCATGGGCAACTCTTCATCTGCCTTCTCAGTGATAGAAATCAAAATACACAACACCTCCGCCCAGAGCTTTTACTAGCTCTGATACCAATATGATGGGGAGCCTCAGTCTATAAGACTTCCGCCATCGGTGAACTCTTTGTCTGATCTCCCGATATGCCAATATACCAATTCAGTATATGCTTGGCATGACTTGCTATTACTGGTGGCAATACCTTGATTCACCATTACGACCGGTCACCATTTGTATCCGACGAAAGATACATTCTCCACATACATTCCCAACATGCTTAAATGTGATATGCATTCACAATATACATTCAAAACTTATGTCGATGCTAGTGTCTTCGGCGGGACTCTTGTTGTTGGTTAACGCTTGCACACTTAGGTTGATGCACCGATGGACCAACTGCTCTTCAGTCTGATGAATGCCTTTGGCCAAACCCTAAGATCTCTTGCCGCCAGCCGATTCCTCCCGATGGATCTCCTATCAATGGCTCGATCCTCTCTTCGGCTAGACCACCCTCATCGCTCTAAGCAAGGAATGCTTTTCCAATGGCCTCTGTCTCACTGATAACAAATCATCTGATCAAACCCTAGCACATGGAGATGCTAGGTGATCTACTGTGCACCTCGCACTGTCCAGATCCTCTGCGCCGTAAAATGATGAAACAAAACAGAAAATGAAAATAAATATTTATACAACGAAGCCATTCCACTAATTTCGACAGAAATCTTATTAGTGGAATGCTTCACATTGCCATATCGCAACAACGAAAAGCATAGGAGAATGGAAATCTACATCTAAATAATTTGTGATTACAGGAAATGGAAATCAAACTGACGAAACAGAATAATCTTTATTTCTCCTTAGAACAATACACAGTCACATTTGATCTCCTCTTCGATCTAATTACAATCTCTAATCTATATGCATTTGATTCATTTCTCTGGAGTTTATAAGCTTGCCCTGAGGAACACTAACCCATTCCAAGCAGTTGGGAGACTAATTCCAAGTGGTTGGGAAACAACCGTCTCAACAGCCTTACTGCCCTATTTTTGGTATTATGCGGTTACAACTTGACAAATGTGCCCTCAGTCCCTTGGGACTTACAAAATGAACCTAAATACAAACTAAAATGACATGCATTGGTTGAATAGACCTTATTACAACACAAACATGATGTTCTAAACAAAACATAAATCAAATGCTTCACGGAGGCCACCTTGTGTTAGGTGATCCTGCACCACATTGGCAGTGTTGGCATAGATGTCAAACAGTTGGTATATTCAGTTTGTTTAGCTAGTTTGTGAGAAGTAGTTTCACTTACAGTTTCATGATGACATGCACAAGGTAAAGTGATTACATGAGTTTGTGGATAGTGGTACATGTCTTGTTGACAATAGCTCAGTTTAATATGTCTTCACTATTATATGTAATTGGCATTGTTCGTTGGACAGTGATGTTGGTTTGAAAAAGCAATATTGTATATCATGCTTTGATCATTATGTTGCTTTCTCAATGGTCCACAGCATAGATATTTCCTATGTCTTGATTGATTTTCAATTCACCTTGTCATGAGGCTCCTTGACACCATACGTTTTGTATTAAGAAGGTGGACTATGTTGGAAGACTTGTTGTGTTGAAGGTAATCAAAATATTATTAATGTTTTAAAAAAAAACAAATAAGAGAAGGTTTTAATAAAGTCATTAAGACTTTAAAGATTGGAAACCAACATTTGAGTTTTGTTGAGGTATCTTTAACAACTTGAAGGAACTTTAAGACATTGACATTACTGGCCCCATCTAGGGTTACCGGGTTGAAAGGTGAAAGATGTGAATGTGTATGAGTTTCATTTTTGCATTGTTTTGAGCTTAGGTTACAAAAATTGTTTAGGGTACTTGGCTTGATGTGAAAAAGCTCAATTCATTAATGTTTTAGCATTAGCAGTTGCAAATGGTTGTAGTCAGTTTCAATGGATAACAAACACTAGACTAGGGCAAAGAAATTTGTGTGTTTGGCAGTAGTAAAATGTGGTATTCTTCTTTCATTAAGTGCTCTGGGTTTTGTTGAGAATTTATTAAAGCTGCATTTAAGCTAGGTCATCTGAAACTAAAGTTCATTGTTGAGGTTTCTGTTAAGATAAAACATATTACACAAACTGTCACAAAATGTTAGTGACAGTTGGAAACAATTTTTGAACAATTTTTTTAAAGGTTACATTTGATAGTTGTAATGAGTGATAGATGACAACATTATGTGTGCTATTGAATGTTTATATAAATAGTGATTTATCACTGTTATTAGTTCGTTGCTTTTCACAGAGATATCATGTTGAGTTTATGAGCAGAATTCTGAAATGTTATTTTGAAAAACTATATGCAAAACACTGAAGTGTATATCTGATACATTTTGTGTTTTGAAGATTCCAATTTAATGAATCTTTAGGACATTTAATGTGTTAAGATGGAAAGTAGAAATGTTATGCAGTGAAACAGAGTAACCCTCTATAATTTGTTTATTCATGATTCAGAAAATGTTGTAAAAGATCTTGTCAGTGAGACAAGTGTGATCTTTGGCTAGTGAGGCTGTGTTTTTCCAGTGAGGCAGTTGTGTTTGCCGGTGAGGCATTTTGTAGCCAGTGAGGCATTCTGTAGCCAGTGAGGCTTTGCCAATGAGGTATTTTGATAAGCCAGTGAGGTATTTTATGAGTGCTTTTTCATCCCTATGAGGGTTTTCCACTCATGAAAAACAATGTTTTATGATTCTTTTGTGGATGCATTTTGGTCTTGTTGTTTCCTTTATTTACATTGCAACATTTGAGTTACATATTGTTTAAGAATCTAAAGGTTGGTTATCACATATAATTATATTCTTGAAACTGAACATTTATTGTTTTCAAAGAGTCTAAGTGTTTTGAAGAATCATTAAGTTGAAATTGATTATTGAAACATTGATTTATTCCCCCCCCCCTTTCAGTGTTTCCCATACTCCAACAAGTGGTATTAGAGCATACGTTCCCTATAAAAGTCTAACAGGCTTGGGTAGGTCTTAATAGTGGAGTACCATGGGAAAGTGTAGAAGAAATAGAGAAAAGAAAGATGCCAAGCAAAAGGTTGTACAACAAACCCCAGTTAAGTCTTGTAATGAGTTGCATGAGTCATCCCTGAATGTTGATACAAAGTGTGTTGAGAGTTTTGATAAAAAAGGAAGACTTCACTATGAGAGTTAGTGGACAAGAACTTGATGAAAAAGAAGATGATTTTGTTGTTGAGATTGATGATGAAGAAAGAGATCACTTTGTAGATATAGATGACTATGAATAGGACTATGATGAATAGGAGTGTGAAGTTGATTTAGAAGGTGAACTCTTGTGTGCTTTGAATACAATCAAGCAACTCAGTAAAGAAAATCAGAAATTAAAAGACTAACTTCAACAAGAAAAAGATTTCAAGGACAAGGTATGTTCAGATTTTGCAAAAGTTTCTTTAGAACTTGAAGAGTCAAATAAGCTAATTATCAGCCTAAAGACAGAAATAGAAGAAGCAAAAAGGATAGTTGATTTTACAAAATCTGATCATGAAGTCAAAACTAATGAATGCCTAAGATTAGAGTTAGACATAGTTTCTTTGAGAAAGGAACTAGAAGAAGCATCTACTAAGTTGCACAATAATCTACTATTTGAAAAGAATACTGATTGTTTGAATGACATATTGAGCAAACAAAGTCATCACAAAGACACTACAGGTCTAGGTTATGAAGAAGGACAATGCTCGAAAGCCAGAAGTACACCAAGGAAGAAGGTAGATTTGGTTCATCATGCTACTGCTCATGCAGATAAGATAGAAGATAAATATGTTAATGAAGGTAGAAGGACAAGTAGAACCTCAAGACCTCCACCTATCAGGAAATACCATTCAATAAGGTACAACTACTCTCATTTTCATGGTTATTTCTATTCTTGTCATGTTTATGGTCATAGAGCTAGAGATTGTAGAACAAGAAATTGTTGGATGAATAAAAGTCATAATCATGTGAGGAATGTCAAGAGAGGTCCATACAACATGCCTAGAAGAAATTATCCTTTCTTTGGTCTAGACAACAACATTATATGGTATAGGTGTAATGAGTTTGGACACAAAGCACAATGGTGTAATAAAAGTTTGATGAAGCCATCTAGGGACTACATGTTCAACCAAAAGCAAAAGAATACCTTGAGTAAGGAGAATAAAAAACCTATACAAGTATAGAGCAGAAAACATGATCCAGGAGATGAAAAACCAAAACTAATTCATGTTACTCAAAAGATATTATCCAATGCATAAAAAGAGATCTACAAACCTTATGGTTGAGAGTGCAGGTTTAGTAGATCTTTTGTTTTAGTACAGTATAGTTGAGTAGTATGTTGGAGACAACTTGGAAAACTTTGTCCTTATGTTTGTTGCAAAGGATTAGTTGCAAACCTAGAGCTTGTGTTACATATCTTCTCAGATTTTACCTCAGTTGCTGACCTTTATAAGTGTGCAGAACTTTGGAATGATGATAATGATTGTTGGTACAGGACAGTTAGTTGTTTGATGATTATGGATTAGTAATGTTATTTTAAATCTTGGTCAGTAAGGTTATTTAAAGGTTTCATGATTCTTGTTCATCATTGGGAAGAGTTGACAAAGAATTCATAGCTTCATGATTTGTTGTTGTCATGTAGAGGTTTGATGAGTATCTAGGGTATTGTGATGGCAATTTTGTTTAGCAGTCTTGGTGTTGTCAGGAGTCATGGATGTATGTTCAAAGTGTTACAGTGCTTAGAAAATCACATAAAACTCTTTTCAAAATGTCCCATGGAGATGTGGTTCAAGTATGTTGCTATGGTGTTTAGACAGTTAAGTTAAGCAAGTTGCTCTTGGACAAGTACAATGTTCTAGTTGGTCTTGATTTGAACACTTCATGAAATGTTTGTCTTATCTTGAATGGTGGATGTTCATGTACTTGTTGTGATATGTTGTAGTTGCTAGTGCCCTAATAAACTTGTTTTCAAATGATGAAGAAGAGATAGGGGTGTATGTTCATGTTATGATACTCTGAATTCATCATTCATTCATGGAGACAGGTTGTTAATACATTATGGGAGTAGTAAAACTGTGGTAAAATGCATGACAATACTCTTGATAATCATCTTTGAGGTCAGTGTTCTACCTTTCTTGAATGTTAGTGCAGTGTTGGAGGAATATTATCATTAATGTTATCTCTTTGAGAAAACCTTTAGTGTGAGGTATGGTTGGTGTATAGCAGTAGCATGGTTGCTATAGTATGATTGATACAAAGATATTTGGTAAACTTATGATTCATTGTAGACCTCTTGGTATATTTCTAGTAGACCTTTTGTTGCAGACAGAACTCCTGTCACAAACCATTGTTGACCCCTGCTGGTGCAAGTTGCAGAGTGGCATGGTGCAGAATTTATCAGACTATGAAATGTGTTGCATGGATAATATATAGTGTTGAAATGCATGTAAAAGGTTTTATTTTGATATGATCATTGCTTCTAAAGGAAATAGTCATTTGTAAGTAACAATGTAGTATCTTCATGTGATATAAAACAACACAAGAGGAGTTCATTGGTATGGTAGAGTGTAGTGTCTTTGTTGACTAGATTGTTCCTTGGCTTAACTAGTATTGCTATGACATCCAATTCAAGTTAATATCCAATGTTGTAAGTTCCCTGATAGACATGACTACAAGATATAAGTTTTTGCCACAATGATGTGTTTTGTAATGATTTTGTGATAGTGATTTTCACGTAGTATATGTGGTAATCTTGATTACAATGATCAATTCAATGATGGGAGTGTCAAAAGCCAGAGATAGTCATATTGTCTTAACAGACAGATATGATGTTAGGATCTATAATATGTAATTTGGCATACTATGCATAAGTTTTTTTTTATGCTAAAGTGATATGATCAAGACAGTGTTCTTTAAGGATAGCACTAGAGTGTTTGTCATGTGCATAGTGATCTTTATTTGACTCGGAGACTTGGACCTTTGTAGAGCAGTGACATGTCCTATAGTTGCAGTGATTTTCATTGTCTTTCTTGACACAGTGCTCTTCATGTTTTTTTTTTTTTTTTCTGGCTGTCTTGAGAGCAACCAATGATACATGAAACAATCCTTAAGGCTTTTGATGTTGATAGTAAGTTCGTAACATTGACTCCATACCTTTTCTTATTAGAACCATTTGATTATATTGACAGAGGAAGTAGACGTTGACAGGTTAATGTATCTTCATGTTTTCATGATGTTATTGAACATATTCATGATGTTTGTGGAGTTACATTTTAGGATAGTGTCTTTGGTGTTAACAATGTTGGTGCAGTACACTTTGTTGTTGTAATGGTGTTCTTTGTGGTGTTATCATTGACAGGGGCAGTTTGAGTGTATCCTGAATCCTAAGGACAAGTGATCGTGCTATGCTTTACATGGTTTCATGATGGTGTTAGTTTTACTTTGATAGTGCTTAGTTGTATTGGTACAGTTTATGGTACTCACATTCATGATATTACAAGTACACCAAAGAACTATGAATCTTTCTCATTATTATTGCAAGTGATGGTATCTTTCAATGGAGTTATAGGAAAGGGGGAGCTAGCCCCTTGTTATTGAATGACAAAAAGGAGAAAGTTTGTTGTATATCAAAGGAGGAAGACTAGATAAAGAACAACACTAGATAATATTTTTACAAATCCATTAATAAAAGAAGTGAACTGAAAGCCTAAGGGATAGGCTTGGTGTTCTCTCCCTTAGTTCTCTTAAATACATCACTTTTGGCCATGGTTTCATGGGGAGCTTCTAAACCTACTTTTTATCCCTGATGTTTTCATGTTGTTCATACATTATGTATGCATTTTTTGTTGGTATGCTCACTGTGTATATATGATGCATTAATGTGGCAAGTGGTGAACAAGCTTCACTTATTATTTTAGTTTGTGATCTCTTTTCATGTTATTGCACGATGGATTTACAGTGACAGTTGGCATGGCAGTGTTTGGTGATTTGTGGTTTGACAGTATTCTATAGGCATTATATCAGTGATTTGACAAATTTGGTATTCTCTCTTTGGTCTAACAGTTTGATGTTTCCTGTGATAGTCTTTATGAGGAGTATGTATATTGATACTCTGGTATTTAATATATGTTCATAGCTAGATGAGGACATTGGCAGCCTAATACAATTGATATTCTTTCATTTGTGATGGTTCTTGGCACTATAGTTGGTAACAATGATCTTCTCTTTCAATTTTACTATCCCTCACCTTTGGCATTGTTGTCAAAAGGGGGAGACGTATGATTCAATACAAGTACAGTCATGGGAGATGTATGATGCAATACAAGTACAGTCATTTACGTGGTGAGATGTATGATGTAGTACAAGTATAGTCATGGGAAATGTATGATGCAGTACAAGTACAGTCATTTCATTCTACTAGTATATGATACATGTTATTTTTCATTTGCGGGTTGTACTATTCATAAACTGTACTAACTATGCTTTATTGGATAGTGGACATCGTACTTTGTCTAGTTGAATCACTCATGGTGATGTTGAATGACCTTCATGATGGGTTAGAATCTTAGGGCAGTTTGGTTTATTTGTTTAATCAATATTGATATATAGGTTGTTTGACATCAATGCCAAAGGGGGAGTTTGTTGACCCTTGGTTGGCATTGGCAGTGTTGGCATAGATGTCAAACAGTTGGTCTATTTAGTTTGTGAGAAGCAGTTTCACTTACAGTTTCATGATGACATGCACAAGGTAAAGTGATTACATGAGTTTGTGGATAGTGGTAAATGTCTTGTTGATAGCAGCTCAGTTTAATGTCTTCACTATATGTAATTGGCATTGTTTGTTGGACAATGATGTTGGTTTGAAAAAAACAAAATTGTATATCATGCTTTGATCATTATGTTGCTTTCTCCATGGTCCATAGAATAGATATTTTGTAGTACCCCTCCATTCTCACCTTATTTGTGCATGTGGTCAGGCTAAGGAGCTGCATGTGGTTAGGCTAAGGAGCATGAAGATGAAGGTAAAATACTTGAAATACTTAGGGTATGATAGACATGTTGATGGTAGGCTCACTGTTATGATACTCATTGATGTTTACTATGATGACACTGTTGATACTTTATAATTAGTACATTATGCTTATGTTGTGATCAGTTATGGGTTAATTGATTATGTATATTAGTTTTACTATGTGATTTATGTGACTATCTGACTATGTGTTATCTAGCTGTTTAGTTACTAATGAACTTGTTTGATGTGGATATTGTGACGTGTTTTGTGAAGGAACAGTGTAGTATTACTCATAATGAGTACCCTACTATGCTGCGATTCCCTATCACTATGTTCCTGTTTGGATGATTATATATATGTTTGTATTTGACACTTTTGTTTGTTGCAGGTTGCAGGTACTAGGCATCGACTCCACCTGAATTGGTAGGTCTAAGTGTGCCTTCATACCAATAGAAGTTGTGGAATGGAGATGACATGAGGTCCCTTAGTTGACATCATCCTCGATGAGGATGAGTTCTTAGTCCTGAGTTTCATCAATTTGGTTGATTGGTGTATGACTGTGAGTCTCTATTATTCTTTGGTATGCTGTTGTTGGAAATGACTGGTGTGTAGTCCTTGAGTAGATTAGTGTGGTCTATTGTTCATTTAATAGAAATTATTAATCTATTTTGTTAAATAAATAATATTAATTTTTTAGGTATATTAAGTATTTGTTAGAAATTAAATTAATAAAATAGCTAATAATAATAATAATAAATAAATTGAAAAAGACTCTAAGATTGAGATGATGGAGCGTGTGCATGGGAGCTCTGTGTAGTCCCACGACCTATAGCAGGTCGCAGTCTACATATGTTTGTTCTCTGTTGCATGTATTTTTTCTTTGTAGATCGGGCTCTGTGGGGTTGTTTTCAACAAGGGGTGGGGTTTTTTAGCTTTCGAGGGTTTTTTTTCTTGAGTGTGTGTGTTGTTCGGTGCAGGTGTGGGGTGCGAGGGCTTGAGGGGATTTTCTAATGGCAAGGTATGTGCCTTTGGGTGAGACATCAGGGGATGTTGCTATGGTAGAGGTTGGTGACGGGTTTCCTCACCCATCCCCGCCTAATGTTGGGGTTTTTAGCACTAGTGCTTTGAAATTGCACAAGATAAACAGATGCTTGGAAAGAGCTCAAGTTCGTCCAAAGCTGGTGATTCAAATAGAGGCGGTAGCTAAGGACCTGGAGTATTATAGAAAACATGTTTTAATCTACAAATTTATGGGATTGAGGGTTTCGATGCCTTTTCTGGAACCCTGGATTCGCAAGTCATGGAATCTGGAAGGTGATTTTGAAATCTTGCTAGCTGCGAATAACTTCTTTCTGGTTGTTTTTTCATGTATCTCCGATCGTAACAAGGTTTTTGAGGGAGGGTCCTACTTTTATAATCAAGTTGGCCTTTTCATGAAGCCTTGGCATGCAGGCTTTAACTCAATGAAGGAGCTACCCTCAAAGGTGCCAGTGTGGGTTCACTTTCCTCGGTTGCCATTGGAATGTTGGAGACAAGATATTCTGCAATCAATTGTGTTGCTGCTAGGGAAACCTATTGGCCTGTCTCAGGAAACTCTGGAGAAGCAAATTTTTTCCTATGCATGAGTCTGTGTGGAGATTAATCTAAGCCAGCCTCTACCATATTCTATTGATCTAACTATTGGGTCTAGCTCCTGGACTCAATAGTTAGACTATGAGACTTTACCTTTTAGGTGCTGGCTGTGCCATGAGTATGGCCATCTTGAAAGGAGGTGCCCTCATGCCTCAGGTGCTGGTGGTTCAAATAATGTGAAGGCTCTGTCTAATCCAAGGGTGGAAAAGGGTAAAGCACCCATGCAGGGGGTGGTATCGGATAAAGATGGCTTTGTGCTAGTTAAGGCACGAAACAAGAATCAGGGTCAGAAGAGGACTCTTCGGGATCGTCAAGAGGAGGAGACTTTTAACAAGTTTGAGGTTTTGGATGAATTAGTCCACGAGGAGGGGGTTTCTTCTAACATGCATGTTGAAGCTTCTCCTTTAGTTGACCATAATTCTGAGTCTTTTCCTGTCACTACCTCGGTCCTAGTTCCTATGGGGGCTTCTGGGGTGGTGATGGATTCAGTTGCTCCTCCCCCTGATGCTAGGCTTGGGGACTCTTGTGGTTTGGTGGAAACCCCCTACCTCTTCGGATGAAATGGTGATTTTAGCTAGTGGACTGAGTTTGGAAGACTCTGGTAAGAAAAAAGCCCTCTCTTCTTCTCCTACTCTGGGTCTACAACAAAAATCCCTGAAAAAGTGTGCTACTAATAAGCCCCTGAAGGTGGGGAGGAAGAAGGATCAAGAGAAAGTTAAGATGGCTGGAGAGACATTGGTGGAATCTAGGTCAATGAAGACATTGGATACTCACTTCTCTCACCCTTCGCGATGATTGTGTTATCATGGAATGTAAGGGGTATGAATAGCATCCCTAGACAAAAGGCTATTCGAGACTTGGTTAGTGCTCATTCTTTGGATGTGGTTTTCCTCTAGGAGACGAAGTTATCTGTGGATGGTATGATGCAGTGTGTTTCTAAGATTTGGAATAGAGGGTTTTTCCAGTGTGTGGGTGTGCAAGGTAGCTCAGGGGGTCTTGCTTGCCTCTGGGATCCTCGGCAAATTTTTCCTGTTTGGTGGATCTCTAGTAGATTTTCCATTTCTCTGGTTGCAATTAATTTGGAGACAAGGGAAAGAATTCTTCTTTCTAACATTTATGCTCTAACGAATGTCCCTGGTAAGACTCTCCTATGGTCTCATATCAATCTTCTGAGATTGTTGGATCCTTTCCTCCCCTGGATTATGGCAGGTGACTTTAATGCAATTGCCTCCCTTGAGGAGAAAAGGGGGGGTGTGCCTCGTTTGGACCCATCTTCTAATCTTCTAAGGGATAATTTGGCTCAGCTCTGGCTTGTGGATATCAAACCTTTGAATGGCATGTTTACTTGGAATAATAGGAGGCTTAGGGATGATGCCATTTTTGAATGGTTAGACAGGTTTCTTGTTTCCTATTTTTGGTTGGGTGACAAGTGGCTGTCAAGTTCTAAAATTTTAGATTGGCGACGATCAAACCATTGGCTAATCAAGTTCTCTACCCGTTTGGCTAGTGGTCCTAAGAAACAAACTTTTAGATTTCAGCTTATGTGGCTCAGGGATGAGAATCTTCTTGACTTGGTTTCTAGATGGTGGACTAAAGGACGACCTACTTTTGGTACAACTATGTACTTATTTGTGAAGAGGCTTCAATATGTGAAGTATAAATTGAAACAATGGAATAAGTATAAGTTTGGCAACATGTTTCAGTGGAAAAGGGTTGCCCACGAGTGCTTGGATTCTATTACCAAGAAACTTTGGGATCAGGGTCTAGATGTGAATTTAAGTAGGATTGAGGTTAGTGCGGTTAAAGACTTTGAGGAATGGGATCTTCGTGAGGAATTTTTTTGGAAACAGAAGGCTCGTGTTGATTGGCTTCAGGAAGGGGACATGAATACTTCCTTCTTTCATAAATCGGTGAAGACTCAAAGACAAGGTAACTTTATCTCTTCTCTCCACTCTCCTGAGGGTTATGTTCTTTCTTCCTCTTCGGGGATCTCTAGTGAGGTAGTTCATTTTTTCTCTGCTCTCTTTTTTGACGATACACTGCCTACTAATGAGGAGGAAGCTTCTATCCTAGTTTGTATTCCCTCTCTGGTGACTACAGATTCGAATACTTCTCTTCTTAAACCTATTTCTTTGAAGGAGTTGGAGGATGTGGTGTTTTAGTTGAAAAAAGGGAAGGCTCCTAGTCCTGATGGGTTCCTGGATGAGTTCTTTCAGGAATTTTGGGAAGTCATCAACCTTGATCTATTGGATGTGGTGCAGGAGTCTTTTAGGAATAAGCAAATGTTGTGAGCCATGAATGCCATGTTTCTTGCTCTTATCCCAAAATGCGAGGGTGCTGATTCTCTGGATCTTTTTCGACCAATTTCTTTGTGCAATGTGGTGTATAAAATCATTACAAAGCTAATTGCTTAACATTTGAAGCCATGTCTAGATAAGTCGATCTTGGAGGAACAAGGGGGCTTTGTTACAGGTAGACAAATTTTAGACGGAGTAGTTATTGCGGCTGAGACTATTCACTCTATGGCCTCTTCTAAGGAAAAGGCTATGTTTATAAAGTTGGACATGGCTAAAGCTTATGACAGAGTTAACTGGGGATTTTTGATCAAAATCCTCAGAGCATTCAGGTTCAGTTGTGAGTGGATTGATTGGGTCATGAGCTGTGTGAGGACTTCCTCATTTTCTGTTCTCATAAATGGGGAGTCTTCAGATTTGTTTGGTGCTTCTAGAGGTCTTTGACAGGGGGACCCCTTATCCCCATATTTGTTCATCTTGATAGCTGAATGCTTGGGTAGATTCATTAAGTCCCATGTTATGGATGGGCTCTTTCAAGGATGGAAATAGAGCAATTCTCTTCCTCCTCAAACTCATCTTCAGTTTGTGGATGATACGTCTTTGATGGATGTTGCTAAGGTGGTTGAAGCAGTTGCTTTGCGTTAGATTTTGGATTGTTACCTAGCTACCTCAGGTCAAAGCATTAATGAAAGTAAGTCTTGCATTTATTTCTTTAATACCCCCAGGCTTATTCAACAGCGTATTGCTAGGATCTTAAGGTTTCAGGTGGGGAAACTTCCCTTTATATACCTTGGCATCCCTCTGGAAGTGTGCCCACTTCCTAGGTGTTTTTGGCAGGATGTGATGGATAAATTTCATGGGCTGGTTTGTCACTGGACCTATAGATGGTTATCTACGGCTGGAAGAGTTACTCTATTGAAGTCTATGGTGCAGCCCCTTCCTTTATACAGGTGCTTTGTGTTGACTACTCCCTCAAGTTTCATCAAAGATTTGGAGGGCCTCTATCAGCAGTTTCTTTGGTCGGGTAATCTCCTTTCAAAGAAGTGGAGCTTAATTAAGTGGGAATTTGTTTGTCGGCCAAAGCAGGATGGTGGTCTAGGTTTGCGTAGGACAGATTGGAATGGATAGGCTTTGGCTTCTAAGCTATACTAGAGATGGTGTTCTTATCAGCATCAGTATTGGGCTAGGATCCTTACCTTCAAGTACCTTAGGGAGGTGGAGGGTGTTGAGGTGCCTCGTTTTAGTCTTTTAGGGAGAGGTTCTACGATTTGGGATACTCTCCAGAGGGGGGCTGTGCTAGTTAAACAAGGCCTGTTTTGGATCTGTAATAGAGGCTATGATGCTCTTTTGTGGCATGACTCTTGGGATGGATTCCCGTCTATCCTCTCCTCGCACCCTCACTTGGGGGATTTATGTAGAATTTTTGTTTAGGCTGGTTGGAGTAGAGTGGTGGATTTCAAAGCCCCTTAGGCTTTGGGGTAGACTATTGTTTACTAGTGGTAGGATATGCAGGAATGGCCCATGGGTGGATCTTTGGAGGATAGGAGGGAGTTGTCCTCCATTTTGGCTAATAGAGTCTGTTGTTCTCTTCCAGAGTGGGATGTGCTAGCTTGGGGTCTAGATCCAAAAGGGAAGTTCACTGTTGCTTCAGGGTATCATGTTTTGGACAGACAGACCTGGTGTAGTACTGAGGTTCCTTGGTGGAAAAATATTTGAAATAAATTCTCTTGGCCAAATGCAATTTATTTTCTTGGCTGGTGCTTTATGGCAAGTGTTTGACATGGGATAAACTCTGTAAGCATGGCTTCCAAGGTCCTTCATTATGTTTCTTATGCCTAAACGATGTTGAGACTGTTTCACATCTTTTCTTCGAGTGCCCTTTTGCTAGGACTCTTTGACATTTTTCGTGGGGGGCCTGGAGTTTGTAGTGCAGGCACCCTTCTTCTCTAGAGGAGTTTTGGTGGAACTTTAGGCCCATTCTAGTGAGGACTTCATTTCTACACATAGCTTGGCCAATTGGCCCTAGTCTGATTATATGGCGCATCTGGTTGGAGCGCAATCACAAGGTCTTTCTGGATAAGAAGTTACTAGTGGGTCAAGTTTGGTCTCACATTCTTGGGGCTTTGTAGGAGACCTTGTATGCTAAATGTGATCTGTTAGCCCCAGTGGATCTTGGTGATACTAGAGTGATTCGTAATCTAGGGATTCTTATTGGGGGTCCTGGAAGGCCCAAGATTGGGTGGAACAGGTGTTCTAGAAGGAAGGTTTCTAGGGAAGGGCATTGGCTCCCCCTCCCATTGGAGTCTTAAAAATCAATACTAATGGGTCTGAGAGGGGTAACCCTGGGCACACTGGCATTCGTGGTGTGGGCAGAGATAGTTCTGGGGTGGTTGTGTTTTTCTTCTCAGAATATAGAGGGTTGTGCTCTAATAATATTATGGAGGCCTTGGCTATTCTTTTGGCTTTGAAGAATGCATATGCCATTGGCTGGAATAAGATTATATGCAAGTCAGATTCTCAGCTGGTGATAGACTTGATAAATAGAAGGTAGTTTGATGATGTTAGTTGGCAGCTTGCGATGGTGGCTAAGCAAATCACCAGTCTTGGAGAATTATTTGATTTTATCACCTTCTCTCATATCCCTGGGGAATGGAATCAGGTGGCTGATGGGTTGGCCAAATGGGCTTCTAAGAAGAATGGGACCTGGCTGGTGGATGATTGGGACAGCTTACCTGGGGATCTTGCTCAAGATTTGGTGGATTTGGTCACAGAGGATGTGAGATGTTGCATGACCACTTCTTGATTTCTTGTTTCTTGTCTCTGGGCCCATTTGGGCCTCTTGTTGCTTTTATGCTTTGTATTGCTCTCTTTGATTAATAAAGTTTTTACCATCTTTCATTAAAAAATAATAATAATAAATAAATAAATTATAAATATTTAATATGATATTAAGTGAATAAATATTCTTTTGTGTAATTATTTAAGACATTATTTTATATTCTTGAATTGATATTATTTGGTGAGTTGTCGGATAAGTGAATAATAATTATTCAGATTGGAGAATTTGGTTGGAGGTGGTTATTGAATGCATTTAATTTTTGAGAAAGTGGGTTTCAGGAATATTGGTATGGAGAAATTATTGTCATTGACTATTTTTTATAGTGGGGATATTTGAAGGGGGTTTTATAGAAATTTTGGAGAGAGTTTTGCAGAGGAAGAAAGGGGGGAAGAAAGAAAATCAACAGGAAGAGAATTCTGAAGCTCAAGGACAAAATTTTGGGTATATCTTTTGAATGATTGAATAAATGTTATTTGTGATTGTTGTGTCTCTGTGTAGGAATATCTCTATCTCTCTTATGTGGTTTTAATCATCTTTGCATGCTTGTTAGCTTGAGTATTGTTCCTCAAATCAGTCATTTTCATGCCTGGTAGTTGACCTGTCTTCCTGCTGCCTACTATCTGTGGTCTTCCTGTATTTCTTTATCTGTGGCATTCATCTAAACATTTTGATCCTCCAAAATATGCCCTGCATAATTGAACAACAATAGTCTAACATATAGGATTCAATAAAAAAATGAAAAGTAGCTCTCTATAAGACATTCTATCTATCGATTTACGTGTTAAGTCTATGCTTGCATGTTTTGCATACATATCTACCTATTCATTAACAAGTGATGTAATAGCCATATACCATGCTGTGTATGTTGATCTTTTTCCTTGGAAACTAGATTCAATCCTATTTCATCTTGGCTCTAAGTAAATGTATTATGCACCCCATCGAAGCTTGTCGAACTTGAATGTTTTTCCTCAAGTCTGTGATCATTTTTCGACCTGCAAAATGTTTAAACCTTGTGTTAGATTATTTTCAACCTGCAAACTTGATCTTCTCTGGTCTATGTAAATCTATTGAATGGCCTGATATAAGAAATTCAAATCCTTCATGTTTTGATTTCCATTCTTATGGCGGCCTCAATGGCATTCCATGAAATCACACTTCTTTGAAGGTTTCTATCAAACAATTGCTTAATTGTTGTTTCTGCATATTTCTTGGAGGCATTTTTCCAAACAGTTAGCGTGGATACTGTATTTCATTTTTCTTTGAGGCATTGTGTTAAACAGTTAGTGTTGGTCGTGTTCATGCTTCCACATTCTGCAAACCAAACTATAATATCTTATAAAAATTCATCCCTATTATGCCTAAAGTTGATTCAAAATCCCATTCTAGCTTATGCATGCAAGATACTTGTGTGGATCTGGCTTTACACACCATTCATGGCGCATTGTCAAACAATTCCCATGCTGATTACATGAGGCCACACATCATTGAAGAAATTAGTTAAACAAATCACAATATCCTAAATCGTTTACAATTGATTGTATTTTTTTTAATCTCTAAAAGCTTTATCTAATCATTTTGTGCGACACATACCTAAGGCACGAATGTTGCATTCTGATGTCTACTTTTTGTGTCTGGTTGAACCTCCTGTAGCACCAATTATGTGGAGAACACTATGAAATCCAACTCTCTCAACCTGTAAACATTAAACATTAAACTTCTGCAATCATATTTTCTTTCCTTCTGAGGCAAGTTAGGATGCTAGCATGTGCCAAATCAAACCCTTTAATTCTTCAACAAATTCTTTTATTGAGATCTGCAAGCAACACATATATTGTAGCTGGAAAATGAATAAGATTTTATGATTTTATTTTCCCATAAACATAGGATTTTAACCTCTGCCAGAGAATTTAGTTAGCAAGTCTTGTAATTAGGAATTAGCTCATTTCAAGGTTTAATAAAATGAAATCATATTAGGAAGATTCTATTTTAACTCCTATCATAACTATTAGAATTTGTATTGCATCAATTTTACCATTTTTAATAATCTATTTATTTATTAGATTGTAATCAAGTTTATAATTAGAGAATATTTACTTAAATTATATGATATTTAATTGATATGTGTCTAAAAAAGATTGGTAAATTTGTAAAGTTCATAACTTAATTATTTAGTTAAGTTAATATACTTTGTCATAATATAAATATCAGATTGTTATGATATTATTTTAAATATTGATTTAAATTAGTTTTGAATTTAAATTATTATTATTCAAATTTATTTAACTTATAGATCATTCTTTCTTAGTCTTCTTTTGTGATTTTTCTTTTATATGTAAATTAGAAACTAAATCTTAATAGACTTCTTTAGAATCCTCTTTTATTTAGAAACTAAATCTTTTTATTCCTTTAGAATGTATCATTCTTCTTGAATTATTAAATAAGATTTTTTTTCTTGTTTATTTAAAGGTAAATATGAGTTTGCCTTGTAAATAAAGAAAGAAATTATCTTGGTATATATAAAGTATTTATCTTGTATTTATAGAAAGATTCTATATGGTAAATATAGAAAGAATATGATTTTATCTTGTATATTTAAGAATATTAGTAGTTTTATCTATTGTAAGAGAGTAGGATATGGAAAATAAATAAGGCTTCTTAATATATATTTGTCTTAGTCAAATTGATGTAAATTATCATATTATAAATATTGAATTGTTATTTTAGATCTAGTTATAGGGTGTGTATGATGACCTTAGTTAAGTCTTTAATTTTAGTATGAATTAGGATATTTTAAGTAGTGTGCATAGAGTTAGTCTATGAATTTAATTTATGATTGTTAAATGTCTCGATATCTTTGATATATTTTGGTGGAAGATAACATTTAGTTTAGATTTAGCAAGACTTGTCAAGTATATATATATATATATATATATATATATATATATATATATATATATATATATATATATATATATATATATATATATATATATATATATATATACTTGACAAGTCTTGCTAAATCTAAACTAAATGTTATCTTCCACCAAAATATATCAAAGATATCTAGACATTTAACAATCATAAAATATATATATATATATCTTGCTTTCTCTTCACCTTAAGGAACTTTGTGGTCATATAATGGAGTCTAATCTTATTTATGACTTAAATTAAAGATTGTGCTTAGTTATGAAATTGGGTGAGTAAGTGGAGGTTAGATTTGATATGATATAAAATGTTTAACATTTAACTCAAACACTTTCTAAAGATTTAAATGAATGATCAGTTTTAATCTACTTTATGATCCTTTATGTTTTGCTTATACAATTATTTTGAATAGAAATCACAAAGTTGTTTAGAATTTTAATAAGATCCACATCAGTGTAGAAAGTGGTTTAGTCTAATAACAAGTAGTATCTTGTTTGACTGAATTTTTTGTTATAGAATAATTGGTAACCCTTCAAGTTATTATTGTTTTGCATTGTTGGGATAGAGTTATCTTATGTTGATAGATAATTTATCATGCTTGGAATAGTGTTCCATTCTTTAAGACCATTATTAGTGCATCATATCATATGTTGCATTTGTGGTTTTGTTGTTGAATTATTGATCTTGGTTTAGGATGTACCTTGGAAAGTGAATGTGATGTGTGACCATAATGTTTTAATGATGTCAAGTGTTGTAGAAGTTGTTTCTAGAGGCCTAGGAGGGTGTGAATGTGAGTTGAATGAAATGCACTCTTGTAATTTTTTTCTCATGTTTCATGTTGGTATGATACATGTGCAAGATGGAGAATGCCTTGCTCAGTGTACTTATTCATGTGATTATGATGAGCATGCAAGATGGGAATGCCTTGATTGTCTAATGTGAAATGATGTATATTTTGAGATGTGATAGTTCATGCTTGGTTTATGTTTTGGACTTTAAGAATCTAGATGCAGTGAAGGGGGAGTGGCTTTCAATGTGGGGTCGATGCCCAAAGTGGCTGTCAGGTAACCCATTAGAAGTTGTTAATCTATTGATAACTTAATAATAAATTTAGAGGGTTGGGTAGTTTTCACACTAATTAAGATAATTGGATGTCTCACCCATGCGTGTAGTTCTCGTTCAGGCTAAGGATGGGATGAGAAGGCCTGGTTGGCAAAATCAACATCCTTGTCCTCACGAAAGGAATGTTGGTTCTACATGTGTCACACTATGGGGTCAGCCTCTAGTGAGAGACTGTCAGGGTAGCCATAGATGGGGGCCAGCATCTAGTGAGAGACTGTCAAGGTAACCCATGTCAAGGCCATGCGATGACACTCTTTCCTACTATAGCCTAGTATTCTCTGATTGTGTTCTCCCCATTTGTTGTATGATTGCCTCTAGAAGTGTTGTTTAAGTTAGTTGTGATTTTCATATTGACCCGTGTTGTATTGGAGTCATGCGTAGTCCTTGCACTTGTTATCCTACTATCTTCTTAACTGTTGTCATTGTGGGACCTCATTGTTATCTCCTAGCATGGGGGGTGGACCTCAGGGTTCCACATGGTTAGGTGGATGTGCATTATTCTATTGGTTTATCTGGTGCCATGGTTCATGGATATATCTCTCATAGTGGATTCTAGTTTGCACCTATATTTGAAGATAGTTATTTGTACTATTTGCATCTAGATCTATGTATCAGTGGAATTCATTATGTAATTTGATGTATTCAGAAAGAGAGCTTTTGTAACAATGAAACTATGTAATTCCTCTTGTAAGATATACTATTTTGTACTTGTAATCTTAATGCAAACTTCTTGATGTATTTGGATGTCGTAATGAAAGATGTTGGTTTGATTCAGTTGGTTTATTTGATTAAACTATGTATGTTGTTGATTATTGTATAATTTCAATGTAGCTGTGTAATCCCTAGAGATGCTAGTTTAACTTGTTGACTATAGACTATGTTATGTTTTGTTATCATTACTTCTATTTTAAAAAAAAATTTGCCCTCTATATTTATAGGTTAAACTTAACTCTCTAGGGATTCATGGCGGACATTACACTTGGTATCAGAGCCTAGGTTGTAACACTGAGACCTCTGGATTGTTGTTGTTTCTCTAAGTTAAGTGATTTTCTCTTTGTGGTGAGTTGGTAATGGTACCTTTCACTTGTGTGCATTAGTATGACATTAGAAGGTTGATAAGTTTACAGACTTGTTCTTTGACTCTTGAAGAAATAAATTCTTAATGCCTTGTTTTACTTATGTGTCTACTATGTGTTCTTTCTCCTTCTTTTCTGGAAATGTGATGTTATATCTAACAATATGTTTTTCCTGAATGATAGTGCTTATTGTTTTGTTGAGGCTTTGAGCGTCTCTTGTGGTCACTAGTGCGTGATAAGAAAGAAGCATGGTTACTGTTAGTGCATGTAATTAAGAATTGGAATGATTTAATCATTTGGTAGAACCATGCAGCACGAGTCATGTGCTTATGTGATGTTGTCATGTGTGTGGTATCTTTACGTGGTTGTTTGATAATATATATATATTTCCTAATTGGTCATGACCTCATGTGGAAGATCTATTGTGATTTATGAAAGTTATCATTTTGTATGCTTGAGTGAGAACCATGTGCAGGGATCAAATTGGAGCTTGTGTTAGACCCATGAGATCATGAATGTGATATTGTAAGTCAATTATAGTTGTCAATTATTCTTGTGCGTGATATCATACATGTTCTATGTAAATATCATCTTGCATAAGGAAGTAATTGCATATTTTCATAGCTTAGTAAAAGGAAATTGTACTGTATTAAAGATAGAAGTTGTTTGTAAGTAATTAGCGATTGTGTTGCCTTAAATATTTGTATAAATGATGCTTAGATATGAGAATGTAGATAACTTAATTGTCTATGTGTATGGTGTATGTTTTCTAACACATTCTGGACCTTGTGTCCTTGAGTGTTGTGTAGCAGATACTCCCTTTTTGTGGCTAAAATTAGTCGTGCATCATGATGTGAATTTGTTTTGTAATTTGGTTGTTTTGGAAGTTTTGATGGTTGTTTCATGTGTTGTATGGGGTTAATAGTGAATCTTCTTTGAACTTTCTTATGACAGGAATGGTCACCAAAACTCTTTTCTTTGTACTTGATTTATTGTTGGAAATTGCCGGCACTTTGTGACTTAAGGTTGGATTTGATGGGTTTGCATTTATTTTTAAAATCTCTATGGTGGCTATTCCAAATGTTTGTTTCTATTGGCCCCATTTTGTGTTAACTGTTGTTTCTATCATGTTCATTTCAAACCTCTGATAGTATGTTCAAGGGAGGACTCTGCGGAGAATTGTACTTTGCATGTTGGTAAATAGTTGAAAACATAGTGGAAATAAGATATGAGATGAATTTTTCCTTGATTATATGTGAATACAATTCTCTAAATTGGAAGAAATTATCAAAATGTGTGATTAGATATAAGTAGATTACATGATATGCCTTAGAGGTAAAGAATTGATGTTCTTCTTATCTTTATTGAACGATTGTGCCTGTTTTATGAACAATTGCTTAATATGGATGCGTATGTAGGCAATAGAAAGTTGCAATACTAATATGTTATGTTTCCACCCTAGTCTGTGACTTCTAGGAGGAAGTCAAGTTTTAGGGGGGGAGGATGTAGTGCCCCTCCATTATCACCTTGGATGTGTAGGTGGTTGGGCTAAGGAGCATGAAGATGCAGGTAAAATACTTGAAATACTTAGGGTATGATAGACATGTTGATGGTAGGCTCACTGTTATGATACTCATTGATGTTTACTATGATGACACTGTTGATACTTTATAATTAGTACATTATGCTTATGTTGTGATTAGTTATGGGTTAATTGATTATGTAGATTAGTTTTACTACGTGATTTATGCGACTATCTGACTATGTGTTATTTGGTTGTTTAGTTACTAATGAACTTGTTTGATGTGGATATTGTGATGTGTTTTATGAAGGGATAGTGTAGTATTACTCATAATGAGTACCCTACTATGCTGTGATTCCCTATCACTATGTGCATGTTTGGATGATTATATATATGTTTGTATTCGACACTTTTGTTTGTTGTAGGTACCAGGCATCGACTCCACCTGAATTGGCAGGTCTGAGTGTGCCTTCATACCAATGGAAGTTGTGGAATGGAGATGACATGAGGTCCCTTAGTTGACATCATCCTCGATGAGGATGAGTTCTCAGTCCTGAGTTTCATCAGTTTGGTTGATTGGTGCATGACTGAGTCTCTGTTATTCTTTGGTATGTTGTTGTTGGAAATGAGTGGTGTGTAGTCCTTGAGTATATTAGTGTGGTCTATTGTTCATTTAATAGAAATTATTAATCTATTTTGTTAAATAAATAATATTAATTTTTTTTAGGTATATTAAGTATTTGTTAGAAATTAAATTAATAAAATAGCTAATAATAATAATAAATATATTATAAATATTTAATATGATATTAAGTGAATAAATATTCTTTTGTGTAATTATTTAAGACATTATTTTATATTCTTAAATTAATATTATTTGCTGAGTTTCCGGATAAGTGAATAATAATTATTCAGATTGGAGAATTTGGTTGGAGGTGGTTATTGAATGCATTTAATTTTTGAGAAAGTGGGGTTCGGGAATATTGGTATGGGGAAATTATTGTCATTGACTATTTTTGATAGTGGGGATATTTGAAGGGGGTTCTCTGAAAATTTTGGGGAGAGTTTTGTAGAGGAAGACTGGGAGAAGAAAGAAAATCAATGGGAAGAGAATTCTGAAGCTCAAGGTCAAAATTCTAGGTATGTCTTTTGAATGATTGAATAAATGTTATTTGTGATTGTTGCATCTCTGTGTAGGAATACCTTTATCTCTCTTATGTGGTTTTAATTATCTTTGCATGTTTGTTAGCTTGAGTATTGTTCCTCAAATCAGTCATTTTCATGCCTGGTAGTTGACCTGTCTTCCTGTCACCTACTATCCATGGTCTTCCTATATTTCTTTATCCATGGCATTCATCTAAACATTTTGATCCTCCAAAATTTGCTCTGCATAATTGAACAACAACAACATTATTTATAGGATTCGACAAAAAAATGCAAAGTAGCTCTCTATAAGACATTCTATCTATCAGTTTGTGTGTTAAGTCTATGCTTGCACATTTTGCATACATATCTACCTGTTCATTAACAAGTGATGTAATAGTCATGTACCATGTTGTGTATGTTGATCTTTTTCCTTGGAAACTAGATTCAATCCTATTTCATCTTGGCTCTATGTAAATGTATTATGCACCTCGTTGAAGCTTGTCTAACTTGAATGTTTTTCCTCAAGCCTGTGATCATTTTTTGACCTGCAAAATGTTTAAACCTTGTGTTTGATTATTTTCAACTTGCAACCTTGATCTTCTCCAGTCTGTGTAAAACTATTGAATGGCCTGATATAAGAAATTCAAATCCTTCATGTTTTGATTTCTATTCTTATGGCAGCCTCAATGGCATTCCATGAAATCACACTTCTTTGAAGGTTTCTATCAAACAATTGCTTGATTGCTATTTCTACACATTTCTTGGAGGCATTCTGTCAAACAGTTAGCGTGGATACTGTATTTACACCTTTCTTTGAGGCATTGTGTTAAATAGTTAGTGTTGGTCATGTTCATGCTTCCACATTCTGCAAACTACACTATAATATCTGATAAAAATTCATCCCTATTATGCATAAAGTTGATTCAAACTCCCATTCCAGCTTATGCATGCAAGATACTTGTTTGGATTTGCCTTTACACACCATTCATGGCGCACTGTCAAACAATTCCCATGTTGATTGCATGAGGCCGCACATCATTAAAGATGTAAAGCCTCACAAATCATGTAAAAGCATTTAAACCAACTCAAAAAAAATGAAGTAAATAATCCACTTAAATACATCATCCAAAAGATAGAAATCAAAAGAAGTAAATAATCTGCTTAAATACAACTTTAAAGAAAAAAAGATGTAACTAATCCTCTTAATCACATCCAAGTAAAGATAATCTCATAAATGATGGTGTTTGACTACTCCACACTCATACAATAAGGTTTCATACATACTTATGTCAACTTTTATTTCTATCTTTCCTCCAGATCAAGTAAATAAATAATAGAATAGAACAATCAATGTTTCCCTATAAATCATTTCAAATTCCTTTAAAAAAAAAACATCAATCAAGAAATATAAGCTATGAAGAAATCCACTAATTTAGTCATTCACTTCTTTTAATAATAATCAATTTAATTCACAATTCTGCCTCCCTGTCATTTCTATGACAGGAGGTTTCTAAAACACCTTTAAATAATTAAAATAGTCTTCCTATCACTTCTGCGATAGGAAGTTAATTTTAACATAATAAACACTTGAAACAGACTTCTTGTCACTATGGCGACAGGAACTACTACAAAAACCAAAACAATGAATAGGAACAAGTAATTCATTTGAACTACATGCTAAAGAATAAGACTTTTAATCTATCAACTTGATTTTGCCAATATGTTGTTTAATCAGTTTAACAGTTTTGTTGTCATTTATTTTTATCTATCCATAGGAACATTATTGTTGTCTAACTTCAGAAGTCTACTATTCAATCATACAGAGGTCATTTTCTGTCTACTATTATCTTAGCTAATGCATAAATGCAAAATGCAGTCATAAGATAAGTTTACTAGAACAACAAAAAGCTTATTTCAAGAGGTTCAATTTTAACTAACATAGAGGAGGTCGATTTACATAGTTTTTCTCTCATTCCAACCAGCATGATAATAAAATACAGTCATAAGATCATGCTACAGGAACCTACAGTTTTGTCTAAGTTTGATTTCAGCCATCATATAGAGAAGAAATGCAATTTGAATCATTTTATCAGTCATTTAACTTCAATCTATTTTCAGCACAGAGGTTCCAATTCCAACTAGAAAACTAGATCTGTGAATATAAGGAACTAAAACTATGTTTTATCAAATAGAGAGTCGATGCCATGAAAACCAGAAGGTAAGGGTGATATTAAGAAGAGAGATCGATCCAAATGGATCACCCAACATAGTCTAAACAGCCTAGAGAGGTCGACGGCTAGGCAGAACCAATACTCATGTGCAGTAAAAGAGAAAGAATAGCCAACAAATACGCTAAGGTAAGCAGCCAAATAAGATTGATGGCTAGGTAGGGAGAATTGGCCAAAGAAGGAAGATCAGCTAGTAACAAGATGGTAGGGTCTTTAAACAATTCAAGTGACCATTCACATTAGAAGAGACTTTATTTAAACCAGTCACAACCAATTGAATTTAAAACATTTAACAACCAGATAAAAACTTGGAAAAGGAGGCGACAGTGATGAGGAATAGATGATGCAGATTTGTTCTCCTGTCGCTCTACAAAACTCTGAAGGTCTCAGCTGCAAGTCCTTGGTTCTTCTTTGCCAAATCGTAGCCATCTCTACATTTCATGGTATATCTTTTTGTGATCAATCTGTCTTGTTTTAATCCCCAATTACCTCCCTCTAAAATTGGTGATCAACCAATTAGTCTTTTCTAACTTCCAGTTCCCACTCTCTTTGCATGAAAATATAATATTTAAAAACTCATATATTTCTATTAAAAAACAATAATAGCAACTTATTATAATATTTTCTATCGCATGGGAGACAAGATAAATTAAATTAATCTGTTAATTCAAATCTAAATATAATAATGATATATCTAATATTTGTTTAACTTATATTTCTTCTATTTAAACTTAAACAATAATCTATTTATTATTCTTACTGTCGCATGTGCGACAGGAATAACTATTTAATTCAATAATCAATAAAATAATACTATTTTTGCATTTAAACTATCATTATGCAACAAAACTAATCTAATAATCAATTAAAGAAATGCATTACACTTTTGCATAATAATATCAAATTGAATCTTTTATTTAATTATGGGGAACATATTGTCTTCCAAACATTTATAAATAATATTTTATTATTTAATTTAAACTACAAACTTATTTATTCTCATTCAAATATAAAACACCATTTAACTATAATTTGAAAGCAAATAACCACACATTAATGCAATTAAATCCATTTCATTATGCATATGCAACTAAATAATGTGTGTGATTGCATCAGAGTAATCCATCCATCAGTTCTACCCAGATGGCTAGATCATCTCTACCTCAGTCATTCTCTCATCTTTGATGAGTACCTGCATCCATTTGCACTCCTCTCGGCGTCAATAGGTTAGTGTCTCAAAAATCATAGCCGAAGCAAATCATTGCATTTACTTCAATATTAACATATAAGTCAGTTATTCAAATTTTACTTCATATTTATCCATTTCACACATTTGTATTTACTCCACATAAATCTATGATGGTAATTATTCATTAATCTAGAATAATAATAATGTTCACAAAAAAAAAAAATGTGACAGAAGAAATTAGTTAAATAAACTGCAATATCCTAAATCGTTTACAGTTGATTGCAAATTTCTTTTAATCTCTAAAAGCTTTATCTAATCATTTTGTGTGACACATACCTAAGGCACGAATGTTGCATTCTGATGTCTATCTTTTGGTGTCTGGCTAAACCTCCTGTAACACCAACTCTCTGGAGAATACTATGACATCCAACTCTCTCAACCTGTAAATATTAAATATTAAACTTCTGCAATCACATTTTCTTTCCTTTTGAGGTAAGTTAGGATGCTGGTATGTGCCAAATCAAACCCTTTAATTCTTCAACAAATTCTTTTATTGAGATCTGCAAGCAACATAGACATTGTAGCTGGAAAATGAATAAGATTTTATGAATTTATTTTCCCATAAACATAGGATTTTAACCTCTACTAGAGAATTTAGTTAGCAAGTCTTGTAATTAGGAATTAGCTCATTTCAAGGTTTAATAAATTGAAATCATATTAGGAAGATTCTATTTTAACTCCTGTCATAACTTTTAGAATTTGTATTGCATCAATTTTACCATTTTTAATAATCTATTTATTTATTAGAATGTAATCAAGTTTATAATTAGAGAATATTTACTTAAATTATATGATATTTAATTGATATGTGTCTAGAAAAGATTGGTAAATTTGTGAAGTTCATAACTTAATTATTTAGTTAAGTTAATATACTTTGTCATAATATAAATATCAGATTGTTATGATATTATTTTAAATATTGATTTAAATTAGTTTTGAATTTAAATTATTATTATTCAAATTTATTTAACTTATAGATCATTCTTTCTTAGTCTTCTTTTGTGATTTTTCTTTTATATGTAAATTAGAAACTAAATCCTAATAGACTTCTTTAGAATCCTCTTTTATTTAGAAACTAAATCTTTTTATTCCTTTAGAATGTATCATTCTTCTTGAATTATTAAATAAGTTTTTTTTTCTTGTTTATTTAAAGGTAAATATGACTTCGCCTTGTAAATAAAGAAAGAAATTATCTTGTTATATATAAAGTATTTATCTTGAATTTATAGAAAGATTCTATATGGTAAATATAGAAAGAATATGATTTTATCTTGTATATTTAAGAATATTAGTAGTTTTATCTATTGTAAGAGAGTAGGATATGGATAATAAATAAGGCTTCTTAATATATATTTGTCTTAGTCAAATTGATGTAAATTATCATATTATAAATATTGAATTGTTATTTTAGATCTAGTTATAGGGTGTGTATGATGACCTTAGTTAAGTCTTTAATTTTAGTATGAATTAGGATATTTTAAGTAGTGTGCATAGAGTTAGTATGTGAATTTAATTTATGATTGTTATATGTCTACATATCTTTGATATATTTTGGTGGAAGATAACATTTAGTTTAGATTTAGTAAGACTTGTCAAGTATGTATATATATATATATATATATATATATATATATATATATATATATATATATATATATATATATATATATATATATATATATATATATATATATATATATATATATATCATATCAAACCTAACCTCCACTTACTCACCCAATTGCATAACTAAGCACAATCTTTAATTTAAGTCATAAATAAGATTAGACTCCATTATATGACCACAAAGTTCCTTAAGGTGAAGAGAAAGCAATATATATATATATATATATATATATATATATATATATATATATATATATATATATATATATATATATATATATATTGCTTTCTCTTCACCTTAAGGAACTTTGTGGTCATATAATGGAGTCTAATCTTATTTATGACTTAAATTAAAGATTGTGCTTAGTTATGCAATTGGCTGAGTAAGTGGAGGTTAGGTTTGATATGATATAAAATGTTTAGCATTTAACTCATATACTTTCTAAAGATTTAAATGGATGATCGGTTTTAATCTACTTTATGATCCTTTATGTTTTGCTTATACAATTATTTTGAATAGAAAACACAAAGTTGTCTAGAATTTTAATAAGATCCACATCAGTGTAGAAAGTGGTTTAGTCTAATAACGGGTAGTATCTTGTTTGACTGAATTTTCTGTTATAGAATAATTGGTAACCCTTCAAGTTATTATTGTTCTGCATTGTTAGGATAGAGTTATCTTATGTTGTTAGATGATTGATCATGCTTGGAATAATGTTACATTCTTTAAGACCATTATTAGTGCATCAGATCATATGTTACATTTGTGGTTTTGTTGTTGAATTATTGATATTGGTTTAGGATGTGCCTTGGAAAGTGAATGTGATGTGTGACCATAATGTTTTAATGATGTCAAGTGTTGTAGAAGTTGTTTCCAGAGGCCTAGGAGGGTGTGAACGTGAGTTGAATGAAATGCACTCTTGTAATTTTTGTCTCCTATTTCATGTTGGTATGATACATGTGAAAGATGGAGAATGCCTTGCTTAGTGTACTTATTCATGTGATTATGATGAGCATGCAAGATGGGAATGCCTTGATTGTGTAATGTGAAATGATGTATATTTTGAGAAATGTGATAGTTCATGCTTGGTTTATGTTTTAGACTTTAAGAATCTAGATGCAGTGAAGGGGGAGTGGCTTTCAATGTGGGTTCGGCACCCAATGTGGTTGTCAAGGTAACCCATTGGAAGTTGTTAGTCTAGTGATAACTTAAAAATAAATTTAGAGGGTTGGGTAGTTTTCACACAAATTAAGATAATTGGATGCCTCACCCATGCCTATAGTGCTCGTTTAGGCTAAGGATGGGATGAGAAGGCTTGGTTGGAAAATCAACATCTTTGTCTTCACAAAAGGAATGTTGGTTCCACATGTGTCATGCTATGGGGCTAGCGTCTAGTGAGAGACTATCAGGGTAACCATAGATGGGGGCCGCTGTCTAGTGAGAGACTGCCAAGGTAACCCATGTCAAGGCCATGCGATGACACTCTTTCCTACTGCAACCTAGTATTCTCTGATTGTGTTCTCCCCATTTGTTGTATGATTGCCTCTAGAAGTGTTGTTTAAGTTAGTTGTGATTTTCATATTAACCCATGTTGTATTGGATTCATGTGTAGTCCTTGCACTCGTTAGCCTACTATCTTCTTGACTGTTGTCATTATGGGACCTCATTGTTATCTCCTAGCACGGTGGGTGGACCTTAGGGTTCCACATGGTTAGGTGGATGTGCATTATTCCATTGGTTTATCTGGTGCCATGGTTCATGGATGTATCTCTCGTAGCGAATTCTAGTTTGCACTTGTATTTGAAGATAGTTATTTGTACTATTTGCATCTAGATACATGTATAAGTGGAATTCATTATGTAATTTGATGTATTCAGAAAAAGAGCTTTTGTAACAATGAAACTATGTAATTCCTCTTGTAAGATATACTATTTTGTACTTGTAATCTTAATGCAAACTTCTTGATGTATTTGGATGAAAGATGCTAGTTTGATTCAGTTGGTTTATTTGATTAAACTATGTATGTTGTTGACTATTGTATAATTTCAATAATGTAGCTGTGTAATCCCTAGAGATGCTAGTTTAACTTGTTGATTATAGACTATGTTATGTTTTGTTATCATTACTTCTATTTTAAAAAAAATTCCACCCTCTATATTTATAGGTTAAACTTAACTCTCTAGGGTTTCGTGGTGGGCATTACATATTTCCTATGTCTTGATTGATCTTCAATTCACCTTGTCATGAGGCTCCTTAACACCATACATTTTGCATTAAGAAGGTGGACTCTGTTGGAAGACTTGTGTTGAAGGTAATCAAAATATTATTAAGGTTTTAAATAAAAAACAAATAAGAGAAGGTTTTAATAAAGTCATTAAAAATTTAAAGATTGGAAATTGGCATTTGAGTTTTGCTAAGGTATCTTTAACAGCTTGAAGGGACTTTAAGACATTGACATTACTGGCCCCATCTAGGGTTACTGAGT
This sequence comes from Cunninghamia lanceolata, assembly GCA_027924645.1. Lineage (NCBI taxonomy): Eukaryota > Viridiplantae > Streptophyta > Pinopsida > Cupressales > Cupressaceae > Cunninghamia > Cunninghamia lanceolata. The sequence goes on from BSBN01000977.1 coordinate 8,306,077, forward strand.
TGAAAGGTGAAAGACTCAAATGTGTATGAGTTTCATTTTTACATTATTTCGAGCTTATGTTACAAAGCTCATTTAGGGTTCTTGGCCTAATGTGACAAAGCTCAATTCATTATTGTTTCAGCATTAGCAGTTGCAAATGGTTGTAGTCAGTTTCAATGGATAACAAACACTGGACTAGGGCAAAGAAACTTGTGTGTTTGGCGATAGTAAAATGTGGTATATTTCTTTCATCAAGTGCTCTAGGTTTTGTAGAGAATTTGTTAAATCTACATTTAAGCTAGGTCATCTGAAACTAAAGTTTGTTGTTGGGGTTTCTATTAAGATAAAACCATATTACACAAACTATCACAAAATGTCAATGATTGTTGGAAATAGTTTTTGAATAGTTTTTTTAAAGGTTACATTTGATAGTTGTAATGAGTGACTGATGGCAGCATTATGTGTACTATTGAATTTTTATATAAACAGTGATTTATTACTATTATTAGTTCAATGCTTTTCACAGAGATATCATGTTGAGTTTATGAGTAGAATTCTGAAATGTTATTTTGAAAAACTATATGCAAAATAGTGAAGTGCATATTTGATACATTTTGTGTTTTGAAGATTCCAATTTAATGAATCTTTAGGACATTGAATGTGTTAAAATGGAAAGTAGAAATGTTATGCAAGGAAACAGAGTAACCCTTTGTAATTTGTTTATTCATTATTCAAAAAATGTTGTAAAATATCATGTTAGTGAGACAAGTTTGATCTTTAGCTAGTGAGGCATTTTACGAGTGGCTTTTCATCCCTATGAGAGTTTTCCACTCATGAAAAACATTGTGTTATGATTCTTTTGTGGATGCATTTTTGTCTTGTTGTTTCCTTTATTTACATTGCAGCATTTGATTTTACATGTTGTTTAAGAATCTGAAGGTTGGTTATCACATATAATTATATTCTTGAAACTAAACATTTATTGTTTTCAAAGATTCTAAGTGTTTTGAAGAATCATTAAGTTTAAATTGGTTATTGTTTCCCATACTCCAACACTTAGTTTGGTATCTTCATTGCATAGCCCAAGTATGCTCTTGATCTACTCTCCAAATTTTGCATGGTTGACTGTAAGCCTACACTGACTCCATTTATATCATGGGTTAAACTTGAGGCCCATTTTTCTTCACCATTGGTGGATGCTACCTTGTATCACCAATTAGTTGGGGATCCCATCTACTTAAATGACATGAGGCCTGATCTATCATATGTTGTGGGCCTAGTATCTAGGTTCATGCGAGAGCCACATGAGCTACACTGAAAAGTAGCTAAGTAGATTCTTCACTATATACAAGGCATTCATAGTTATCAGATTCACTATATAGTAGGTATGGATATTGACTTGGTGGGACACATAGATTCAGATTAGGCAGGTGATTCTCAGAATTGTAAGTCTACTTCAAGGTATTGCTTCTCACTTGGTTCTAATCTAATTTCTTGGTCGAGCAAGAAGTAGTCGATAATTACTCTTTCATCTATAGAGGTTGAGTATCGAGGAGTAGTTAATTCTACTACTAAGGCTATTTAGCTTCAAAACATTCTCACTAATTTTGGTATTCCCTTCTGGAAGCCTATAGTCATCTTTTATGACAATTAGAATGTGATACAAATATCTCATAATCCGGTCCATAACTAGTGGAACAAACACATAGAGATCCACATGCACTACATTTGGGAGGTGATTCATGAGAAGATCATTGATCTAACATAAGATAAGATTGTGAAAATGTTCACCAAACCCTTCACTAAGAGCAAGTTCCTTCATCTACAATCTTTGTCGGGGGTGCAATAGGTGTCTACTTTTTGGGGGACTTCTTAATCCACTTTTCTCTCTCTATTATGGGGGGTGTACTCTATCTATTTGTGGAGGGATTCTATTCCTCTACTTGGAAGGGCTTCTTCTCTTTGGGAGAGAATTCTTTGTACATGGTTGTTGGCAGGAGGTAGAGCATCAACCGTAACCTATTGCAACTCACTAAAAAAGAAGTGAATAGGACATTCAACTGACATACAAGATGATTCCTAGGTTTCTATATAAGGGACACATCCCTAATACCATGTATATGTAATTAATAGTATGATAGAAGAAGTAAGAAGAGGGATGTGATAATAGAATATACAGAAGGATAATGCAGAGTAGAGACTTAGACCTGCTATTGTAATACATGTCTAATATATTTAACATGAAGATATAAGGATTGATGGAGTAATATTTTAGATGTTTATGTTGTGCATGATGTCATATATAGGATTCTATCTTACAACACTATGTTATACCTTACTGCATTTATCTGTTATTCTATCACTGTCATGTCTAGGGTATAAATAGACTTAAAGAATAAACTCAGGGTAGGTTTTATGGACTGTGTTCCTGCTTTTTCTTTCCAACATTTTGTTGGCAAGAGACACTACTAGGCATGTTAGGTGTTGTCATTGATGGCAACTAAATCCATCTTACACATTGACATTGTATCATCTGTTCATACCGGAAGTCAGATTGCAGATTTGTCTAAGTCCAGATAGACAGGAATAGGGCATATGATAGGGTTCAACATTTTGCTCTGTATTTCTCCACTAGTGATCATGTTGTGCTGCGGATCTAAGGGAATGATAAGGGATGTCAGGGCCACCTAAATTCAAGATTTTAGCCTTCGGTGATGAAGGGATTGAAAGTTTCATTCATCTGAGTATTGGGTTCTAGTTAAATAGTTCAGTCCAGTGAAGAACAGGCTGACTAAGTGTCTGATCCTTGTGCGGATGAAGAGAAGTGGTTGGTCAAGTGAGTTAGGAGAGCCAGTAGTATTGACCAACATGTGAAGTGACTTGGATGCATAAGTTTTGGTTCGCATTAATGTTTGTACATGGATTCAGCCAACAGAACAATGATCTTGAAAAAGCCTCTAAGTTTTCTTGAGGCCAACTGTAATTGAATAAATCTCATGTTGCAGATATATATAATCAATGGGTGTGAGCTTTTTATGTTGTAGTGGTGCGAATATGAAGTAATAGGTGTGAAGGGTGGCAGTATCAAGTGAGAAGCAGAGATCTGATCTTCTAATTATGGCAGAATAGTAAAACAAGGCAGAAGAAGATGAAGTGTGTGAAGTCAGTGTACTGAGCTTAACCGGAACTGTAATTTGCATTGTTAGATGCTATTCTTTAGTTCAAACATTCCAGTGAACTTTTGTAATTGTTTCATAGGCAGTGAGTCTCTTTGAGCAGTGAGCTCTGGGCAGTGTGCCCGAAGGCATGTGCCTTCCCCATTTGTAATAATTTTAATAGAGTATAAATTCTTGTGGGTTAACCCCCACCGTGGTTTTTCCCTTAACTAAGTTTCCATGTAAAAATCTTGGTGTTATGTGTGTTGATTTGTTTATGCGCATCTGTTATTGATTCATGCTTTTATGGTTATATCATTCATCTGTTATTAAGTGGTAAAGAAGTTTAAGTTGCAACAAAGGATAAAAGTTTTTGTGACAACTGATTCACCCCCCCTCTCAGTTGTCTGCTCTATTTTCATCAATTGGTATTAGAGAGAGGTTCCTTAGAAGAAGTTTAACAGCTTGAGGAAGATCTGGGAAAGTGTTTTCAATGGGTTCATTCAAGTATTCTGATGGCATCAATGAACAACTTAAACTTACTTTAGAAGATCTTGATCAGTCTAGAGTAGAAGTCAAAGAACTAGAAGATAACCTTAAAGATGTTGAAGATTTCATTGAAACCTTAAAAAGACAATTGAACAAATCTAATGGAAAAAGGAAGGAGCTACTTCATCAACTAGAAAATCAAAATGAAGACAATGATATGAATGAGGCCCTAAAGGAGAAGACAAAGGAATGTGAGAAAATAGCAAAAGAAGTTGTTGTCCTAAAACATGAAATAGAATCTAGGGTGATGAGGCTAACCAAGGAAATTGAAGAAAGGAAGAAGACCGAGGAAAAACGGAATCAATCTCTAAAAGAAAGAACAGAAGAATGTTGTAGATTGGATAGGATAATTGGCCATCTAAAGTCTAATCTACAAGAAACTAGGGATAATGAGGAAGAACTTGAAAGACAAATTGTCATTCTCAAACATGACCTAGAAGTTGCAAATGAATATAAAGAGAAATTCAAGATAAGCTTAGCTAAACTTGAGGTGTTGCTTGATAGTTAGAAGAAGGTAGATGAGAAGCATGGTCTAGGATTTGAGAAAGGTGAAAGCTCTGGATCCAGTCAAAGAAATCCTGAAGCAAGAAATCAAAGAAGGAATCCTAGAAGACCTCCGGTAAGACAACCTAATACTCAAAGGTATCCATCTTTCAATGGTAATTATTTCAAATGCAATAAGTATGGTCATATAGCTAATCAATGCAAAAGTCAAGTAAATCAAAATGAATCATCTTTCTTCGGTCAATGCTTTAATTGCAAAAGGATAGGTCATAAGGCTAAGGAATGCAGAAGTAGATCAAGGAATCCTCCTACGAACAAACAAGTTTTTAATGGAAGATGTTTTACTAGCAACAAGTTTGGGCATATGGCAATGCAATGTAGATCTAAACCTACTCCAACATGTGATTGTTAGAGAAACAAGACTATATGTTTCAACTACAACAAATCTAGACATATTGCTAAATTTTGCAAAAGCAAAAAGGTGAACTCATAGGAAGGAAGAACAGAGCAGAAGATGGACAAAGGTAAAGGAAAAATAGATGTGAATGAGATTCAGAAAGAAATAAATAAAACATGGATGAAGAAAGATGTAAACAATGAAGGTGATGGGTCCGCACTGGAATCTGGTGCTGATAATTCCTCTAGGAATTAAAATGGGAACTTTGGCTCAGGGGGAGCTACATTGAAAATCTAATTCCCCCTACCAGTAAGTGGGTGCCTGAATTTGACACGTTGAATGAAAATAAAGAAGCCTATTCTAGATCTGTTGAAGCAAATTCTGAAAGAAAAGTAGCTAATGTGATTGATTGCGAAGCAATTGAAGATTGACTGTATGCAGAAATAGTGTAACTAGATGTATTAGGGTAGAGCATTTATTACAATGGTGAATTAGGTTTTACAGAGCATAAAAAGTCATTCATTCATCATTTGAATCACTTTGCATTTGAAGAAAACAAGAAGAAGAGTGCTTGAGCAAAGATTTCAAAGATTTGTAGTGCGACAGGCGAATTAATCAGCTAACCCTAATCCCGTGGAGAAAAAGGTATTTTTATTGAAGCTTTGAACTTGTGATCTTTTTGAAATGGCTACACCTCTGGTTGTGAATATCACTAAGTGACCTAGGCCAAAGTTTAAGAAGCATCCACACAAATCAGTAGAGGTTGATCCGCTAGGTGCCTTTTTAAGTGTTCCGTATGGTGTGTTGCATGTTGAAGATATTAGGACCTATATTCATGCCAGCATAGATGAGTTTGGGGATTCAAAGTTAGTAGATTTGTTCAAGAATCATCTGAGGGATGAAATTCATGGTCTTAAACCTGAGTATAAGACACTGTAAGATAAACATTTTATTCAGATTATAGGGTTTCCATCCTTTGATGAAGATGAGTGGGTCTAGTATGTGCTTAGTAAGATGCATGATGAGTTTATGTGGTTAATGAAACCTTTCAAAATCACCAAAGACACCATCAGGGCCGTGACAGGGTTGAACTCATTCGGTGGACTGCCAATGTTGAAGTCAATAAAGAATCAAACTATAACTAATGCTACCAGTTCAAGGTTTAACAAAAGGGTAATGACAATATATGACATCACTGATCTAGATGTCAAATTTGTAGCAATGGTGATTGGATACAAGATATATCATTCTAGCAGGGAGAATTCTGTATTCGGTACAACTATCTATGCAGCTTATCAGATATTGAGAGAGAATGTTGACTATGACTTGTGTGAGTTGCTGCAAAACCAGCTAATGGAAAACCTAAACAAGATCAAAAAGGACAAGAAGAATACATTCAAGTATGGTAAATTGGTATTATGTTTGTTCTTCTATTTCATGAATGAGTTACGCAGCAAGAAAAACATGTATTAGACTAGTGATAACACTATTGCCATACAAATAAGAGAGCACTTGAACAAGATTGGTGACTCCAATGCCCAAAGGACTGCTCTTTGGGGATATTTCAAGAATTTTTAGAACATGATGCAATCAACGGAAAGAATCCCTACATTTGTGGTTGAAAAATACAAGAATATAGTCTATTTTATGGTGGATATAGATCAGTGTTTAATGGAAGCAGTTGAACCAAGAACTGTGTGGATCATGCCCATGAGGTATGAAGTTGATGAGCAAGTATTGGATATGTATGCTCAACACCTTCTGAGTAAACCAAAGGACACCACAGTTGAAAGATTTGGGACATATGGTGAACTCAGTTTGAAACTACATGTTGACCTCCAGAAACCTAAATCTAAGAGAAAGATTCAAAGACAAGTTGAAATGTATGCAAAAACCATTGGCATATCAAAAGAAGCTATGAGACAAAATAGGGCAAGGATAGAGAAAGCTAAGACGGAGAAATAGGGCAGAGAACATAGAAGTGTTCTAGTGGAATCCACTTCTAAAGAAAGAACTACTAGGAGTTCTAGATCAATCTCTGGTGTGTCACTTTCCCTTACTGTAGAAAAACCAACCGGTAAGGAAGGAAAAAGAACAAAGGTAAAGGGAAAAAGAACATATGTCAGTTTGGAGAAAGTGGATGAAGAAGAAACTGACTCAGATGATGAGGTTAAGGAGTTGAAGGCCTCAGGCACCAAAGCTGCTAAAGTGTCTAAGGAGAAGCCCTTCGGAAGCATAAAGTCAAGTAAAAATCATAAGACAGAGGCCTTTGTTGAGAAGCCTACTCTTTCTGTGGATGACATCATTAAGTCAGTTACTGTAGATGGAAACTTGAAGCCAATGACTAAATTTTATGATCATTACAATGATGCTGATAAAAGAGTTTTGGAGGAAGCAACAATCAAATACTTGAATATCTATAATAAGACCTTATTTGAAATAACTTCTGAAATTTTGGAAAGTCTTGGAAAAGTTCTAGAAATAAGAAAAGAAAATACAAAAGCTAAATATATTGAGCTTCGGGAACATGTGCTAATAAAATTATGTCCTCAAAATACTCCAGAACAAATGAACCTGATATTCAAAGAAGTAAAACAAGACTTCAAGAGTAAGTTCAGAATGAATAATCTCATGCTGAGTGAAATTGATAAGGTAGTTGAAGATACTCAGGAGATTCTTCTAAAGGCATTAGAAAGGCATAATCTTCCCACTGTTGAAGAAGAAAATGATAATATAATTGATTCCTCCATTCCAAATGTTGAGGAGTTGAAAGAAAATGAACAACATATTAACATCTCTATTTTGGAAGATGAAATGCTAAATAAAGGAGATGAAGAGATGGTGAAGGAAGTTAATTTTGATGGTACAGAAGACACTCAAATTCCTCTGGACCAATCTACTAGAGAACATACAGAGATGAATATAGAAGTAGATGCTCTTGGTGAATATGACTCTATGAAGATTAAAAGGCAAGAAGCAAAAGAGGTTAAGGATAAGGATGAACATGAAGCAGAAACAACAGAGAATATTGAGGAGCAAAAGAAAGATGACAGTACCAGCAAGAATCTAAAAGATGGAGCTACATTTTTGGCAAGAGACACTGCAGATGCAGTGAAGAAATTACTTGAGAAAGACAAGCTTGAGTTTGATGAACCAGAGCTAATTCAAGGACCTATCAATTTTGATACTCTGTCCCCTCTACAAAAGATGAAGTTAGCATCTGTGGCACAAGCAAAAGAAAGAGAGGAGATTCTAAAAACTCACATTGAGGACAGTGAGTTGCTTGGACTTGCCTCCAAAATTCTAGAAAAGATTATGCCAACCTTTCAAAAGGATTCATCTAACTCTCCCTCCAATCAGCTGAAGTGTCTGATACACTCTGTAAGTACTCATTTTGAAACTTTTGAGAAGTCAATAGAAGTTAAAGTAAAAAATGAATATATTGAGAATAGATTTGCTGAAATAAGGAAAGTAATTAGCTATGATAGATCAGTGCTTGATACTAATGTAAAGAGTATTCAAAATGCTCTCTCTGAAGGTGCAGAGATCTATAATTTTTGTCTAAATCAGTCTAAAGCTATTGAAGATATTGAGAAGAAGATTAAGGACTTAGAGCTCAAATTGTCCAACATTTTTCAGCCCTATAGTCCTCTAACTGAGTCTGTAGCAACCAAAGAATGTTGAGTAGTAAGTTTGCAAAATGAATTCAGTATTTTGGAGAAGGAAAAGGTCAAAGTTTTGGGCAGATTGGATGAGCTCTGGGGACTGATTTCCCCTAAGTTAGAAACTATGTATGATATATTGGCAGAATCCCAAGCTGTTGCTGCTACTAGTGATCCTGCTAATCTTCAAAAGGCAGAATCACAGGCATTTTTGTTCAGTGGGCATATATCCATTTTGGGCAGCATAAAGAAGAACTGGGATAATGAATTATCATGGTTGAAAAAAAAATTGGTGATATTTTTTGCTGATGAACAAGGCTTAAGAACTGTGTTCATATGCGGAAGTATATACTTAAAGTTTTGACCCATGTACATAAGATTTTTGCATGAATTTTGATATGCGGATCCCAGCCTTTTCCATTGATGTCAAAGGGGGAGAGGAAAAGTAGTGAAAAATGAGGAATTCAGTTAAGGGGGAGCAATTGGAAGTCACAAAGTGTACATAGTAAGAGGGAGTTGTTCTAACACTTAGTCATTTTTCACTAAGTGTTGCCATTAATGCCAAAGGGGGAGATTATTGGCAAGAGACACTGCTAGGCATGTTAGGTGTTTTCATTAATGGCAACTAAATCCATCTTACACATCCACATTGGATCATTTGTTCATACTAGAAGTCAGATTGTAGATTTGTCTAAGTCTAGATAGACAAGAACAGGGCATATGATAGGGTTCAGTATTTTGGTCTGCATTTCTCCACCGGTGATCATGTTGTGCTGTGGATATGAGGGAATGATAAGGGATGTTAGGGCCACCTAAATCCAAGATTTTAGCCTCTGGTGATGAAGGGATTAAAGTTTCATGCATCTGAGTATTAGGTTCTGGTTAAATAAATAGTTTAGTCCGGTGAAGAATAGGCTGACTAAGTGTTTGATCCTTGTGCAGATGAAGAGAAGTAGTTTGTCAAGTGAGTTAGGAGAGCCAGCAGTATTGACTGACATGTGAAGTGACTTGGATGTATAAGTTTTGGTCTGCATTAATGTTTGTACATGGATTCAGCTGACAGAATAGTGATCTTGAAAAAGCCTCTAAGTTTTCTTAAGGCCAACTGTAATTGAATAAATCTCATGTTGCGGATATATATAATTGATGGGTATGAGCATTTTATGTTGTAGTGGTGTGAATATGAAGTAAGAGGTGCAAAGGGTGGCAGTATCAAGTGAGAAGAAAAGATCCGATCCTCTGATTATGGTAGAATAGTAAAACAGGGCAAAAGAAGATGAAGTGTGTGAAGTCAGTGTACTGAGCTTAACTAAAACTATAATTTTGCATTGTTAGATGCTATTCTTCAGTTCAAACATTCCAGTGAACTTTTGTAATTGTTTTGTAGGCAGTGAGCCTTTCTGAGTAGTGAACTCTTGGTAGTGTGCCCGAAGGCATGTGCCTTCCCCATTTGTAATACTTTTAACGGAGTATAAATTCTTGTGGGTTAACCCCCACCGTGGTTTTTCCCTTAACCGGGTTTCCACATAAAAATCTTGGTGTTATGTGTGTTGATTTGTTTCTTCTCATGTGTTACTGACTCATGCTTTCATGGTTATATCATTCATCTGTTATTAAGTGGTAAAGAGGTTTAAGTTGCAGAAAAGGATAAAAGTTTTTGTGATAACTGATTCACCCCCCCTCTCAATTGTCTACCCTATTTTCATTACATTTGGTTCCATTATAAGGACCCTAGATAAAACAATGAAGAACAAATAAAGATAAAACAAGTAGAAAAAAATTGTGGAGCAGAGGATAGGAATTGGAGAGATAACATGAATGTTTTCAACTAGAGGTAAATTCTCTTAGGACTTACCTTTGTGAGAGGGGGCAGGCACCTAAAGGGATGAAAAATGGAAAGGGGAAAGGATCTGAAAGGACTAGTGAAAATGTGTAACCATTCAAATTAATTCAACCATGGGATAGATAAGGATTAATGAAATACCATACCTAAAACACCCATGGGAAAAGGGGATAACAGGAAATTAAGAAAAATTAGTGACACAATAAAAATTGGAATGGAATGAGACATGGAAGAAAGGAGATTGAAACACACCCAAAAAAGATAGGAAAGATACTACGGGAGGATGGAAAATGTAGAAGAGATAGGCAGACAACACACCATAAAGGCTCCATAAGAAAAGGAAGAGCGCGCAAAGAAGGGTGTTGTCGAGTGTGCAACCAGACAAAAAGGTGTAACAAATTTAGTGATAGAAGAAGAGCATATCATAAGGGCTGCCACAAAGATAACAGAGACTGATATAGATAAGAATTCAGGACCAATAACAATACTTATTGCTAAAGCCAAAGAAATTCTCAATAATCTGGAAGGAAGCATTACTACTTATGATGATTACAAGAGGACATAGGAAGAAGACTATACTAAAACCCTAACCCTACCACAATTGGGTAAATCATCATATGTTCACCCTGACCTCACTAATGCCTAGACCAAGATCAATGAGCAATGGGAATCAATATTGAACCCTATCAAAAATCTTCAACCTTCAAATTTTGATGAGGAATACCTGGATTATTTGGTGAATCAGAGTGTGATGAAAATAAGAGAAAGAGGAGTAGACGTGGTACCAGATAACATTGATTTCACAAGTATAAGACACTCAAGAGAAGTGTTATTAAGAACTAACGAAATGTCACTAACAAATAAAAATACATCCCCTACAATGAAACAATAATTTGAAAAGCTACAACCCCCCGACTAGGATTCAACCTCAGTTCCATACACATCAAGAAGAATTTTGGTACAAGAACAAAATAAAGAGATAGACAAACAAAAAGAAAGCAAAGAACAAATCAGAAAGATTCGTGAACTACTAGGGAAGGAGTATTTTGACATTAAAATTCAAAGAGATAAGGGCAGAGAAGGAAAACCCATACCACAAAGATAAACTAAGAAACAACAATAGAATACAAAACAAACATAAAAACAACAAAAGATGGACTCACCAATCAAACTACTAGTGTTTGAGAAAGATACTACAGAAGTAGCAGAACATGTGTTCATATTAGAGTCCACATGGTAGAGAAAAATGTAACAAGGGACCAAACCAAACCATTTGATTTTAACGGAACCCTAAGGAATGAAGCATTGAATTGGTATAGAAAAACGCATTGAATTGGTATAGAAAAACATGCCCTAACCATGATAAATCATGGGATGAAATCAAGACATCATTTTTGCACAATTTTTGCACAATTTTGACTCACCATTCATACCCATTGAGGGAGTAAGAAAAATGCAAGACATGGTCAAGAAAGAGGGAGAGTCTATTAAAGATTTTGACAAATGATTCAAGGAAATATCTCAAAAATTAGAAGAACTATTGAAAGAAAAGAAAAGGATTGAATGGTTGTAATGTTGGAAAATGTCCCCTTGGGGGCTTTTCCCTCAAAAGGTTTAGCTCCTGGGTCTCTAGTGTGCATTTAGGACATCTTGCATCATAATTCAACATCTCGATGGAATGAACCCTAGGTATCATTACAAATGGGGCTTAGGGGGACCCCTTGAACCTAAACCTACCCAAAATAGCAGGGGGAGGACTTGGGCACCCGCGCCCTAGTCTTGTCCTATTTTGGGTCAAGCCCAAATTCCTAGTGTTGCTTTATAACCATTATTTGGTCCGTACGCCGACACGGTAAGTTTGAATTTATGAAATCTTGGCAGGAATGCTTGTAGTTGCATATATAAGCATGTTTAGGCATTCATTTTTAAACTAGATGGCTATTGTGAACTTTATGCATTCTAAAGGTGATTCAAGGCTTTCATTGTGTTGTAAGAACATATTTGTGTTATTTATGTGTTTGTGTTTGCAAATTTGAGCATCCATCTCCTCATGGAATGAAGAGCTTCTTCCTCCCATGATATCTTCACTAAAAGGTGACATCTATTGTGATTATTGAGAATTTATCATTCAATTTTTGCCTCTGTCACTCAAGGGAACACACTCTCTATTTGACAATGGTGTTAGGAAGACTTGAATGTCTCTCCAGGGCTTAACTGAGGCAGGCCTCTAAACACCACAACCCCCTCCCAAAGTTTTTATGATTGCAGCTTACAGGTTGGAGTTGCAGACAAAGTGAAGTTGTAGGAGGTTACAACAGAGTGTCAGAATTGCAAATCAGAGAAGAAAATAACTCCCTGGACTTGGGCACCTGCTCATTAGTCCTTGAAGTTCTACAATGAGAAAATCTATGGTACAATAGATACAGGTTGCAGACCTTGTTTCTAGATCTCAACAAAAAGCAGGGCCTTAGACTTGGGCTCCCGCTCTTTAGTCCCCAAATTTTTTGCCTCCGGGCCCCGAAAACAGGTGCACAATTATTTGTTATTTTACATCTTTCTACAGAAGCATTTTCTGTAATTCATCCGTTTACTATCATAGTTGCATAATTAGGGTTTTAAGGTACAATTGAGCATAGGAGAAGGAAATTATCAATCAAATCATAAAAATCCAAGTTTCCCTGCATCTCAATAGTGACCTAGGGTATGATAGTACATTGCAATTCGACCCTAGGTCCTTGAATGTAAGGGTGAAAGGAGGATATACACTAAAACTACCAAAAACTCAACTATCAAAATTCCACCCATTACAATGGTTTATTTCAAGACTAAGTCCCAACATGAGGATGTCCCTAGATGGCAAAAGTTTCAACTCATACTCATTGTTATGGAGTAAAAAGTGGACACATGGCTTTTTACCTCCTAGTTTATCTCCTAGGTCCCCGTGTTTACACTCTACAAAGCAAATTATCCATCTCGATGAGAAATCCCCCAAAACCCATGTCAAATGGGAACTAGAGGCCCATTTAATGCTTAGGTCTTGACCAAAAAGGCCCCTTGGGACTTGGGTGCTCGTGCCCAAGTCCACCCTAATTGGTTGGGGTAAAATTAAATGTATGTCGGCATAGGACTCTTAAATGGGTCCTCCATTGTTGGCTCTTTCAATTGATTTTTAAAAGTTTAATGGGATAACATATATAAAAAAGTGTTTGAATTCATTTGTAACCTAGGTTGATGATAGACAAGTTGATGATAGACAAGTTGATGATAGCAAGGTTATGATATTGAGCAAAGGAGCATTCAAGGCATTCATTGTGTTTGTTGTAGATTTGTGTTAGTATTGTGTTTGTTGCAAATTTGGAATCATCATCAACATCCTTATGAGTTGAAGACTCTTCATCCTCCTAAATACTTCACCTCCAAGGTGACATCATTATATTTGAATCATTTCATCATCATTTGGATTATCTTTAGCCTCTGCCCTGCTAGGGCATGCTCTCTCTAACAACGGTGTTGGGAAAGCTTGAATGTTAACCTGGGATTTGACTGAGGTAAATCCCTAAACATCACAACCCCCAAACCTCTTTTCTTTTTATGTGCAGGTTACAGGTGTGGGAATTATAGAAGTAAAGGTACAGGGAGGCTACTTAAGGGTTAAAGATTCAAGATTTGAAAATAGAGTCTAGAGATTCCTTCGTAGCAGACTTGGGCACTAGCCCCAATGTCTAGTAGGCAAAACAAACCCTAAATTTAGCATCAGAGCATCATTTATGACATTTTTCTATTTTTGAGCTTTCAGATATCAGGACTTTCCAAACTTGGGCCCTAGCCATAGAGTCTTCAGACATTTCAACTTATGTGGGACATGTTTGGACATCTCACTAATCACCCTAGTACTTTTAGATTCTGACTTGTTATTGTTTCTCTGTTATAAGTTGATTATCATAATTCTAGGATTTAGTGCATTGATTGGCCTAGGGTTTGATAAAAGGCTTGGTTGAATCATATCATTCCTCTACAAACAAGAGTAGCACAAAATTAGTAGCTGAGTCCTCTTCTATCTTGTAGTGACTTGGCTCAGTTTTGTCCTTGAATGTTGTAGTGAAAGGAGTGTTTTATCTAGTGTACTCATATACTTTGCTTCCCTCTCTCTTTTCCCTACTTAACATTTTGGTGAACCCATGTTTTAAAGAATTGGCATCTTGTTGAGTGTTGAAATTAGATCTTGCATTAATACATATCACACTTATCATTCTTCATTGAAAAATCTAGCATACTTTTGGAAATTTTAAGAAAATAATCATTCTAGGCTTGCATAAAGGCATAGTTTTGCATTATTTTCATTACATATTTCATTGGAAGCATTTGAAAATCTGATTTATACATCAGATTTGAGACAAATTACAGCAATTAATCACTTCATGATCTCACACCTTGCATTTGCATATCTCATTTGTTAGGATTTTGTTGAAATTTTGCATTTTTCATCTAACCTAGTTTTTTGCAAAAGCTAGGGTTTATAGTCAAAATATTATTTCATATTTTGATTCTCTTTTTATCACTCATTCAAATTTGATTTTTATTTGTAGTGTTGTTTTATTGTGCATCCTTGCATTCAAATTTCAAATTTTGCTATTACACAGTGTGTATTTCAACATTAAGGGGTTTACACACTTTCTTCACACATTTTTAAGAAAACTTTTAAATCATTCATCTTACCTTGTTGTGTAGCACTATTTCAATCATCCTTACTTTGTTTTTATGGATTTTGTTTCTTTTTGCTCTTTAAAAACCCGATTTCCTCAAACAAGTGCTTTAGTGTGAAACAGTCTCACATACATGGCTTCTCATCACAATAAAGATGCTATGGTCCCTCCTTGAGTTTATAGGAAGAGGAAAACTTCTGAACCTAAAATAACATTTACACCACATGATAGAACAATTGGAGACATTGAGGGACCTATTTACATTATCGCACATATATGTGGAAACCCTACAAGAGGAGTCTTTATTGATCCTAATTGTATGACGAATGTAATTACTGAAGAGTTCCTGTACATGCATGATTTGATACAAGAATCTTATGAACCCACACAAATGATGGTTAAGACACACACTGGAGCTTTCCTCCTGGCTATAGGGAAGATGACATTATTGATTAAAGTCATTGAGAAAGCCTTAGAACAATCATTTGACACCATCCCTACTTGTTGATGATGATTGTTAGTCATAACAACATGCATAAAAATTTGCACAACAAACCTTTATTATCTTGTAAAGTACGATCAGCTTAGGATAAGTTGATGACTCCAAGTCTTTGTTGATCAAGTCATGATCATCTGACGTTACTTAGAGGTTGATGTTACATGCTATTTTCCATTTCAAGGGGACTTACATTTGTCTAGGTGATCAAGAATTGCATTGCATCCTGTAAATTCACTCCACGGAGAGGTCAATTCTACTCTATTTTCAAAGATTGTCGAGATACTTGTAAGTTTGATCAATTCTTCTGATAATTGATCATTATGAACTTGCTCTTTCTTCTACACTACAAATCTATTTAAATGATGTGTCTATAAGTGGATATTTATATGTATTTCATGGATATTTATCTGAATTTGCATGATATTTATCAATTTGACATGCTTTTACTCCAAATATGCTCTGTATTTTCAATTGCCTACGGGATATCTGCATATTTCATGTTTTATTTGCTTTTGATTGTCTATTATTTGCAATTATGGAGATGATCTATAATGAAATTCAAAGAAATTTAAAAGAATACTTCTACTTTTAGTGAACCTTTAGTTATTGAATCACATACTTACAAGATACATTCATGGAGAGAAGAAATCAAACCATAGGTCACCAAGACATTCCATAGATAGATATGGTTGATGCTAACTTCAAAGGAACTAGGAATGAAAACAATACATGCAGACTGAAAAGCACTCCAAGGGACGCAGCTAATCAATGCATATATCGAGATTTAAATCATAGATTACTCAAGATTTATGATGATTTTTAATCAAAATGGCTTCTCTTTCATTAAGTATGCATGACATGTACATTTACAACAACTTTAAAATGAGTCCTAAACTTTTCAGCAATGAAATTTTAGTTAAGTTTCGAATGTCTAAAAGATTGCAGCCCTGCACCTTTTATAGAATAAGGTGAGGAGGCAGTTACAATTGACCAATGGTCAAGATTTATATATTAAGATCAACGGTTGACAATTACCCTATGACTTAGTCAACTTTTCCTTGTGGCATAGGTTGCCAGCTGGCAACCATCTATATGACTCATTATTTATGAGTACCTTATGCATCTGTTCACTTGGTGATGCATCTTCATTCATTCCTCAGGTTCTTCTTCTTCATTTTCTTCTTCTTCATCGTTCTCCTCATCTTCATCACTTTTAGCATCACTCTCACTCTAATATACATCTTCTTGTATGTGGACCATTACTGTTGTCTTGATATGTTCATATGCTTGTACTATTTTATCAACCTCTCCCCCATCTTGGATTCTGGCTTTTGCTATTGCATGTTTATGAGATTGGAACTTAGCCTTGAGCGCTTTGAGCTTACCTTTCCTGCTGTTCAAAGTCTCATTGTATGTTTCTACTTTAACTTTTATCCTCATAATTTATTCATTACTTCTTATGTCAAGTGGGTGAGAGGGTCATCTGCTACTGACTTAAAATTATCATGTAGAGCTTTAATAGCAAAGTCTACATCCTGATTCTCAATTTTGCCTTCTATTTTTCCGTCCAAGGCCTCAAGGATTTCTGCTTCATATGCCATCATGTTGTGCAACTTTACACTTATATCCCTGAGCTTGCCACTACATTTCTTCAAGACATCACATTCAAACCTGATATCCTCATACCATATGCCTATCAGCAGGGCAGTATTATTATCCAATCCTTGATTACTTATCAAAATTTGTAGATCAATTCTCTTCATTTCACTTAGAGCAGTCAGGTCCTTTTCCAACTGGAATGACCGTTTCCCTGTATCATTCTACATTTTATCTAGCTTCCTCTTTAGACTGCTCAAAGAATTCCACCTTTGTAAAGAGGTTCTCAATACATCTTCAACCCCAGTGAGAGCTGACAACATCCAATTTTCCATGACCATTGCCTCATGTTTCATTAGGTCCAACTTGGTGACCTCTTCTTGTGATATGATAGTCAATGGGACTGTAGGATCAACTGGTGTATTATCAGGGTTAATTAACCCTTTTATGAAAGAATGTAGCTAAGCAATGTGCTCCTTATGCATTTTATTTTTCTCTTTCTCCTTCTTCACCCTTTGAGTGAAAGAATCAATAATAACCTTCCCCTCTTGACCTTCTTGGTCCTCATTGGCAAAACCCAAATCAACAGTTGTGATTTGGAATTCCTCTAGGCTAATTTCGCCCTTTTCCTTCTCAACTATGGGAAGTACTACATGTACAGTTCTTCTACCTGTAGCAGGATCCCTTTTTATGGCTGATGTTAATCTGGCCTTCCTCCTTGGCTTCATCATTTTTTCAGTGAACAAGGTAGAAACATTAAACTCTTGAATTTATGACCCTTGTTCCATACCTATTTCCTTTTCCAACCATTGAGGAACATCACCTCCAGATTCTTTGTGGCCTTGGTCAATATCATGTATGCTCTGTTCTCCAATAGCTGCTTCTATTCTTGGTGGAGAAGGCACCTTCTTAATTTCTTCCTCATGTATTTCTTCATGAGGGAGATCTTGTTGAAGTTCTTCTTGTTGAGGGGTTGCCTTCTGTAAAGGAGGATCATGTGGAATTTCCACATTCTGATCTTGTGCTTGATCATGTACTCCCTCCTTCTGATTTTCATCCTCTTTATTATTTTTCTCACCTAGTGGCATATTGACATCTTTGGATGTCTATGTATTTGGCCCTTGTGGATCACCCTGATCAAGGGTCATTTCTTGTTCTCCACCTGATGCACTGATATCCTGTGGCTTAGGGTCCTCCTAACTTGATTTATCTTCTGCTCTTGAGGCTTCTCTCGGATCTCCCTAATTTTGAGCAACACCAGCATCTGATATATCCTGATCACCCCCACTCTTCTATTGAACTTCTATTATTTTTGGTTCTGTGGGTGTCTCATGCTGTTGCTGACCCATATCAAGAGCAGTGCTATCCTTTTCTACATGCTTTGCCACTTCAATCTTCTCTGGTTCCTTGGGAGCACCTGGTTTATCCTTAGGGCTTACATGACCCCTATATGTTAAATCCACGATGGCAGGGCTAGTCACCTGCTCAACCAAATTGTCGAGCCCTATCTGTTGGGCTGCCCTCTCTGGGCTACCTTGTTTCATCTCTTCTATTTGCTTCACTTCCTCCAATACCACCATTGTGCTAATGGGGTTCCATGAGGGGTCATGCGGGTGTTGGAAACGAGAGTCTACATTTGTTGGGAAGCCACACTCTGAACTACCTCATCATCAGATAAGTCCACAGTATCCTCCAAAGAGAAAGGAACACCCTGACTTGCTTTAAACACTTCTCTTGTTTGTTCCTCTACTTTCTCAGTTTTGAATTTTATTATGGTGGGAAGAGGAACATCATGTTGTAGTTCCTTCCTGAAAGCTTCATCACCAGCTCCTCCCAATATGATGGGGTCAGCCTGGATATCGCCCCTCATGGCTGTTCTTTATTTCTTGGGTGGTGACATCAGCGGCATTGCCCTCCTCTTCTTGCTAGCTATCTACAAGTCATCACCTCTAGGTTCTTTATTTACCTGCTCTTCTTCCAAAGGGATGCCTTCTTCCACCTCTTACTGCAAGGGCTGGCCCTCTACCCGCACCTCTGTAGTTTCAATAGCGGGTCTCAAAATCCTTTTAGTCTTTGGTTTTTCAATTAGAGGCTGTGTAGATGACACGGATGCCTAAGCTAATGTAGATGCACCTATAGTTGACATGGCAATCCTCTCAATTATCACCCCCTTTGGTTCATCTTCACTTTTATTACCTTTAGGGAGACCTTTCCTTTGTTTTTCTATAGGCAATCTTTCCCCATTGGATTTTCTCTTTTCATTGAGGAAATCATCATATTCCTCATCAGATACTTCCTGCCTCTTCTTCTTGGCATCAACTGTAAGGACAACACCCCTTTTCTTCAATCTGGTTATCTCCTCATCCACCCAGGCCTAGGTTAACTAGATCAGCCCACTTGTCAGCTGATCCAGGGATATATCCTCTTGCTGTGTAAGATCTAGGGCTGATATGGTGTCATTATACACCTTTTTGTTCTCATATTCATTGGACATGATCTTCCCATCATCCTTACAAAGCTGTACTAGCACTGGGATGCAGTCAAAGGTTTTTATTTGATTCAAATTGAGTCTCTAGTATTTCCTTCTTCTCACCTCAGCTTCATCATCACAGTTGGTCCAGAAGTCTTCTAGATGTTTGTGATGTATCAGTTTTCCTAATACTTTCTACATCCTACCATAAGGATCATATGACCCGACTAGGGGAAATGGCTATAAATACATCAATTTTAGCCCTCCCATGACATGTTTTATGCTCTCTGAATCTGAGCACATGTACCAACCCATGGATACTGGAAATAAAACTAGAGGTATCTTCTTTTGTGCCTTGTAGGCTTTAACTATTGTGGATACTTGTCTGACAAATTCCATCAAGACAACCCCATCAGTGGGGTATCTTGGCAACATAAGAGGTTGTCCTTCAAATCCCTCTATTGTGATGTATGAAAAGGTGGCAAACTGGATAAACTAGGCTCCATGCCAATAAACAACTTCCTGAGCTTCCATGCTCAGCCTTTTAGTCATGTCCTCCTCCATAGTTCTGACTAGATGCATAGAGAATGCATCATTTACTAGTTTGTAGTCCAAGAGGTAATCCTTCCTTTGTAATTGGGGATAATGATCCCATATGTGTGCATCATCAGCATCACCACCAACCTTACCCACTATCTTCAAAGCATCAAAAGTTCCCTTATATGCATCAGTATACCACATATGAGGTCATAAAATAAGCATGTTTGGCCTCCCAGGTTCCTCATTCCTTCATCCAGTGCGTCACTGATGATCTTAGCCCATAGTGGCCTGTTGTTTGCATATAAGACCATCTGGATGATCCCAAACATCCAATTCTCAAAATTTCCAGCATGAGGTTTGCCAGTTATCCTGCTCAGTAGGGCAATCATATATTGATACTCATCAAAATCAAACTTATACAGATGTACAGGTAATTTGGTTGAGGCAGCATACGTGCTGCTCTTTGATCTCCATAGGTAGATCCTCTTCCTTACATTTTTCTTATTATTATTATATTATGTTTCCAACTTGCGCAGGTCCACACTCACTACCTTCTTCCCAACTGGCAGATTGAAAGTGGTAGTAATGCCCTTGATTGAGAAGTCTGCATATATTCTTCCATGTTTCTCCACCCGTCTGGTTTCAGGGTTATAATTTCTGGCACATTCCACTATCAGCTCCGGGGTATCCATAGCATACAGAAAACCAGCTGCATGCCACATACCTGAAACATATACCCCATCCAGAATGGGATTGTCCTTATCATGATCCACTCTCTTTGACCATACTACCAGGTCTGTATCTCCTTGGTGCGTATCACCAATAACTCCATATTTGAACTGCACCCCTTCAGGCTGGACAAACATGGGCTTGAGGAACTCTGCATCAGACCTATTCCTTCTGAGATCCTCCATGGATTCCTACAATAAACATGATATGTCTTGCCTTACAGTGTCCACATGCATTTCTATAACATCATGTACTTCTATCACGCATATTATGTATATTATTTCTCACTTCATCATGATATGTATTATCACAAAGCCAAACCATAGGTAAAAACAAATACTTCACCTGATCAAACATAAAATGACAATAGGAGGGTTTACAGTTACTTACCTAATAGTGCTTTCCTCCTGGGTTAGATGACTGATTACAGAGAAGGGCTGTAGACACTCGAAGGATCCAATCCATTGACAGGTAGCTGTTTGAGGGTTTGACTTCGGAGCTCTGTAATTTCTCATTTTTTTGTAAGGTAAATGAAAATAACCTTCAAAATTTACCTTTAAAGTAGATCAATAGGACAAATTAGGGTAAAAATGTGTTGTCTTGATCAAATTCGTTGATCATCTACAGGGAATCCGTAGATGCTGCCAAGTGTTCAATTTGCATTTGTAATCGGCAGGAATTCATATACTGCATTTAAGTGCATTTAATGTTAGGAAACAAGGGAGGGTGATCTTCGAAAGATCAAGGGATATTCAAAATATGACCCCCTCTGGATAAAATAACGCCTCGCCTTTGAGTGGCAAAACTGAATGCAAAGGATTGGGTGATATGGTCAACATTTAACCATATGTATATCGGGTCACGAAATTAAGATCAGGGGCTATTCAAAATATGACCCCACGGATAAAATGACCCCCCTTGGAAAAGATCGGGGTGACATCACTATGTCGGCAACATGGTTTAATCATTATGTTTTAATGATGTCACCATCATGTTAAAGAATATGATGGATATCAGGTATATACCTCCCCGCAGATAGAATGGAATGATGACATCATCATCAACATGATTTCCTTCATTCATTGGACTTGGATGACATCACTGTCATATTGACATAGGGTGATATATGTGAAGAGCGTGATATTCGTAAGATGACTGGTATTAAAAATATGACGCCCCGCGAGATTACTGAAGTCTTTCGATGGATAGATATCGACTCTTACTTAAAGTTGACATCTACACATCACAGACCGGGCGATTATCAAGTGATAATCCCATATCGGGGTGATCTTATCTAAGATGACTGATGTTTGAAATATGACCCCCCGCGCACGGGATATCAGGTTTGACCAAAATTTGACTCAACATAACTCTCTTCCCTTAGATAATTTTGGGGTAATCTAAAAGGCAAACCTGCTTGGAATTTTTTGTACTTTCTAACCATGATGTTAATAATGGGAACTACTAACTTTCGCAACTGACCTCATCATGGTGATAGATCCACCCCCTTACGATGCTACATGCATGACTAATTTTACCAAACCGCCCAAAGCAGAAAACAAACAAGCCAAAGCAGAAAGCAAAGTTGGGTCCCTGTTTTGTCAAGGTAAAATGGGGAATGTTGTGTAACCACACAACACTACTTCTGACCTATTTCATGTGAAACTAGGCCACCCATGGCTCAAGTCCATGAAAGTGGTCCCCTCTACAATTCATAAATGTTTAAAATTTCCTCACCAAGGGAGAGTGTATGTTGTCCACCATAGTAGATGGAAGCCTATGGTTACTCACAAAAATTTCATCCTAGACTATTTTTGGCCACAAACTACTGAGCCTCCTCAACCAAGAGAAGATCAATTCTTCTTGGGATATCAAATATACAAGGAAAAGTTAATAACGAAATTGGTTAGACCTCCTATTGAACAAAAGAAAGTGAAGAGTAGCCTAAATTGAAAGAACCCCCTTAACCACGAGGTAAAGGAGTCTTTTTTGAGGTTCCTCCTCTGCCATCCTTACAAGGATCAAGAGATACCCATAAAGAACATAGTAGTTCATCCAAACAGATCAATTTTGTAATAGCTTCCTCCTCTGAGATGTCAAAGACTGTAGAAAATCATGAGAATCCTTGATTTTTTGGACTCGAGCACTAGCCCTAGAGTCTTCAGACATTTCATCTTCTGTGGGATAGGTTTGAACATCTCACTAATCACCCTAGTACTTTCAGATCCCAACTTGTTATTGTTTCTCTATTATAAGCTGATTATCATAATTCTAGGGTTTAGTACATTGATTGACCTAGGGTTTGATAAAAGGCTTGGTTGAATCACATCTTTCCTCTATAAACAAGATCACAAAATCAGTAGCTGAGTCCTCTTCCATCTTGTAGTGACTTGGTTCGGTTTTGTCCTTGAATGTTGTAGTGAAAGGAGAGTTTTATCTAGTGTACTCACATACTTTGCTTCCCTCTCTCTTTTCCCTACTTAACATTTTGGCGAACCTGTGTTTTAAAGAATTGGCATCTTTTTAAGTGCTGAAATTAGATCTTGCATTAATACATATCACACTTATCATTCTTCATTGAAAAATCTAGCATACATTTGGAAAAATTGAAAAATAAGCATTCTAGGCCTTGGCATTATTTTCATTGCATATATCATTGGAAGCATTTGAAAATCTGATTTATACATCAGATCTGAGACAAATTACAGCAATTAATTATTTCATGATCTCACACCTTGCATTTTCATATCTCATTTGTTAGGGTTTTGTTTAAATTTTGCATTTTTCATATAACCTAGTTTTTGCAAAAGCTAGGGTTTGTAGTCAAAATCTTATTTCAGATTTAGATGCTCTTTTTAACACTCATTCAAATTTGATTTTGATTTGTAGTAGATGGAAGCCTATGGTTACTCATGGAAATTTCAGCCTAGACTACTTTTGGCCACAACCTACTGAGCCTCCTCAACCAAGAGAAGATCAATTCTTCCTAGAATATCAAAGATACAAGGCAAAGTTAATAACAAAATTGGTTGGACCTCCTATTGAACAAGTAGAAAATGAAGGGAAGCCTGAATTGAACGAACCCCCTTGACTGAGAGGTAAAGGAGTCTTTGCCGAGGTTCCTCCTCTGCCATCCTTACAAGGATCAGGATATACTCCTAAAGAACAAAGCAATTTATCCAAAAAGATCAATTTTGTACTAGCTTCCTCCTCTGACATGCTGAAGACTATGGAAAAACATGAAGGAATTTGCTAACAAGAAATAGGAGGAAGAGACAAGCCTTAGCTCGACAAACAACACCGTAGTTCAAGAAAACATTCCACCTACTTCTATTGAATCAAACAAGGAAGAGATAAAGGTTGAAGAGTTAAAGGACAATGATTCAAGTTGGGCAATAGTACCTTATGTACATATTTCCTCTTGCATTCGAGGTTGGGAGGAAGATGATTTGATCGACGACAACTGCTAGTTTCGTCATGTAATAGGTAAGTATTTCTAACCCTTCTTAGCCACCTTTGATGTAGCATCTCTTTGAGTTGCTCACATATGTGGCCTCCTCTTATGTGTTGTGTTCCCCTGTTTTGTGTTATGTGTTGTTTAGGTCTATTTGGATGACCCTTGATACGCTTGCAAGGTCAAGGATACAAGGAGACCGCCTCTGTCGTGACCATTCCACTATTTGTTTCTTTACTCTTCTATTATCCTCTCCTCTATTTTATTGTTGTGTGATGTACCTTGGGGGCATAATATCATGGAGGATGTCTTGGGGACATCTTCCCACATTGTAAACCCAAGTCACCCTTGTCTCCTCTCTTATTTTATTGTTTAACTTCTTCAGTGGCTCTACTAGCGAGCAGATGACGAAAACAAATAAATATTGATAAGGACCATGTGTCCCTTTAGTAAGAAAGCAAAATGGACCTAGTCCATATATGAAGACGGGGTTGATATATATATATATATATATCCAATGCTTGACTAGTAGAATCACTCTGTGTTGTGAGTCGTATTGTATTATTTGGTTTAACAAACCTTTGCAATACTCTAAATCTTCTTCTACACACTTTAGATTGTTTTGTATCTCACCTTGTTGCTACACTCGGTTCTGACATACCTGCAGTATAACCTCATAACTATACGTAGTTCCAAACCTGCAAGTGTAGGCTTGGTCTCTTATGTGATATGATTTCTACATAGCTTTCATGAATTGATTTGGTTGTTATCTTAGTGTAAGATTCTATAAGCAAAGCTTATATCTTGTTGATTATCTTAGAAAATGACATTGATATGTTTGTGGGAACATTTAGCGATCATGGCACATGTCACTTTGGGGCATGGGCTTTGCAAAAACTCTTTTTCCCTTGCATTTTTTCATTCTACCTTAATGTGCTTGATACCAACAAGCGAGATCAACCACCTTAATGTGGGGGCATATATAATGGTATTTGTCTGATTACTTTTATACTAACAAAGTGTGTTTGAAATCCCTCATCATGAGGCAGGATGGTGTATCTCTTAAGCTAGTGCACATGTTTTTAAAGAAAAAAAACCCTCATTGTGAGGTGGCATGGTGTATCTCTTGAGCTAGTCTACATCCTTTTAAACAAAGCCCTCATCGCAAGGCAGGATGGTGTATCTCTTGATCTAGTTTACATCCTTTTATATAAAGTCCTCATCACTAGGCGGGGTTGGATCTTGATTCATTCACCCTTAAGAATGTCTTTGGTAGTTGTGGTAGCTTAGCTCAATCGTTAGGTGTGTTTGGCATGTTTTAGATAGTGGAGTGTAGCAACGAGCTCCTTCTTATTGCTCATGTTTTCCGTGTATAAGACGTATAGTGTGTTGATGACATGCTATGCGGTGCTCGTGTATTCCATGTGTCTTCTATGTGTTTTACGTTCTTCCTTAGGTGTCTTGTGTGCTTGTGGCATGGTCTAAAGATGTATGGTGATGAGCCCCCCATGCTGTATGTGTTTTTCATGTCTTTATATGTGTGTTTTGTTTACTTTAGTTAGCATATATATAGATATGTAATTGCTTAATTATGTCTTCTCTTCATGTCTTCTTCATGTATTGCATGACTGTGCTCATGTATTCTCTGTGCATTGTGTGCTTTCACTGTCTTCTCCATGCATTTTGTGCTTCCTTACTATACTCACTATGTCTTATGTGATTGTTTAGTGTTTTCTTATGTTTTCCTAAGTTTGGGGGCTAGATCTAGTCTTCAAGCTTAGGGTGTGTATTAATTTTGTGTTTGATGTGTTTTGATATGCTTCGACCATACTTTAATGAATGTACTGAATCATAGGATTGCACACACATTAAAGTGGGGGCTAAATGTAATGGAGTAAAAATTGGACACATGCCTTTTTACCTCCTAGTTTAGCTCTTAGGTCCCTGTGTTTACACTCTACAAAGCAAATTATCCATCCCAATGAGAAATCCCCTGAAAGCCATGTCAAATGGGAACTAGGGGCCCATTTAATGCTTAGGTCCTAACCAAAAATGCCCTTTGGGGCTTGGGCACTTGTGCCCAATTCCACCCTGATTGGTCTGGGTAAAATTAAATGTATGTCAGTATATAAGGACGAGCTTAAATGGGTCCTCCCTTGTCAGATCTTTCAATTAATTTGAGAAAGTTTAATGAGATAGCATATATAAACAAGTGTTTGAATTTATTTGTAACCTAGGTTGATGATAGAAAAGTTGATGATAGCAAGGTTATAATATTGAGCAAAGGAGCATTCATGGCATTCATTGTGTTTGTTGCAGATTTAGAATCATCATCAGCATCCTTATCAGTTGAAGACTCTTCATCCTCCTAAGGACTTCACCTCTGAGGTGACATCAATGTGTTTGAATTATTTCATCATCATTTGAATTATCTTTAGCCTCTGCCCTACTAGGGCATGCTCTCTCTCTAACAACGGTGTTGGGAAAGCTTGAATGCTAACCCAG
This sequence comes from Cunninghamia lanceolata, assembly GCA_027924645.1. Taxonomy (NCBI): domain Eukaryota; kingdom Viridiplantae; phylum Streptophyta; class Pinopsida; order Cupressales; family Cupressaceae; genus Cunninghamia; species Cunninghamia lanceolata. The sequence goes on from BSBN01000977.1 coordinate 8,332,662, forward strand.
GATTTGATTGAGGCAAATCCCTAAACACAACTCCCAAACCCCTTTTCTTCTTGTGTGCAGGTTACAGGTGCAGGAATTACAGAAGTAAAGGTATAGGGAGGCCACTTAAGGGTTAAATATTCAAGATTCAAAAATAAAGTTTGGAGATTCCTCCATAGTAGACTTGGGTGCTAGCCTGAGTGTCCAGCAGGCAAAACAAACCCTAAATTTAGCATCAAAGCATCATTTGTGACATTTTTCCAGTTTGGAGCTTTTGGATATAAGGACTTTCTGGACTCAAGCACTAGCCTCGTAGTCTTCTGAAATTTTAGCTTCTGTGGGATAGGTTTGTACATCTCACTAATCACCCTAGTACTTTCAGATCATGACTTGCTATTAGTGTTTCTCTATTATAAGTTGATTATCATAATTATAGGGTTTAGTGCATTGATTGGCCTAGGATTTGATAAAAGGCTTGGTTGAATCACATCTTTCCTCTATAAATAAGAGCACAATATCAGTAGCTGAGTCCTCTTCCATCTTGTAGTGACTTGGCTCAGTTTTGTCATTGAATGTTGTAGTGAAAGGATGGTTTTCTCTAGTGTACTCACATAGTTTTCTTCCCTCTCTCTTTTCCCTACTTAACACTCATAAGCGGTAATTCTGGCATACCACATAGAGTCTCAGACCTAGAAAAAAAATGACAAAACTAAGGAGAATATTGAGATACAAAAACATAAATTAGAATTGGAATAACTTAAACTCAAGAAAGAAATCCTAGCATGGAAAGAAGTAAGTCCGCAAAACCAGAGACCAAACATATGGTACTCTTACTATACAAAACAAGGACATCCTTGGAATGAATGCTCGATGATAAAAGGTGAAAGAAAGGCCACCACAATGAAGGTAGATCTGAAGACAATACCAAAACATAATAACATACTTTATTTCAGTATATGTAGAGACTGGGATGACCATGAGACAAAAGACCACCCATCACAACTTTTTAGGCTAAGGGAAGATGATGATGACCATGAACCATGGTACAATACACACCATAATAATAGAGTGGACAATTAGAACATGGTATATGCAAAAGGATTGGCAAAGAGACCCGTATACATCTAGAATCATGGATATAAAACCCTTGGTTGGCTCATCAAAGAAATATTAATACATTGCAAAGTACAAACCCTAACTCAGCACATACATGAACAATTACAATAATGAGGAAAGGGGCCAGTAAAATAGATATAGAAGAGGGCAAGATTGAAGTTGAGGAAGAAGAAGGAGAGATGATGTGACCTATTATAAATGAAGTAAACAAGGGCATTTTACTAATGAATGTTGGGGAGATAGGAAGAAACAATGCACATTCTGTGGTAGCTCCGTTCATGATGTGTTTTCTTGTGATAAAGCCCAACAATATTTTAGAAATGCACCTCACAAATCTAAAAGTGATGATTTACAGGGATTTAATTCATAAAAGGGAGCCTGCATTATGAGATGAACACCTAAGGATACAACACAAATGGCCAGAAGGTGCCATAAGGAAAACAAGTATGACTCCGATAACATAGAAGAGGAAACACCAAAGGAGGAACATTACACTAATAAGTCAAATCATAAACAAACACAAAGAAAAATAATAATAAAACCAAAGTTGCAATAGTCACTAGACAAGGTACAAATACCTCAAGACTAGAAAATAATGATACTGAGATAGAAGAGGAAGAAGAGAACTTCTTGGCTAATAGAAACCAACATGACAAATTTTTTGAACAATCAAAACAACTAATAGTCAAAGATCAACATAAGAAACAACAAAAAACACACTACTTTTCAGAAGTAAGGTCACTCAAACAACTAACACAACTAACACAACAATAGAACCTTATAGACAAATTGAAACAATTCAGCAAGTACTGGAATAAAGAACATGGTCACAAACCACAAATAACAAAAATGGAAAAACTGATAGACAATGGAAGACAAGACCACTAATGATAAATGCCCACATAAACCATCATAAAATCAAACAAGTTATGGTCAACCTGGGTACAAATGTAAATATGTTACCAAAAAGAGTATGGGAATACTTAGGAAGACCAGCATTGACAGAAACACCCTACAATATAACCTAGCACATGGGTCAACAATGCATACACTAGGAACCTAGAAAAAGGTAGACGTCAACATAATGGGGGTCAAACAGTTGGTCAATTTTGAAATAGTAGCAATCAAGGAACTATTTGATTCTTTCAACGTGCTATTAGGTCTCTGATGGTTTGTTAATGTAAATGGAATTATGGATTCAAAGAAAGAAGAAATATCTTTCACAGATAACACTAGAATAATCCATATTCCCTTAGGAAGAAGTATTGCTGAAGCCTATACAAAGGAAATCAACTAAGAAAAAAATACATATGAAGACTCAAAACAATTATACTCTATAGCAAAACTACCCAAATATGACATGTTAGAAGAACCCGATTCGGAGGGAGAGATACAAATAGAAAGTAATAACAACAACATGAATAGTGAAGATGTACTCATAGCATGGCTACAAGATGAACCAGAAACTAAAACCTAGAGAGTAGTAGGGTTCCATAAGGTCTTTATGGTCAAAATTAAAGATGGGTCCTTATCGTAAACCACCACATTGATGCAAAGGCACTAGGTGGATGGGTTGCTCATCAATTGGATACCTAAATCATGAAACATGGAAGAAGTCTCATTACACCAAAAACCAATTTTCTAGGCTTTCAAGACCTAAGCCAAGGACCCACTATAGGGTATGCCACAAGATGGATGATTTTCTCAAGGGCATTCATGTACAATGTTTCAAGACAACTAAGACAACCTTCCCAAACCATTGAATAGGGTCTTGCATCTAGAGAAAAGGTACTTGCTTCATAAACCCCTCAAACTCTTAGTAGCCCTGTTTCAGGGAACAACAGTGAATATCTTTTGACAGAGGCCTTTCTCCAAAAATATCAAACTAGTGCCAAATACCCTTTATGGAGACACATAACATATGTTAAAATGACCTTGGGTTGCTTTGGAAGGTGTTCCCTAAAAATGGACTGGTAATTCTAGCCAGAGCCCCAATTAGGCCTATTTTCCAAAGAGACTACCCCTAAATGCTTCACAGAACAAAACAAACCATTGGAACATGTTAGTTAGGTGCCAAAACTAGAGATTCAACAAGTTTCATGTTTCTACAATTGACTGTACGGTCTTAAGAGACTAGGGTCGCTTCAAATGGCTTAACACATGGGTTTGTCAAGCCAAATTTAATCAAACTCTGCAACAACTTGTTCCCCTACATGAAATATCAAAAAAACAACTAAAACATATCTATCACATGCCATTCCACTGGTTCTATGAGTCTAAGATCAGTGGAATGGCTTAGGGCTCCATCATTTCCTTCACAAACCCTAGTTTAGGGTTTTCAGACCAGTTCCAGAAAATGACTTGTAACTTCCTACAAAATTAATGAAAATGCTTCAAACAAAGTTCAAATTATAGACCATTCAATGATCTTTCACATTTGATAAGTCTTAGGCCTTAACTATTCCATACCAGAGAAAATTACGATTTGAAACAGCGAAAAAAACTCTAGAAAATGCAGGAAAGGGAACTGAGTTTGTATTTCTTCCTTGAAAATCTTCAACTTCATGCCCTGCATGATGTGTGAGAGGTATTTTATACATGTCAACATCATTATCAAGCAGTTTAGATCAAATTGGTAACTGAAAACCAACTCTGCAACCTCCAAACTATTCATATCACCTTCTCATTAATGCATACTATGTGTTTTGTTTACAATATGAACAATTCCTCCACAAGACTACTTCAAACTCCACTAAAGCAATGCCAACATTCCATGAATGACTCCAAACATGAATTCCACTCCATTTTCACACTTGTGGAGGGTTTGACCATAGTTGACCAACTAGGTCCTAATTGCCTACATGTAAACAATTGGCACCAAGGCCTTACAAGATGATTGCAAATGGCTTCAACATGCTTCAAGGTGGTCACAAGACCTTATTACAATTCAACAAGATGGTCTTCAAGACCTTATTACATCTTAAATGGAAAACCAAAACATAGCAAGAAAAGGACTCATGATAGGCCTCTTGGACCTATAGGTGCGCCTACACCACACATTTAATGATATCACACCACAAAATACACACTACAAATAAGAACATCAACTACATAACACATCCCAAGTATCCCAACAAATTAACCACATATCAAGAGGAATATCCCATATAAAACTTCCAAAATTTTCAAGAGTGGGAAACCTCGATAATTTTCTTACAAAGATGGAGAAATTTTTTCATGATGAACAATCTAGAGTAGGTGCTATATAACACACATTAATATGCAATGTTGCAAGCTTGTGGAATACACACAAACACACAATCCAACACTAGCTAGTTTTTAAGATCCTGATAAAACCTATATACTTACATGAAGAAGGAGAGTATGAAATTATACCAAAATACCAAGAGAAAATCACATCTCAAGAACACTTAGAGATGTGCATATTGGTCTAGAAAGGAAGAAATGAGTACAACACAACATTATACATCCAACTATTCTAATAGACATTATCACCAGTGGCACAAACTTGGTAAATAAACCAAGAACATAGGGTCGAGACAAGAGAATGGAACAAACTACAAGAAGACTTTCTACACATGTTCTCATTCTATAATACTAATGAACATATCCACACTACACTCATAAAAACAAAATAAATAATATTAAAAACAACTGAACAAGAAGAAGAAATACCACAACAAAGCCCTCCACCACCAAAAATTGAAGGTATTTGGATCCTAATACAATGTGCGTGGATAATGAAATCAAACATACTAAATGAAGATGTCATAGAATGCAACAACAAAATGATGAGGAAGAACATAACTTAGACATTGAAGTACACCAAGGAGAAAGAGAGATTGAAATAGTAATAGAACCCAAAAAGAAGTACTATAAACAACTGGTAAAACTCAAAGAAGAGAACATTTCTAAAGAGGAAGATCCTAAATTAGCTAAAATAGGAGACTATTGGGATGAAAGGGTAGTAGTGCAAGTTGTAGAGATACTATCAGAATTGGAAGATTTACTTCCTAAAACATTTACAGACCTTAAAGGAATAAAAGAGGAAGCCAGGGTAATGAAAATACAACTGAAAGAGGGTGTTAAACTGCAAAGGAAAAGACTATATAGACTGAACCCTAATATGAAGAAGAAGAAGGTTAAAACAAAATTGGACAAAATGATTGTGGCATGAATCATTAAACTAATAGAAGATGCGGAATGGTTAAGTCCTATGGAAGTACAAAATAAGAAAATTGGTGAAGTAAGGATGTGTTGACTATAGAGAATCGAACAAAGAATGCATACATGACCCATTTCCAACCCCTTTCACTGAGGAAATACTAGAATCAATAACTGGTAGGGAAATTTACTCTTTTATCGATGGATTTTCCAGTTATCACCAAGTTAAGATAAGAGAAGAGGATCAACCAAAAACTACTTTTACATCTAAGTTTGGATCCTTCATGTATACTGTTATGCCATTTGGCCTAAAGAATGCACTTGTGGTATTCAGTAGAATATGGTAAATGCATTCAATGACTTCATCCATGATTTTTTGTAGGTATACTTCGACGATTGGATAGTATATGGACTATTGAAAGATCATGTACAAGCACTAAGAATGATGCTTAATAGATGTAGAAGCTTACAAATATCATTAAACTTGAAGAAATGCATGTTTGTAGTACCTTTTGGTACTTTAGTAGGACATATCATATGCAAATAAGGTTTGATGGTTGACCCACTAAAAGTCACACTAATAAGGATACTTCCTCCACCAAAAACAACACCAAAAGTAAAGACATTCTTGGGATATATAGGATATCATCACAAATTCATCAGGGAATATGTCACAATAGCAGCACCACTAAAGGAACTTATAAAGAACAAATGCAGTAAGAATATTGAGTGGAATCAACAATGTCAGACTTATTTTGACATGTTGAAACAAAATATTGTTGAGGTATGCATACTGATATTTCCATAATGGGACATACCATTCCATGTGCATGTTGACGCATTAAGGATTTCTATAAGGGCACTGCTAGAAAAACCCAAAGGTAATAAAGACCACCCTATAGCCTTTGCTCACCAGAAATTATCCAAAGCAGAGAGGAACTATAAAACAACAGAAAGAGAAGCTTTAGATATGGTGTATGCATTACAAAAGTTTAGACATTACTTGTTATCTACACCATGCACCTTCTATATCTACCACAAACCTTTAAAATATTTGTTGAACAAACCAATCACCCAAGGAAGGATATGATGGTGGCTACCTTGTTCCATGAGTATGACTTCAAGATAACGGTGAAACCCGGTAAGAATAACTAAGGTCTAGACTATCTGTCTATAATTGAGATAAGGGAAGAACCAGAAATTCAGGAAGAAGACCTACCCAGCGTAAATATATTTAGAATAACTACTATCCTAGAAGAATTACATGACATAGCAATCCTATTATCCACAGGAAAATATCTAGAAGACATGTCACCGCAAGAGAGGAAAACATTAATGCAGAAAGCTTTACTGTATACATTAATAGAAGGAGAATTACATAGAATAGGCAAAGATGACATCATAAGGAGAGTGGTGTATAAACATGAAAGAAAAGCCATACTATGAGAAAAAACATGAGGGAATATTAGGGGGCCATAATTCAAGAGAAACAACTACAAAAAGGGTAAAATTGGTTGGCTTATGGTGGCCTACATTGCATAAAGATGCTAATAAATATGTAAAACAATGTGACATTTGTTAGTGGATAGGGAGACCAACTGCATAAGATGAAATTATGCACAAACCAATATTAGCCCAAATCCCACTTGAAAATGGGCAATTGACTTTATTGGACAAAAAGACCCCTAGCAAAACATTCCAAAGTGAAATTCATCATTATATGGGTTGAATATTTAACCAAATGAGTGGAAGTTGAACCTACTAGGGATTGCACCACAAAGACTGATGCCAAGTTCATATATGAGAATATATTCACAAGATTTTGATGTCCACTCAGTATAGCTAGTGGTTAGGGTAAACATTTTGTGAATAACATGATTGCAGAGTTACTACACAGTTTCATGATTACCCATAACAAGAGTTCACCTTATCATCCTCAAGAAAATGGGGCGAGTGAAGCTCTGAACAAGATTGTTGGAACCATACCAACCAAGATGTGTGACAAAAAGAGAGAAGATTGGGACTTGAAAGTACCTACAATACTATGGGCATACCGCACATCATATAAAATAAGTAATAAGTTCACACCATTTGAACTAGTGTACATGAAACAAACGCAACATTACCAATGAACTTTATAATTCCAAATCTATGCACCACACTCACTTTGTGGTTGAATGAGGATGACTCCCTAGTAGAAAGAATTGAAAACTAGAGAAAATAGATGAAAAGAGTCATCGTGGTATATAATCAAAATTTGGAATGGAAATGCCAGAAGGCATGGCATGATAGAAATTTGTAGTTGAAAACATTTAAAGAAGGCAACCTAATTTTTCTCTATGACAGTAAATTTAAAAATTAGGGAAGCTAAATGTCCATTGGCTCGGACCCTATCACATACACGAGATTGTGGAATCAGGGGCAGTGAGATTAAGGAAAATTGATGGAAATGCAGTAACAGGGTATGTCAATGGCACAAGATTAAAACATTACCATCAACCTGTGGAGTAAGCAATAAATACAAGAAATTCATAAATATACCATATGTATTATAAGGTAACATAGGAAATATAAATAGGACCGTTAGTAGCTAAGTCATGGATTGCACTAAACGGCTACAAAAGCCCACCAAAATAGAAACGGGAAACTACAATTAATGCACCAAAGCATTGTTGGACCAATATATAACCCTAAAGTTGACTAGGCCTAACTATAATTACATCTAATATGAGATCAAAAGAACTAAGAGTGAGCAAACAAGTAGAGAAAGTAGAAAAAACCCTAAGAACAACTGTAGAAAAATGGTGACCCCAATATTGATAGACATCTCTCAGAAGCCAAGATTGAAATACAAAAAGTATCCGTACAAAGCAATGGAGGTAGACAAAGATGGAACATTTTCAGGGGTTCCACCATATGTCATCTACATGGAGGATATAAGGAAATGTATACATATGTTGATCTCGAGTATAGATCATACCAAACTCGAGGAGCTAAACAACACACTCCTCCAGCCAGACCAAACAAACTATTTTCCATAATATGCGGAGATAGGAAAGAAGAAATTAGATATATGGAAGGACTACCTAGACTTCTGTGGTGACCATGAATGGGTAAGAATTATACTAAGCCATATACATGATAAATTCATATACCTAGATAGGCCATAATGCATAACCAAAAAAGTGATCCAAGTAGTCATGGGGCTAAGTGCAGTAGGGGAAGTACCATCCAAAAAGGTGATAAAAATGACAAGGTCACAGAACTCACTTGCACAACACCAGATGGCCAAAGCTTGAATGTAAATAAAATTACTAACCCCATGATAAGATACACAACCATGGGAATTGATTATGAAATTTATTATGCAAACCACTTAGGGTCAACCACTGGGACAACCATTCATATGGTGTATCAGATGGTAGTAGATGAAAAAGATTTTGACCTATGTAAAATGTTGAGGGAGCAATTGATGGAGAATCTACAGAAAATGAAGATCTCAAATCATAACTTCAGATATGGAACATTGATCATATGCCTCACTTCTTACTTCATGAATGCTTTACCCAATTATGGAGGAAAGATATGGTAAGTAGACACAATAGTTGTGGAACAAATTACCCAACATGGTAGAAATTTCAAAGACAACCCCTCATTTATTGCCACATACTTGGGATTTTTCAAGGTGCTCCAAGTAAATATGCAAGTTAGGGAAAGAATCCCTTATGAATTAGTTAAGCAATACATAAACATAATAACATTTTCATGGTGGATAAATACTTCACATACATGGAAGTGGTAGAACCCAAGAGATCCTAGATACCTAAACTACCCTACAAAGTTACAAAGGAAGAAATGCAAGCTTATGCATAGAACATATTGAGCAAACCAAAAGATCTAAATGCAGAAAGATTTGGAATATATAGGGAGTTTATGGATAGACAATAGAAGAAAGATATAGAGGAAAATGTGGAGAAGAAAAAGGAGAAATTACATGAAAAATGGGGGATTGCACCACAACCTAGCTCCTTAGCACCACCATCTACCACACAACTACCATAGAGCAACACATCAATAACCCCACAAACTAGGTGGTCTAGAAGGCTGGAATCTAGTACCCTGAGTACCAAATCTATGCTAGAATTAGCAACCTCATCACAAACCATATCAACACCACAAAAAATACAGAAAGACCCAGAAATAGAAGGTATCTCAAATGTGTTGCTACAACTAAGCTCAGAGAAGGAAAAAAAAGGCAAAAGAAAGGGGTAAAAAGAAACATAATTTAGTCAGGAGGAGCAAGAATAGAAGAATAGGAGGTAGTAGAACCAGGAAAACTTCCACAAAAGAAGAAAGAAAAATTATCAATGTTGAAGATAACAAGGGTAAGTGCAAAAAGATGGGAGGCCAAAAAGTGGCCAAATTAATTTCAAAAAAAATTAAGTCATAACGCGAGCGCGTTATAACGTGCTCATGTTATGACTTGCTGTTGCAAGTATGAGGTTAACCAGTGTTGTCATTGATGTCAAAATACTCATATTGCATTGATAAGAAGGATTGGATGAGCTGTGTGCTGAGGATATTGAGAAAATTAGTCTCAATCAGGAACAGTGAAGAACAGTGATGAGAAGAAGGCAAAAGTACTCAATAGGTTGAGGATCAAAGGATGCAGATTAAAGGGTTTGTAGATATGAGTCTTGAGATGTTCCAGTTAAGATTTCAGAGGTCTACATGAAGATCTGAAGAAGTTATGTTTGCTCTAGTAGAACCGGTGCCGACAGGCCTTCAGTGGTGATAAAGTGTCACAGATTGGTCCGGTGAATTACATTCTCTCATTTTGCGGATTGGAGGGAGTGTTGAAGAAGTCAGTGTGAAGTGACAACTTGATTTCTGCATTGCTTGGAGGTTTGGAAGAACCTTTTGTATTATGACAGTGATGATAGACTGTGTTCTTGAAGTTCCAGATGAAAGAGAGAAGGATTCCAGTAAGCAGATGAAGTGCGGATGTTCTTGGTGATTCAGGAAAGCTTGTGGTGATTTGTGGATCATGTCCAGTTCATGTTGGTGGTCCGCATTGAAGTTAGAGTTTGTATTTGAAGAATAACCACAGATTTTGGTGTTCTTCTTAAGACTGGCCGACCGGATGTATTACACATCTTGCGAATGATCTTGTAGGTGTTTGCCGACTTAGATGATTGTTCCTAAGTTGATGCCTTGTATAAATAAGGGTTTGTGAATTCATTTTGAAGTGTGTCTTGCGGTGATGAGAGTGATATAGCGAAGAGAAGTGTGAAAGGCAGAGCAGGAGTTTTTGGGCTTAAATGGAACTGATCCGAACATGGTAAAGATGTCAATCTCCAGTTCAAGTTTGTAATACTTGTTATCTTGTAGACAATGTGTCTCTTGTAGGCAGTGTGCCTCCTTGTGAGCAATGTGCTTGAGCAGTGAGCCCTAATTGGCATGTGCCATCCATTTTTCTTATTCTTCTAACAGAGAATAATCCTTGGGTTAATCACCCTGTGGTTTTTCCCTTAACTGGGTTTTCCACGTCAAAATCTTGGTGTTTCATGTGTTGATGTGTATCTGCTCTGGTGTTTATGTCTTATGCTCTCATGAATGATTAATTGCTATGCTATTGACTAACAAAGTGGATTTAAGTGTTTGAATTGAAAGTGAAGTAAGGATAACTGATTCACCCCCCCTCTCAGTTATCAACAATTGGTATCAGAACTAGGTTCCTCTAAAAGGAGCTTAACCGCTTGAGGAGATCTAGGATGTCGTCATACAAGAAGGACAGTCCAAAGTTTGATGGAACCAACTTCACTCTTTGGAAAGGCTGCATGAAATGTCACTTGGAGTGTATGGGAAAAGCATACTTGTCCATGGTCATAAAACCATATGTACCTCCATAGGGTGGTCCAACAACTCTAAATGAAATCACAGATGCTAAAAACAATCTGCGGACCAAAAAAGCTCTTCTAAGCGCATTAACTGACTCAGAGCTCTCAAATTTCATTAACCTACCTACTGCCTATGAGATCTGGATTAAACTAGAACTTTTGCATGAAGGAGATGAGTTTGTTAAGAGTGCAAGGTTACAGAGTCTCAAAGGGAAATTTGAAAGATTGAAGATGAGAGATGATGAAAACATCACTACCTTTATGCCAAGAGTAAATGAGCTGGTGTGTGGAATTAAGAATGCTGGTGGAGTTTTGGATGAAAATGAGATAGTTTGCAAAATTCTCAGATCCCTTCCTGCTGCCTACAAAATCAAGGTTATTGCCATTGATTAATTCAGAGCTCATACAACTATCACAAGAGACCAATTGGCTGGCAAACTGGCTGCATTTGAAATGACCAAGTTTGGAGATGATCCCCCCAAGACTGAATCTGCATTCAAAGCTAGTGCCTATGTGAAAGGCAAACAAAGATTTGATCTGGGAGAAAACTCTTCAAGGAAGCTGTCATGGTATGATCAAGCAAGAAAAGACATGGAAGAGGAAGAAGCAGAAACAACTCAACTTGAAGCCCTCATTGCAGAAAGACTACCAAGGGGATCCGGTAAGTATGAAGGAAAATTACCCTTTAAATGCTTCAACTGCAATAAGATTGGTCACTTTGCTTCAAGATGTCTGGAAAGATCCACAAGATCAAATTCTAACAGACAAAGGTTCCAAAAGAATTGTTATTATGTTCATGAAGAAGCTGATAATGAAGGAGTAACAGATGATGAATCAGAGATAGGAGACAAATCTAGAAATTAATGGGTGTTCATTGCCATCAAGGAAGAAGATCCAATATTCCCTGAATCTATCAGTCATAAGGTTGTAGAAAGAGCTTTGGCTGCCCAAGTTGAAGAAAAGGATGATTGGGTTATTGACAGTGGATGCTCTCACCATATGATAGGTGACAAGAACAAGTTCGTAGATTTGGAAAGGTATGGAGGAATGGTAAAATTTGGTGACAATTCAGCTGGTAGAATCAGAGGTAGGGGAACTATCTCTTTTGATGGAAAGAACAAAATCGGTAATGTACTGTATGTTGAAGGATTGAAACACAATCTTCTCAGTGTTGGTCAGTTGGTGGACAAAGGCTATGATCTCCGGTTCAAGAATGGAAGATGTAGGATCTTTGAAAGCTTCAGAACTAAGATCGCATCGGGTACTCAAACAAAAGGTAATATCTTCCATCTAGTCGGTACTAATAAAAGTTGTCTGTTTGTTCAAGTTGATCAGAGTTGGTTATGGCATAGAAGGATGGGTCATGTAAATTTTGATAACATCATCAAGATAAGCAATACTTAGGCTATAAGAGATCTTCCAAAGTTGGTAAAACCTACAAACAGTATGTGCAAAGAATGTCAGCTAGGTAAACAGAGCAGAGTTTCATTCAAAAGCAAGGATCAGTCCTCTACCGGATTATTGGAGTTAGTTCATACTGATCTATGTGGTCTGACAAGAATCAAGAGTATGCAAGGTGATAGATATTTCATGTTACTGATTGATGACCATTCCCGGATGATGTGGGTTATATTTTTGAAAGAGAAATTAGAAGCTTTTGAGAAGTTCAAAATCTTCAAGGCTATGGTAGAGAATCAAATTGGATTGAAACTGAAATGTCTAAGGTCTAATAGAGGTGGTGAATTCACATCCGGTGAATTCATAGACTTTTGTGAGAAGCATGGTATAAAGAGACAGTTGTCTACTCTTAGGACTCCACAACAGAATGGAGTAGTTGAAAGAAAGAACGGGACCATCCAGGAAGCATCTAGGACAATGATGATGGAAGCAAATGTTCCCCAGATGTTTTGGAAAGAAGTTGTCAGCATTGCAGTCTACACTCTCAATCGAGTTCAAATCAGAAACAATACCAGTAAGACTCCTTATGAACTTTGGTTTGGCATCACTCCTACTGTGAGATATTTCAGAGTATTTGGTAGCAAGTGTTACATTAAAAGAGATGAAGATCTAGGAAAGTTTAATGCTAGAAGTGATGAAGGAATATTCTTGGGTTACTCCACTCAAAGCAAAGCATATCGGTGTTACAATAAGAGACTGAGAAAAATGCTAGAAAGTACAAATGTGAAGGTTGATGAAGGTATTGAGAAGCCCTCAAGATTTTATGAGTATGATGAAGATGATTAGAATGATGTTCTGGTTCAAGGTACTCCATCCTCTCCTAAAAGTCAGATTCAGACTGATCCGGTAAATCATGAAGAAGAGACAGGTTTGAATGAGCATGATCAATAAGCAGAAGTGTAAGAAACTCCCAAAGTTCCAAGGTATGTAAGACTGAACCACTCTAAAGATCAGATCATAGGTGACAAAAGCAAAGGTGTGCAAACTAGAAGGAATGTTGCTCAAAATTTAGATGAATGTTGTCTGATTTCAAAGATTGAACCTAAGACAATAAATGAAGCATGCAATGATGAAAATTAGACAAAAGCAATGGAAGAAGAATTAATGCAAATTGAGAAAAATCACACTTGGGATCTTGTTTCTAGACCTAGAAACAAGAATGTGATTGGAACCAAATGGGTCTTCCGGAACAAACTAAATGAAGTTGGTGAAGTAATCAGAAATAAGGCCAGATTAGTCTGCAAAGGCTACTCTCAAATAGAAGGGATTGATTTTGAGGAAACCTTTGCTCCAGTGGCAAGAATTGAAGCAGTCAGACTATTTCTTGTATTTGCTGCCTTCAAAGATTTTGAAAGTGTATCAGATGGATGTCAAATCTGCTTTTCTAAATGGTGACCTAGAAGAAGAGGTGTACATTGAATAACCAAATGGATTTCAATTATCTGAGCATGGTGATATGGTCTACAAATTAAAGAAGGCACGATATGGTCTAAAGCAAGCCACAAGAGCATGGTATGAGAAGCTGGACAAACATCTTTTGAAGATTGGTTTCAACAAAGGTACTACTGATGGTAACCTATATTTCCAAATTGATCATGAAAACATCTTGATTGTTGAAGTATTTGTTGATGATATCATTTTTGGAGGAAGAGACAGTATGTGTAAGACCTTTGAAAACCAAATGAAAAGTCAGTTTGAAATGTCAATGCTCGGTGAAATGAATTTCTTCTTGGGTTTGCAAATCACTCAGACAGAGAAAGGAATATTTATCTCTTAGACCAAATATGTGAAAGAACTATTGAAAAAAATTGGAATGGAAGATTCAAAGCCAATGAACACTCCCATGGCTACCGGATGTAAGTTGAGCAAAGGTGATGACTCTCCTAAGACAGATTAGACAAAGTATAGATCAATGATTGGTGGATTACTATATCTCACTCAGACTAGAACAGATATAATGTAGGTTGTTGGTCTTGTGGCGAGATTCCAGGCTAATCCCAGAGAATCTCATGTCATGGCAATCAAAAGAATTTTTAGGTACTTGAAAGGAATATTTGAGTATGGCCTATGGTATCTCAGAGATCATGACTTTTCTCTTCATGCATATATAGATGCAGATTGGGCGGGAGATGTGGATGATAGGAAGAGTACAAGTGGAGGAGCATTCTTTTTGGGAAAAAGGTTGGTTTCTTGGCTAAACAAGAAACAAGAAGCAATATCCCTGTCTACAACAGAAGTAGAATACATTGCAGCAGCAGGTAGTTGCACTCAACTTTTGTGGATGAAGCAAATGCTAAGAGATATTCAAGTAGAATAGGAGGAGCCTATCACAATTTTCTGTGATAATTCAAGTGCAATAAGTATTTCTAAGAATCTAGTATTGCATTATAAGACCAAGCATATATCTATCAAATTTTACTTTTTGAGAGAACAAGTGAACAAGGGTGAAGTCAAATTGGAGTATGTGCCCTCCAAGGATCAGCTTGCAGATATTTTTACTAAACCTCTTCCCAAAGACTCTTTTGAGTATCTCAGGGAGAAGTTAGGGGTCATGGCCCCTCTGGTGATGAACTGGGATGCACTGATTTGCATCAGTCCGGTGGATATCACAGTCATATCTTGTGATCCAGATTGATGTTGGGGAGCTGCTACTAAGGGGGAGTAGCTGGTATGATTCTGATGTGTTAGAATTGCAAGTATGAGCCCTTTGCCATTGATGTCAAAGGGGGAGAGAATACATGTGAAAAACAAGTGGTTGATGATCAAAGGGGGAGCAGTAAAGGAAGAGAAGACATGCGAAGAGTTGTTGCTGATAGGGGGAGCTGTGACAGAAAGGAGAAGTTTTTGTCTTGATGGTTTTTCACATCATATGTTGCCATCAATGACAAAGGGGGAGATTGTTGCAAGTATGAGGTTAACCAGTGTTGTCATTGATGTCAACATACTCATATTGCATTGATAAGAAGGATTGGATGAGCTGTGTGCTGAGGATATTGAGAAAATTAGTCTCAATTAGGAACAGTGAAGAACAGTGATGAGAAGAAGGCAAAAGTACTCAATAGGTTGAGGATCAGAGGATGCAAATTAAAGGGTTTGTAGATATGAGTCTTAAGATGTTTGAGTTAAGATTTCAGAGGTCCACATGAAGATCTGAAGAAGTTATGTTTGCTCAAGTAGAACCAGTGTCGGCAGGCCTTCAGTGGTGACAGAGTGTCACAGATTGGTCTGATGAATTACATTCTCTCATTTTGCGGATTGGAGGGAGTGTTGAAGAAGTCAGTGTGAAGTGACAACTTGATTTGTGCATTGTTTGGAGGTCTGAAAGAACCTTTTGCATTATGACAGTGATGACAGACTATGTTCTTGAAGTTCTGGATGAAGGAGAGAAGGATTCCAGTAAATAGATGAAGTGCAGATGTTCTTGGTGATTCAGGAAAGCTTGTGGTGATGTATGGATCATGTCTAGTTCATGTTGGTGGTTCGCATTGAAGTTAGAGTTTGTATTTGAAGAATAACCACAAATTTTGGTGTTCTTCTTAAGACTGGCCGACTGGATGTATTACACGTCTTGCGAATGATCTTGTAGGTGTTTGCCAACTTAGATGATTGTTCCTAAGTCGATGCCTTGTATAAATAAGGGTTTGTGAATTCATTTTGAAGTGTGTCTTGTGGTGATGAGAGTGATATAGCGAAGAGAAGTGCAAAAGGTAGAGCAGGAGTTTTTGGGCTTAAATGGAACTGATCCAGACATGGTAAAGATGTCAATCTCCAATTCAAGTTTGTAATACTTGTTATCTTGTAGACAGTGTGTCTCTTGTAGGCAGTGTGCCTCCTTGTGAGCAGTGTGCTCGGGCAGTGAGCCCTAACTGGCATGTGCCATCCATTTTTCTTATTCTTCTAACAGAGAATAATCCTTGGGTTAATCACCCCGTGGTTTTTCCCTTAACTAGGTTTTCCACGTCAAAATCTTGGTGTTTCATGTGTTGATGTGTATCTGCTCTGTTGTTTGTCTTATGCTCTCATGAATGATTAATTGCTATGCTATTGATTAACAAAGTGGATTTAAGTGTTTGAATTGAAAGCGAAGTAAGGATAACTGATTCACCCCCCTCTCAGTTATCAACACTTGCTATAAATAAATAAAAAAAGGTTTCTAATCTCATTTCATTTCTTTCTTCTCCTCTATGCCCGCGGCCTGCAAACCCTAGAAAGCGTGCTTACGTTTTGCAAAACTCCATTCAACACAAAAAGCTTATCGATTCATCGCTAGAATGCCGCCACGACGTCGAGCACACCAAAGGAGTAAGTTATATTTTTTTTTTTGTTTGAATTTGTTTCTAAATAGGTAGGTTTTAATTAATTTTTGATGTATATTTCGTTAATTGTCAGGAAATGTTAATGCACCTCCTCCTCCTCCTCCTCCTCAAAATCCACAAAATCCTAAGGAGGAAATACCTGCAGAACAACAACCTCCTCCATCCATTCCTTGACATGCCCCTGGAACATAAGAAACTATAATAGGTCAAATTGAAAACAACAAAAAATAAATTGAAGATATAATTGCAAGGTTGAAAGATCCTTCCACTTCAACCTTGCATAGGTCCACGCTTGTTGATTCTCTTGAATCTATGTTATCAAATGTAGATTCAATTAGCAAGCAAATAACTAGTTGGACAGATAAGAGGAGAGAGTTTAGAGATTATTATGCAGACAAGCTGTCATACCAAGATGTGAAAAAATTACAAATCACAAAATTAGACTTGTGTTCCATTTTCACAAACCCACAAACAAATCAACCTCCACCCATTACATGCAAGAGGTTCCCTATCCATTGGTGCAACAACCAAGCGATAAGGGACAATTTGGGGTAGAGGTGGTGGATGGTTTTTGACCATCCTCCGTGCAATAATAATGAGGTCCCGCAATACTTTTGAGGAAACTCTACTGCGAGTTTGTCCTCAATAAAGTGCCAAACTATTTTGATATGTGAGACTTCTAGGGTAGAGGTGGGGGGTCAGCACAAGATAGACCAGGGGCATGTCTTGACCCATAGTGGGTAGTGAGACGAGTAATCAGCAGACCAGCCCACAAGCATATTTCTATCCCTTCCATTGTGAAGGAGAGTGTTGAGGTCGATACACTTCAGTCCATTAGTGCCTTGACCCAAAGCATCATAGAGCATGCCGGTCCTGCAACACAGAGTGGGTTGGGAGATAGTGCGAGGAGTAGGGTCCCACCCCATACTTGTCAGACTTGCAGGTCAGCCTATGGTTATGACCCCATGGATAGTCAGGATGCAGGTGCATAGGCTACATCTGTAGCTGAGCAGATGGTGATGACAGATACCCTCCTGAGTGAGACTTTCAGCCTTGATACTCAGGTAAATATTAGCAAGTTTATTGAATTTTATTTATTAAATTTTATTTTTGAAATGCAAGATTAACTAATTTAAATTGATGATTTTAATAAAATTTTAGGTTCATAGCGTCGATGCAGTTTTCAGTGGTCCTCCACTTGCATTTTACACTAGATCATCTACTGTCGAGGTATGTAACTAATAAACAATTATAAATATTACATGTGAATAGCATCATTATATGAATGGTATTCTAATATCTGATTTTGGATGTTGAATAGGTTAATACTGTAGATTTCACGGCAACACCTGCTAGCGGTGGTGGACTTCAAAGCTTTACAGAGGTAATAAAATAAATAGTTTAATGAATGAATTGTACTTACTAGATTTTTGTATGTGACTTGTGTGTTTTATTGTGTGTACTTCCATGTTTAGATGAACGTGTGTGTATGTTAGGAGCCGTGATTTGCATCACTATTATAGTTTTTGTAATTGAATAATGTTGTTTTATTTCCAGATGATGTAGGCTGTGGAGACACCTCCCCATGTTCATAGGGCAATGGAGCAGGGTGTGGCCTCTACGATTCATAGCTCCATGGCATTGACAGGGGTATGAGGCAGATTAGTAAATTTCAATTTACATTCATTGTTATAGTTGTCTATTTTTGAAAAATCAAAAGATTATTGATTTGAAGTTTAATTTCTATCTGGATGGTTTCTATAGGACATGACATCACCACGGCCTATTCTTGCTACTAAGGCAAGTGAGGAGACAGATTATATATTAGCAGTAAGTGATTATTTTGTTAAATGTTTCATTTTTTATAACATGTAATTTCTATATATTAATGTCTATACTTTTTATTGTAACAGGTAAAGGTGCAAGAAGAACTAAATAGGAGGAGCAGCCCTCGGGTTCGTAGTAGACCACCCACATGCGCATCTCCATCCCCTAGAAGATCAAAGGCTGCCCGTGATCTATTCTCTTCACCAGCCAGAGGGGAATGACTTTTTATTGTGTTCCTTTGTTGTATGCCTATATGGCATTTGTGGACATATATTTTGTATTGTATATAGTTGACATTGCATGCTTATATGTAGAAGCCTATATGGCTATTTTGTATATATGTTATACTTATATCGACAGATATTGATGTATACCTATATGGATATTTGGTTAATACAATTTTTTTTTATTGATGGCATCCATACTTGCATTATAAATCCACATTTGAATGGATATTTGTAGATGGCTACTTCAAATATTTAAAGTCCAATTGTATTACATAGGATGTTTGTTGATCCGATAAGCTAGCTATTGTTATTCAAGTATCACCTAAACCTCATTTTGGAACTAAAAGATAAAATTTGTATTTTAAAAAAAAAATGAATCATCATGTTGAACAAAAAATATTAATATTCTTTATGAGTAGCATAGAATGTCAACTATATGCAATACAAAAAAATGAATCATCATGTTATTCTTTATGTTTGAGATCCTGAAAATGACTAAGTCTGGTAGCCTGATATCTTGAAACACTACGATGAATATCCAAGTCATTAGGATGATTGTGCCTTGAGAAAAAGTCATTAGGATGAGCGCCTAAAGGAGACTTTCTTAAACATTCAAACATTGAGCAACAAGCATGAAGGGTTAAGGCACAATTTGCAACTCATAAAGCCTCAAAAGGGTGCCCAACTTAGAGAGAGCATTCATTTAAGACAAGGCGCCCATTGACACCTGTTCCACCATAAAAGTGCGCCTAAGGTGGAAGGAGAACAAGCCTCTAGTAAGTGAAGCACACCTATTGTCTAAACCACTTCATTATGGCACCCTAGCATGAGGAGGAGTATATAAGTCAATAGGAAATGGCACCTATAATGCAAATGAAGGACTAAGTGGCATTTTCAATAAGCATCAATTCACCTTGAGCTTTCAATAAATACATCAAATTGAGCCCCATAAGCCTAGGCACCCTTTGCCTGCAAAAGAACCTTGTATCGATGTCAAGAGTTGGTCGTATCAGCGTATCGGCAGACCTTGGTTAGGCTTTGCCGATAGTGGTCTGTCTTGCTGACGAGTGTGGTTTGAAGTCGAAGACATCGGTGTATCAGAAGATAATCCCATTTGCGCATCGGAAGACCAGTTGAGAGATTCACCGATGAAGGGGGTCACACCGACAGTCAAAATCCATCAGTGTATGGGCCTGATGAGATTAGAGTTCACCGATGTTTGGAGTCTCACCGACGGGTGTGGTTCGAAGGTTGTCATTTGTGAGATCAGTGTGTCGGAAGAAGAGTTTTTGAGTGTGCCGATGGTATTAAGTCCTACTGATAGGAGAGGGACTTAGAGTCTCGTATCAGAGTGACAAAGACATCGGTGTGAAAGGATATAAAGTCACTAATAGTGGTCTGTTTGATTGATAAGAGTCAATGATGGGATGTTTGTCAAAAGTGAAATCAAACAGAGTCATGGTGGCATCGGCCTATCGGTCGATGAAATTTTAAGCTCGCCGATGGTATGTTGTCTCGCTAATAGTGAGTTTGAAGGTTCAAAAGTTGATAATTCTATGCTTCCATTGTGTACTCTGCATCAGACACTCATCCCTACTACAGTCTAGCATTCTCTAGTTGTGTTCTCCCCTTTGTTTTTGTGAATGCCTCTGGAAGTAATGTTGAGTTACTTGTGATGTCCTTATTGACTGGTGTTGTTTTGGATTCATGTGTAGTCCTTGTTCCTTTATAGTCTATTCTCTACCTGACTATTTGTTGTAACTTATTGAACCACTATGATTTTGAATATTTAGATTTAGAGGGCATTAGACACCAAAACTTCTTGACCTTTAACAACCCAACCTAGAATCAATAGATTTTTGTCCATCCCAACTATTCTAGTCAAGACAAAGCATGTTGATTCTCATTCAATCCAAAGTTCATTAACAGGATTATCTTATCATAATATTTAGGGAAATGACCACCTAGATGGACAATGATGTGATCTATCTATAAAGAAACTTGCAAGAAGTATAGGAGGCATGAGAATCCCTCCATGTTGTTTATCAAGTTGAATGATCTATGACACATCATGTATCATTAGAAAATATTCTCGAAGAGAAAGCAAGTGAAAATACTCAAAACAACCCATAACAAGGTGGAGAAGTTTAAAGGATGGAGGTTGCAACACTTTCCAACCTCATAGCCACACTAGTCCAATGGATCAGGATAATACTATCAAGCATCCACATAATAGTAGATAATCTTATGAAAAGTCATAGAGAAATTTCTAAGGACCAAAGTGTTATCCCTATGACTTGACACATACTGCTTGTTTCATAAAGCAAAGGGACATGACATAAATATTATTGTTATATGGAGCCTAATCAGACTTAGAAGTTAAATTTACCCAAGTTTTATCAGCGTGGTTTCTCCCCAAATATTTTCCTACTAGTTTTGGCGCCTTGAAGTCTAAGTGTTTTTCTTCAGGATCTAGGCGCTAGTTGAAGGTTGTAGTTGCAAAGAAGAGTGCCTAGCAAGAGGAAGTCTTTTGGAGTCTCCAAAACACATCAAACACTTGACTAACAACAAGATAACTTTTTCCCAAGTTAGGTGCTTCAAGAGGGAAGTTAAAACATGAATAAGCGCCAACTTGTCTAGGCGCAAACTCAAGCTTGTTGAGGATACACATGGCGCCCAACATTCCTTGGTGATTTCACAAACTTCAAACGCTCAAAACTGTTCAAGGAATGCCCAATGCCCATTCTTGATGATAGGCATCAAAGTGAGGGTGGAATTGCACCTTGATGGCATTAGGCACTATCTAGAGTATGCTACTCCATGGAAATGCGTCTTCTTGCTTAGAGTAATTCAAACACTCCAAGGTCTTCAGTGATCAATTCCCCAACTTATGAAATATCCTCCTTCATTTTAAAACACATTGTAATGCTCTAGAGAGATGACTATACCTAGACGTCAATCTGGGTTAGAAATGCCTCCAAAGTGTGCCTTCTCTTTCAGAATGTAAAACAAGGTCCAAAGTTGCTAATAAACTGAAGCGCTTCTTTGGAAAAGTCCCGGAGGTTAAGATGTGCCTTGTCTTAATGAGGTGCAACTCTGGGGTAAGAAAGCTTGTAAAGTGCGCCTAACTTAGTGAAGAGGTTGATAACTTCTAAACCCTTCCTGCAACTTAGATTGTTTCAACTGAAGATCATCTCGCACCAATACATCACCAAACTTTTAATCACAAGATCAATTCAAACTTAGGCACTCATTAAGAGTCTTTCCAATGTTGGCGCATCTGAGAGGTTAAACTAGCAAGAGATGGCACCTAGCTTCCTAGACCTTGTTTCAATATGTTTGAGTTCCAAAGTTGACTCAATGGTATCAAGATGGTGCCATAGAGTCTTTGGACTAGTTCCTTAGAGTTTCAAAAACATTCTGGCTCCTTGAAAATTCCTCCTACATGCTTGGGCGCCATTTCAAGGTCTTGGAACCATGATGTAGCGCCTTATTGCTCTAGGTGCCCATTCATTATTGTACAACTTGAGATTGGTGCCTAGAGTGAATAGGCTTTCATCCTGACTTAATACACTGCCTCCTTCTGACAATTTTTGGGGCAGCAGAAAACCTTTCACCATGGGCAAATGTCTCAGAGATATAAAAAACTGAGAGAGGTTATTGTAGAGGCACTCTACATGATCGCATTTCCTCATATGGAATGTTTCTAAGTGACACAGTTTTCGAGTAACATCTCGTCAAAGATTGCTGCCTTTTTACACTTTGGACTCTTCAGGGATATCATCGGTACAATGTAGCTCGGACTATTTCAACATGTTTGGGTGAAAAACAAGACCATGCCTAGCGTAAATGTACCCATCCGGACGCGTTGGAATAGTCAGTTTGGTCACATCACGAGCAGGACAAATATTACACACCTTTGCAACTTTACACTGCCTCTTTCTGATATTTTTGGGGCAGCAGAAAACCTTTCACCACAGGCAAATGCCTCAGAGATATAAAAAACTGAGAGAGGTTATTGTAGAGACACTCTGCGTGATCACGTTGCCTGATATGGAATGTTTCTAAGTGACACGGTTTTTGAGTAACATCTTGTCAAAGATTGCTGCCTTTTTGCACTTTGGACTCTTTAGGGATATTGTGGGTACAATGTAGCTCGGATTGTTTCGACATGTTTGGGTAAAAAAAAGACCATGCCTAGCGTAAATGTACCTATCTGAACATGTTGGAATAGTCAGTTTGGTTGCATCTGGAGCAGGACGAAAGTTACACCCCTTTGCAACTTTACACTACCTCCTTCTGACAATTTTTAGGGCAGCAGAAAACCTTTCATCATGGGCAAATATCTCAGAGATATAAAAAACTGAGAGAGGTTATTGTAGAGACACTCTACATGATCGCGTTACCTCAGACAGAATGTTTCTAAGTGGCACGGTTTTTGAGTAACATATCATCAAAGATTGCTACCTTTTTGCACTTTGGACTCTTTAGGGATTCGTGGGTACAATGTAGCTCAGACTGGTTCGACATGTTTGGGTGAAAAAAAGGACCATACCTAGCGTAAATGTACCCATCCAGATGCGTTGGAAAAGTCAGTTTGGTCACATCATGAGCAGGATGAAAGTTACACCCCTTTGCAACTTTACACTGCCTCCTTCTGATGATTTTTGGAGCAGCAGAAAACCTTTCACCATGAGCAAATATCTCAGAGATATAAAAAACTGAGAGAGGTTATTGTAGAGGTACTCTATGTGATCGCATTTCCTTAGACGGAATGTTTCTAAGTGACACAGTTTTCAAGTAACATCTCGTCAAAGATTTCTGCCTTTTTGCACTTTGGACTCTTTAGGGATATCGTGGGTACAATGTAGCTCAGACTGTTTTGACATGTTTGGGTGAAAAATAGGACCATGCCTAGCATAAATATACCCATCTAGAAGCGTTGGAATAGTCAATTTGGTTGCATCAGGAGCAAGACGAAAGTTACACCCCTTTGCAACTTTACACTGCCTCCTTCTGACGATTTTTGGGGCAGTAGAAAACCTTTCACCACAGGCAAATACCTCAGAGATATAAAAAACCAAGAGAGGTTATTGTAGAGACACTCTATATGATCATGTTACCTCAGACGAAATGTTTCTAAGTGACACCGTTTTTGAGTAACATCTCGTCAAAGATTGCTGCCTTTTTGCACTTTAGACTCTTCAGGGATATCATCGGTACAATGTAGCTCGGACTGTTTCGACATGTTTGGGTGAAAAATAGGACCATGCCTAGTGTAAAT
This sequence comes from Cunninghamia lanceolata, assembly GCA_027924645.1. Lineage (NCBI taxonomy): Eukaryota > Viridiplantae > Streptophyta > Pinopsida > Cupressales > Cupressaceae > Cunninghamia > Cunninghamia lanceolata. The sequence continues at coordinate 8,356,954 of BSBN01000977.1, forward strand.
GTACCCATCCGAATGCGTTGGAATAGTCAGTTTGGTCGCATCATGAGCAGGACACCAAAAATGCAAAAGTTGCTTTGTGTAACTTGACAACATTGACACTTTTTTGCAACATGACTCAAAGACTCAAACTGACCCCAAATGACTCAAAGTGACTTAAAATCACCTTGATTTTGGTGCCCAATGTACATTATAGAGGTTGAGGTGCTCCTTATCATTCAAACATCTTAGATGAGCGCATAGGAAAGGAAAAAGCTCTAAGTTTCATCATCATGAGCGCCTAATATCAAGAGACTTTAATGGCTCAAACCTTAGCATGGAGTCCTAAGGTGCACTTCATGTCTTCTTTCATCCATTTTGGCACCCTTATGTAGATTTTTCAACTTGATTTGGCACCCTGATGTGAAGGGAGATCTAAAGGCATGAAAGTGGATGTCATTTTGCAAGAATTTGGATCATCAAAATTGAAAGAAATAAGTCTATTAAGCTTGGGCACCCTTGGTCTTCTTTTCATTTATTATGAGTGCTTTGGGAGAATGGTATATAGGTCATCATCATGATTGGGCGCCCTGGATCTAGAGTGTTGGAGAGATCATCAAATGGTGTCTAGAGGAAGTAGGGTGAGTTATGAGTTTGGTCGCATCAGGAGCAGGACACCAAAAATGCATAACATGATGATGTAAAAATGTGTATATGTGTAAAAATGTAGGAGGAAATAAAAAAAAGACAAACCTTACAAATTAATGTGCATACTTACAACTCAATGTAACATGACTTTACAAAATCAATGTGAATACTTACAAATTAATCCAATGAACCATCCAGGTCTACTCTACTCTTTATTGTGTCAAGTATTGCTTCATGGTCAGACTCACGCACCTTCCACAAGATTTTGTTCAAAGGTCTACCCCGATACTTTATCAAATGAACATTGGATGCCACGACAAGGTTCGAGTAATGAAGAATCTTCCGATGCGTGTCAAAGTCCTAAAATAGCCAAATATTAACACTCTTATGTGGGTACCTTCTAAGCCATGTTCCAGTAATAACCACTGAGCCTGTAGGGTAATCGATGTTTTCTCCATCTGTAATAGGGGCCTCCAATTTCTTTTTGGCCTCAACACATTAACATAAGTAATAATCTGTTCCCTCTTCATTATCTTCATCTGCAATAACTGCATATACATGCCCTACATTGATATGTGTAGCAAATTAGATAAAATTAATCAACATTACAAAAACACTACAAAGTAAGATGACATTACCTGGTTGAACTAGATGAAATTAGATGCATATACGTGCCCTATATTACTTGGTTGAACTAAATCTGATATGTGGTCAAAGTCAACTGATGATTCCATCTGTGTTAGTTCCAGTGCCATCGGGGGTTGATACGTGCCAAGTGGGCTAAGATAACTTAACTGCCATTCGTCAACCCACTCCTTTGACTTGCACTCATCCCAGACTTGAATTGTACAGGAAGAACAAAAGCATGACATCTTTCGTGTATGGATACTCCATGAACCTGCAATTGAGCTTCTGAAAGAGTGCATCTCATTTGATCATGTCAGTGTACAACAGTCCTCATATGGTGCAATGTTAGTATCATCTATCAACCAAAAAAATCTATGAACTGAAGACTTACCTTCATTACCTGGACCCATGCAAGCATTACACCACTTGACAATCAATTTTGCATCTGTTAACTTTGCATTGTCTTTATACTTTAACTCTTCTCGTGCTATGGCTCTTTTGATACATGCTCCTGCACCATCATGCTCCCCCTTTCCATGCCTGACCTCACAAAAGTTTCACATATGTTGAATACCTGTAAAATTATAACTCCTACTCAGCTAATAGAAATTCCATGAGTTCTTGAATTGTGATGTTTAACTTTTCAAAGAACAATCTCCAAATCTTATTAGCATATCTTCTACAAGTGCGTTTTGGAATCTTACCTTCCATTGGCTGTAAAATATTCTCATCAATATCAATCAAATACTTTGGCTTTCTATGCAAAATTCTAGGTGGTGTTAAGTTAGGTAAATTCATCTCAACATTAGGAGTTTCATCAATATTTAAATGAGACGGGTTAGATGGCATACCTTCGATTGAAGATGGAATAGATGACATACCTTGAGGTTGAGGTGGGAACGATGGCATACCTCCTTCATCACATGTGAGTAATGATGTACTCTCAACTTGAGATGTGGTAGATGGTGTCCCTACATGTTGACTTGTGGTAGAGGACGTGTCTCCAACTATGGTATTAAAATCTCTCGTACCATGAAGTTTTTGCATTCGTTCTCTTTGTGCCGCCAATACCATATCTCTTTGTGATGGTTGTGGTTCCTCTTCAATTGGTATGTCTTCATTTATCGTGTCCAATTTCCTCTTCTCACGAAGTTCCCTCATAGCCACTGCTTTCTTTGCATTCTTAGCTTCTATCTCTTCCTGTGTTGGTTTAATTCTTGATCGTTTCCTCAGCATGATGGAGAATTTGTCTATAGCATGATAAGGAGACTAATATTAGTTCTTAAGAAATGAATACAAGATAATAGTGGGATTGTATTTTTTTAATGTTGTAAGGATTTATTCTTGTATAGTTTGACATCATGGTATGTTAAGGTTTGTTTATTACACATAATTATTAAAGAGCCCAAGTGTAGAAAATATACATGGCATCATGTGAGATTGTAGGCTGCTTTCTTGATTGGGAATGTGTCTATTTTAAACATGTATGATAAAGCATGATAAAGTAATTCAATCTGAAATAAGGAAAATGTAAAGAACATGCATGTAAAGACTTGACATACCTTAAAAACAAAGATTCAAATGGAGAGAGTACCCAATTATGTAGTGTTTTTTTCTTCTTGCATCAAACCCCTCAACAATTTGAGTTTTTCACCACTTGCTTCCTTTTCAATGTTAAATTGAATAACACTCAAATATAATTACTAACAACAATACTATTAACCAATCTATAATGTTAAATTCCAAAAATTGAATCACAATTAACATTGTAACACTACAAAAATTGAAACTTGAATAGATATATATCAAACTTGGTGTGAAAACTATGTTATTTCCTCCTTCTCAAGTTGGCAAAGAAGAAAAGGTGGTGGAAAGATCATGCAAAGGTGGTACAATGTGTCAAATGTGCATGTGAACTTCCCAACAACATGAAAGCACTTCTTTTTTGTCAGAGCATGCACAAAATCAATAAGAAAATAGAGCATGTGGGCCTGGATCACAGGGGTCAACACTTTTTTACCGTTTCAATAGCAAGACAAAACGCGAGCGCGTTATAACGCGCTCACATTTTTTCCTGCTATAGATTGATCACATCCTTTGCATTGATCACATCTCTTTCCAAACCTTCCCCTTCAGACTTGAATGACCACAAGGTTTTTGAGGGAGAACTTTTCCAATTTCCTGCAAGAGCTTACCAGATGCTCCGCCATATGATAGGCATAACAATGAAGGGGCAAGCCCTAATAATCAAGTTCTTGATAGAAATGCCCATCAAGGAAGAAAGATAGATCTTCTTTGGAAGAAGAAGTTCTAGTTTGTGACAAATCCTTATCCAAGCATAAATAGCAGGGGTTCTGTCAAGTGATTTACAATCCACTTCCACAAAGTCTCCTGAAGACTTCCTGATTGATTCCAAAACATCCACACCCCAAAACTGGAGAGGCAATCAATAAATCAAACCCATAAATCTACATTTGATGAAAGAAACCCTCAACACTATACCTTAAACCCTAAACCTTATCCCTAAACCCTAATCCCTCAACCCTCAACCCTAATCCGTCATCCCTCAACTCTAATCGCTCATCCCTAAACCCTAAATGCTATCCCTATTCGTAAACCCTCAACAGACTTGATACTATAGCTTAAACCCTAATCCCTCTACCCTCGACACTCTTATTTAACCCTAATCCCTTGACCATTAACCCTATCCCTCAACCCTCAACTCTCAACATTAAACCCTAATTCATCAACCCTACACCCTAATCCCTCAAACCTAAACCCTATCCCTAAACCATCAACCCTCAACACTATACCTTAAACCCTAATCCCTATCCCTCAACCCTTAACCCTTAAAACTTAACCCGTATCCCTACACCCTCAACACTTGACACTATATCTTAAGCCTTAAACCCTCATCCCTAAATCCTCAACCCTCAATCCTTAAACCTTCAACCCTAAACCCTATCCCTAATCCCTCTACCCTCGACACTCTAACCCTAACCTCGACATTAAACCCTAATCCGTCAACCCTAAACCCTAATCCATCAACCCTAAACCCTATCCCTAAACCCTCAATCCTTGAAACTATACCTTAAACCCTAAACCTTATCCCTAAACCCTAATCCCTCAACCCTCAACCCTAATCTATCATCCCTCAACTCTAATCCCTCATCCCTAAACCCTAAATGCTATCCCTATTCCTAAACCCTCAACAGACTCAATACTATACCTTAAACCCTAATCCCTTATCCCTAAACCCTCCAACCCTATCCCTAATCCTTATACCCTCCACACTCTAACCCTAATCCCTCGAGCCTCAACCCTATCCCTAAACCCTTGACCCTCAAACCTCAACCCTCAACCCTCAACGTCAAACCCTAATCCCTCAACCCTTAACTCTGATCCCTTGACCCTTGACCCTATCCCTAAACCCTCAACCCTCAACGTCAAACCCTAATCCCTCAACCCTTAACTCTGATCCCTCAACCCTTAACCCTCAACATCAAATCCTAATCCCTCAACCCTTCACTCTAATCCCTCAACCCTATACCTGATCCCTAAACCCTTGACACTATACCTTAAACCCTAATCCCTCAACCCTCAACCCTAAACCTTATCCCTAAACCCTAATCCCTTAACCCTTAACCCTAATCTGTCATCCTTCAACTCTAATCTGTCATCCCTAAACCCTAAATGCTATCCCTATTCCTAAACCCTCAACATACTTGATACTATACCTTAAACCCTAATCCCTTATCCCTAAACCCTCCAACCCTATCCCTAATCCTTATACCCTCCACACTCTACTTTAACCCTAATCCCTCGACCCTCAACCCTATCCCTAAACCCTTGACCCTCGAACCTTAACCCTCAACCCTCAATGTCAAACCCTAGTCCCTCAACCCTTAACCCTAATCCATTGACCCTCAACCCTATCCCTAAACCCTTGACCCTTGAACCTCAACCCTCAACCCTCAATGTCAAACCCTAATCCATCAACCCTTAACTCTGATCCCTCGACCCTTAACCCTATCCCTAAACCCTAAACCCTAAACCCTCAACCCTCAACATCAAATCCTAATCCCTCAACCCTTCACTCTAATCCCTCAACCCTAAACCCTATCCCTAAACCCTCAACACTATACCTTAAACCCTAATCCCTCGGCCCTCAACCCTAAACCTTATCCCTAAACTCTAATCCCTCAACCCTCAACCCTAATCCGTCATCCCTCAACTCTAATCCCTCATCCCTAAACCCTAAATGCTATCCCTATTCCTAGACCCTCAACGGGCTCGATACTATACCTTAAACCCTAATCCCTCTACCCTCGACACTCTTATTTAACCCTAATCCCTTGACCATTAACCCTATCCCTCAACCTCAACCCTCAACCCTCAACTCTCAACATTAAACCCTAATTCATCAACCCTAAACCCTAATCCCTCAAACCTAAACCCTATCCCTAAACCATCAACCCTCAACACTATACCTTAAACCCTAATCCCTATCCCTCAACCCTTAACCCTTAAAACTTAAACCCTATCCCTACACCCTCAACACTTGACACTATATCTTAAGCCTTAAACCCACATCCCTAAAGCCTCAACCCTCATTCCTTAAACCTTCAACCCTAAACCCTATCCCTAATCCCTCTACCCTTGACACTCTAACCCTAACCTCAACATTAAATGGTAATCCGTCAACCCTAAACCCTAATCCATCAACCCTAAACCCTAATCCGTTAACCCTAAACCCTATCCCTAAACCCTCAACCCTCAACACTATACCTTAAACCCTAATCCCTCAACCCTCAACCCTAAACCTTATCCCTAAACCCTAATCCCTCAACCCTCAACCCTAATCCATCATCCCTCAACTCTAATCCCTCATCCCTAAACCCTAAATGCTATCCTTATTCCTAAACCCTCAATAGACTCGATACTATACCTTAAACCCTAATCCCTTATCCTTGACACTCTTATTTAACCCTAATCCCTTGACCATTAACCCTATCCCTCAACCTCAACCATCAACCCTCAACCTTCAGCCCTCAACTCTCAACATTAAACCCTTAACTCTGATCCCTCGACCCTTGACCCTATCCCTAAACCCTAAACCCGAAAACCTCAACCCTCAATGTCAAATCCTAATCCCTCAACCCTTCACTCTATTCCCTCAACCCTAAACCCTATCCCTAAACCCTCAACACTATACCTTAAACCCTAATCCCTCAACCCTAAACCTTATCCCTAAACCCTAATCCCTCAACCCTCAACCCTAATCCGTCATCCCTCAACTCTAATCCCTCATCCCTAAACCCTAAATGCTATCCCTATTCTTAAACCCTCAACAGACTCAATACTATACCTTAAACCCTAATCCCTCTACCCTCGACACTCTTATTTAACCCTAATCCCTTGACCATTAACCCTATCCCTCAGCCTCAACCCTTAACTCTGATCCCTCGACCCTCAACCCTATCCCTAAACCCTAAACCCTAAACTCTCAACCCTCAACCTCAAATCCTAATCCCTCAACCCTTCACTCTAATCCCTCAACCCTAAACCCTATCCCTAAACCCTCAATACTATACCTTAAACCCTAATCCCTCAACCCTAACCCTAAACCTTATCCCTAAACCCTAATCCCTCAACCCTAATCCGTCATCCCTCAACTCTAATCCCTCATCCCTAAACCCTAAATGCTATCCCTATTCCTAGACCCTCAGCGGGCTCAATACTATACCTTAAACCCTAATCCCTTATCCCTAAACCCTCCAACCCTATCCCGAAACCCTTAACCCTCGAACCTTAATGTATGCAACCCTCAATGTCAAACCCTAATCTCTCAACCCTTAACTCTGATCCCTCAACCCTTAACCCTTAAAACTTGAACCCTAAAACCTATCCCTACACGCTCGACACTCGACACTATATCTTACACCCTAATCCCTTAACCCTCATCCCTAAAGCCTCAACCCTAAATCATTAAACCTTCAACCCTAAACCCTATCCCTAATATCTCTACCCTCGACACTCTACCTTAAACCTAATCCCTCGACCCTTAACCCTAAACGCTATCCCTAAAGCCTCAACCCTCAACCCTAATCCCTAATCCCTCTACCCTCAACACTCTACCTTAAACCTAATCCCTCGACCCTTAACTCTAAATGCTATCCCTAAAGCCTCAACCCTAAACCCTAATGCCTCAAGCTCCTAAACTCTAATCCCTTATCCCTAAACTCTAAATCCTATCCCTAAATGCTTAACCCTCAACCTTATACCTTAATCACTCAATCCTTATCCACCCCTCTCCTCCCCTATCTGGCTCACTCCCATCTCTACCCTCCTCTGCCCTCGACACTATACATACATACATATAGGCATAGATTGATAGATAGATAGATACATACATACATACATATAGGCATACATACATACATACATATTGGCATACATAGATACATACATACATACACATAGGCATACATACATACATGATTAATAGCCTTGAACATAAAAAAATTTAAGGGGAACATAACGTGAGCGCATTATAACGCACTCATGTTATGTCAAACATGACAAACAATAGACTTGCGAAAAGGAAAAATGCAAAGCAAACCATAACGCGAGCGTGTTATAACGCACTCACGTTATGTCTTGCTTTGGGAATCTCGAGCCTTGGGCTTGGGATTTGCTTTGGATTTCCAACCCAAAGGCTTGGAGTGCCTTTTGAACAGTCACAGACGTGATTTTCTAGATTCTTCAAGATTTCACATAATTTCGTTCGTGCTAACCCTTAGATTTGCACGTGTGTCAACGTCAAACAAATTGAACACCTGGGTAATGTTAGGCTTTCTCTTAGCTATTTGACGATGTGATTTTTTTCACATTTTAACAATGTTAAGCCTTTCATCTTTTATTTCTTTTGTTTGTGTGTCCGTTTTTGGGAAAAAACCACTGTTTGGTCTTTTTTTCATTGTAAATTAACTATTCATTGAAATTTCAAAAAAAATACATATTTAGAAACTAGACTCAATTCTACAAATATTAAAAAAAGAAAAAAATAATTTTCAATTAGTTTTCAAAATTTATAGGGGTAGCACGGCCAAAATTCTATTTTTTAGGATGTGTCCACTTTGAAAATTACTAAAAAATTAAATATTCATCAAAAAATTATCAGAAAAATTGAGCATAAACTACATGCTATTGGCTAATTTCTCATTGAAGCAATTTTAAAAATACCAAAAAAAAATTGACCTTTTGAGGGAGCCACAAAACATGCTATGTTATGTTTTTTTGACAGAAACAACACCAATTTCTGTGGCTCCCTCTTTTGAACCCCTTAATCTATGCCATTTTCAAAAAAAAATAGTAGTTTAGAAAGTAGACTCGGAGCACTATGAACATTGTTTTGGTTGCATCTCCAAATTTTGAGTGTAACTATGATCAATTTCTGATCCAAGGCCAATATTTCTTGATTTCAGAAAAAAAGTGGCCACTTAAGACCCCTTTTTGGCCCCCCATCTTCTTGCACTTACCCACAACAGAAGCACAAGAGAAACTAGCGCAAGAGGTCACATTGGATTTGAATGCATTGGTAAATGCCATCCAACACCATGATATGTTGAAGAATATAGTGGAAATATATAATGAAGTCCTTGAGGAAAATAAGAAAATAATAGAAAGAGCAGTCATTATCCACATGCTGAAAAGTGACCAAACACTGGAGGACATAATGGAAGGCTTCCCTCAAGAGTTGATAGAAGCAATGAGGAAGAGAAGGGAACAAGCCCTAGAAATGGATGAAGGAAAGTGGAAAAGAGAAATAGATGAGGTGGACCTAGCCATCTCTACTAAAATAAAAGATAAATTAATAGAGATGCAAGTAAAAGACTTAAGAACAAAATAGAGGGTGGATACCTTGATGAGCCTATTAGAAGAAGAAATACATAAAGTGGAGAAAGAAACAAAGGAAGAAAGAATATGATACACTAAGGGGAGAAGAAATAAAAGAACAAGAATAAGTGGAATCACCTCTGCAGAACACACAAAGAGAGTGAATAAGGAGAAGGATTACAACAAATAGGGCAAACAGATACTCCAGAAGTCTCTACTTCCGCCTCCCTTAAACAATCAATAAAATATTTCCTGGTACAAAAAAAGTAAATACAACCATTGGTCACCCCTCAACTGCTGCAACTTCCTCTGATTAGATCACAAGTCAACCTCTCTAGAATCTCACCAATTCAAAAGTTACAACTAGGGGACATCTTCCATACTATGGAAAGGGAATAAATCTTGTAGCAACATGTAGATAGCACTAAGCAATTGCAGGATGCTATAGATACAATACATCATCAACTTCTAAATGCACAAAGAGACACATCATTGCCTCTAACACAACAATTAAAACAAATGGTAAATAGCATGTGTGATGGGTGAAATGTGGGATTAATCAAATCAATAACAAACCCAATACATCAATGAAATATGAAGGAAAAGGGATTTAAGATAACAAATAAGGATACTTACAACCTTTACCTTACGCCTTCCATTGCTCACCTTTTCTTTCTTGATCTTGATGGAGATGAAATGGCCCTCAAGAAGCTTGCTTCCTCGCTTCGATTCCTCAAGATGACAAGGAGAAGTTGGCTCTGATACTTGTTGTATTTGAAGATGAACTTCAAACACAAATGTGAGTGGATGATTGATGAAGTGCTATGGAGATGGGTGCCAATGGCGCGCTAGATTTCCTGCAGCATAAGTTTACTCAAAAGATTGAATCTAAAAGATAGAAGAAGAGGGTTGTATTTATAGAGTTGTGTGAGAGAAGATTAATGGTGGAGAAGAAATAAGAAGATCAACGGAGGAGAATGTTCGAGAGAACGTGCACGAATAGAAGGACATGTGTCATTCAAAAAGAAGCTTTGTTGAGTTAACTGCTTTCTTGATGAGGACGAATTTTGTTTTTCTTAAATTAGAATATATTTTTCTAATTTAAGAGCAAAGTTGCTTTAACTCAGCTTTTGCTTTTGTATGACGAGGAATTTATTTTTAGAAGATATTGAAGATTTTTTAGAAGATAAGAAAGCATAATTAAATAAATAGATTTATTTAATTATTTGTAGATAATTTGGAGGAATAAAATAAAATATTTAAATATATTTTATTTTTGTGGAGATTTAAGATTTTATTTAAATAAAATTGCATTTTATTTAAATTGGGAAGAATAAAAGGTTTTAATTAAATAATTAAAATTATTTAATTATTTAGAAGAATGAGGTTGGTGTAGATGAATTTAATTAATTAAATAAATGTAATTTATTTAATTAAATGGGAGGAAGTGAATCAAATAAATAAATAAATTTATTTATTTATTGATAGAGGAATACAAAGATGAAATAAATATTTAAAATATTTATTTAAGTAGAGTCATGTCATTTTTAGGTGTATACAACATGAAAGAAGACCTACAACACCAAGAGACTAAGATCAAACAACCGAAAGAAGAAATGACCAAGAATAGAATGACTGACACAACTAAGAAGTGTGAGACAACAAACACTTAGCTAGAGACACAAATAAAGAACCTCCAATAAGATATAGGGGAGGCTAATGTACTATATCAATTTTGTTTACAATGGCCCACAACTACAAAAACTATAAAAGACCAAATTGACAACTTGGAGGCACAAGTAGTACAATTTGTGGAAACATATGACCCACTAAAAGATATGAATGGAGCAGTAAGAGCACAGATTGAGGCTATACACACCCAAATGGAACAAATCCAAGAGTAGAGGGAACAAATAAAGTCACATATAAAGAAGTTGAGGGAAGTGGTTAGCTTAAGGTTGGCTCACTTAATAGGGATAGTAGGAGAGGCCAGGTAGATGGCTCAAAAGATTCAAATTCCTTCTACTCTTGCAGAGGTAGAAACAATGCATATTCAAATGGAAGGGTACATACAACTTCTACAACAGGATAAAAGCAATGGCACACCACACTCACTCAACTCAAAGTAGTCTACAAGAACATCTTACTCGACAATTAATACCGCATGTCTTGAGGAAAATACATAGTTTCAAAAAGGAGGATGATGCTGGTGGGAGGCAGAGCATCTCGAACCAAAACCTACTGCAACTCACTGTAAAAGAAGTGTGGAGGATAGGGATGGCATACAAGATGATTCCTAGGTTTCTCTATAAGGGACACATCCCTAATACCATGTATATGTAAGAGAAAGTATGATAGAAGAAGTAACAAGAGGGATATGATAATAGAATATATAGAAGGATAATGTAGAGCAGAGACTTAGACCTACTATTGTAATACATGTCTAATATATAATATGGAGATATAAGGATTGATGGAGTAATATTTTAATTGTTTATGTTGTGTATGATGTTGTATATAAGATTCTATCTTACTGCACTATATTATACCTTACCACATTTATCTAGTATTCTATCACTATCATGTCTGGGGTATAAACAGACTTAAATAATAAACCCGGGCTCAGATCTCTAGATTGTGTTCTTTCTTTTTCTTGTCAACTATGGGTACCTCATCAAGATTCATTTTTCAGGACCCATCTTTTCACCCACCTAAGCTACACTTAAGGGGGTGTTAGTGTAGGTTTTTATTTTCCTATTTCCTAGGTTTTTCCTACACTTTTATTAAGCTTTCTTAGATTAATAAAGTGAGTTTAATTAGGTGAGTGGGTCATTTGAGGTGTCATCATCCTACAAGGGACTTATATTTACTATGTTTAGGTTATTTGGTGGTCTCTCCCTATTAGTCAGCTTTTCCACCTCCACCCCTCTCCCTAGTCTATATAAACTCACTACCTAGCTTGTATTTTATATCTTGTATGGAAATTCTACCAATCTTTTGTAGCTCCTTCTTTGAGCTTGTAATGTAATTATGTCATCCTCACATTTGCATATCTCTCAGAATCGTTGGTATACTTTTTTTTATGCATTTACAACTTTTGTAGCTTAGAATCTCTCTTAAAACATTCTTGGGTTATTCATTTGTTTCTGATTTCTGAGTATGTGCAGGATCATCGCAGGCCAAACAGTGGCAATAGGAAAAAAATCGCATTTTTACTTAGCCAAATTCACGACTTGGCAAAGTTTGACTTTGAAACAGATATTTGTTTTGGTTTGGATATCAAACCAAAACGGATATCCGTTATCAAAACGGATATCCGTTTTCTTTTTCTCTATTGTTTTCATTATTTTTTATTTTATTATTTTAGCATTTTTAGCATTTTACTATTTAGGCATTTTAGCTATAAAATACAATCTAAATTTTAGAAAGACTGTATCATATGAAAGGGGCAACCTTGTCATCTTTTGGAATGCATGATTTCTTTTAGTTCCAACCATTTTGGCATCATTTATTCTTGTGATTGAGAGTTCTCTCCACCCCTGATTGAACCATTACTTCCCCTAACTAATTCTCCTATCCTCTTGACTCTCAATCAATTCTTTAGTCCACTCCCAATAAGTCTTCTATAATCTCTCAATCAATTATTTAGTCCACTCCCAATTAGTCTTCTATAATCTCTAAATCAATTCTTTAGTCCACTCCCAACCAACCCCACCATTCATGTTGCTTCTTCCACTATTAATACATCTCTTGCCATCATTTTTAGGGGAGACTATTCATTTCTTCCATTTATGTCAAATTCTTGTTAATATCTCTTATTCCATTTTCCATTGATCCCAACACATCATGGATAGTGAGTCACCTCAAAAGAGTTAAGGCATATTTTCATTACAACCCCCACAATAATTATTATACTTTTATATTCCTAACTTTGTGAGCCTTTTGCATTTCAATTTTAAGGATTTGAAGGTTCTTACACTCTCCATAAAATCTCCAAGTTCTCAAGGCATCCTTATTCTTCCCATTGTCATCAAGAGGATGTTCTAATTTCTACAAAGGAGGATACCAAAATGTTGGATCCTTGAGGACAAAAGCTAGCACAGGTGCCATAAAAAGATTCCTTGAAGCTTCGCATGTTCTTTACATTATTTTAAAAAGATTTCAATAGTAATTAGAAAACTTAAATTTGCCTAAGAAAAGTAACAATTTGTTGCCTCTTGTTGCCTCTTCTTGGTTATTTTAAAAAGCACCAAGGTGAAGTGACACATCCTTATGACCAGCATCAAGAATAACAACAGGAAGTGTATTTGGATCTTGGAAAAGATCAGGAAACAGAGGAACATTCAGTTGATGAGAATAAAGAGCAAGATAAAGAACAACCGGATGACTGAGATAAAGAGCTCGATGTGGAAATTATATGACATAGAACCAACAAGATGAACATCAAGTTGAACAATGAAAAATTGGTATTAGTTGCACCTATATAGAGAAGTGGTTTAGAGGTTGGTTAGGGGAATTATTTAGGGTTTAGAGGTTTAGGGTTGCTCGGGTTTAGGGGTTTAGGGTTTACAGTTTAAAGAGAGATAGAGAGAGGGGACTAAAAGAGTTTGGGAGAGATAGAGGAGACAGAGGGGAGAGATAGGGAGATAGAGAGTGAGAGGCATGTCCAAAGACATAGAGAGAGAGATATTGAGAGGTAGAGGGATGTTAGAGATAGGGAGATAGAGGTTTAGGGTTGCTTGGGTTTAGGGTTTAGGGTCTTGGGGTTAGGGGTTAAGGTTTAGAGGTCTAGGGTTTAGGGTTTAGAGAGAGATAAAGGACCAATAGGGAGATATAGAGGAGTCCGAGGGGAGAGATAGGGAGATAAAGAGTGAGGGACATGGCAAGAGACATAGCGAGAGAGATTGAGAGGTAGAGGGACAAAGGTGATAAGGAGATAGGGGAGAGATAGGGAGATAGTGGTTTATGGTTACTTGGGTTTAGGGTTTAGGGGTTAGGTTTAGAGGTTTAGGGTTTTGGATTTAGGGTTTATAGAGAGAGAGGAATGATAGGGAGATATAGAGGAGTCTGAGGGGAGAGATAGGGAGAAAAAGAGTGAGGGACATGGCTAGAGACATAGGGAGAAAGATTGAGAGGTAGAGGGGAAAAGGTGGTAGGGAAATAGGGGAGAGATAGGGAGATAGTGGTTTAGGGTTACTTGGGTTTAGGGTTTAGGGGTTTAGGGTTTCTCAGGTTTAGGGGTTAGGGGTTAGGATTTAGGGGCATTATTTGGGGTTTAGGATTTAAATTGTTTAGGGGTTAGGGGTTACGTTTAGAGGTTTAGGGCTTTGGATTTAGGGTTTATAGAGAGAAAGGAATGATAGGGAGATAGAGAGAGGAGATCGAGGAGAGAGATAAGGAGATAGAGAGTGAGGCACATGACCAGGGACATAGGGAGAGAGATCAAGAGAGGTAGAGGGATGATAGAGATAGGGAGATAGGGGAGAGATAGGGAGATATAGGTTTAGAGTTGATTGGATTTAGGGTGTACCTAGGTTTAGGGTTTCTCAGTTTTGTAGATAGCTAGATAGAAAGAGAGAGGAGATAGATAGGGAGAGATAGAGGTGACAAAGGGGAGAGATAAGGAGATAGAGAGTGAGCGAGATGTCCAGAGAAATAGGGAGAAGGATTGAGAGGTAGAACTCGATGATAGAGATAGGGAGATAAGGGAGAGATAGGAGATAGGGTTTAGGGTTGCTCGCGTTTAGGGTTTAGGGTTTAGGGGTTTGGGGTTAAGGTTTAGGGGCATTATTTAGGGTTTAGGGTTTATGGTTTAGGGGTTAAGGTTTAGAGGTTTAGGGTTTAGTGTTTAGAGAGAGAGGACAATTAGGGAGATATAGAGTGAGGGACATGGCCAAAGCATAGGGAGAGAGATTGAGAGGTAGAGGAATAATAGTGATGGGGAGATAGTGAGATAGGGAGATAGAGAGATAGAGGTTTAGGGTTTCTTGGGTTTAGTGTTTAGGATTTAGGGGTTTATGGTTTCTCAAGTTTAGGGTTTAGGGGTTAGGAAATAGGGGTTAGGGGTTAGGGGTTAGGTTTAATCATGTGTTAATATAGGTTGTGGAGTGAGAAATGGGTGGTATGGGAGATCGGAAGACTAGTTTAAAGTTGGGCCGATGGATATATGTCACAACGAAAGGTTCAAAGGCTCGTCAAAAGTGGAGTGATCGGAGCATCGGTATAAGAATTTTTGAGTTGGCCGATAGTGTTTATCTTGC
The DNA here is from genome assembly GCA_027924645.1 of Cunninghamia lanceolata. NCBI lineage: Eukaryota > Viridiplantae > Streptophyta > Pinopsida > Cupressales > Cupressaceae > Cunninghamia > Cunninghamia lanceolata. The sequence goes on from BSBN01000977.1 coordinate 8,372,364, forward strand.
CGATAGGAAGAATGTATATGATTTGATGTTATTTGGGACTTTGAGAAGGTTTCTTAAAGTTGATTAAGCTTTAATCTATTTGAACTATGGGTTTTGATGGGTATTTCATCGTGTTTTGAGAGCTTCCACTGTGTGCTCTGCATCAGACCAATAGGGAGATATAGAGGAGTCTGAGGGGAGAGATAGGGAGATAAAGAGTGAGGGACATGGCAAGAGACATAGAGAGAGAGATTGAGAGGTAGAGGGACAAAGGTGATAGGGAGATAGGGGAGAGATAGGGAGATAGTGGTTTATGGTTACTTGGGTTTAGGGTTTAAGGGTTTGGGGTTTACGGTTTAGGGGATTAGGGTTTCTCAGGTTTAGGGGTTAGGAGTTAGGGTTTAGGGGCATTATTTAGGGTTTAGGATTTAAATTGTTTAGGGGTTAGGTTTAGAGGTTTAGGGTTTTGGATTTAGGGTTTATAGAGTGAGAGGAATGATAGGGAGATAGAGAGAGGAGACCGAGGAGAGAGATAAGGAGATAGAGAGTGAGGCACATGGCCAAGGACATAGGGAGAGAGATCAAGAGAGGTAGAGGGATGATAGAGATAGGGAGATAGGGAGATATAGGTTTAGAGTTGATTGGATTTAGGGTGTACCTGGGTTTAGGGTTTCTCAGTTTTGGAGATAGCTAGATAGAAAGAGAGAGGAGACAGATAGGGAGAGATAGAGGTGACAAAGGGGAGAGATAAGGAGATAGAGAGTGAGCGAGTGAGATTGAGAGGTAGAGGGACAAAGGTGATAGGGAGATAGGTGAGAGATAGGGAGATAGTGGTTTATGGTTACTTGGGTTTAGGGTTTAGGGGTTTGGGGTTTAGGGTTTCTCAGGTTTAGGGGTTAGGGGTTAGGGTTTAGGGGCATTATAATTTAGGGTTTAGGATTTATTGTTTAGGGGTTAGGGGTTAGGTTTAGAGGTTTAGGGTTTTGGATTTAGGGTTTATAGAGAGAGAGGAATGATAGGGAGATATAGAGGAGTCTGAGGGGAGGGATAGGGAGATAGAGAGTGAGGGACATGGCTAGAGACATAGGGAGAGAGATTGAGAGGTAGAGGGACACAGGTGGTAGGGAGATAGGGGAGAGATAGGCAGATAGTGGTTTAGGGTTACTTGGGTTTAGGGTTTAGGGGTTTAGGGGTTTAGGGTTTCTCAGGTTTAGGGGTCAGGGGTTAGGGTTTAGGGGTTTAGGGTTTAAGGTTTAGGGGTTTAGGGTTTCTCAGGTTTAGGGATCAGGGGTTAGGGTTTAGGGGCATTATTTAGGGTTTAGGATTTAAATTGTTTAGGGGTTAGGGGTTAGGTTTAAAGGTTTAGGGTTTTGGATTTAGGGTTTATAGAGAGAGGAATTATAGGGAGATAGAGAGAGGAGATGGAGGAGAGAGATAAGGAGATAGAGAGTGAGGCACATGGCCAGGGACACAAGGAGAGAGATCAAGAGAGGTAGAGGGATGATAGAGATAGGGAGATATAGGTTTAGAGTTGATTGGATTTAGGGTGTACCTGGGTTTAGGGTTTCTCAGTTTTGGAGATAGCTAGATAGAAAGAGAGAGGAGACAGATAGGGAGAGATAGAGGTGACAAAGGGGAGAGATAGGGAGATAGAGAGTGAGCGATATGTCTAGAGAAATAGGGAGAAGGATTGAGAGGTAGAAGGACAATAGAGATAGGGAGATAAGGGAGAGATAGGAGATAGAGTTTAGGGTTGCTCATGTTTAGGGTTTAGGGGTTAAGGTTTAGAGGTTTAGGGTTTAGTGTTTAGAGAGAGAGGACCAATAGGGAGATATAGAGTGAGGGACATGGCTAAAGCATAGGGAGAGAGATTGAGAGGTAGAGGAATGATAGTGATGGGGAGATAGTGAGATGGGGAGATAGAGCTCGATAGAGGTTTAGGGTTTCTTGGGTTTAGTGTTTAGGATTTAGGGGTTTATGGTTTCTCAAGTTTAGGGTTTAGGAGTTAGGAAATAGGGGTTAGGGGTTAGGGGTTAGGTTTAATCATGCATCCTAGTCATTCCCCTATCATTCCTATATATCCTATCTCTCCCCTCTATCTTTCCCTCTCCCTTATCGACGAAGCAAATGGAAACAAGAAAACTAGGACTCCCTTTCTCAAGTTTAGGGTTTAGGGCTTAGAGGAATTATTTAGGGTTTATGGTTTAGAGGTTAGGGTTTAGTATTTGGAAGAATTATTTAGGGTTACTTGGGTTTAGGGTTTAGGGGCATTATTTAGGGTTTACGATTGCATGTCAAAAGTAGTCTCTCTCTTTCTCTAAATCTGTAAACCCTAAATAATGGCCCTAATCCCTAACCCCTAACCCGCATCTACCTCTCTCCTGTATCTACCTCTCTCCTGTATCTATTCAAAAGTGCCTTTAAAATACAATGAGATACGTTAGTATAAGTAAATCATATAAAAATCAAATATATATATCATCATAATCCTATATAAATTTTGATAGTATTTTATAGCTAAAATGCCTAAATATCATCATAATCCTTTATAAATTTGCTTGTATTTTATAGCTAAAATGCCTAAATACTTAAAATGTATGCAATGCTAAAATAATAAAATAAAATAAATGAATACAATAAGGAAAAGGAAAACGGATATCCGTTTTGGAGATCATAAAAAGCAAAAAAGACTGCATTTTTGCAAACCCGCGGCTTGCAAAAACGTAGTCTCATCTTCAAAAAAATGGATATTAGAGCAGAGGAACGGATATCCGATCCAAAGAGGTAAGATTTCATGCATTTTTTTTGATTGTTTTGTATTTTCAAGCAATTTTTTTGGTTTTTATGCTAAGTGGGTATGTTTTATAATTTAATTAGGTAAAATGGATGCACAAAATGAAAACCCAAACCCTCCACCACCAAACCCTCCCCCTCCAACAGTAGAAGAGAATATTCAAAGAAATATTGATCATATAAGTAGGATCATAGAAATGTATCGCCGCCACCCTCAATTGTCTATAATGACATCGAATTTAGAGGGAATCATTAATCATATTCAAACCTTGTCCACCCAACATGAATCATTTCGGCAATGGCGAGAAGCCAAGAAGGCCGAATATGCTGACAGTTTGTCATATGAGGAAGTCAAAGATTTAGAGATTACAAAAACTATGTTGGCCCAACACTTTGTCAATCCTAAAACTGGATTGCATGTTGATGTCCGTAAGCCCAAATTTTCAATCAAATGGTGTATTCATGAGGGTATTAGTCAAAACTTTTGGGATCGTTGGTGGATGGTTTTTGATAAACCACCCAACAACAATTTAGATGTGCCTTTGTATTTCCTCCGTAAACTCTATGCAGAGTTCGTCATGGGTCAACATGTTAATTATTTTGATTTTAGAGAGTTTCAAGGAGTGGGCAGAGGAATGCCTCAAGATAGACCTAGGGCAATTAGACAAGTACAAGGTCCCTATATTCCCCCTCCTGCTATCCCTTCTCCACCCCCAATGCAGCACCTAGACGTTGTTGCAAGTGTAACACAACAGGACCTTAGTGCCATACACTCTTTGACCGAGCATTTGATTATACAGACATCTCAATTTGCACAAGCACATGATGAAGGTGATGATATTGGATCACCTGGTACCACTAGCCCGTCATCGTCTAGACATATATGTGTGTCCCATCATTGCATTTCTTGCAATCATTTATGCTTGGGTCCTATTATGAAGAGTAGTGAGCCACCGTTGAACACATCAGAGTATGATCTCCATTCACGAGATGAGGCAATGGGGTCTAGAACTCAAGTTGAGGGGTCAGGGACAAGAGTAGAAGCTACCGGATCAGTAAACATTAGAGAAGGAGAAATGCATGAGCAATCTTTTGTGCAGGTAAAATTTAAAGTTAAATTTTATGGTCTATTCCATTTGAATATATAAACAACTTTATTAGTACTAATGTATCTAAGTGGGATAACAGTTGATGACAGAGGAGGAGTTGACAGAAGTTCATCATGCAACTTTGTCTGCCATCTAATTTGGCTTGGACTTGCCGGTATAATTTGTTGTACACATTAACTTTTTTTTATGCATTTATTTCTTTGTGAGTAATTATATATTAATTTATATCTTAATGTTAATTTTATTTTATAGCCAATTGAAAATATGAAGATGTGGCATCTTTGCCAATAGTCTTTTCTCGAACTCCTAATCAACCCAAGGGACTATCATTTGCAGAACGGCTTTCTCAACGCCAACAAAGGGTGGAGGTAATTTGATTGAATTGTACTTTAATTGATAATTTAGAAAACTTAAATATTTGATTATAGTCATTTAGAGTCTTACATTCTTGTCCTTTTTAATTGATGCAGGAGGCCTCGATGGTGGTATGTGCTTGTTTTCTAGTAGATATGTTTTTGTGTAGTGCATTTCCTATTTTAAATGTATGCATTTCCTATTTTGTTTAATAATTATATGTTAATTTATTTCAATGTTACTTTGCTTTTATATAGTCTGTTGAGAATGTGAGTGATGTGCCACCTTTGCCATCATGCTTCACTAGGACACCTGATCGTCTTAAGAGAAAATCATTTGCAGAACGATTGTCCGAACAACAACATAGAGTCGAGGTAATTGAATTGATTTTTTCTAAATAATTGATAGTTTATCTAGAGGTCTTATAGTTGATTGTAGTGATTTAGATGTATGTTAATAAATGAAAGTTCTTAATTGTAGTAGATAAGAATCTATTTACTAACTTTAACTTGTGTTTTGACTTGTTAATGCAGGAAACTTCACCTCCATCAATTACTAGACATTTTGGTACAAAGAGGACACTTTTTCAGGATCCATCATAGATTGTGGATCCATCAAAGATTGTGGATCCATCACAAATTGAGGGTCAAGTGGACTTGTAGTATTTGATGTAGCTATTTGGCATGTAGATTATATATAGATTTTGAGACATGGCATATGCCACATTTTGTAAAAAATATTTTGAGTTGGCATATTTGCCAAATTTTTGTATATGTCTACCATTATGGACTAGATTTTAATGTATATACACCTTGATATACAATATAATTTAAATTCCTTATGTGCAAGTCATGATACTTCCCATGATGCCATACATTATGATGATAGTTCTTTAGTCCATTGATGATATGTTTAGCATTGAGAATGGTTTTAGATCAAGAGAATGGTTTTAGATCAATAGAATCAATATGAAAAAATTCCTTATATATGCCCTAATCAAATAAGGTCACGATAAACCATTTCATCATGTATTTAGTCTTCATCTTGTCAAATTTTGTAAATATGTCAAAGTTGTCATATGAAAAATGTAAAAAAAATGCAAAAGTATGGAAGATGAATAGTCAAGTACTCAAGAGTCAGTTGGAGACTATTGGTTTCCCTCAAATCATGTATAAATATGCATAAACCTTCGTGGAAAAGGCATTGGAGATGTATTGAAAACATTTTGAAGATGAATTGAAGACATGTTTGAATGAAATTAATGTCAAGAAACTCTATGTCAAGGACACTGGGGGCACATTACAAACATAAAAAACTTACATCTTGGGGGGAGGTGCCAATAAGGCCAATAAGGATACTATTTCAGTTGGGTGTGTGTGTATATGCAAATCCCATTTATGGCCGAGAAGCTCTCTATTTACTATTATTTACACATTAGAGTATGACTATCCTAAAACAACATCGTGTATATGCTCATAAAAGCCATCAAACTCTGAGAATAAACTTGTCATTAGATAAGGAGTGGAAGGCTAAAGTCACATTCCCAAAAACCTCTTAAAATCACATGTCTCCTCTTATGAAAACTAGGGTCTTTGTCGATACATTGTTCTGTAAGAGCAAAGTCACTTAAGATCCTAAGAGCAAAAACCTTACCAGTGCCATATTTTTTGTTCTACTCATCGTGGGGTCGAACGGACTGCGCCAACGCGTCGGGGTGGGGGGTAAATGCTAGGGGAGGTCTCGTTTCGTGCGCCAAGCATCCCAGTCATTCCAGGCAAGAGGCTACCGGCAAAGTCCCTTAAGATCCTTGAGACCAAAAAACTGCCAAACTTTGACCGGGCAGTTCTCAAAATTCGTGATAGTTGGGAATGCCCTGTTTGGACCTATAGGTGTACGTGACATCCTTCCATAATAACCTCTCATTTTTGGTCAAATCCATTCTATTTGACCGTGCCGAAATCAAACGCATTGGCGTAAAATGCTTCAATTTGATGTAGTGGAAAGGTGCTAGGTGCGACATTTTTAATTCCATAGCTCGTGCGGTCGAACGGATTGCACCAATGCATCGGGGTGGGGGGTAAATGCTAGGGGAGGTCTCATTTCATGCGCCAAGCATCCCAGTCATTCTGGGCAAGAGGCTACCGGCAAAGTCCCTTAAGATCCCTGAGACCAAAAAACTGCCAAACTTTGACCGGGCAGTTCTCAAAATTCGTGACAGTTGGGAATGCTTTGTTTGGACCTATAGGTGCATGTGACTTCCTTCCACAATAACCTCTCTCTCTTTTGGTCAACTCCATTCCGTTTGACCATGCCGAAATCAAACGCATTGGCGCAAAATGCTTCAATTTGATGTAGTGAAAAGGTGCTAGGTGTGACATTTTTCATTCCATAGCTCGTGCGGTCAAACAGACTGCGCCAACGCATCGGGGTGGGGGGATAAATGCCAGGGGAGGTCTCCTTTCATGCGCCAAGCGTCCCAGTCATTCCGGGCAAGAGGCTACTGGCAAAGTCCCTTAAGATCCCTGAGACTAAAAAATTCCCAAACTTTGACCGGGCAGTTCTCAAAATTTGTGAAAGTTGGAAATGTTCTGTTTGGACCTACAGGTGCATGTGATATCCTTCCACAATAACCTCTCTTATTTTTGGTCAACTCCATTCCGTTTGACCGTGTCGAAATCAAACGCATTGTTGCAAAATGCTTCAATTTGATGTAGTGGAAAGGTGCTAGGTGCGACATTTTTCATTCCATAGCTCGTGCGGTCGAACAGACTGTGCCAACACGTCAGGGTGGGGGGGTAAATGCTAGGGGAGGTCTCGTTTCATGCGCCAAGCGTCCCAGTCATTCCGGGCAAGAGGCTACCGGTAAAGTCCCTTAAGATCCCTGAGACCAAAAAATTGCCAAACTTTGACCAGGCAGTTCTCAGAATTTGTGACAGTTGGGAATATTCTATTTGGACCTCCAGGTGCACATGGCATCCTTCCACAATAACCTCTCTCATTTTTGGTCAACTCCATTCCGTTTGACCGTGTTGAAATCAAACGCATTGGCACAAAATGCTTCAATTTGATGTAGTGGAAAGGTGCTAGGTGCGACATTTTTCATTCCATAGCTTGTGCGGTCGAACGGACTGCACCAACGCATCGGGGTGGGGGGGTAAATGCTAGGGGAGATCTCGTTTCGTGCGCCAAGCGTCCCAGTCATTCCGGGCAAGAGGCTACCGGCAAAGTCCCTTAAGATCCCTGAGACCAAAAAACTACCAAACTTTGACCGGGCAGTTCTTGAAATTTGTGACAATTGGGAATGCTCTGTTTGGACCTACAGGTGCATGTGACATCCTTCCACAATAACCTCTCTTGTTTTTGGTCAACTCCATTCCGTTTGACCATGTTGACATCAAACGCATTGGCGCAAAATGCTTCAATTTGATGCAGTGGAAAGGTGCTAGGTGTGACATTTTTCATTCCATAGCTCGTGGGGTCAAACGGACTGCGCCAACATGTTGGGGTGGGCGGGTAAATGCTAGTGGAGGTCTTGTTTCGTGCGCCAAGCGTCCCAGTCGTTCTGAGCTGTAAGCTACCGGCAAAGTCAAAAGTTGCTAGGATTGAAATTTTGCATTCCATAGGTCCTGGGGCCGAACGGTTTGCGCCAACACGTCGGGGTGGGCGAGTAAATGCTAGGGGATGTCTCGTTGTGTGTGCAAAGCATCCCAGTCCTTCCGAGCTGTAAGCTACCGGTAAAGTCACACTTTGCCGGTAGCTTACAGCTCGAAAGGACTGGGATGCTTTGCACACACAACGAGACATCCCCTAGCATTTACTCGCCCACCCCGACGTGTTGGCGCAAACCGTTCGGCCCCAGGACCTGTGGAATGCAAAATTTCAATCCTAGCAACCTTTGGCTTTGCCTGTAGCTTACAGCTCGGAACGACTGGGACACTTGGCACATGAAACAAGACCTCCATTAGCATTTAATTGCCCACCCCGATGCATTGGCACAAACCGTTCGGCCTCAGGACCTGTGGAATGCAAAATTTCAATCCTAGCAACTTTTGACTTTGCTGGTAGCTTATAGCTCAGAACGACTGGGATGCTTTGCACACAAAACGAGACCTCCCCTAGCATTTACTCGCCCACCCTGACGTGTTGGCGCAAACCGTTCGGCCCCAGGACCTGTGGAATGTAAAATTTCAATCCTAACAACTTTTGACTTTACCGGTAGCTTACAGCTCGGAACGACTGGGACACTTGGCACACGAAACAAGACCTCCACTAGCATTTACCCGCCCACCCCGACACGTTGGCACAAACCGTTCAGCCCCAGGACCTGTGGAATGCAAAATTTTAATCCTAGCAACTTTTGACTTTGACGGTAGCTTACAGCTTGGAACGACTAGGATGCTTTGCACACAAAACAAGACCTCCCCTAGCATTTACTCGCCCACCCCGACATGTTGGAGCAAACCGTTCGGCCCTAGGACCTGTGGAATGCAAAATTTCAATCCTAGCAACTTTTGACTTTGTTGGTAGCTTACAGCTCGGAATGACTAGGACGCTTTGCACACAAAACAAGACCTCCCCTAGCATTTACTCACCCACCCCGATGTGTTGGAGCAAACCGTTCAGCCCTACAAGCTATGGAATGAAAAATGTCGCACTTAGCACCTTTCCACTGCATTAAATTGAAGCATTTTGTGCCAATGCGTTTGATTTCAACACGGTCAAACGGAATGGAGTTGACTAAAAATGAGAGAGGTTATTGTGGAAGGATTCCATGTGCACCTGTAGGTCCAAACAGAGCATTCCCAACTGTCATGAATTCTGAGAACTGCCTGGTCAAAGTTTGGTAATTTTTGGGTCTCAAGGATCTTAAGGGATTTTGCCGGTAGCCTCTTGCCCAGAATGACTGGGACGCTTGGCGCACGAAACGAGACCTCCCCTAGCATTTACCCCCCCACTCCGATGCATTGGCATAGTCTGTTCGACCGCATGAGCTATGGAATGAAAAATGTCGCACCTAGCACCTTTCCACTACATCAAATTGAAGCATTTTGTGCCAATGCGTTTGATTTCGGCACGATCAAACGGAATGGAGTTGACCAAAAATGAGAGAGGTTATTGTGGAAGGATGTCACGTGCACCTGTAGGTCCAAACAGAGCATTCCCAACTGTCACAAATTTTAAGAACTGCCCGGTCAAAGTTTGGTAGTTTTTTGGTCTCGGGGATCTTAAGGGACTTTGCCGGTAGCCTCTTGCCCGGAATGACTGGGACGCTTGGCGCACGAAACAAGACCTCCCCTAGCATTTACCCCCCTACCCCGATGCGTTGGCGCAGTTCGTTCGACCGCACGAGCTATGGAATGAAAAATGTCGCACCTAGCACCTTTCCACTACATCAAATTGAAGCATTTTGCAACAATGCGTTTGATTTCGGCACGGTCAAACGGAATGGAGTTGACCAAAAATGAGAGAGGTAATTGTGGAAGGATGTCACGTGCACTTGTAGGTCCAAATAGAACATTCCCAACTTTCACGAATTCTGAGAACTGCCCGGTCAAAGTTTGGTAATTTTTTGGTCTTAGGGATCTTAAGGGACTTTGCCGGTAGCCTCTTGCCTAGAATGACTGGGATGCTTGGCGCACGAAACAAGACCTCACCTAGCATTTACCCCCCCACCCCGACGCGTTGGCGCAGTCCGTTTGACCCCACGATGAGCAGAACAAAAAATATTGTTCCAGTTGACACATTCTCAATCATTGACATGGATGATATCTCAGTACTATTCCTTTAGGCACAATATGAGCTTCCAATGGAAGGTGCAATTGTGAGGTTAAGATGATGAAAAGTGTGCCTCATTCACAGTCATGTTTTACTTGTCTTCAATGATGATTCCTTGATTCAACTTAATCCTTTGATAATACATTTTAACCTTCTTGTGAAAGTGCACTTTCAAGGTTGCTTGAGCAAGAGCTAGTGCCTCAACATCGAGGCGCACTTTTGGTGTTCTAGAAACATGAACTAGCACCTCAAATAGTAAGGCACTCATTCTAGGTTGTTTATTCAATAATTGGCACTAGTCACATATGGTGTAGAGAGGTAGATGTGCGCCCAAGTCATCATTTGATGCCTTCAATAACTATAAACTCCTTTGATGATGCATTTTATCCTTCCTATTCACTATCTAGCCTTAGGCGCACATTTTAGGTTGATTAATCATAATCTAGTGCCCTAAGTACCAAGGTGCGCACTTTTAGATTAGTTTGATAAAGGATTAGAGCCTTCATTTCTAGGTGGAAGTTTGGAGTTGAAATACATCAAAATAACAAGTTTCTTCATCACTTCAAACATATTTAACACTTTGAAGATCTCTAATGCATGATTGAATATCAAGAAACCAATGTATCATTTCATGAAGGTCTTAAGTGTTGTAAATATGCATCTTCTTATTTAATCATGTGTTGTAAATGAAGGAATGCAATGATTGCAATATGTGCACAAAATGGAATTTTTGATAAGGATTGAAAGGAAATGTTAAGAAAATGCAATTGGCAGGTGTAAATCCAAAGTGTGGAAGCATAGACAAGGCATGTGAATAGTTTGGCATGACACCTCAAAGAGATGCTATCTCATGGAATGCAATGATTGCAAGATATGCACAAAATGGATTTTTTGAAAAGGCTTTAGAAACTTTGAAGCAAATACAATTGGAATGTTTAAAACCAAATTCCATAACCTGTGCAAGCATTCTCCCTACTTGTGCCAAATTAAGATCTTATATATACATATATGCACATAATGTCATGAAAATAATGTATAGTGTATATATCAAGCCATATAGGCATGTACAAATAAAACCATATGGGTATATACAATGATATACATCGATAACATACAAAAGTATGTTTACAAAGCCAAATACACATATGTAACAAAATGTCCCAAAATCAAATCTCCTATGGATTGCTATCAAATAATCTATGGCTCTTGCTAGGCCATGAAGATGGTGAACCAGTCAATGACTCATCTTCCATCGCTCATCGACTAGACCTCCTCGATAGAGATTTTTGAATTTCCACCTATTAATACAATCAAACAACGTGCACATTAATATAGAATTTAATATTCAAAATATATAACATGACATAAGTAATCAATCACTTACCACCAATTGGTGATCCCTTTTGATCATTTGTTGTCTCTCTTCTTCTATAGAGCTGGATGGGTAGGGGAGGTGACGTCCTGTGAGAAGCATGAACAAGCAGATTTAAAAGTAAACATGACTATCATAAATATGTACATTAAATGTTGCGCTTATTATAGGACTGTTCTAGTACTATTTTAGGACTGTTGTAGTTAAAACTATCCTAGTAGACATGTATAGGACTGTTATAGGACTGTCATCTCATGGAATACAATGATGGCAAGATTACTATCAAGATTAGTATGAAGATTAATTATGATTGTTATAGGACTTTTATAAGAATGCAAAGTAAGGAAGCATAGGCAAGGCACATGAACTGTTTGGTGGAATACCTCAAAGAAATGAGAATTTTGTCAGATGTTGTAGTTGCAATTGCCATGTGACACATGTATGTAATATGTGAAAGCATAGACAAGGCACATGAACTATTTGGCAAAAGACATCAAATACATGTCACCTCATGGAATGCCTTATGTAGAAAAAGGTACAAATGTGCAGTATTAAGAAATGCAAATGAGAACTAAAAATCATACCTCGAGTATAGTCAAAATAACCTACGATACCATACAAAATAATTTACGATGCCATGCAAAATAATCTACGATGCCATCTAAAATAACTTTATTCGCTGTCCTATATAGTCAAAAGCATGCATTATAGTTATTAAAGTAACAAGATTTTTAATAAAATAATTCTAAAAAATAGAAAAAATAAGAACAAGTTAAGATAAAAAATGTCATACCTGTCCATCTGGAAGTTTAAATGCTAGTCAAGCGTACCTGAGGGGTCATCTCTTACCTTCAAAGTATCCAATATTGCTTCATGATCAGCATTACTAATTGTCCATAGTTCTTTTGATTTTGGTCTTCCACGATGCTTTAGTAACTTGACATTTGTTGCTACAACTAGGTGAGAATACATCAATATGGTTTTATGCTTCTCAAAGTCTTCAAAGGCTGGGATGCCATTCTTTTTAACCATATATGTTCATAACCAAGTCCCAGCAATAACAACTAATCCTGTAGGATATGTGAACCCATCATCATCTATCATAGGTTGTGTTAGCTTTTGTTTTCTCTGTACACATCGTGCCAACCAATAGTCTGACCTCTCTTCATTTCCATGCGGTGCAACAACTGCATAAACATGACCTGGCTGTACAAGGTCTGAAAGATGTTCATAGTCAAATGAGCTCTCCATGTCATTGACGGAAGATGATTGACCTTCATATAAAGGGACTAAATATTGTGGAATCCATGCATCTACCCACTCACTTGACTCACAATTGTTCCAATTACATTTAATACAACTCTGACAAAAACAAGCTAATTTTCGTGTCCAAATAGTCCATGTACTTGCATTTGAGCTTTGAAATGAATGCATCTTTGATGATTCACTGATTCTCTGACATTCCAATTTCTCTATCGCTATCCCATCATCAACCAACCAAAAGAACCTGCGCACTTCAGAATCAAGAGCCACTCCTCATGACAATGCATAGTTACACCACTTAACAATGGAATCTGCATCACTGAATGTAGCACCACCTCTAATATTTAGTTGTTCTTTAAAAAGAGCTCTCTTCACGCATGCACCTGCTCCATCATGTTCACCTTTTTCGTGCCCGGCTTCAAAAAAATTCCAAATATGAGGTATACCCTTCTCTACATGCATTTTGCTCAACCAATAGAAATTATGAGCATTCTTGAATTGACCAGTGCAATTATCTGACCAAATGAAATGTTGATCTATTCTAATATCTTTTTCTTGCAAGAACCCATAAAATTGTTGAAAATAATATTGCACAAACTCTGCTGAATGAGATCGATCATCACTCATGTAAAAATGGTATTCTTTGACAATCTTCCTGTTCTCTTCTGTACTCTCGGGGGCATGTTTGTATGTGATGTGAACAAAAATAGCAATCTGAATAGAATTGTAGTACTGGGATTGAACTTCATTTTGGGGTTGCAATGTATAGTTTTCTGCAAAATCAACTACAGAGACAATAGTTCTAATCGGGAAAGAGTCTTTACACATCCTGAACTGTTGAGCTAACCATTGAGACCTGTGGCTATGTCTGACATACTTGTAGAAAAGATTTTTCTTAAAATCATCAATAAAATCAGCAATACTTACCTCTCTTACAATCAACTCACATCTAGAACCTTCACCTCCATTTTTCAAATTGTATTTCACTGTCTCATATCTCTTTTTCTCAACCATTCTCTTTCCAAAATCATGCTCGTTGCCCTCATGAAAACATGATACAAACTTTGATAACCCACCACATTGTAAACACTTTTCATTTAAACAATCATTCTTGTAGAACATGCAACCATCATCTCTAATACATAGAAATAAATCTAATAAGTCCCTAGATGACTTTGGTAGTTGAATTGCACCACACTCCTGTAACATTTTGTTAGTGTGCAAAGTAGAACGAATATTGCATAATAATTCATGGTACATAGAAAATTCTACATGGTATTTGCAACAACATGTATTACGAACTTTAAGAGGAACACAATAAAATGGCTTAAGAGATTCAAATGCTCTTTGTTAGATTGTCATACCTGGGTGAGTTTCAAAATATTGTTTGTACAATGTTGTTTGGCTACATTCCAAGTAATGTTTAGGATGTGGTGTGCGGTCTTTATCACCAATTCTTAACTTTACAACATCTTTTGCATTCGGTGATACCCTAGAGTTAGTGTGCCAAAATTGTTCAATTTCTTCCTTTGTGCTATCAATTAGCTTCTTGTCAACTCGTGGAAGCCTACCACTGAAAGCCCAAGTATCATTGGCAACAGGACTATCTAGCCTTGATCTTAATGCTAGTGCTTTTGACAATGTTTTATGATTCAATCTTAAGTCAACACAAGTTTGCCTCATTAATCAAGCATTTCTTAATTGTTTGCTTACTATTGAGGTTGTTATTACTCTACGGGCAGCTCTTTTATCTTTCTCTTTGCTAGTCTTTCCAATAGAATTGAGTGCATTGAAAAGGCTTCTTACAATAATTTTATTCCGATCGGACACTTTGTTTAACCAAATTTTTAATTTCTTTAGTAAAGGTCTCATTTTGTACATCTTTAATAATTGCACAAAAAGTTGGCATTGTTCGGTTAATGTTTTCTTCTCAAAGTATTCATTGAAGAGTTTTGTAGCCCACAACCGAACCGTTCGTGATGGCCTCTTGCCTTCAAGTTTCTCCATTATGTTCTCATCAATTTCAAGTAACCATTTTGGAGTTTTTGGGTGTTTTCTAATTTCATCACGGTTATTCTCTTCTTGACAAATGTCCTCTCTTCTTATGAAATTTGGAGATACATTGATTGTTCTTGTTTCATCCATGTTTTCAACCTCATCAATTTTATCAACAAATGGATTATGGAGTGCAATTTCAATATCATGATGTTCATATCCACTTTCTTCAAGTGCACGTCTTCGTTTTTCTTCTTCTTCTTTGTCCATGGTATTGCTATTATGAATAGGTGTTTCATAACATTTTTCAATATTTTCATTTGCAATATCATGGTGAATTTCATTCTTATCTAACATTTCATTATAATCAAAATTAACATCTTCAATTTGCATGTCATTAGATGGTAAAGAAGAAGATTCACCTTGATGAGCATCCGCCAAACCCACCCTTCCAATTCTCTTCCTTTCCCTATCTTTTTTCCTAATTGCTTCAATTTCCTCCAATGTAACTTTCCTCCTCCTTTTTGCTTTACGACGACTGTTGCTCCCCATTAGGGGAACAAAAATATCACCCTTATGATTGTAACAAGAAAATTGTGTCTCCAAAAGTGCATAAAAATATTCCTTTCACTGTCATAGCCAGAAATCATGAGTATTTCGACAGCAGAGGGTCTCTGGTTGCGGAAGTCGGGTCAAGAAATATTCCTTTTATCTTTTTTTTGCTTTTCCAAAATGGATATCCATTTTGGAAAACCCAATTCTTTGCAACGGACACTTGCAACGTCCATATGCCTACTACAAAATAGATATCCGGTTTATTATGTACATTTGGATTCTATACTAGGGATTCATTGTATTATTCAATAAACTTGTGAATTACCATCTAATTTCAATGTTTACACACTAATCCACCTAGGTATCAACTTAATAAAGCTCTAGATATAAGCCATTATTTGATTTTAGGCTATCATCAAATGAGGAGCTTCTAAAGGCAAAAATGTTGTCCCAAAAGAAGACTCAATGTTATTCGTAAAGACATTAGATTGTTAAAATACAAATTCGAGGTTAGATATTCCTTGGGCTATTTTAGTATAGAGAAGCAAAATTGCAATATATGACTATCCTAGGAATTAGAATGGTTGATCATAGGATATTCATGGTATTTTGATATTAATGTAATGTCTGAGAATTCTTATTTATGAAGGATCTAATATGTCTTATGTCTTATTTGCAGGCCATTCAAGAAAGAAATGAAAAGATACCAAGGACTATCATAACACCTATTATAATTAGGTGCATCAAAGGATTGTCATCCAGGACCTTACCAATATGGGAAGTTATCAAAACCATGTCATGTTTAAAATTAAAGGCTTTATCACCTCTTTGTCCCTATAGGCCTATTAGAACAATAGGTCACATTTTATTCATTTACCAGGGTTGAGAATAAACACTAAGCATTTTTAGTTATGGCAAGTGTAAATGGAAATAGATCAACTTTAGACAATCTATCCTCTCCTAGATTGCACTGACTGAGTGGAAATTACAAATTCCCTATTAATGTCCTTTATATACTGAAGGTATGGGAGAGAAAGGTAAACTTTGTATGTTGTAGACAAGTGATGCAGAGCAACACAGCAAAAGCTTACAAACAAGGTGTAAAATACCCATTAACCCACCAATTGCTCAAATAGCTTTTAAAATATCCTTCCCAAGGTCCAAACGAGACCGAAATACACTCTTTCTTTACTATCGGCAAGACATTTCTAATGTCTCATCAAACTATGCTTCATATGTTCTTCCTTTCTCTATTGTCGGCCAGACTTATCATTATCGGTAACCTTCAAATTTGCTAGCCCAATTGGGACCTCTCGCCGATGTGTAGAATCCATCGCTTAGGCTTATGTTGTCAGTGTGACTCCTCTGTTGTTCTCTGATATGTATAAGAGGACGGATCAAAGTAATTAGCATGCTCCCTTCAAAGTAAAGACATGAGAATAGAGCACTTGTGAGATGGTTATTGTAAAGGGACAGATCAATTAGAGACATGCAGTTTCCTAGAGAATTTGGAATGCTTCCGCTCAGGCGATTGTAGGACAAACAAAGATGTTCTAACTTCCCCAGACCACCAAATTCTGCAAGTATACTCCCCTTCAAGTTGTTGTGTGAAATTCTTTTCCAGTGAAGTTGTGAGTAATTGGCAAGATATTTGGGAATAGAACCCTCTAGTCCATTTCTTCTTAAGTCAAGTATCTTCAACGCTTTCAACTGCTCAAACCAAGGTGGAATCCTTCCCTTGAAAGAACTAAAAGAGAGATTTAAAGTGCATAACAAGGAGAGACCTCCTTCAGATGGAAAAAGGGTACCTTTTAATTCCAATTGAGGGAGAATTATGGCCACCACTCTATTGGTATGTTTCTTGTACCAAACACTGGTCCAGAAGCACACATTTTCTGAATTGGTAGAAGTCTAGTTGGAGAAATGTGGTCTCCTCGACTACTATTATTGTAGGATATGCATAAACGGGTTTGTTGAAAAGGCTTTAGAAATTTTCAAGCAAATGCAATTGGCAAGTGTAAAGCTAGATTCTGCAACCTTTGTCAGCATCCTCTCTACCTCTACCAAAATGGGAGCTTTGGAATAGGGTATGGACATTCATCAAAGCATAATGGAAGTGGGATTTTTGTAGATATTCTAGTTGGAAATGCTCTGGTAGACATGTACGAAAAGTGTGGAAGCATAGATAAGACACATGAACTGTTTGAAAAAATGCCTCAAAGAAATGTGGTCTCATGGAATAAGATGATTGCAGGATATATACACACTTACTCCGATGTGAGATTCACCACCCTTGTCTATCGGTAAGACCAATACCCTTGGTGAGACTTTTTACTTGCATTCTGACGTTATAACTCTCCCCGATGTGTTTACCATCCATTAGTCATCAGTAAGACTTCTACATCGGTCAAACATTCTCTTTGATTTCTGATATCGTATCTCACACCGAAACAATAAACACCGAACTACACCATCGGCCAGACCGCTTCTATCGGTGACACTTTTTTTCTCACCTCTGAGAGTCCATCTCTTTCTGATGTTCCTTCTGTCGGTGTGACTCCCTCTCATCAGTGTAGTTCTCAACCGTTCTTTCGATGTGCCAATAAATAACCCATCGGTGACACTTAATGATTGTCACCCCGATATGACTTGATCTGTGAGATCAATGTTGTCGGCTCAATGGAACTTTGTCTCTCCGATAACTATTGTCAGTCTGATGTCTTCGATTTAGCCTATACATAACATGACTTGTTATCACCGGTCAACTAACGTATCTTTTCCTAATTTTCCCGATATGGCCGGTCAACCTTTGTATCCTTTGACATGTACATTCACCATTTACAACCACGATAAACGATAGCAGGATATACATGAAATGTCCACGCATACATAAACGATATACCCATGGATTGTATCTTCGGTGAAACATACCAATGGTACAAAATATGTTGCTTCTCTTCATCCAAAACCAATGGCACAAAATTTTTCATAGATCAACAAAACAGATATCCATTCTGAAAACGGATATCCGTTTCTAGAATGGATATCTGTTTTGATTGTTGACTTTTTATGGATTGTAACGTGTTTTAATGTTTCAGTCTCTTCTTCGAACTTCACCCTTCGTGCTGACGACTTTTTTTTATGCAAAATTGATAAAACGAAAAGGGTTTATAGAAAAAATTGTTAGCTTTCTAAAAATATAAGATTTCTTTGGTTATCATTTTATTAAATAATTATTAATAATTTTCAATATACCGTGTCTTTGAAATCCTGATGGACACACTGATTGAAAAACATCCATAACTTTCAAACCATTTCACCTTTTTGAGATCCGAAACCTGCGTCACACTCTATGTTTTTCTGGCTATAGGTTAAAAAAAAAATTGAATTTGGATTTTTTTTTATCGAGTTAGGTTGGCTGGAAAATTACTTTTTATTTTTTAAAAAAAGTCACAGTAAAAAAATCATAACTAATTATTTTATTAGAAAAAAATTTCAAATAAATATGCATCACATCCGGACATGAGTCCTCTACTTATTTTGAAAGTTTCAAAAATATATATATATATATATTTACTCATAGTTAGGTTGGCTGGACAGACACCCACTTTTTATTTTTTTCTGA
Source organism: Cunninghamia lanceolata (assembly GCA_027924645.1). NCBI lineage: Eukaryota > Viridiplantae > Streptophyta > Pinopsida > Cupressales > Cupressaceae > Cunninghamia > Cunninghamia lanceolata. The sequence continues at coordinate 8,391,184 of BSBN01000977.1, forward strand.
AAAATTTAATAGCTGTTCATTGAAATATTCAATTTCACTAAGTAAATTTAGTTTTTTTTTTAAAAAAAATAGTAGCCTATAAACTAGATTCAATTCTCTACAAATTTCATTCTTACATCTTTTTCAAATTGTATAGATAATCCATTCAAAATTTCACATGAACTTGATAAAGTCTGATTTTTTGTATTTTCATTGCTATTTAGAGGTATAGTTTGGCCCATCATGATCCCATGAGTCCTCTACTTATTTTGAAAGTTTCAAAAAAATATATATATTTTTACTCATAGTTAGGTTCGCTGGATAGACACCCACTTTTTATTTTTTTTGAAAAATTTAATAGCTGTTCATTGAAATATTCAATTTCACTAAGTAAATTTAGTTTTTTTTTTTAAAAAAATAGTAGCCTATAAACTAGATTCAATTCTCTACAAATTTCATTCTTACATCTTTTTCAAATTGTATAGATAATCCATTCAAAATTTCACATGAACTTGATAAAGTCTAATTTTTTGTATTTTCATTGCTATTTAGAGGTATAGTTTGGCCCATCATGATCCTGCACATACCCTTCTAACACTTATGGGCAAAATTAGTCTTCTCTAAGTAAGACTTTAACTCATTTTTTCTTGGTAAGGGAAACTTGAGTATGGTCTTGATTTGCTTTGGATCTACAGAGATCTCCTTTTTGAAATGATATGACCTAATAGTTTCTCTTCTATGACACTAAAAATGCATTTATTTAGATTGAGAGAAATCTCATGCTCCTTGCATTGCTAGAGTACCTTCCTCAAGTTAACAACATGGTCACCCCTCTTCTTGGAAAAGATGGTCAGATCATCCATGTATATAGTGATGTATTTCCCAACTAGATCCTTAAAGGCTATGTCCATGGCTCACTGGTAGGTTGCCCCTACATGGATGAGTCTAAAGGGCATTATTCTATAGAAAAATGTTCCCCACTTTATAGTAAAAATTATTTTCAACTAATCTTCATAATTGACCATCACCTAATTATATCCCAATTACCCATCTAGGAAAGGCATCATTTGGGACCCAATAATAATTTGTAATACTTTGTCCAATGAGGGTAATAGTTAGTTATCCTTTTCATAAGTCTTGTTCAAGTTACAAAAATGAACATGCAATCTAATTTACCCATTGTTTTTACAAATTGAGACACGATTGGTGACCCAAGTTGAATGCTTTACTAGAAATTTTTTTGATCCAAAAGTAATTTCTAAACTTATTTAAAAAATGAGAGGTTGAAAGAGGGCATTAACATGCCTTTAATTTTGTCAAAAAGGTTTGATCCTAGGCTTCAAGGGAATTGTATAAGTGATGATGGAGGTATTAAATATCTTAGGATCAATATAAATCCATACCAAAACCTTAGATTATATTTCTTGTGCTTGAATAATACCCACCTTTTCTTCTTCAATTCATGCTTTACCTAGGAAAATAATCTTAAATTCCTTACCATCCCTGAAATTTTAAGGTGAATGCTCACCTCCCCTTAAATTTTCTACTTTCTTGGAATTACCAATCTGGTCTAGTTCAAATAACCTTTCTAACTAGACAATTTCTTTTGGTATTGTATTAGTCTTCAAATTCACATTTCCCTCTTCATCTACTTCAATTTTATCTCTTTCTGGTTCATCAATAATTTGGGACTCAACAATCCCAAAGTTGGTGATAAAAGCAACGATATTCTTATCATCATCAAAGACTTGAAAGTTGCACACATTATTTGGTACCAAAGTCCCAAGTGTGAAATTGGCTCCAAGGTGCTAGTTGCTTTTACCAAGGCATTTTTCCTATGATTCTTCTTTGAGGGCACAAGTTTAATATTAAAGGCATAAAAATCCTCAATCAAACCTAGATGTGATTGTCATAAGATGCTAGTCTCATGTCATTATAGAAATATTGGCATTTCACTTGTTTAATTATGACCTCCAAATCTCCAAACACCAACAATTATTTTACCTTATTTTTATGCATGCACACATGAGTCCATGGATCAAAGATTCATACTCTTCCATATTATTGGTGTAGGTGAAATCAAATTGAAAGGAAGCTAGGAAGGATTTCTCCTTTGGGTGAATTAACTCCACTCTAGTACTGCATCCTTGATTTGACTTGGAGCCATCTAATCTCATGGTCTAGAGTTGATCAACCTATTCCATTTTATTTATTAGTATAGCTGATATTTTTTTGATGGGACACACTATAGGTGTTCCTTTAGTGGGCTTTGTTTCCTTGATTTCTAAGACATCAATATTAAGAAATGGGAAAGGCTTGGGCTAGAGGCCACCTATGCCATCTTCATCTTGTTGTAACAATGTTAATCTTCATTTTTTCTTGCCAAGAGTGTAAAATAAATTCCTACATCATGTTAGTATCAACAACCATGCACCCCTCAAGCAGATTTTCATAATCATGATGCCTTTTAGGATTATATACTTTATTTTAACACCAAAAAGTGATCTACAGCTGAAATATATTAATATTATATAAGAGATTACATAAGCTATGAAAATACAAAAAGGGCTTTTGAGATCCCTGCATATACAAAATAGAACTAGTATTTCTATCCCAAAATAAGCATAGAAACTAACAGACTCCTAAAGCTATCACCATAGTAGCAAAAAAGCTCCAACACAGCTAGATATAGGCATTACATAAACCCATCAACTGGAAAATTAAACAATTTGTTCATTAATGTTGATAAAATGGCGGACTTCTTTCTCATTTTCCCCTTTAGCTTTGTCGGCATCTTCTGGTGGTGAAGGATTACGAGGCTAGATTAAAACCATCACTATGTTGAAGGAATTTTGAACCCTAGTAGAGAGATCATCACCCATTTCACGTTGATGTGAATGCAGGAGTTAAATATACCATGTTTCAACACGATGTACACACAGTGAAAAGCTGGGACATGTTGTATGTCTGACAGTTTGAATAAACCCTAACCTTGACTTCACGCATATTAGATATATCATAATTGTTGATAGCATAGTTGAACGCCTCCTTTGATATCATATAATCATGCAAGAAAGTGAAATCAATACGCTTCACAATATCAACATCTTGAGCTAAGTCCATTAAATTGGACAAGAAACATGACATCACCTAAGAGTAGTAAATCATATGCGAGACTTCCTCCAAAATATCTCTGCTAGTGATCTCACATATTGCGTCTTCTTCATCTAGAGTGGAGAATTTGAAGATTTTAGCCAATGTATCAAAATCAAACCCTCCTGAAATAGGGTACTCCCTTTTATGAATGGTGAAGAACAACCTCCGATTCAATTACTGCTCCATTGAGAGAGTATGAACAAAACATAATGAAAAATGATAACACAAGAAATCTATTTACTTGTTATCACCAGCAGGGGTTATCATTATGGTATCATTTCACACGAATAAGATTAATTGCTGAAATATTTCACTTAACTTGAGCCAGGTTGTGGTGGCGCAGACTGGCAGGAAAAGATGAATGGCACATGCGAACCATGTCATCCATCCCCTGGGATAAAATGAGGCATTTCTTGGAAAATAAATCGTCATAATTAATGTACTTTTCAAATATAATGGAATCAACAAATAGCGGATACATCCCTATTGGCAAAGAAAGACATCTATCACAATGAGACCTGCGTAAAAAATTGTTAGAGAAAAACAATTTTAATCCTTAGGTTTTTCTCTATCCATGATGCCCTGCACATGTGGAAAATATTGAATAGATTTATTATCTATTTCTATATGTTCTTCACTTTGATCACAAGCCATGTTAGCCAGGCATCAGCAAGACAGTTTCCTTCCTTGTATGTATGATGTATACCAAAGGCTTCAAACTAAGAAAGACGTTGCCAACCATCTTGCAAGATATATATTATTTTACAACTTGGACGAAATATATTCTTAGCTACATTGATTATATTCATGGAATCTCCTTCTATGCTCATCTTTTACACATTTTCTCTTATAGAAAGTCTGAGACCTACTACAAAGGCATAAGCCTTGCAGATTCATTGTTTGTACATATGTCCAACTTCAAGGCTATTACTGATCATGTTATTTGTAATAACACATCCTACACTGGAGACACCAGGGTTGTCACATGATGCACCCTCTAAATTAAGTTTGAAAAGGTGAGAAAGGGGAGGAATCCATGATATCGTTGATTTGCCAACCTTTTTTAACCTTTTAAAATACCTTGAAGGAGGTAACTTTAAAAGTTTCCAGTTGGTAATAATAGTAGAATCCCAGGAGGTGAAACAGAGAGTAGCAATCCCTACTTTTAAGACATCTGACATTACCACTTCTAAGATTGATTCCTCTATACAAGAGAGCACTTCTGTAAGGATAGATTTTTGTTTCTTGAAAATTCTTTTTATTGTGCTCAAGCCAAAGTGTCAAAATTACAATTGAAGGAGACACCACCCAGATTGAAGAAAAGGTGGAGTCCTTAAAAAGTAGGGGCCAACTACAAAATAGTGCTAGTCAATTATTTGGGAGAAGACCAAACCAGGTTAGTTTTGAGTATAAATAGCTCCGATAGTGGAATGAGAACTTAAAGTTAGGTAATAAATGATCTGTACTTTCTTCTTCATCATCACACAAAGGACACTTGAAACGTTGGGAAATACCAAGTTTTGTAAGTCTTTGGCTAAAAAGAATTCTATTCTTCAGAGCTAACCATGAAAAATACCTTCCTTTGGGAGGAAAGCATTATGCCAACACAAATGTAGTGGCCAAATGCCTACTTCCTAATTAGTAGTATGAATTTTTTATTTATATCCTTGGCTTACAGTATACTACCTGATTTAGAAGGAACCCAAACAAGTTCATCAGGTAAAGGAGAAAAAATTATCTTTCTTTTGGCCAACAAGGATACCAATAAGACTTTTTCTTCCTGGGGAAAGGGCAGTTCTGGAAATTCTTCCATACAATTCTTGTGGATTCCTCCTTAATGATGAAATAGTCCCTAACTTTCCCCCCCCAAAGAGTTTTGAGAACTACTTTTTCTTGGGACAAGATTTCAATTTGGCTTAGAGGTGCATGCTCATTCCATGAGTCATCCAGAAAACAAGCCTTAGCATCATTATGAATTACCCAAGAAAGATGTTGAACAATGATATCTCTACAACTAAGGATAAAGTTCCCTGAATCCATGTATTTATGCTGCATAACTTTGTACCATTTTAAATGTGGTTGAACATACATTTTCCAAGTCATCTTAGTACCTAGAGCCACATTGTGAGCCTCTAGATTATGAATTCTTGTCGCCCCTTTAATTTTGGTAGTGTAAAGCTTATCCCAAGCAACCAGAGCTATTTTATTGTCTTTTTCAGAGAGACCATTCCATAGGAAATTCATTAAACTCTTTTCTAATTCTTGAACATTTCCTTTCAGTAATTTAAGAACTCAAATCATATAAATAGGTACAACTAAAATGACTAATTTAATCATTGTAATTTTGCCTACAAGAGTCAACCATCGCCCCTTCCAAGAGGACATTTTCTTCTGAATAACTTATACTACTTTCCTCCAGAAGTTATTCTTGTTAGCCCCTACAAATAAAGGAATACCCAAATACTGACAAGGAAGGAAGTTTGTTTTGAAGCCAAGAATTGAGGTGACACGAACGTGAATGGAGGTATTATGATTTAGGAAAAATATGTTAGATTTAGAAGGGTTAACCTACTGACCTGAAGCATTACAATACTGATTCAGGTTCCTCTTAATAGTTTTGGCCTCTTATACTGAAGGAAAACCAAAAATCAATTTTGTCATCTGCAAACAAGGCATGTGTGATAGCAAAAGGAAGCCTTTGGATTGAAATACCTTTCTAGTTCTATAATCTATTATTTTGTTCCACAATTGTCCTACTAAGTGCTTCTACCATGATAATGAAAAGAAAGGGTGAAAGAGGATCACCTTGTCTTATACCTTGAGAAGAATTGAAGAAAGCGGATGAGCAGCCATTAACAATAACTCAAAAACAAGCACCAGAGATACATGACAGAATTCACTTACACCATTTATGAGAAATACCAAACTTAGAAAGAACTTGAATAAGAAATCCCCATGAGACATTATCATAAGCTTTCATCATGTCAAGATTGATCACCATAGCGAGGAGTTTATGTTGCTGAATAGAGTGCAAGATCTCATGAGCTACTAGGGCTCCCTCTGTTGTTTTGTTTCCTAGAACAAACCCTCCCTACTCAAAAATGATTTTTGGAATGATGGTAGCAAGTCTCATATTAATTTCTTTGGTAAAGATCTTATACAATGTGTTACATAGAGAAATAGCTCAAAAATAAGAAAGAGAATTTCAAGAAGAAGTCTTTGGTAATAAAACAATAAATGTAGCATTTAATTCCTTAAGAATAGATCTATTTCTATGAGACTCTTCAAGTGCAAGCCAAATATCTTTCCTAATGAAGTCCCAAAGTTTTGGAAGAATAAAAGGGAGAACCCATCAGGCCCTGGAGCTTTGTTAGGGGCAAGAGAAAAACTACAACTTTAACTTCATCTAGGAAGAACTCCCTTGAAAGAAAATTATTATCCTCCCTTGACACAAGATTAGGATTATTTTGTAGAACTAGCGAAGATGAGATTGAATCAAATTGCCCATTATGCTTTGAGAGTAGAGAAGAGAAAAAACTAACTGCTTCATTTTGAATATCTGATGCGTCATTAAGACTTTGCCCATTAGAGTCTTTGATGGAATGAATAATGTTTCAATGCCTTCTAACAATAGTGGAAGTGTGAAATTTTTTTGTGTTATGGTCTCCATCCCTCAACCAAATTTCTATTGACTTTTGTCTCCAATAAACTTCTTCCATAGCTGACAGCTCTTTGAACTTGCCTTGCAAGAATTTTCGCTGCTCAAAAGTGGCCTTATTTAGACCATTCTAAAAATTATAATCAACGATAAGCTGAAGCTTCTATTGTATTTCAGATTTTTGTGTAAAAATGTTTCCAAAGTGCTCTTTATTCTACATCTTAATTTGTTATTTGATAAAATGTAGTTTTTTACAAATTTGGAACATTATAGACCCAACAAAAAAGGTACATTTTCCCACTAGTTTTTAAGAAGGTGGATAAAATTATTATATCTAAACCATAGCTTCAAATTTGAAGGAAGATTTGAAGTTTGGGGATTGCAAATTCCTTAATATCCAATGAAATTGGAAAGTGATCAGACCCCAAAAAGGACATAATTGAAGTGTGAAAATCATCTTTATCTAAAAACCATTCTACAGAAAATAAGAACCCGTCCAACCTTTCTGCAATAAGAAGGAAATCTCTCCAATTTGTCTAGGTAAATCTACGATTACTAGGGGGACTATCCAGAAGAGCGTTATTGTTAACAAAAGCAACAAAGTTAGCCATCATTTTGTAAGGGGGACTTATACCTCTAGATTTCTCATCTAAGTTTAGGATTATAACGTCAAAAATTGTCCCCTTCGGGGCTTTTCCCTCTTTAGGTTTAGCTCTCAGGTCTTTAGTGTGCATTTAGGACATTTTACATCATATTTCAACATCACAATGAGAAAACCCCTAAGTGTCTTGACAAATAGGACCTAGGGGGACTACTTGAGATGACCCCTGCCCAAAATAGGGGGATGCCCTATTTTGGGGTAGTCCCAATTTTTGGGTGTCAGCTTGTGACCGTTATTTGGGTCCTATGCCGACAAGGTAAGTTTGATTATGAAATTTGTGGTGGGAGTGTTTGTAGTTGCATATAAAAGCATGTTTAGGCATTCATTTGTAAACTAGGTTACAACTAGCTATCAACTTGTATGTCCATTGGTGATTCAAAGCTTTCATTGTGTTGCAAGAGTAGATTGGTGTTGTCTATGTGTTTGTGTTTGTAGATTTGAGCATCCATTTCCTCATGGAATGAAGAGCATCTTCCTCCCATGAGATATTCACTACAAGGTGACATTTATTGTGTTTGTGATCATTTATTCATTTAGATTTTGCCTCTGCCTCACAAGGCACACACTCTCTATCTGACAAAGGTGTTTGGAAGATTTAAGTGTCCTTCTGAGGCTTGACTGAGGCAAGCTCCTAAGCACCATAACCCCCTCCCAAAGTTTTCATGGTTGCAAGTTATAGGTTGATGATGCAAACAAAGTGAAGTTGCAGGAGGGCATATTGGAGTGTCAGAATTGTAGATCAAAGAAGAAAAGAGCACCCTAGACTTGGGCGCCCACTCATTAGTCCTCAAAGTTCCGTGACGGGAAAATCTCTAAAACGGTAGAAATAAGTTATAGACTGAGTTTCTAGATCCTGACAAAAACCAAGGCCTTGGATTTGGGCACCCGCTCTTTAGTCCCCAACTTTTCCGCCTTGGAACCCCAAAAAATAGGTGCACAGTTATTTGATATTTTACATCTTTCTGTAGAAGCATTTTCCATAATTCATCTTTTTACTGTCGTATTTACATAATTAGGGTTTTAATGGATAATTGAGCATAAGAGAAAGAAAATTGATAATCAAATACCCTAATCCAAGTTTCCCTACATTTGTAAGTGACCAAGGACCTGATAGTTCTATGCCACTCGATCCGAAGGTCCTTGAATGTAATTGGTGAAAGGAGGATTCAAAGCAAAACTAAATAATCCAAATTTTATTTTTTTACATTTTGGTGAACCCATGTTTTTATTGAATTTGGCACCTTTCTGATTGTTTTACTTCAGATTTGGGTTGATTTCATTCATTCATATAGTCATTCATCTTATTGCATTGAGAAAATTTCAAAAAAATTGAAAAAATTGAAAAAAATTACATTTTAGGGTAACTATTTTGCATCAATTCATTCTAATTTCATATAACTTCTGATTTTTACATTATTTCTGAGATAAATTACATAAAATTACAAAAATTCAATCATTTACATTGCATTTTCATCATGCAATTACTAGGGTTTTTTAGAAATTTTGACAATTTTCATATAACCTAGTAATTCCAAAATCTAGGGTTTGTAGGCAAAATTTTCTTTCAGATTTCTCTACTAATTTTAGAGACTCATTCAAATTTTCATTTGGCTTTAGTCTTGCATTTTGGTGTAAATTTGCATTAGATTTCAAATATTTGCATTTTTACATAGAAAATTTCAACAAAAAACTAGCAATTTTCATGCATTTTCATTAGATTTGCACTTGCATTTTGCATCTTAGGGTTTGGAAATTATTTTCAGATCTGAGTATATTTAATTTTCATCATAAATCAGATTTGAAAACATTCATATAGAATTTTGTGTCAAGATCTCACACCTAGGCCTTGAAAAACATTGATTTTCACTAGATTTGGCCCTATCGACTCTCTAAATTTGCACCATAGGTGTGTTGTGAAGGGTATTTTTTGCATTAATTAGTTTTTATCATGGTAATTATTTTCTTCCCCTACTAAAAATCTTCACAACACCCTTTTATCGGGCTCTTGTATTGAAAATTTGGTGAAAAACTACACATTTTTGCTATTTTTGCCCTAGGGTTTGGCCTAGTTTGCACTCCAAGTGTGTTGTAACAAATTTTATGGATTAAGGTGAATAATATCATCAATATTATTTTATTAACCTCACAAAATCCTTTACAACACCCCTTTTTCTAGGTCTTGGAATTGAAAAACTGTGAAAAATTGCCTATTTTGCTATATTTTCACTAGGGGTTGACCTTGAGTGGCACTAAAAGCGTGTTGTGACGGATATTTTAGCATTAAGTAGCTATTATTACTGATATAATTTTCTTTCCATCATAATATTCCTCACAACACCCTTTGTCATGCTATTTTGCATTGAAATTTGGTGAAAAAATCGCATATTTTAGCATATTTTCACTATATTTTAACTTGTCGTCATCTCAGATTTGCATCAAGAGTATGTTGTGAAGGATCTTATTTTTGTATTGGACTGATATTAGACATATAATTTTCTGCCCCTGATCAAAATCCTTATAACACCTTTGCTTTCACTTATTTGCATTTGAAAAAGTATAAAAAATCAAGCATTTAGGTCATTGTTGCATATAACTTTGCATTTGTCTTTTAAAAGCTTCCAAAATCTGATTTGGCACTCATGGCTTCATCCTCTCAATGCTCTTTGGAATCTTTACATGCATATATCACAAAATTTGAAAATCTCTACAAATTTCTTAGCATGCATCCTCATGTCACTACCTATATACAAGCTATGTACAACAAAGATATATTTGTGTCCTCTTCCTTTGAAATCCTTGACTATGTATCTGATCTTAACAACTTCATATCTCTCATCAATACATACCCTTGGCTAGTAGAAAAGTTGATAAAACACACTTTGAAGGAAGAGCACGACACTTCTCTTAATAGTTTGGAGTTGATAGCTGAAACATATGGAGATGACATTGACAATGACTATGTGAGTGATGTTGAATTCACAAGCTACCCTACTGACCATTTAGACAACTCAGATGAGAAGACTAGGGATAGCTCTAGTAATTCCAATAATCCTCCTAGCCAAGGTGAAGCACTAATGGATGATATCATGACAACGCAACATTGTTTTGACTATCTTAACCTATTTGGTGTCATTGATGTGGATAAGGAACAATTTCATAACCCACCTAGTCCACTGAGAGAGGATATTCATGCTAAGGTCCATCCTTTGTTATCCCTTCAAGGATCGAGAAGTGATCAAAATACATTAGACAGACAAATGGAACAACCTGTGCCTCTTTCTAGCATTCGTATTTGGGAGGATGATGACCTCCTTGATGATGGCCTCTAGCGCGAAGACCATACAGGTAAGTATCTCTAACCCTTTATCTCTCTCATGATGTGTCTTCCCTATGATGTGTTATGTGTTGTTTAGGCCTCCTGGGATGACCCTTGATTCTCTTGTAAGGTCTGGGATACCAAGAGACCGCCTCTATTGTGACCTTCTTCTATTTGTATCATCATTCTTCTATATTTCCTCTCTCTGATTTCATTGTTGTGTGTTGTGGATTGCGGTTGTTTCCCTTCCTCTAGTGTTTCTATCTACCGGGTGGATGATGAAAAACATTTATACTGATGCGGACCTAGTTTCCCTTTCAAGAGCAATCAAAAAATGGACTTAGTTCCTAATATGACGATGAGGTTGTATATTTTATCCGACACTTGGCTAGTGGAAGCACTCGTGCTTTCTGCGTAGTGACTATTATGATGTTTTTTATCTCATTTACAAACCTTAACAATACTACTGCTCTATGCACCTTTGTTTGTCTTTGAATGTAGCCTTGGTGATACTTGATTCGGAGAGCTTCGTGATGTAACCCCATGGTTATCCTCAAACTCTAAATTCGTGGTATAACCTTGGCTCTTTGTGTGGATAATCATATGCATTGTTGTTGTTTATCATAATGTTGTAGAAACTAACATGTTTCTTGCAGGGATGTGTTTGTGGGAACATTTGTCAATCGTGAAGTACATGTCACCTCCAGGGGGCATGGGCTTTGCCAAAGCTTGTGTTCCCTTGTGTGTTTTCTTCCTACCTTAACATGCTTGATATCGATGCATGATATCAACCACCTTAAGGTGGGGGCATATAAGGTAAGTTGTCTATTGTAGATGTTAGCAATGTGTTTGTCCTTAGGTGCAGTTTAAAGACCTGCATGATGAGTGCATCTTGCATTCTAAGTATGTTTGCAATCAATCAATCAATCATGTAAGCCCTTTGCAGAGGTGGGATATCAAGCATATCCTTTTTTCTTAAGCCCTCTGTGGAGGCGGGGATGGTGGATTGCATCATCCTGTCATTTTCAAAAGTCCTCTGCGGAGGCGGGGAGCAATTCTGTGACTAACTCAACCCTTAAGTGTGTCTTCGGTGATTGTTGTGGCAAATCCCAATCATCGGTGTGTGCCTGTAATGTGCCTGAGATGGTGTTGAGCCTAGAAATAGGAACACTTCATCGCTTATCTGTTGTCTTTTCTCTGTGTCTTCAAGTGTGTGTGTTTTGGCATGCTTGCTTTGCTTGGCGTGTTTGTTGCCCCATATGTAGTTTAAAGACCTACGTAATGAGTACATCCTATATTTTGGGAGGTTTTGTGTGTCTTACGTGTGTGTTACCCTATATATGCGGTTTAAAGACCTACGTGATGAGTGTATCCTGCATTATGGGAGGTTTGTTTACTTTCCAGTACTTGCATCTGCATTTCATATATATGAGGAAAAGAAAAGAAATCATGCCTTTCTTCTATGCATTAATGTGTCTTCTATGCATTATTGTATTCTCTGTGTTCTGCGTGACTGTAATTGTCTTCTCCATGTTTTATGTGCCTATTATTGTTTTCTATGTGATTGGCGTGTCTTCTCTATGCTTGGCATGTTTGCTATGTTTGCGATTGTACTTTAATGCATGTACTGGCCTTGCGTTTATACATACATTAAAGTGGAGGCTAAATGTAACATCAAAAAATGTCCCCTTGGGGGATTTTCCCTCTTTAGGTTTATCTCCCGAGTCTTTAGTGTGCATTTAGGACATTTTACATCATATTTCAACATCTCGATGAGAAAACCCCTAAGTGTCTTGACAAATAGGACCTAGGGGGACTACTTGAGATGACCCCTACCCAAAATAGGGGGAGGACTTGGGCGCCCGTGCCCTAGTCCTACCCTATTTTGGGGTAGTCCCAATTTTTGGGTGTCAGCTTGTGATTGTTATTTGGATCCTATGATGACACAGTAAGTTTGAATTATGAAATTCTTAGTGAGAGTGTTTTTAGTTGCATATAAAAGCATGTTTAAGCATTCATTTGTAAACTAGGTTACAACTAGCTATCAAATTGTATGTGCATTGGTGATTCAAGACTTTCATTGTGTTGCAAGAGCAGATTGGTGTTGTCTATGTGTTTGTGTTTGCAAATTTGAGCATCCATTTCCTCATGGAATGAAGAGAATCTCCCTCCCATGAGATCTTCACTACAAGGTGACATTTATGGTGTTTGTGATCATTTATTCATTTGGATTTTACCTCTGCCTCACAAGGGCACACACTCTCTATTTGAAAAAGGTGTTTGGAAGACTTAAGTGTCCTTCCGGGGCTTGACTGAGGCAAGCTCCTAAATACCACAACCCCCTCCAAAAGTTTTCATGGTTGCAGGTTATAGGTTGATGATGCAGACAAAGTGAAGTTGTAGGAGGGCATATTGGAGTGTTGAAATTGTAGATCAGAGAAGAAAAGAGCACCCTGGACTTAGGCACCCGCTCATTAGTCCTCAAAGTTTCATGACGGGAAAATCTCTGAAATAGCAAAAACAAGTTATAGACTGAGTTTCTAGATCTCAACAAAAAGTAGGGCCTTGGACTTGGGCGCCTGCTCTTTAGTCCCCAACTTTTCTGCCTCAGAACCCCAAAAATAGGTGCATATTTATTTGATATTTTACATCTTTATGTAGAAGCATTTTTCATAATTCATCCATTTACTGTCGTATTTGCATAATTAGGGTTTTTGTGGATAATTGAGCATAAGAGAAGGAAAATTGATAATCAAATACCCTAATCCGAGTTTCCCTACATTTGTAAGTGACCAAGGACCTGATAGTGCTCTGCCACTCAATCTGAAGGTCCTTGAATGTAATTGGTGAAAGGAGGATTCAAACCAAAACTAAACAATCCAAATTTTATCCTTTTACAAGGATTATATACATGCTCCATGGCTAATAGGAAGATAAAGCAAGGCAATTTAGAGTGCTAGGAATTATGAATGTGATACCAATTACGCAACAGAAGATCAAACATAGAATCTTGGATACTTAAGACAACCTTATAATGATTGAAATTTTTGAAAATTTCCTAAAAATTCTTAATATGCTCACCTTCCTCACTATGGAGTGATTCCTCAACTAGTTATGTGTGATCTATATTCAATGAAATTTTCTAACATTAAGTTCACTTGTCACATTTATGTCATAGTCTTCCTTTTTCTTGCGAATATATTTCTATGTGATTTCACATGATTGGTTTCGCTTGTCACATGTATTTCAAAGCAATCTTTTTTTAAATATTAAATGTTTTAATTTCAATACTTCAATCTTAAACTTTTAAAATTTTTGAATAAATCTTAAAAGTTTAAATTTAAAAACATTTAAATTTAATATTTAAAAAAATTAATTTAAAATTATTCTAATTTTTCTTTTGAAATCAATATTTAAAATTTAAATTTAAATAACATTTAAATGTTCTAATCTTATTGTTTTGATGGTTGTACATGGTAGGTGGAAAGTTAGAGCTCTTGTTGCTAGTGAAAATTGAAAAATAAATCTAAATCCCAATTTGTGAATCAAGATTCAAACCATGTTTACATATATCAAAGTAATGTGCAAAGGGATGGTTCAGCGCTAGAGCCTAATATGTTAGGGTATCAAAATATGTATTAAAACAAAGTTAAAACATTAGTTGTTTTATGACCTTAGCCAACATTACAACAAAATGATTCATTATATTTCTTAGTGGAATGTGATTTAAAAGGAGTTAGAGAACCATATATAATCTATAGGAATGGGAACATGAAATACTTGACATAGTGAAGACTGCAACATTTTATTGACATGGTAGAGGCTACACAAAGTATCATCTCTCCATTCTTCTGATTACTTTCAAGGAATCATGGGGGATGGACATGGTATGTAAACAATAGAAATAAAAAAAAAGTTTACCATTAGCGTGAAGGAGTCCAATGTGAAAATAAAAAGTGAGGAGGTGAAACCATGTTCCCTTGTTATGAATTAATGTGATAATTAGGAGGATTCTATGATCGATTCATTAAAGATGGTAAATTCCTTTAATGTTGAACATGGTAGAAGTAATAAGATGGAGATAAAAATTCAATGCATATATGGACCTACAGACACAACATTTAAACTATTTGACAAAATGCCTCAAAGAAATGTGGTCTCCAACTAAAGGGCATGTGACATGTTTGACAAAATATCTCAAAGGTGGTTTAAAATCAAAGGCCATGATTGAATGGGTTTAAATTGCTAGTAGTATTGATGTGTGGTTTAATTACCTTTTATTTCTTACATCAACAAGAAGTTATTATTGGATGGTATTCTATAGGATCAAGAGTAAGTGGTAGCAGTGCATTGATTCAAGATTTCTATACAAGAGAAGTGATAAATCCAATCCATTTAATTGTGCAAATACAATTTTTTGTTATGTGAGAGTATATGATGCCAACATGAGATGTCTCTTATTTTTTATGCCATTACCAGAAGGGTTTTTAGAAGCATTTGAAGGAAATTTTGAATTCCTTAGCCTAGATTTTCCTCCTTCAATGGTAATAGCCATCATTGAAGGGCAAATGCATCTAATGTTGATGGAAGCTCTTAATATTTTCAAAAAACTCCTTCACAAGGACATCAACTACTCTCTAAAAATGAGAATGTTACCTATTGAAACCTATTAAGTAGATTGTAGAATAAGAATTATTTAGACCATTTATCTCATTCTCTCATAAAGGGAAAAATGATGATTCTTTTGGAGCTAAAGCGAAGGGATCTCAAAACCTAATACATGAGTCATACAAGAATCAAATGAACAAGAAACAATAGTTAGACTTTCTTTTCAAGGAAAATGTAGAAGATTTTGTTTTTTGTTTTTGATTAGATAAGCAAGAAACAAGGGTCCCAACCATTTACAATAATTACCCTAAGGCAAGGTAAGATAGGCACAAAATGACCAGAAATAATAGTCAAACAACAAATCCTAAAAGGAAAAGCTACAACAAGGCTACTAGGAACAACAACTACAACAAAATATTAAACAATATCATAACCCAACCTAGCAAGTTGTATACCCTTGGCCTGAGTGTGGGTCTAAGAAACATACTTTGGAAGACTTTTCTTCCTTCTTAGGACAACGGTCCAAAAAACTTCATTATCTCCATCCACAGAAATAGGAGATGTAGGAGGGGAGACTCACCAAAGACCTAGAAGGGGGTGGATCCTAGGGAGAGGAATGTCTGACTAGGGAAGATGATCTTCAAGAAGTTGTCACAATAGCAATAGCTCCAATCAAAGATGGTACATGAACAATAGCAACCCTAGTCACAAATGGTGCACCAATAGCAACAATAACAGGGGAGGTCCTTATAATAGATAACATCCTAGCAACATACGAACCTTGTGAACCTATAACAAATGGCTCATGGCCATCACCAAGAATTGAAGTAGCAACATGCATCATGAGTGGGGGAGGGGCCTCATTCCTGACATTAGCAAGAGGCTTAGAAGCCTCTGAGATAGAATAATCATCAATAACATCTGCCGTAAGGTGTTCTTGTAGAGCATTCTTCCACCAAGATGAAGAATGCAAGACCTTCAAGCATGGGTAGTCCGACATAAAATGACACATATCAAAGCATTGCCAGTAATGGAATGGGATACCTTCATAATCCAAAGGTTGACACCAAGAACGATCAACAACATGCAAAACAACCTCTATCAAGAGAGTCATAGAAAAATCCAATTCCACAAATATCTGTGTTGTGCAATTTTGCACACCATTTTGAAACTTCCGATTGCAGTTAGGTAATAAAGTTTCTGAGGAATGTGGATTTAGAAATCTCAGCCAAGTAGGAGGTCCAACTCACAAACAAGTGACTTTCAAGATTGTGCCTGAGCATCTAAGAGAAACATGGCATCATAAGAAGACTAAGGCATAGCACTTCAAATGCCTCGGTCTGACAAAGCTCCATCGCAGTTATACACACCATAGAGACTTTACAGATAAGATCTCACTTTGAAGTCATAGCCATTCCATTCAAGAGGTAAGATCGACTATCTAAGGCATATTGAAGATCAACTTTTATTTTAATAAGATGCTTCTTTCAATCATGAAACATACCCCAGATTCAAATGAATACATGGTCATAAAAGTAAGTTGACATGGGTCTTTCATATAAAGTAGAGGCACACATTTTATGGTAAGTGGCTCGATGTATAGAAGATCAACCTATAAATGGTGCTGAGAGACAAACCATGGAGTGAGCATCATAAATAAGAGCACCAATATGTTGGTTCGGTTTAGAATCAAAACACATGCCTCAATCATTTCAAACTTTAGTGCGTGATCACTGAAAAGTTCCAAGGCATGAGAATTAGTGCTATCTTCATCAAGAAAGATATGTGCAACACAACATCCTCTGAAGGCCTAGGTGTCTGCCATATAAAGAAGGGTGCATCGGCTCCACTAGTAAATTGATCAATACATGGCGTAGGTTCAAAAGAAATGAGGAACGGTTCTATTTCAAAGGATCAACCTTGTTATAAGGCGCAGTCTCTATTATCATCAAATGCTACACGATAATGAAGACACTTGCCAGCATAATGAAATTCAAGTGCACCATCCCACATTATGACATGCTAAAGTTAAAGAGAAAAATAAAGACACAACAATGAAAAGGTAGCGCATACAAGTTAATGCATGGCACAAGCTCTTTAGGAAAGCTATATAGAGTATCAGCCTATAGAATCTTCAACACATCCTTATTAAGAAGGTGCAAGGCACAACAACAGAAGATTATGGTGCATGATATGGCCTAGCATTTGTATGGTGCGGTCATCATTGTTAGGCACTACCATTTATTTCAAAGCCACTCCATTGCAAATGGAGCACAAAGCAATTTGCAGGTGAAATCTTAAAGACCAGTATTAAAAGAATATGGCACAACCATTTGAGGTTCAAGACAACCTCTCCAAAAGATACAACTATCATGATGACGGCCTCTATTTAAAGAAGCTGCCAGTACACAGTAGCATAGCCATGAAAGGAGGCTCATTGACCTAAGTTGGCTGCTTTATAAAGGTAAATATAGTTTTTAAATCTCATCACAGCTACTATTTGTAAGGCACAAAACTCTTATCATAGCGCCAACACAACACAACTCCAAAGAGCCACCTCAAGGTTTCAAACTCATTACAGTCACAGTGTATGAAGATCAAAGCGCTTCCATTTAAAATAATACTGATGGTTTCTAAGGATGGTGCAGGGACCATAAAAGAGAAAGCACATCGTTATTAAGATGGTGGTGCTATCAATGAGCCACAACGGTGCTAATAAAAGATCACTTAGCCACAACCATATAATGGAAATGCACAGCAAAAGGAATCATGTAGCAGCACTTCAAAGCTATGGCACCATTATTTAAATAGTTCTCAGCCTCAAAATTAAAAGCACAACATATTCTCTAAGTGGTGTGGCTCATTTCAGCAAGGAGCAACCTCTTATTAGGGCTCGGTCTATGATAGTCATAGCAGAAGGAAGCCAAGCATCAACAATATAAAACAAATTCATGGCCATATCAAAGCGCTGCCCCTCTATAAATCTATGCAAGTTTTAGGGTTTCCACTTAGAAACACACACAAATTTGAAGACTCTCAGCAACTATCCGATGCAGAAAGAAGATCCAACAACTTGTGCAAATCACAGAGAAATGAAGTGGAGCTTGCCACGTGTCTTAACGACAGGTATTTGAAAAAAGAAGCAAGGAGGCCATGGAGCCTACCAAGTGGCACAACCACGCTAATTTGTAAGGCAAGAAGGAAATTTTTCTCCCGAAGGAGCACCAATGTGATGTGTGGAAGCCATGGAAGGGAGAAAAATCATTTATTTCATTTCCATAAACTCACCTAAAAAGGGATTAAGTCACGTGAAGTCTTAACCTGATTCATTTAAATAATGTTGAGTCTCTTATATAAATGGTGGGTCCCTCCAGCAAATAAAGTAAGAGCTTTATTAAAAGTAAAGACTCTTATATAACTACTCATGGTGAAAAGAAATATGAAGCCCTAAGACAAATAAAGCATCTCTTTATTTTGTTTCCATAGCAAGCCATGGGAAGTAAATAAGTGGGAGTTTTTCATGCCTGTGGAAGCAATGGAAGCCATAGCTCATGGGGTTTTGAACAGAAACACCCAGTTAACTACAGGAATCATTTATTAGAGCCAAAATCAGAGCTGAGATTTGTGGGATTTCCATTGGAGATTTTAGGGCAGTTTTAGAGGATTTCACAAAGGGTTTTGGGTTATAAATAGCATGAATCTGGGACACAATAAACAAAACCAGACATCAAAAAGTTACAGCAGCAGAGTAGAGACATTTTATTGCCTTAGTAGGTGTCTCTCATGAGGGATGTAATATTGTATTTTGTGCAAGTTATTGCCTCTGTATTTTGTTCTCCTGTCAAACAATGAAGAGAGTATGGTGCTTTGTGCAAATCTAGATATGTTTCTTATTCTTTCTTCTTGCTTTCTATTCTGAGCCTCTAATAAATTTGATGTAATATGCTAGGAAGAATTGATCATGTTGTATGCTCTTTAGTTCTACCAGTGAAATCATTTAGGGTTTAATCATTGTGATGGTTAGATTTGGGTAATGATTATGGTGTGTCACCTTAGCATATTAGGGTATTTCATTTATAATCTTATTTTTTCTTCCCTTTACATCAAAGCCCATAGAGAAGAACCAGCTTCTTTAAAATCTGGAGGTTATTCTGAGATTCAATCCCCCATTCTTAGAATTTCCTAATTTGGTGATTAATTGACAAATTTAAACATCAACAGTTTCTGGCATGCCTGGTGGGACTGGAATCAATGACTTGATTTTTTGTTTTCTTGAATCATTGCTCTATATTTTGTGATTTTGATGGAAAATCACAAAACTATCTGCTCATAGGAGCATGAATTTTCCATCTATTGACTCTACTGGTGACTCTTTCTCAGGTCTTTACTTCTGCAGATCATGGCAGCCTCAAATATTTTTGTGCAACTCAATATTCTTGCAAGGAATTTGCCTTTTGTGACTTGGGATTCAATTCCTCTTCTCCTACAACAACAGTGTCAGGTTCTTGATGTAGCATGAAAATCATTACCTCATTTTATTGGGGTTGGCTCAGTTTTCCCTGTAGATCATATTCAAGATGTTGCAAATTTATGCACCATTCACCATGTCATAGCTGAAAATGGGGCCCTTCTATTGCTGGCATCTTCCCTCAAATGCAAAGCATAGGAATGGTATAGAGGTTTGTAGCCCAGTTTAGTCATAGGATACAACCAGCTAGGAGAGCTCATCTACAATCAATTCCAAGAAAGGACAGATGTTAGCTCTCTCACTCACAATCTCATCACAATCAAGAGGCATCCTATGGAGTATATGCTTGATTTCAATGCAAGATTTAATAAGGTATGGAAAAAAATTTCAGTTGATATGAGGCCTCCTCCACTTTTTGCACTTTTGTATTATTTGAAGGCTTTAGACCCTGAAATTTCTGTTATGATACAAGCCTTAGGAGGTGAAACCATGCCCCCAATTATATAATCTTTCTATTAGAGTTGAAAAGAACCTCATAGAAGTCGGTAAATTACCTCCTATACCCTTAAAACCATTGATTTCTCATGCAAATATCCTATCTCAAACTCTTTCTTGTAGCCAAATGCATACTTGTTCTAGTCCACCCACCCTCCCTATTGATTTTCCCAATCATGAGGAGATGAGTGCAATAAAAGAACTTACAAAAACCCTCAGCCATGAGCTCAATGAGATAAGAAATCAAGCTTTGTATCATGCTGATCCAAATTGTTGATTGTCAGGAACATTGAGAGGGGGGGTGAATCAGTGTTCTATAAACCTTTTCTTGCACTTTTACTTTTAACCATTTCAAAGGTTTAATCAAATAGAAGCATAATATACAAATGAACAACATCCATAAAAGCATGACACATAACACCAAGATTTTACGTGGAAAACACGAAAAGGGAAAAACTTTGGAGAGGATTAGAACTCAAATATATATTGCAACCTTTACAAAAATAATGTTTAGGCTTGGTCACTCCATGGGCCTAGAACATGCTAGCTCACTGCCATTGAGTACAACTAGGCTTTGCAGGCTCACTGCCTCAACCCTAAACCTAGCAAGATTACAATAAGGGGTTTTAAACCCTGAGGGTTGTTAAACCCTGTTGAAGGCTCACTGCTGGCTCACTACCTTGATGATGAAAGCTTGCTTCCAATCATATTGCACATGAAAAATGAATACTTCTTAAGCATCTTCTGCTATGCCAGGGTGCAGTCATTTAGCAACTAAATTATGAATCCTAAGTCTTCATCACTGCTTGTCTTCTAACTTTGCTCCGTTATTCGCATCTTCGCATCAGCCACACACACCACACACACACTTCTACGCCACACACTTCACTCAACTGAAATTCATCACTCTTATATATCTGCATCATGATTTGATTCATAGTCAGGTCGGCATCCAAGAAGGAAACGTGTACATAGAAAGATGTAGCTTGTCGGATCAAACCAATGTACTAAAAGTTATGTGGACCCAAATCTTTTCCCAAATGTGTTCATATAGGTCAGCTCTAATCATTCAATTACTTACATATATCCTCTAAACATTAACTCTTCGTCATATAATGATTAATATACTTGTCGCCCTCTTCCTTAAGAGCATTCTTAACAACTTCATCTGCTGACTTACAAATTTTATTGAGGATCTCAAAACACCTTCAAAATCATATCAAGAACTCTATACACATTCCCAATCTTACCCTTAGAACTGCAAGGCATGCTATCATCTTGTGGAGAAATGCGGACCATCAGAACTTAGAATCTATCTCTGTCAAACACTATGCTGATACTTAGTAGCTTGTAGCTAACCTTCCGGTGGACTTCAAATCTCCTAACACTAGAATAAGACAATCCATATAAGTGTTTACAACACCTTAAAACCACATAAAAAAATACTTATCTGCGGAGGAATGTGGACCACTACACTAGACCCTGTTCACTGTTTCTGCTATACCTTTGCTTATCCAAACTTAAATAATTCTTCAAGGTGAATTCTGGAGGAGACTAGGAATTAACCTTTGAAGAACAACACTATCAAACAACAACTAACATCATACTTGAACCGCATTTCACAATCATCATTTGCAGACACATACTATCTGACTTACTGTCCTATACTCAGAATACTTTTCATACTTAGCCATTTTCTGTCAATTAGGCCTGGGATGCAACATGTTCTTCCAGAGATATCTCTTCCTATCATGGTGATAAGATCTTTGAGCCTTGTTGCCATCAATGAAAACATACAAGTCCATACCGGAGCAGTGTCTCTTGCCAACAATCTCCCCTTTTGGCATTAATGGCAACACTTAGTAAAAAATGTTTGACTTCTCCCCCTTACTATATACACTTTATTTTCCTACTCCCCCTAAGATGATTATCCATTTTTCACTGATCCACTTCTCCCCCTATGACATCAATGGCAAAGGGTGTGATTCAGAACCCAAAATTTTTCAAAAATTCAAAATTTTTGTACTCTGCTGCATATTTACAAGCACAATCTTCATCTTAATTTGTGATTGAAGACAAAATGTCACTATAGATAGTCTTTATTAGAGCTATCTCTCCATTCCATCTATTTCTTGCACTTTCTAGAATGTGGATGTGACCATTCATAAAAAAAATACTAGCTTCTTTGCCTTCTAGACATTTGATGGTGTATCAATTAGTGCTTGAGATTTCAAGGCCTCATCTGCCAAATTGGTCATGGAATCAATTTTTAGACTTATCAGCCCTTTTAGCTAGCACAACCTGTCTTTGATTTCTCCCCTTTTCTTCATTAGAATGTTCAAATCATTATGGATATTTGCAACTAGTGTTTCTTTGGCTTTTATTGACTTGGTTACTAGATTATATGTCTCAGAGATATATAACAGTTTGAGTTCCAAGTCTTTGATTTTAACTTCTAGCTCCTTTGTGATTTTTGGCCAAGATAAACAAAATTTGCATATTTTTCCATCTTCTTCAATGGCACTTTGTATGTTCTTAATTCCATATTCTAACAGAGTTTTGTCTTTGGCTATCATAGTCTTCAACTCAATCAATCTATTTTCATTAAACTCTTTTCTAACCTTTGCTTCTATAGATTTTTCAAAAGATTCAAAATTTACACTTACAGAGTTTAATAGCTTCTTGAGATGCTCAGCAGGGGATAATGAGGCATCCCCTTGAAATGATGGCATCATCTTTTCCAAGACAGTAGATGCTTCATTGATCAATCTGTTATCTTGACCATGTGATTGTAATAACTCTTTCTATTCCTTGACCTGAACCATAGATATGAGCTTGAACTTTTGAAAAGGTGATAATGAGGCCAAGTTGATTAGACCTTGAGGGAGTTCAAACTCTTCTGCAATTTGTTGCCTATCAGAATCAGCAGAGACATCTACAGTGTCTCTTGCCCTCTTTGGTGTTTCTCCTTGACTTTGTTCCGGTGTAAGACTCCTTGTCTATTCCTTATTCTCTTCATCCTCAACCTATTGTCTAGGAGGTAGATTCATTTCAGTTTTTCCTTGATGTAACATATTCAATGTGTTCATGTCAGGGACTTGATTACTTTGAACCAGTCCTTGATCTTGGCTAGCCTGGGGCAGAGATGTGTCATCATCCTTTGTTTCCTCATTGTCATAGATGGTAGAAATATTGTATTTCTTTAGTATTTCCAAAATAATCTCCTATGTTTCCTTGACAACTTTGTCAGTTTCTCCTATCATCAGTGCATTCATTCTTTTCTTTGATTTGAACTCATTATTAAGTGCTTTGGAGATTCTGGCCTTTTCTTCTAAAGTAATATCCATACATAGTTTTATCAAAGTGTGTTCTCTGAGCTCAACATCCTTAGCTACATCAGTTTCCTTTCTGACTGATAGAATACTGCCCAAGGTATGTGGAAGATCACCAATTATCTCAATGTGAGCTCTGTTATATATGTTCGGATATTCTATGATGGCTTCTTCCAAAATCCTTTTGTCAGCATCACTGTAATCATCATAGAATTTAGCCACAGGTTTCAGATTTCCATCAACAGTGACAGACTTTAATACATCTTCAAGCATTAATGTGGCCGAAGACTCATTTGCCTTTTGATTTTTGCTATCTTTCTTCTTTTCAGAGGTTTTAGTGATCTCAATTTTTATTTTCTTTATATTTTCATTAGACTCAGTCTCTTCTTCATCTTTTTCATTTATACTTAGATACATTCTTTTTCCCTTCATCTTCTTCCCCTTTGGATCTTTGTTAGAGGGTTTATTTGATGACGTTGCACTGGATGA
Organism: Cunninghamia lanceolata; assembly: GCA_027924645.1. Taxonomy (NCBI): domain Eukaryota; kingdom Viridiplantae; phylum Streptophyta; class Pinopsida; order Cupressales; family Cupressaceae; genus Cunninghamia; species Cunninghamia lanceolata. Next base: position 8,415,346 of record BSBN01000977.1, read on the forward strand.
AGTAGCAGAGCTTCTGGTAGTCCTTTGTGTTATTTCAGGCCCTCTTGGCTTCTTCATAGGTTCTTCTGGAACCTTATCCTATTTACTATCTTGCTTTTCTTTCTTTACTTTCTCTGCATTTTCTCTAGATTCCCTGAGTTGCTCTTTAGAGATGCCATACCTTGCGGCAATTTCTTCCACCTCTTTTCTCACTTTTCTGGTGGATTTGGTTTGTCTAAGTTCAACATGGAGTTTCATAGATAATTCCTTATATGTTCCAAACCTCTCTTCCTTGGCATCTTTGGGTTTGCTGAACAGATGGTGGGCATAGTTTTCCAAAATGTGTTTATCTACCTCATAACCCATGGGCATTACCCATATAGTTCTAGGTTCCACAGCCTCCATTAAACATTGATCCTTAGTGACCATGAAGTAGATAGTATCTTTGAATTTATCAACAATTGCCTTAGGGATTCTTTCCCTAGACTGCATCATGCTTTGGAAATTTTTGAAATAGCCCCACAGGGCAGATTTTTGAGCATCAATGCTTCCTATATTGTTTAGATGATTTCTAATTTGAACTGCTATAGGCTTATCATTTGTCCATAGCAAATTTTTCATACCCAATAATTCTTGCATGTAGTAGAAGAATAAACAGAGAATCAACATACCATATTTGAATGGATATTTTTTATCTTTGGTCTTCCTTAAATTTTCCATCAATTGTTGCTGGAGCAATTCACAAAGATTGTACTCTGCATCTTCCTTCACCATCTCAAAGGCTGTATAAATTACTGTACCAGATACAAAATTCTCACGATTTGAGAAGTAAACATTATAACCAATAACCATGGATGCAAAACTTAGAGCATAGTCTTCAATATCATTGATTGTTAATGCTCTTTTGTCAAACTTGGCTCTAGTGGCTGCCATTACTTTATCGTTCTTTACAGCTTTCAGAAGTGGTACTGATCCGGTAGAGCATAATCCAGTGTCTGCCTTAATAGCATCCTTTGTAATCTTAAAAGGTCTCTCGAGCCATATGAATTCATCATGAACCCTGCTTAATACAAACTGGACCCATTCATCCTCCATGAAGGTTGGAAAGTCAATGTATTGAATAAATTTCTTTGTCTCCAATGCCTTATATTCTTTTTTTATATCGTAACCTCCATCGCATAGGTGATCTAGATATAAGTCTGTGAGTTTTCTCTTCCCATGTTATTCTAGGGCAACATGAATGTATGCCCTAATATCCTCAACATACAGAACTCCATGAGGGATATCTGAAAATGTACCCATCAGATCCACTTCTGTTGCTTTGAATGGGTGTTTCTTAAATTTAAGCCTAGGCCGTTAAGTGATATCAATGACTTGCAGAGTTGCCATTTCAAAAATTTAACAGATTCACAAATGAGGTTTTAACTAAAATACCTTGTGTTAGGGTTTCCTTCCTTCAAATTTCTTCAACTGCTTCAAATCTTGGTTGTCATTGCTCAAGCTCAGCTTCAATCTTTCTGAACACTTGATAGCTTTGGATGCAAAGTGATTTCAAATTCAAACTAGCTTTCTTTTATCCTCCACATGATTTAACCTAATCGTCATTAATGCTTGTTCCAAAAGGCTGTTAATCTCTTTACTGTAAAATACAGTCGATTAGGATTGCTCCGCAATGTGTCGTATCAGCTTATTTCCTTCTAGTTTTTCTTTCAGAGGATTTGTCTTGTTGAATTCTACCAAGAATCTCTGTGCTGATTTTCAGCATCAATTGTCTGGCTGGGGAGTTTGGATTTTCAATATCGCTCCCCTTGAGCTAGTGCTTGCAACTTAATCTTCAAAGAAGGTATCTGCATCAGATGTTGGTGCGGATCTATCCTCAATTAAAATTACTTCCTTATCGATCCAGATCTTATCCATTTCTTCCTTAGTTTCAATCGGATCAACTCTTTCTTTTCCCTTGTCATTTCTCTGCTGTATTTTCCTTTCTTCAGAATAATGATTTCTCTTCACATTCCTGCTTCTGCAAAATCTTGCAACATGTTCAAATTTGTTGCAATTGAAGCACATCACATTCTTTTGACTTTGATTCCTTCCATTGATTGAATTTGATCTACATTGATTTGCCATATGTCCAAATCTATTGCATGCAAAACATTTTCCATTGAATGGTTGACTGTTCCTTGTATTTTGAAAGTTATTTGTTACCGAGCTTCTGCATTCATTTGATCTGTGTCCCATTTTATAGCATGCATTGCACCTAATAGAATTCTAACTTACTTTACTTCTGCATACAACAACTTTATGACCAGTTCTATTGCAAGTGAAGCATTTACCTTTGAATGATTGTTCATTCATCCCATTGTTGAAACTTTTTCTGATGTGATTTCTGCATTCATTTGTTCTATGACCAATTTTCTTGCAATTGAAACACTAACTAGAAAATGATGGAAACCTTTGATTTATTCTACTCCTACACTGAGTAGCCTTATGATCATACTTATTACATAAATTATAATAACCATTGAAATATGGGCACCTTTGAGCATTTGGTTGTCTAACTGGAGGTCTTTTAGGTGTTCTTCTTTGATTTCTGAACTGGTATCCTTTGTTTTCCCTTGACTCAGTGCTCATTTGACCAGAGTTTGAACTTTCTCCTTTCTCAAATCCCAAACCATGTTTGTCATCAGCATTCCTCTGGCTAGCAATCATTTCATCAAGCTTTGCAACACTTATCTTGAATTTTTCTTCAAAACTTCTGGCCTTTTCCAGATCTATTTTTAAACTTATAATTTCTTTTTCAATTTGTGCACAATCTTCTGATTAGTTCTTCACAATCAAATTTAGATCATCTTTTGCTTTTGTTCTTTATGTAACTTCTGCTTCCAAATTATTTAGGGATTCATTTGCTGATAACAATTGGTCACTGACTTCTTTGTATTTGTCTTTGAATTTCTTGACTTACTCTTTCAACTTTAAGATGCATTCATCAGCTTGTTGCAAGTTTTCTTTTAGATCCCTGACCTCTACTTCATAATTTTCAAGATCCATAAGAGCTGCTTCTAGTTGGTTGTATCTCTCATAATTTCCATAGCTTCTTGCTGCCATGATCATATTATCCCAGATCTTCCTTAAGTTGTTAAACATTTTCCAAGGAACTTGGCTCTGATACCAATTTTTTATTGTCGGGAACACTAAGAGGGGGGGTGAATAATTGTTCTATAAACCTTTTCTTACACTTTTACTTTTAACCATTTCAAAGGATTAATCAAATAGAAGCATAATATACAAATGAACAACATCCACAAAAGCATGACACATAACACCAAGATTTTATGTGGAAAACTCAAAAAGGGAAAAACCACAGAGAGGATTAGCTCTCAAATATATATTGCAATCTTTACAAAAATAATGTTCATGCTTGGTAACTCCATAGGCCTAGAACATGCTTGCTCAGTGCCTCAACCCTAAACCTAGCAAGATTACAATAAGGGATGTTAAACCCTAAGGGTTGTTAAACCCTGTTGAAGGCTCACTATCAGATCACTACCTTGATGATGAAAGCTTGCTTCCAATCATATTGCACATGAAAACTAAATACTGCTTAAGCATCTTTCGCTATGCCAGGGTGCAGTCATTTAGCAACTAAATTCTGAATCCCAAGTCTTCATCGCTGCTTCTCTTCTAACTCTGCTCTACTATTCACATCTTCACATCACCCACACACACCACACACACACTTCTACACCACACACTTGACTTAACTGAAATTCATCACTCTTAAATATCTGCATCATGATTTGATTCATAGTTAGGCCGGCATCCAAGAAGGAAATGTGTACATAGAAAGATGTAGCTTGTTGGCTCAAACCAATGTACTAAAATTTATGCGGACCCAAATCTTTTGCCAAACATGTTCATATAGGCCAGATCTAATCATTCAATTACTTACATCTAGATCCTCCAAATATTAACTCTTCTCCGCACAATGATTAATATACTTGTCGGCCTCTTCCTTAAGAGCATGCTTAACAACTTCATTTGTTGACTTATAACTTTTACTGAGGATCTCAAAACACCTTCAAAATCATACCAAGAACTCTTTACACATTCCCAATCTTACCCTTAGAACCGCAAGGCATGATATCATCTTGCAGAGAAATGTGGACCATCAGAACTTAGACTCTGTCTCTGTCAAACTTTGTCAAACACTATGCTGATACTTAGCAGCTTGTAGCTAACCTTTTGGTGGACTTTAGATCTCCTAAATCTAGAATAAGACACTTCATATAAGTGTTTATAACACCTTAAAACTACATAAAAAAATACTTATCTGTGGAGGAATGCAGACCACTGCACTACACCTTGTTCACTGTTCCTGCTATACCTTTGCTTATCCAAACTTAGACAATTCTTCAAGGTGACTTCCAGAGGAGATCAAGACTTAACCTTTCAAGAACAACACTATCAAACAACAATTGACATCATACCTGAACCATATTACACAATCATCATCTGTGAACACATATTATCTGACTTACTATCCTCTACTCAGACTACTTTTCATACTTAGCCATTTTTTGTCAACCGGGATTGGGATCCAACATGTTCTTCTGAAGATATCTCTTTCTATCATGGTGATAAGATCTCTAAGCCTTGTTGCCATCAATGACAACATACAGGTCCATACCAGAGCAGTGTCTCTTGCCAACACAAATATCATGCCTCAAAGTCCTTATGGATAGCAATATCAATGTAGTCAGTTTATGGAAGAGATCCTCCCATAAGCATAGAAGAGATCCAATTATTTTGAAAATTGTCCTTTACAAGCCTCTGTGGCTACAAATCATCCCATAGAAGTCATAGATCATGTACTTTGTCATTTTGATATCAATGAAAATTCAAGTCTCAAAGATTAAAATACAAGAAGAGAGGTAGCTCCTGTCTATTCAGTGTGTCCTTTTGATTCTCAGCATCAAGCACATGTGGCAAAGTGTGATTCAGAAATTTAGTTTATTAATGAAGATTTAGATGGTGATGATGAGTTGACTCTTTTAGAAGATGATAAGTACTAGAAAAGGGGTTTTGAAGCTAAAAATTACTAGGTGGAGAATGATGCGACATTTGTACCTCATCATGAAAAAGAAGTTGTAAAGGACATTTTGCAGAACCTGCAAGGAGTGGCTGCTTTTATTTTTGCAATGAGTTTTCACATCTTGCAATAGATAGTGATGAATATGAGGAGCAACAAAATGAGGATTTATTCTTAGTTTTTCAACAAGGATATCAGATTCTTGGTGCAAAAGATCTTACAATTGAGCAAGTGCATAGCTATTTTGCAAAGCCTCTTTTATATGATCATGGAGGAAATTTTGAAATAGAGGTAGATGCAAGTGTTGATCCGTTTTCTATTTTTGAAAATGGATATTTTCTTTTTCTTGATGAGGATCCACAGAGGCATGCAAAGATTCACGATGATGAAAACTCAAGGGATATTTGCAAAAGTGAAGTGTCACATAAAGACTTGCATAATACCCCATTCTTCTTTCAAGAAGAAATCCCAATTAGATTCAAGACAATTATTGGCAGCTTCGTCACTTGCAAGCCTGATTTTGATGCTATCTTGGGTCATGATCCTATTGAAGAACAAATAGGAGAAGTCACCGATGAGGCCAAGATCATAAATTCTTTCACATGCTAGCAAAGAGGTGAACTCCAACACTTGGTTTTCCCTTCCCACCCTCCGCTCAAGCAAGAACAACATATAGGTCAACTTGATTGGTGTTTTCATGCCAAGGAGTCTCTGGAAAGAAGGAAGGAAAAAAGGTACAAGTTCCTGATATACTTCTTCATGTATTTCATTTAGTCCATTATCAGTTCAATGTGGATTCAGTGGGGCAGAGTCATCAGATATGGGAGTTATTTTGCCATCCCTGTAAATGGGTATCTCCCTATTAGTCTAATTTGAATGCAGTTTAGATTTAGTATTCAGAATAAGTTGCATTTGTAACATAGATTTCAATTTCAGTTTGTTTGCTTTCAATAATTCTCAGCTGCAATTAAGCTCAGTTTCAGTGGTCTATCAGTTACAAAATATCACTTCTGGTTCAGTAGTATGTCAATTTCAGATTCAATACATTTGCTAGGAAGTAGTGTATCAGTTTGGTTGCATAGGTTCTGGTTATAAATGTGTTTTCAAGGTGTTGGCTTTTTTTATGTTGAATAATTGACTCTATGCCAAATGGATAAGGCACTATTTTAGGGGTTCACAATGAGTTGGCTCATTTTCCCAACCAGTCACCAAGAACTGTTGTGCAATTTTGTACACCATTTTAAAAATTTTGATTGTAGTCAAGTAATAATGTTTTCGAGGAATGTGGATTCAGAACTCTCAGCCAAGTAGGAGGTCCAGCTCACAAACATGCGGCTTCCAAGATTGTGTTCGGGCATCTAAGAGAAACATGGCATCATAAGAAGACTAAGGCATAGCACTTCAAATGCCTCGGTTTGACAAAGCACCATCACAGTTATACATAGCATAGCCACTTCACACATAAGATCTTGCTTCAAAGTCACAGGTATTCCATTTTGGAGGTAAGATCGGCTATTTAAGGTATATTTGTTGAACTGCACTAGACAATTGAGAGTTGGGGTGAATCAGTTGTTCTAAAACTTTTAACAAAATATAATCATCAACTTATCAATTACTTATATTCAGATATAACCATGAAAGCATAAGATGAGAAGCCCAACACAAAAGCATAAACAACACATGAGACACCAGATTTTTACGTGGAAAACCCTAGAAGGGAAAAACCACAATGGGTGTTAGCCCACATAAATATATAAGTTATATCAATACTAAAAAATAGAGGCTCACTGCCCAAATTGCTCACTGCAAAGAAAGACTCACTGCCTATGAATGGCTCACTACCGAAGGGTGGCTCACTACCAAAAGGTTGAACTGAGATTGTATACACCTAAAAATGACACGACTCTATCTAAATAAATATTTCTAATATTTATTTTGTTTTAATTCCTCTATTGAGTAAATGAATAAATCAATTTATTTATCTGATTCACATTCCTCCACAAAATTAAATAAAATCGTTTATTTAATTAAATCCTTCATATCCCTCCAAATTAAATAAATTCATTTATTTAATTGAAATCCTCCAAGTTCTTCTAAATTAAATAATACCCAATTATTTAATTAATTCTTCCAAAATTCCTCTAAATTAAATAATATCAAATTATTTAATTACCTCTTCTAAATTCTAAAGGCATTCTAAATTAAATAATGTATAATTATTTAATTAGTTCTTCTAAACTTAACATCCTCTATATTTAAATAAATCAAAACATTTATTTAAATTATTCAATTTCCTCTTAAAAATGGATTAACACCAAAATTAATTCATGCAAATCCACGTGCACACTTAATTAAATATTTTAATATTTAATTATTTATTTTCTCACCCACATATCCTATTTATCCTCTAGTTCCAATTAGTTAACTCATAAATCAAATCTATTAACTAGTTAGTCAATTATGTTAACTAGACAATCTATTCAGTTAACTCTTCAATCTATTTCTGTTAACTCCTCTGTTACATGAAGGAGCATGACACTTGTCCTTTTCTAATTCACGTACATCCTCTCAAGTTTCCTCAACCGTTGATCTTCTTGTTCATTCTATACCGTTGATCTTCTCTCTCACAAGTCTATAAATACAACCCATATTCCTCCATTTCAATCATCCAAGCTTTTAGTAAACTTACTCTGCAGAATTCACAGTGCACCTTTGGCACCAACACCATCTCCATAGCTTGCGATCACCCTTTTTATTGTATAGAAGCTCATCTTCATTACATAAAGTATCATAGTCGTTTCTCTATTGCCATCTTGAAGAACAAAGCAAGGAAGTGCGCTTTATGAGGGCTTCATTCATACAAAAGATTGATTGAAACTAGGTGAACAATGGAAGCTACGAAGTAGCAACGTTTGTGAGGTATTGTTCTTTTGTTTTAAATCTTGTTTATTTCCATTTTCATTGAGTTATTGGGTTATTTATTTATCATTGATATTATCCACATTTTCCTGATACATTTTCTAGTGCCCACCGTGGGGCCTTGCCCCAATTTAACCCAAAAACTAAGTTTTTGTGCGTTAGGTTTCGTACATAGGAGGATTATGCACATCTATTCATTTCTAACATGCATCTAAGCTCTGTTTCAACGCATCTAGAGATTTGGTGCATTTACTCACTGCAATGATGCTTCTGTGCTCTATAACAACGCATTTATTCAACCTACGCATGTGTACTCTATAACTAAGCTTTTATCATCTATAACTACGCATATGTCATAACTGCACATATATTCTTTCTATCAGCACATTTATTTTCTGTAACTGTGCATACACCAGATCTGTGCATCTATGTTTTGTATCTGTGTATGTATGCTTTGTAGCTGCACATTTGTTTTGACAGTGATTTTGGAGTTATTTCTTGTGATTTCGCTAACTCTAACATTTCTCGCAGGAATATTCTCAGATCTGCTTGTAGGTTAGGGGCTAGTTAGTCATATAGCTACATTTGTTAACTCATCTCTAGTTCTAAGTAGCCAAAAGAAAGTAATCAGATTGTTCATGCAAATCTCATTTAGCTCTAACTAGGAGGATTGTAATTTAATCTTGCATCAACAACTCAAACATAGTCCCTACTAGAAAGATATAAAATTGAACCATTGCTATCTTGTTTCTTTCAAAGTTAACAAATCGTGTGTGTGCCCAAGTAGCTTAACTCGTTTAGTCTTTTTCATTTTAACTAGGGGAAAAGAACCATTGTCTTCCGTGTTTTCAGAATGATAGTAGGCCTATGTTATCCCCTTTCTTGGGTGACCAGAATGCCAAACCTATCATTTTGCATGTTTAACCTTTAGAGAGGCCTGCCCTTAGATATCCTTCCATCCAAGTGGGAATGACCTTAAGTGGTAACAAGCTAAAGCCAATCTTTGCCTAGCCACTATAAATAAATTGTGCTTGAGGTGAAAGCTTCATGCAACGAGTGCTGATTAGTTATACCGATAGCAAACCTCCCCCAAAACCCTCCAAGGTGCAACCCTTGAAGGCTGGGAGACTTCATAATGGAGAGTAGTGTTGCTGCATGTATAACCACTCAAACAGTTGTCCTTACTACTTATCATTTGTTTTAGAAGCCAAAATCCCCTATAAACTGGTGCCAGAAAGAGAGATTATCATCTTCCTTAGACGGCTCACGTACTTACAATTCAATAGTAGAGATATCAGGGAAATCCTATGGTTTGCGAGCCTTGGGAGCCTGAAACTTGGTGTACCTGAGAAGTTTGTGCACTTGTAAAGGGGAGAGCATGTCCCAAGTTCCTGAGTTATCCACTTTGAATAGCGTAGCTGGTGTAAAAACCAAGTGAGAATTCGGTTTATATTGCCCCTACAATCCTAGGATTTGTACTTGTTTTCTGTCAAAAAAGTCTAAAAATCTAAAAAAATCAAAAATCATGAAAATATTCTTTGTGTTTTCTATGTCTTCTTGCCATAGTTGAAAAAAATCAAATAAAAAAGGCTAACTTTTAGCCAAAGAAAACCAAAAAAATATCGAAAAATGTGCCAAAAACATTGCAAAATCAGTCAAAAACATAGAGCTGTGCATTTGTTACTCAGAGTTGGCATACATTTTGACCTGCTGTGCATCTGTGGTTTGTTCCTATGCTTTTATCCTTCACCAGAGCTACGCATATATTTTGACTTGTTGCACATTTACCTTCTGTAACTGCACATTTATTGTTGCGCATCCATCACAGTGAGCATTTCCCAGTCTTTTGAGAGAAAATTTTAAACCTTTCTGGATACCCATTTCAGCCTTGTTCTAGTTTCCAAGATCAGATTTACTATGCAGTCGCTTCTCCCATTCCTTTTTTGTGTCATACCCTCTTTTTTATTTGAACTCCTCGTCCAAAACATTCACAAAACTTCCCAAAATCAAACCAAGTATCAAAACTAGGTTAGTGCAAAGTAATCCTAGATCATATCAACCTCAAACAAACCTAGTAAGTATCCACTATCAAGGATCTATCATCCTTCTCTCTTGGAACTTAACTAGGGGCTTGTGCAAAACTAGTCTACATCAAGTAATCAGATTCCAAACATCGTTACTTTTGGCTACCGTCTTGTATCAACCAACTTGTTCGACACCATTGGTCTAAGGAAGCCCTTGTTTGAACCTCATCACCACAAGTATCCCTTTCACCGCAACCTCCAAGTACACCTTGTCAAAACTTCCAATCTCACACCACCCCATCCTGAATCAAATTGCATGGTCTTAACTAGATCCCAAAAACAAAAAACAACTTGAAATAGCAGGCACATCTAACAAGATTACCCCATCCCCTCATGACAGTGATGAGGAGTTTACTCCTAAAGACATTCTAGATGCTCAATAAGACCGAAAGTTCCAACATATGATGCACAAATTGCTCAAACAAGACACTAGCAAATTCTTTCTTTACCTAACGACACAAGGAGCCAAACTCCCCAAAGACTTTGACGTCAATGCGTTAAAGGAAACTGAAGAAGAAAGATTCCCTGAGGAAAGAAAATGAGAGGAAAGAACCATAGACAATGGCAAGTCGACCATTGACTCTCCAAACCCTCTAGGCTTATTGACTCAAAAAATCCAAGCCTTGCAGCAACAGTTCATAGACATTCAAACCGGAGCATCAACAAAACACTATTCTCTAGAGGATATCTCACCATATTCTTTTGACAAAACCTTGATCATGATACCTTTCCCCTCAAAGTTGGAGGTACTGAAATTTGACAAATATCGCGAAAAGGGTGATCCACGAGACCACATCAAAGAGTTTAGTGCAGCATGCCTTGAAATCACCCACAATGACACCTACCTCATGCGACTATTCCCAAAGAGCTTGGGAGGACAAGCTGTTGAGTGGTTCTCTCGACTACCTCCCAGCATTCAAACCTTCAATGAACTTGTAGATAAGTTTGTCATACACTTCTTCTACAACATTGAGCATGACACCTCACTTTTAAATCTTTCTAACACTAAACAAAAGGGGGGAGAATCCTTCACCTCTTTGTTACAGAGATGGAGACAATTGGCGAGAAAATGTCCACATCAAATACTAGAAAAAAAATGCTCAAAATGATTGTCCACAACTTACACGTGGACCTCAGCTACCAAATTCAAATACAATGCCCTACTTCTTTTAGCAAGGTCATCAAGATGGGTTTACTCATTAAAAAGGCGTTGATAGCAAAAGGTCAAATCAAGCTTTACAAGGACACTCCTAGTGCAAATGTTAACACAGATAAACCACAATTTTGGACTAAGAGTAAGAATGTCGTGAATGACGGGGTGGTTGATTCCAAAAATGTGGCGCCAAAATAACCAATTTTAAATTTAACAAGCCCACAAAACAAACCAAGAAACACAAAATCACGTTTTACAACCTATCTGCCTACGAGAAAATTCACACCTCTAGGAGAATCATTGGAAACCAACGTACAGAAGCTACTATCGAATAGACTCATAACACTTCCAGTGGTGCGGGATTACGAACCACAAGTCAAACCTCCTTGGTGGAATGACAATGACTTCTGTGAATATCACTGAAAAAAGGGACACAAAACCAATTACTATATTGTTCTCAAACACACCATTCAAGATTTGTTGGACCAGAAAAAGGTATCACTTGATGGGCATGTCTCTAATGATGATCACTTAGCATTCAAGGATCTACTCCCCAACCATGGGCAAGGAAGGCCATCATCGAAACAATAATGGAGCTAACAATGCCAATTATACAAACGTATCAGAGAGTGATTCACATATCAATGTAATCACTATAAATAATACCTCAGATTGTAATGTGACCACTCGCAATGGAAAGGGTACTCTTAAGGGAGTCCCGCCCAAGCCATCCTCTCTGTCCAACCAGTACAATGTCCTAGACCAACTTCACAAGACTCCTGCACACATCTCCATCTTGGAACTTCTACATTTGTCCCCATCTCACATAGCCATTCTTGACTAAGCTCTTTCAGAAGCCACCATCCCAACAAACCTCACCGAAGAGTAGTTTCAAACCATGGTAGGTCATATTACCACACCTCATTTATTATCATTCACTGAAAACGATGATATGTCAATCACTCAACCTCATAATGTGTCTCTCCATATAGAAGCCTTCATCCACAAGCAAAAAATAAAGAGGGTTTTAATTGATGGAGGAGCTAGTTTAAATATTTGCACCTTAAAGCTAATCCTTGCATTGGGGTTTTCAGAGAATGCTATCGATCCTAAAAATAAAATCACCATCAAAGCTTATGATGAAGAGGAAAGAACTTCAAAAGGAGTTGTTGTTTTGCCTATTAGAGTGGGACCTATAGTAAAGGATGTAGTATGCCAAGTCCTTGATATGGAGCTTGCCTATAACATACTCCTTGGGAGACCTTGGATACATGCTATGAAAGTCGTACCTTCAACCTACCACCAATGTATCAAGTTCCCCCATGAAGGCTAAGAAATCACCATACAGGGTGACCCCAATCCTTTTCAATATTGCAACTCCATACAATCTAAACCTGAAGTTGTGATACCCCATAATCGAGCATCTACTTCATCTTCATCCCATGTTGACCCTCCCTTCCACATCAAAGGCACCCCAATCTAACCTCAAGGTCAAAGACAAAGGTCTTGGTGAATACACAATTGCACAATCCTTTTGCTTATCACAGCTCCCTATCTCCCCCAGATCCTATGGAAAGCCTTCCATGAGCAAACCTAAGGCATTAGCAACTACTAAAGGTCCGTTTGTCGAATGGGGAAGCCTTGAAGATGAGAGAGATGAAAAAGACATCCTATAATGGTTATATAAAGATGAAGACAGTCTACCCAAGTAACAAGACCATCACTCCACGGTGCAAACTAAATAGTATGGTCAAGGATTCTCAATACTACAAAGAATGGGGTATGAAGGTCATGGGCCCATCGGATTAAGAAAGGAAGGTATCACTAAACCTATCCAACCTCATACATTAACAGCTTGAGACACTATAGGGCTAGGTTACAACGGCAAGGCAAAGACCAAAGAAACAAACAAGCATAAACGAAAACAACCACAAACATCTACTACTAATCTAGTAGATCAAATTCACCAACTACTGGGATGGAGTGAGACTGACTCCAATGAATATGAATGGGATAGTCTCTCTGAACTATCTTGTGATGAAAAAGATATTGATGTGGTCCATGAGTATGACCCTACCCCAACAACTAATGAGGCACAAAGTCTAAGGGCTAGACCTCTAGAGTTTGACCTGCATAATAATGATAGTGAGATTTGTGAGGAAAGAATGATACTGCACTTGACAGATCAACTTGTGGAGAGTACCATCACAGGCATTGTAAATGCTTATAATGACCACCTTAACTCCTCCATCTTGACCATCAATGTCCTCGAACCAGACCAACCCAGTGACCCTCTACCACTAGTGCACCCAGAACTCATAGATTGGGACCTACAAGACATTCCCCCTGAGCTCGAGACCTTTCAAAACGATGAAGCCATCATAGAATTTCTAGAGCTAAGAGACCATATACCAGCAGGGGATCACAGGGTTGGCTATGCCATAGAACTCAATGACAAGGCTTATTTTGGAGAGAGTGCCAAGCCTTTCAGTCTCAAAAATGTAAAAATGAAAGAATGATCTAATGGTGAAAACCACTTTACAGTAGTGTTAGATCATGAAAATAGTAAAAATATGAAAGACGTATCCAATGGTGAAAACCCCTTTGGGCAACCAAAGGATGAAAGGCTTGACCCTCTCCCCAATCTAACACATCAGGAGAGATCCTCAATCTTGATAGAACCAATAGAACATATCAACGTCAGTACATGTGACAATCCAAGGATGATCCATATGGCACAATCTTTAACTGCAAAAGAAAAGCCAGAGTTCACTGAATTCTTCAAATGAAAACAAATCAACTTTGCTTGGTCATATGTGGATATGCCAGGGATGGATCCAAATCTCATAATGCATCAATTGTCCTTAGTTCCAGGAGCTAAGCCATTTAAGTAGAAACTCAGGAAGATGCACCCGCATGTTGCCCTCATGGTAAAAGAAGAACTGAAAAAGTTGCTAGATGTCAGTTTCATCAAACTAATAGACTATCCTTAGTGGATTTCAATATAGTACTAGTTGCCAAACCAGATGGAAGAGTTCGATTGTGTATTGAATTCAGGGACTTGAATAAAGCTTGTCCAAAAGATGATTTCCCTTTGCCAAACATTGACATTATTGTAGATCTCATGGCAGGGCACACTATGTTGTCACTAATGGATGGTTTCTTGGGATACAACTAGATCAAAATTGCACTTGAGGACCAACACAAGACCACATTCACATGTCCATGGGGCACCTACTGTTGGCTTGTCATGCCATTTGGATTGAAAAATGTAGGCATGACATATCAGAGAGCTATGACCACAATCTTCCACGACATGATGCACACTATAATGGAAGATTATGTAGATGACATCTTGGGAAAATCACTCACAAGAGGACACCTGGCAGTGTTAGACAAAATCTTCACAAGATTGGAGTAGTTAAATGTGTGCCTCAACCCAAAGAAGTGCATATTCAGAGTCACATCTAGCAAGCTTCTAGGATATATCATGTCTGCAAATGGAATCAAAGTAGACCCAGCTAAGGTGAAGGCTATCATGGAAATATCACCTCCCAAAAATCTCAGTCAACTAAGGTCTCTATAGGGAAAACTACAATCTATCAGAAGGTTCATTTCTCAATTGGCAGACCAGTGCCACCCATTCATGCACCTCCTACATAAGAACATTCCTTTCAAATGGAATGATTCATGTGAACAAGAATTTCAATAGTTAAAAGAGTATCTCATGAAACCACCTGTATTGATGCCACCTATCTAGGGTAAGCCTCTACTACTTTATATCTCTACCACACCAACAGCTCTAGGAGCTCTCCTTGCAGTAGCAAAACCATGAAGGGAAAGAACAAGCAATTTATTACATCAGTAGAACACTGGTTGGTTATGAGCTACAATACATGGCAATTGAAAGAGCATGCCTTGCTATGGTCTTTGCTTCACAAAAATGGAGACATTACATGCTATCGCATTCCATCAAGTTAGTAGCAAAAATTGATCCACTAAAGTATTTTCTCCACAAAGCTGCCGTTACAGGTAGATTGTCCAAATGGGTCATGCTTCTTAGTTAGTTTGACATCGAGTGTGTAGATATGCATGCAATAAAAGGTCAAGTACTTGTAGATCAGCTAGCAGACGTGCCTTTAATAGATGATAACCCTTTGAGCTTTGAATTTCCAGACGAGTCCATCTTTCACATAACAACTTGGAAACTCTACTTTGATGGCTCCTATACTCAGCATGGGTTCAGGGAAGGTGTCTTGTTGATCACACTTAGTGGCGACACTATTCCAAAATCATACAGTCTACTCTTTCCCTGCATTAATAATGTGGCAGAGTATGAAGCCCTAGTCATTAGCATCAAGCCGACAGTTGAATGGAACATCAAAGAACTTTAGGTGTATGGTGACTCATAGCTAGTCATCAACCAAGTGAACAATGACTACCAAACAAAGGATGAGAAGTTAATACCATACAAATGGATGGTGGACAACTTCAAATAATACTTTGTTGAGATCTCTTTTGAGCAAATACCAAGGATAGAGAACAAAGCAGTAGCTGCCATGGCAACGATTGCATCTCTCCTTGACATCCCTAACAACCAATCATGCTATGAGTTCTTGGTAGAGCTAGTGTCCCATCCCGCATATGATACTCACGAATCCCACATCATTTACCACATTGTAGGATCTAATTCTCCCCTATATGGAAAAGTATTTGCCTATCTTAAAGAGAATACCCTACAACCTAATCTCTCCCATAACCAAAAATGAACCTTCATTCGCCAAGCATCTCATTGCGCCATTATCACCAATACCTTATATTGATGAGGTCTCAATGGTACTCTCCTTATGTGTCTTGATAGTGAGGAATATCAAACTGCCTTGAGCAAATTGCATGATGGTATATGTAGGACCCACTCTAGTGGTCCTACTCTAGCTAAGAAACTCATACGCATGGGATACTACTAGCCAACTATGGAAAAAGATTCCTATCATTTTGTAAAGAAGTGCACAAAATGCCAAATCCATGGGAACCTGATACATGCACCAGCACAAGAGTTGTAGCCTTTAACGACTCCTTGGCCTTTCTGTCAATGGGGACTCGACTTAGTGGGGAAGATCCATCCTCCATCATCCAGCAACCATAAATTCATAATCACCACCACCGAGTACTTTACAAAGTGGATTGAAGCCGTACTCCTAGCCAATGTCATAGGAAAATAGATTGCCTCTTTCATCCTGAACTACATTATTTGCCGCTATGGTATTCCTTTATCCATTATCACTGATAATGGATGACCATTCAAAAACCAAGATGTCAAAGAACTGTGTGACAAATTCTATATCCAACACCACTTTTCCACCCTGTATTACCCCCAAGGAAATGGCCAGGCAGAGGCATCAAATAAAACCATCCTAAAAATCCTGAAAAAGACTGTCAATGATGTTGGTCGTGATTGACACATCCAATTGAATCCTGCATTATGGGCCTACCGCACAAGTATTCATACACCCACAGGTGCAACACCATACTCCCTGGTCTACGGATCTGAAGCCATCTTGCCCATTGAAGTCGAGATCCCATCCTTGCAAGTTTCATTAAAAGGCCTCATAACAGATGAAGAATATAGAGTGTCCAGACTTCAAGAGTTATAGTTTCTGGAGGAAAGAAGGCAACGTGCCTTTAAACATCTCAAAGCTTATCAACAAAGGATGTCCAGAAGTTCCAACCATAGAGTCCATCCCAGGGTATTCAATGTTGGTGATCTAGTGCTTAAGGAAAATCCCCGAATTCAGTAGGCCAAAGAAAAGAAAGGTAAGTTTGAACCCAATTGGCTTGGTCCTTATGTCATCATTGCTACCTATGGGTCAGGTGCATATCAATTGGCTACATTAGAAGGTGAACTGTTTGATGATCCCATCAACAACATGCATCTTCGCAAGTTCTACACTTAAACCCCAATGCAATGGAGTCAAAAACAACAAAAAAATAAAAAAAATTCAAAAAATAACAAAAAAAATGGAAAAACAACAAAAAATCATCCTCTGGTGAAAACCTGGCAAACAGGTGTCATGTGTATTTTGGCTATTGCACAAATAAAAGCAAGTGGTGAAAACCTGGTAAACATGCGCTACTTGTGATAAACCGCCTTCTCCATCTTTTCCAACCTTGTTCCTCATTCATACCTCCTAGTAGCATCCACCCGATCATATCAATATCTCTACCATGGCTTGTTGTTTACTCATCCTTATCGCCTTTTGTCGTCAAAGCTGCCAATCTGAACTTGCATCCATCGTGTCATCTGTCTTGAGCCAATCCATTGAACTGTTGTCAAACTACGTTGCCTCTAAGTTATCACATAGGCAAGGCCATCTTGTATCGATGCGCCCCCAAGGCTCCTTTTCCATCCATTCCATACCCCTTTTCGCCTAGCCATTGGTCCATCTTCGTCTACACCATTTCCCATCGCTTAGGTCTTAGGTCCGCCAAGTTCACCCTGAACTACATTGCCTCTGCATCGTCACGTAGGCAAGGCCATTTAGCAATGAGCCCCCAAGGCACTAGGTCAATCCCTTAGGGCCCGTTTCTTCATGTCTATTGTCAGTTCATCCATAATAAATCAAACCTTCACCTAATTGGGGGCAAGTCCTTGACCTTGTTACAAAGTTGGATTCTTGAATGCCACATGTTCTAAGAGGACACCAATAAGGATTATGATACCTTTCACTAGACAAACATGCACAACAAAGCACAATTCCAAATAGAAATCTTGACGCAAGACATCAACCTATCCAAAGTAGAGAAAACAAGTGCCTAAACACTCAAAATGATTTTATCTAACTTATGGCAAGAAAAACACATCTAATGCAAGAATTTTTTGTGATTGTGAGCAGGTTAACTTACAAAGTCTTGATTTTTGTTATTATGTCTTTCTATGCTACTCAAGTATGTCAAAAAATAGAGAAGTTATGACGGGGGCATGATCATTTTCTATTTCTACTGTTTGTGGATAAATCTTTAATAATGTGATGACTTTTTGTCTAAAGACATGATCAACAAAAGATCATCGAGGACTTCAGAGGTCTAAACATGAAAAGGGGCAATCCTTGTCTATTGAAATGCAAGAAGTACTCAGGTAATCTAGATTCAATTTTGACTAAATACTTGTATTAACTTGCTATATCAAAATCCCTATAAGTAATACTCAGGTCATCTTAGTTCAATTATACCTAGATGCTTGTATTTTCTTACAACATTTCAAAAGAGAAAAGAAACAAAAAAAAATGTCTGATGATGAAACACACACTTCAAAATACTTGCAATATCAAGATGACATATATCTGCATCCATTATACATCCATTTACATTCCACATACCATCCATCAATAAAGATTTTGTTCATAGTGTCAAAGTTTACAAAGGCTTGTGATTCCTTCATTTTGCATTTCTTCTATCAGCCTACTTTCTATCCATCATTGTGTCTTTCATCCTTGTGTAGTCAATCCAAGCAGTGATCCAAATGCAAGTCCATCCTTAATCCATACCAATCGAGTCAAGTCAATCTTGTCAAATTATCCAATCGCAATCAGTGGTCTTGATCCTAATCTTTCGTAAACTAGCTCACTCAATTGTCATCATCAATGGGATATGTCTTTCCCATATCTTGGTGTTGTTCCAGGGATATATCTTTCCCCACAATGACAATATTAGCTTTAGGATAGGTCTTTCCCACATCTTTGTGTTGATCTAGGGATATATCTTTCCCCACAATGACAACACTATCCTTTGTGTTGATCTAGGGATATATCATTCCCCGCAATGAAAAACACTATCGTCGATCATTATCGATTAATCATTGGTTTTACCACTTGATAGGGGCAATACCTTGTTTGTTCTTGTATCATTTGTGCATACTTTCTTTCTTTCTTGTGTGTGTTATCATTTTATCTTGCAAAAACATGTCATTCAGCTCTTTCATTCCATTACTTTTCTTGCATCCAACCATTTCTTCACCCCAACCTATTCTTCCACTGTCTTCATCGTGAGATTGTCCGTCTCATGTCCTTCTGCCTTTTCTTCCCGTCCAATCTCCCGAGGGGGCATCCTGCGTCGTTAAACCTATACCAGGGGCAAACTGGGGTATGTATCAAATCAGAAAGTATCTATTCTTTGAAACAATGCAATAAAACACATTGCATCAAAGAGGGGCAAAATGTATACACCTAAAAATAACACGACTCTGTCTAAATAAATATTTCTAATATTTATTTCATTTTAATTCCTCTATCAATAAATGAATAAATCAATTTATTTATCTGATTCACATTCCTCCACAAAATTAAATAAAATCATTTAATTAATTAAATCCTTCATATTCCTCCAAATTAAATAAATTCATTTATTTAATTGAAATCCTCCAAGTTCTTCTAAATTAAATAATACCCAATTATTTAATTAATTCTTCCAAAATTCCTCTAAATTGAATAATATCAAATTATTTAATTACCTCTTCTAAATTCTAAAGTCATTATAAATTAAATAATGTCAAATTGTTTAATTAGTTTTTCTAAACTTAACATCCTCTATATTTAAATAAATCAAAACATTTATTTAAATTATTTTATTTCCTCTTAAAAATGGATTAACACCAAAATTAATTCATACAAATCCATGTGCACACTTAATTAAATATTTTAATATATAATTATTTCTTTTCTCACCCACATGTCCTATTTATCCTCTAGTTTCAATTAGTTAACTCATAAATCAAATCTGTTAACTAGTTAGTCAATTCTGTTAACTGGACAATCTATTCAATTAACTCTTCAATCTATTTCTGTTAACTCCTCTGTTGCATGAAGGAGCAGGACACTTGTCCTCTTCTGATTCACTCACATCTTCTCATGTTTCCTTAACCATTGATATTCTCTCTAACAAGTCTATAAATACAATCCCTATTCCTCCATTTCAATCATCCAAGCTTTTAGTAAACTTACTCTACAGAATTCACAATGCGCCTTTGGCACGAACACCATCTCCATAGCTTGTGATCACTCTTTTTATTGTATTGAAGCTCATCTTCATTATAAGAAGTATCATAGTCATTTCTCTATTGCCATCTTGAAGAACAAAGCAAGGAAGTGCGCTTTCTGAGGGCTTCATTCATACAAAAGATCGATTGAGACTAGGTGAACAATGGAAGCTACAAAGTAACAAGGTTTGTGAGGTATTATTCTTTTGTTTTAAATCTTGTTTATTTCCATTTCATTGAGTTATTGGGTTATTTATTTATCATTGATATTATCCACACTTTCCCGATACAGAGATAACATCTACTTCATGCCAAAGTTCAGTTCCATTGAAGCACAAACACCTTTGCTTTTCTGTGCTATCTTTCTCCACTTTATCTTCACATCTTCACATTTCAACAACTTTTTCACAACTCAAATATAAGTATTTATATACCAGATCAACCTTGGGATGATCATCAAGGTCGGCATTACAATCATCAATCATTGGAACAATCTCCAAGGTCAGCATTCTAAACATACATAAAATAGGTCTAGACCTAATACAAATTTAGCTAAGGAAAAGATGTAAGAATGTATGTAGATCATGCCACACCTTAGCTAGGACTCAAACACAATCTTCGATGCATCTCTGTAGATGATGAATTCAACCAGGTTGGCCAAGACTGATGTTAACACAAGTATTCTCAAGAACATGCTTCATGCAAGATTTGAATTACACCTTGCAGACCAACTTGAATGTGGGAGCATGATTAGGAGACATCCACAAGCACATTGTAATCACCAAGAACAACCGCACAATCTCTAACCACTCTATCAATGATATTCTTCAAACCAGAGCACAAGAACAACACTGTCAACCACTGTCATAAGTAAAAGATAGCTTGTAGACCACCAAATCATGAACCATTTGTAGTTGAAGGCACTTAACATCACCACAGACGTACTTCTAGAACCACAAACCAAAATACTTCAATGCAGAGGAATGAGGAGCAAAACACTTTCTCCCTGTCACCACCAAACACAGAAAAAGTTGTTTTCACTCTGGTGAACATAACTCACTCAATTCTTCATACCGAAGGTTCAAACTCATAATATAACATCTTCAGATAGGCTTCTAAATAACTTCCAATCCACAGGTAAAGATATTTATTCTAAAGGAAATGTAAAGCATTCTTCTATACTGTTATTCTGCATGTAATGCACTGTTTCTACTACAACACATTGTTATCACCAGAGGGGCTAATTTTCTCAATATCCTCAACAAAGTAAGAGCATAGTTGACACCAATGACAACACAGATATGTTTACATCAATGACAACACTAATTAGGCACATACTTGCAACAATCTCCCCCTTTGTCATTGATGGCAACATATGATGTGAAAAACTGAAAAGACCATCAAGACAAGATTCTCCTCCTTTCTCTCCCTAAGTTTTTCACATGATTTCTCTCCCCCTTTGAAATCAATGGAAAAGGGCACATACTTGCACATTGCTTCTCTAATCCATTTACTTTACCAGAAACATTTAGCTACTCCCCCTAAGAGGTAGCCTTCAAAACATCAATCGAGATCAAGAAATGACCCTTTGAGCTCCACTGGATTAATGCATTCCTATGCATCTTAGTTCAGTACAAGAGGGGTAATGACCCCTAACTTCTCTCTAAGACACTCAAAGGTATCTTTAGGTAGAGGCTTAGTGAAAATTTCTACAATCTGATCCTTTGTGGACACATATTCTAGATTTACTTCATTCTCTGTCACCTTCTCTCTCAAAAAGTGATACCTTATTGATATGTGCTTTGTTCTTGAGTGCATCACTGGATTCTTTGAGATGTTTATGGCAATTGTATTGTCACAAAATATTGCAATTGGATCTTCATACACCACTCTTATATCCTTCAAAGTCTACTTCATCCATAATACTTGAGTGAAACAACATGCTGCTGCAATATACTCTGCTTCTGTAGTTGACACAGATATTGAATCTTGCTTCTTGCTCAGCCATGAGACCAATCTATTACCCAAGAAGAAGGCACTTCCACTTGTACTCTTTCTATCATCAACATCTCTGGCCCAATCTGCATCTGTATAAGCACTGAGAGTGAAATCTTTGTTCTTTGGATACCATAAGCCATAATCTGGAGTACCTTCCAAATATCTTAGAATTCTCTTGATTGCCATCACATGTGATTCTCTTAGATCATCTTGAAACCTTGCAACAAGACAAACTACATGCATAATATCAGGTTTGGTTTGAGTTAGATAAAGCAATCCTCCAATCATGGATCTATATTTTTTTATCAGCCATAGGTGATTCATCAATTTTACTCAACTTGCAACCAGTCACCATGGGAGTACATACCGGTTTAGAATCTTCTATTCCAAACTTCTTCAACAACTCTTTCACATACTTAGACTGAGATATGAAGATTCCTTTATCTGATTGATTAATTTGTAAACCCAAAAAAGAAATTCATTTCACCAAACATGGACATTTCAAATTCACTTTTCATCTCACTGGAAAACTTTATGCACATACCTTCATTTCCTCCAAAGATAATGTCATCAACAAAGACCTCAACAATCAAGATCTGATCATTGTTGATTTTGAAGTACAGATTGCTATCTGTAGTACCTTTACTAAATCCCAATTGTAATAAATACATGTCTAACCTTACATACCAGGCTCTAGGAGCTTGTTTGAGTCCATACAATGATTTATTCAACCTGCATACCATATCACCTTGATTTGACAATTGGAATCCCTCTGGTTGTTCAATGTATACTTCCTCTTCTAATTCACCCTTCAGGAAGGTAGATTTCACATCCATCTGATTTACCTTAAAATCTTTGTGAGTTGCAAATGCAAGAAACATTCTGATTGCTTCAATCCGAGCTACTGGGGCAAAGGTTTCTTCAAAATCTATCCCTTCAATTTGAGAATATCCTTTGCATACAAGTCTTGCTTTATTCCTTACAACTTCTCCATTTTCATTCAACTTGTTTCTGAAGACCCATTTAGTTCCAATAACATTTCTTTCAGTAGGTCTAGGAACTAATTCCCAAGTTTCATTCTTCTCTATATGTAGTAGTTCTTCCTCCATTGCCTTTACCCAATTTTCATCATTGCATGCTTCATTCACATTTATTGGTTCAATCTTTGAAAGCAAATAGTAATTGACTTGTTCCTTTGCAGCTCTTCTTCTTGTTAGCACACCTTTGTTCTTGTCACCTATAATCTGATCTTCATAATGATTGATCCTTACATACCTGGGAGTCTTGACAACACTTTTCAGAGCCTCTTCTTCATCCTGACTATCTACTTGCTCATCTTTTTCTTCAATTTCTATAGTCATAGGTTCATCGAGTTCATAATAGCTCAGGTCTGATATTTTTTCTTTGCCTTCATCTACCTTCACATTTGTACATTCAATAGTCTTTTTGAGCCTTTTGTTGTAGCACCGGTAAGCCTTACTCTTGGTAAAGTATCCAAGAAAGATTCCTTCATCACATCTTGCATCAAAGTTTCCTAGAACTTCATCTCTCCTGATATAACATTTGCTTCCAAAGACTATGAAATATTTTACTGTAGGAATTTTTCCATACCACAATTTTAGTACCATTGTCTTTTACTTGAACTCTATTTTGAATGTAGACAGTAGTGTGAATAGACTCTTTCTAGAAAACTTCCAGCAGAGTTTCTTCCTTCATCATTGTCCTAGCAGCCTCCTGAACTGTCATGTTTTCTCCTTTCCACAACTCCATTCTACTAAGGAGTCCTAGGTGCAGACAACTGTCTCTTTATCCCATGCTCTTCACAGAAAATGTTGAATTCATTTTGATGTGAACTCACCTCATCTATCAAATCTCAAGCATTTGATCTTCAAATCTATTTCATTCTCAATCATTGCCTTGAAAGATTTGAACTTCTCTAGGGCTTTCGATTTATCTCTTAGAAAAGTAACCCAAGTCATTCTAGAATAATCATCAATAAGCAACATGAAGTACCTATCACCTTGTACACTTCTCACCCTTGTAGGACCATAGAGATCTATATGCACTAGATCCAGCAAGTCGGTTGAAAATTGTTCTTTGCTCTTGAAACTCATTCTTATTTGCTTTCCCAACTGACATTCCTTACAAATTGAGTTGGAGGGTTTCACAAGTTTTGGTAAATCTTTCACAGTCTGACTTGAGCTTATCTTTACCAGACTATCAAAGTTTATATGACACATCCTTCTATGCCACAACTAGCTTTCATATGTCTGAGCCAATAAACAATAATCATTAGTTCCTCTCAATTAATAGATGTTACCTTTTGTCTTCTTACCGGTAGAAATCTTAGTTTCAGAACTTTCCATGATCTTGCACCCATTATCTTTGAATCTTAGATCATATCCTTTGTCACAAATCTGACCAACACTCAAAAGATTATGCTTCAAACTCTTCACATATAGAACATTGTTAGTATTATGCTTTCCATCAAATGAAATAGATCATTTTCCACAAATCTTACTAGCTGCATTATCTCCAAACCTAACCAGTCCACCATCATACTTTTCCAAACTTACAAACTTAATTTTGTCACCAGGCATGTGATGTGAACATCCACTATCAATAATCCATTCATCCTTATCTTTCTCAACCTGAACAACCAAAGCACTTTCTTCTACTAGTTTTTCATCCTTCACACAGCTAGTAGAATTAGTAGACATGGGATCTTCTTTAATAGCAATAAACAAACATTCATTTGCACTAGTATTAGCATCATCAGAATCATCATCAGTCACCCCTTCATCATCAAAATCTCTGACATAGTAGCACTTCTTTAGAACTCTAGGCTTGCTCTCATATTTAATCTTATTTCTTTCAATTCTTTCAGGACATATGGAAACATAATGACCTACTTTACCATAAGAGAAACATTTGAAAGGTAATTTACCTTTGAACTTATCGGAGCCTCTTTGTAGCCTGTCAACAAAGTTAGCTTCTATTTCATCAAAGTCATCATCCACCCTATATTTGTCAGCTCTGGAGATCTCTGCTAAAGTACTGGCTTTAAAAGCTGATTCAACTTTAGGCAGGGCATCACCAAATTTTCTCATCTCAAAGGCTGTAAGCTTTCCAAGTAACTGATCTTTGTCAATAGTTTTCATAGTCATAAATTCTTCAATTGCAGCTACTTTGTGATAGTATGACTTTGGTAGTAATTTGAGAATTTTCATCACAACTTCCTTATCACCAAGAGTTCCCCCATACCCTTTATTCCAGTGACAAATTCATCAACTCTTTGCATAAAGGTTGTTATGTTTTCATCTTCATTCATCTTCAAACCCTCATATTTCATTTTCAGACTTTGTATCTGTTGTACCCAATCAAATTCTTTGCTTCATTAAGACATTTTGAACAAGTCTAGATAATTTTTTGTCAAAAAGTCAAAAAAGCAAAATTTCTGAAAATTTCTATTTTTAGAAAGTTTCTAAAAATAGACATCATATTAGGTTTTCTGGGTTTCTTGAGATATGGATGCTGGCAAAACTTTCTAAAAATAGAATCTCTGACTCAGGTGTCACGCTTGATTCTCATTGGTCAATTTTGCTTCACAATCAGTGTGGTCCAGACAGAATCTGCAAATGATCAAGCTTTCTCTTCTAGGTCATTTCTGCTTTTTTGAAAGGTGAAGCATGAGCTCTGAAGTGGTCAATAGAGGAAGTTCATCTGCCAAAGCTCTTTTTTGAGTTTCCAATGTTGTTCCAACGATGCAGAACTGACGAACAATCGTCAACTCGACGAAGCATGCAAAACGAAGCAGGATGGACCTGAGGTGAGGTGAAAATATGGAAATCACAAAATTTGGCTAAGTCTGAAGATTTTAGGTGCCCTAGGAGACTTGGGGCGCCCAGTCCCACCAGTGTTAGAATTTTTTCACGTTTTTCAAGAAAATGCGAGAACTGTGTCCGTCAGTCAGTTCTGGTGGGCATAAAAGTAATCATTTTGATCCTCAAGCTCTAAAAAACTAGAAAACTCATCAGATGTACCCAGGCTACCCAGTTCATTCATCATCCAATGGCAGTTGACTGACGAAATCAGTATTAGGAAGCAGCTGTCGGCAAGCAAAACAGAGCAAGTTGCAAACGAGGGTTAGAAATCAGGAAAATGGTTAAGTCTAAAGAAACCAAGCGCCCCTAGAGGCTAGGGGTGCCCAACCTCTCCAGTGTTAGTTTTTTTCACGTTTTTTGAGAAACATCAAAAATGCTTCCGTCAGCTCGTTCCTGGTTGGTCAAACTTGGTCAAACTCAGTCAAACATTAGTCAAAGCTCAGATTTCATCACAAATATGTTCAGTCTGCTCAAGTCATCCTCCGTTCTGCCTCAGCAGTCATCCAAACAACCAAAATCGAAGATCAAATAGAGGTTGTTGGCACAAAAAATGAGAAATGGCATAAAATTTGAAATTTTAAGAAATTTTTCTAAGGCATTAAAAGCTAGGCACCCTAGGTGGCTTGGTGCACCCAAACTCATCACACTTAGAATATTTTTAAGTTTTTCCTGAAAAACGTGAATCTCCCTTCGTCAACCTGGTCCGGTTCAGAGAAGGTCAGTTTGGCATGTTTCTCGAGGCAGATAGAGAGTACAATCATCTTAGTTTTCATCAGGCTTGCATATCTGTCAGATTATCAGACTCAGTTTTGTCCCAACAGATAGAAATTGATAGCCAAATAGGGGTCCACAGCCACCAGAACACACACGCAAATCAAAAAATTGAAGAAGTTGCAAAATTCAAAAAAATGGCTAAGACATGAGAAGTTAGGCGCCCCAGGAGGCTTGGGGCACCCAAGTTCATCAGTGTTAGAAAATTTTCTATTCTGCTAGTGTTTTCCAATAGTTGTTTCCTGATCTTCACCTGGTGGCCGTTTCCAGAAGTTGGATTCACAGTTGAATGATGTCTGATCGTTTGTCCGAGTCTGGGGATGGAATCTCAGTTGATAGGTCTCCAAAATGTCAGGATCAGTCAGCTTTTTCAGTCAACGGTGACATTTTACCATCTTGTTGAAGTCAGAGACAGACCATACTTAAGTGAAAACAAGTCCAGAAGTGTCGAAAACAAAGAAAAATTGGCTAACACTTCTGTCAACTCGCGTGTTCGATGACATCATCAAAAGAAGATATTTTTCGTCATCTTACACATGAAGCCATAAGCAACTACAAAATAGGGATTCTTCCTATTCGAAGACATCCACTTGGATTTGTGCTTTAAAAGTTGCTTTCTTCATGGATGAGATCCAAGTTTTATTCTTTCACAAATAATGCTGCTTTTTCACCCTAAAGATCTATAAAGACAAGCATTTGGCTTCTTTATTTCATTATCTTTTGCAGGTTGCATCCAGAGGAAGGATTTTTATTTATTTATTTATTTATTTATTCTTTCAATGAAGATTTGAAGACCTAGACGAAGTTCTTTTTCAGCGTTCTTCATAGTTTCGAGTTGAGGAAGCAGGAAGGCTCACTTTTTCAGGGTCCTTTTTTCGAGGGGATCATTTTTCAGAAATTGGACTGAAGCTTTTTCAGTTTTTATCGAGATGGGTCCATCTAGTATTTCATCCTCTTGAAGATTGGGATTTTTGCTTTTTTCGAGAATCTGCTTTTTGGCTGCTTTTTTAAGAAATTCTCTACTTTTTCAAAATCCTACAATCTGGGTTGCTTCAAAATAGAATTGCCTACAAAACCCATGTGCCAACTTTTTTGCTCAGAATCTACTTTTTTCTAAAAAACAGCAAGTAATTTTTAGCCATTTCTCCAAGATTTTTCTGACATAGGCATGCTCACAGTCAATTTTCAAATCTTTCAATATGCAGTACTCTCCAACACAAATCAGGCCCAAAACGGCGTTGGTTCACGATTACTTGAGAACTTGTGAAATAGACTTGCATAAAGTACTTTTAGTGATCAATTTACATTCTTTGGAGGATGCAGGAAATAATGCTATGAGGAATCTAGGACACTTTGGTTTGCTTGCAGCAACATCCTTTCCCATCACAGTGCAAGGTATCAAATTTGTAATTGCTTGCATGACGCATTACAATTCAGTCACAAGAGAAATTCAATCAAGAGATGGAAGTGTACTCTGTAGTTTGAGGCCAAATGACATTGAGAAGTGTTTTACAATACCAGTCTGGAGGGAAAACTTAACTGTTTCAATTGAAGAATGCAAGAGGGTTTGGAACAATGATAAAGAAAAATACCAAAAAAAGATTGGTCAGAGGTGGTTAAAAGAAAAGTACAATGTTATGCCAAAGAACATTGGACGTGGAGAATTCAAGGAGGAACATGCAATAATGATTACTCTGCTAAGCCAAATCATAGGCCAAGTAGATGCTAACAAGTTCTAGCCTTGGATGTTTTATATCATGTCCCAGATTGTTGATGGAACCGAATTCTATGATTGGTCAGCACTCATCAGTGATAGTCTCCACCAACAAATACTTGATTTTCAAAGGGCTCATGAATTGCACATGATGTCATACCTTGTGTATTTGATGGCTTTCCAAGGTCAATTCAGAGGTTTGAATGTTGTTGGAACTCTGGGTATTCAACATGTGTATCACCATTTCCCGTAGTTGGAAATTTCTCAAGCTGAACGACATTACAGGTGGGTAAATGATGCATTTTTATGCACGCAGTGCGAGATATGGATAATGAGTTGCATATACAGTTTTCAGCAGATGCTAGAATAGCAATGGCAGAAAGGGTTGATTGGTTTATCCAGTTTCCTAATTTTTCCTACATCAGAGTATATGGCTTCTCAGGAGAGCTAGCCATGTTGCTGAGATATCCTACAGATGAAATAGCATTTATGGAATTTTTGAGGCAAGCCTATGAAGTTAATACATTTTTACGTAACAGACGCAAGGTAGCTTTCAATTTTCCAATTGGGATGAGTATTTATAGATGTAGGTCTGGAGTAGATGCCAAGGTAATTGGTAATGAATCATCCAAGTATGGTCTCAAGTTTTTTGACAGGAGGTCTTCATATGATCCTCGTGGTGTTTTTGCATCACATCTTGGTCAAAATTGTGCGCATACGCATGCAGTTGAAGACTTCCGGGCTAATTGTGCTGATGAGTTTAAAGTGTGAGAACACAGTTACAATAGGTTTACTCTTTAGTAGATGTCTAATATCCTGTCAGAAGATGTAGAGGGTTTGATAGAGAATGGTGAAGTTCTACTTCCCACGTATTTCAGAGATCAAGTTGAGCAACAACTGTTGCAACCAGTTATTTGGTCAATAAAAGGGAACACTTTCATTGAAGAAAGAACGAGTTGAGTGGTTAAAAATAGTTTGATATTCTTGAAGAATAAGTGGAAGGATGATATTCTGGTAGCAGAGCTGCCAGTTGTACAACCATCAGAGCCTTCCACTTCCAAACCAAAATGGAGGGTTAAAGCTACTAGTGTTCTTCCAGAAGGAACAAAAATGGCTAAGTTAAAGAGGAAAAAGGATGAGTCTCTAGCTCATGTCCAACAAGAACAACTAGCAGTTGAATCAGAAGTTCCTATTGAACCAGTGCCGCATGTTGAAGCATTTACTTCAGATCATGTTTCTCCACCTTCTTCACCAAGCACTTCTCCTACCCACATAGATTCAGATCCAGAATCACCGGTTCGCAACTCTGATGCACACATTGGTTCATCATGAGCTGATGAAGTTAGAACCGAGTTTCCGAGAGAGGATGGCTCATCCTGGCTTGAAAACATTCTAGGAAGGAAGAGGAGAAAGCCCTCATATTAGCTGGATTTAACAGAGCTTAAAAGTGTCTACCAAGACACACCAGACAAGAAGCAGGTTCGCATTGAAAAGAATGCAGATGGAGAAATAATCCTTGAAACTACAACACCGCCAGAAGATAGGAGTGCTGATGATGTTGAGGTTGATGACTTCAAGGTTGTCAAAGCTAACCTTGGTAGGACTACCCGGCATACGAATGTAAATCTCTTCGAGGTTGCAGCAGATAATTTGAAGGAAAGGGTGTTGAAAGATGCAGAAGACAAAGAAGCTCTCAAGGTTGAAGTTTGGTAGCTGCGGCAGTATACTTCCAACCTTTTCCATGGCGTATCACAGGCTGATTTATTGCTTCCGCTGAATCTGGAATCACCGGCATTTCAGTTAGTAGGTCCTCTATGGGAGGCACATGAATAATTGGGTGGAAGAATTTGTGACTAAAGGGAGAGTTATACTCTCTGAGTTTTATCAATTGAAGTACAATGCTCATGATTTATGCCAAGGCATCCAGGGGTTGTAGAAGACCATAGTAGAAAATAGACTGGTGTTTGAGATTATTATCTCTGACTTGAAGATTGCACTTGATTTTGTTGATTCAGCTGATGATAAGAAGACAATTTCTGCTTGGAAAGCACAATAT
Organism: Cunninghamia lanceolata; assembly: GCA_027924645.1. NCBI lineage: Eukaryota > Viridiplantae > Streptophyta > Pinopsida > Cupressales > Cupressaceae > Cunninghamia > Cunninghamia lanceolata. The sequence goes on from BSBN01000977.1 coordinate 8,446,024, forward strand.
CTTTTCACAGTAAAAACTTATGACGGTATAATTTCAGAGTTAGCAGAATGGAAAGAAAAGGTGCTGAATGTCCTTATGTTCATCAAATCATTTGTTTCTCAGATCCTGTGTTCGTATGAAAAAGAAGATGGTACCCTGTATGATCTTAGGGAAGTGCAAGCAGAGTTCCAAACTCTTGTCCGTAGCAATTTTAATGATGATATCAGTGCTGGCAAGATGGGTCATTTTGCTGCAATGATAGTGAAGTTTGACAAGGCCGTGGGTGAAGTTCATGAATTTCTTCAGATGATTGCAAACGGTGAAGAAATGTTAGAGAATCAGAATATCATGCTAGAGAGTATCAATGTTCCTGGCAAAGATGCGGTCACTCCCTTTTTAGAAGATATTGTTTCCTAGAATATCAATGCATGACATCACCAAAAACAAGAATGTTGATGTGGATGCATTTCAAAAGAAAGCAGTTTTAAATCATATGCTTTTTGTTTTAAAGCATTTGCTTTCATCCTAAGCTCATCCATTCTATATTTAGAAAAGAAATCACTTTGTAATAGTTGGAGTTTTCTTTGCTTTAAAGCGTTTGTTAGTTGTATCTTTGTCTTAGAATAGAAATAAAGCTTGCGAGTTGGTAAGTTAGGGTTAATCAAGGAGATTTTAGGGTTCCCTACTCCTTTGATTTTAGTATAAATAAGGGCAGCCTTGCCCATTGTAAGAGATTGACTTTTGTGATAACAAATTTGCTGTATGTATTCTAGCCTGCAAACCTTGTTATTCCAAGTGTTTGTTCACTATGTGTTCATTGTAAGGAAACGGTGTTGAAGATAACATATTTTGCTGTGCCTATTCTAGCCTGCATAATTGTTATTTAAAGTGCCTATTCTCTCTGTGTAACCTGTTCCCTGGTGTTTGATCACTTGTTGTATGCCTGCCTTTTGCTGTAGTATTGCTATCCTGGAGTTATATCAACTTTGTGATATTGAATAGAAGTCTCGTGTCTATTTTGCTTTGATATTCTATCTCGAATCATCAAGTTTCGTTGTCAGATGTGTGGCTTTTGTAACTTTTATTTCAGCTTTCATCATTAAAGTACTATAAGTCTTGTGATGTAAATCCGGGAGAAAATTGCTTAAGTTTTTTGTATTAAAACAATCATTCCTTGTCCACTTTTAATTTCCTTTGCTCTGAATTTACTTAGGAGATTAAAAGCATCATTAGTTTATGCCTAGTTGTAGTAGAAATTTTTAAAAAAGGAAAAAACCTCTTCTGCAGCGTTTAGAGTTTTATAACCTTGTGCTTGCAGCTGAGAATCAAAAAGAAGATAGGCGAAATTGGTTTTAATTTACCTTTTCAGCGAACATCATCAAAAAGGGAACTCCCCCTTCCAATAGGAGAGCAGTTTATCTGTGCATAACTGTCTATTTCCAAATCACATTCCAGAGGTGTGAATTGAAACGCCAACAGTTTTCTGGCGCCCACCATGGGGCACGAGGCATAAAACTTCAAGAAAGCTTAGGCTTATGTCATGGGAATGACTCTCTGGCATCCTTCTACTCCAGTTCAACAACCAAATCTTACACCAACTACTATTCAACCAAATCTTGTATGAGTGGAAGGAGAGAAAATGGACATCATTAGTAGCCAGAGGAGTTTCATATTTACGCAAAAGGAAAGTCCTCATCAGTGGAGAAATGGGGCTACTATTTTTGATGAAGAAGAACACAAAGCAGATCTTGCGGTAGGAAGACTAGTATTACCACCTCCTGCGTGGCAGTAGATAATCCTGGCTCACAGGGTTTATTCAAGAAGGGGAAAAGGCAATGCTATGGATCCTTTCTTCCAAGATCTTGATCCTACAGAAGTTGGAGATGCATCCAACATAGTTCCTGAGGTTCAGACAGTTCTTGAAATCAAGCAGGAAGAACCACAAGAAGAACCAGTAATCTAGCCTAGAGCGATGGGTGATGCAAATAACAACAATCATAATGATGCAAATCAGAGGAGACCACCCCCATTGCCTTGGGGTAATAACATTGGACCTTTGACCCTGCAAGCACATCATGAGTTACCAAAGGGGTCAAGGAAGCACTTTCCCCGGTTCCACGGCGATGGAACTCAACATCCCGATGAACACATCTCTGCATTCACAACGGCTTGCACTATTTTGCATGTATCACATGAAGATGTTGTGCGTCTCTTCGTTGAGACTCTCGTGGGAAATGCTATCGACTGGTTCAATCATCTGGAACCAGGCATCATTACAAGTTGGGCAACTATGAGTGAGAAATTCTTGGCAAGGTTCAAGCCCGCCGAAGATGGTCACAGATTGTTCGGCCAACTCTCAAATTCAAAGATGGAAAACAATGAACCAATGAGGGGGTTTGTGGCAAGGTTTAGTTGCTTGGTTACATGGCTTTCTCATACACTTAATCCATCTCTGCAAATTATGTTGAGCAGTTTCATTAACGCTCTCCCTTCTGAGATAGCCTTCTTTTTGAGATTGGCTAATGAAATAGAATTATCCAATGCATAAGAAAATGCCATCAAGTTAGAGGATGACATGATTACCTCTAGCAAGATGAAGACGGGTTCAATCAGGCCTCTTGTTAAGAGTTTTGTGGATCCACTGCTACATAAGGTAGCAAATGAAGTGACTATTATGAAGAGATAGCTGCCTACTCAGGGACAACCTACACAATAGTTGTATCAGTCACCATAGCAACAATATCAACCACAGCAACAGTATCAACTACAACAAACATTAGCCAAAGAGGAACAATTTTTAGCCTTTCAATAATTACAAGCCCAAGTTGCTAGCACCACCACCAAGACAAGTAGTTGATGCTGCTCAAAATGCAATTTTTTGTTCCTTTCATGAGACTGATGCACATACTGGAGCCACATGTCCTAAAAATTTAAGAATGAATCAAATCATGGGATATGCTGATGCTGCACCCATTTCAAACATTGTCCCTACCCCAAGTGTGAATGTTATCTTACCACAGATGGACAACTTCGATGGCGACTCTACTATAGGATACTTCTAGAATGAACCCGTTATAATAAAGGAAGAACAAGAGGATCTTCGTCAATATTCTCTTGTAGTAAATCATGAAAATCTTTTAACGCCTATGTTTACACGTGCTCAGCATTTCAAAACATAGAAAGAAGAAGCGGATAAATAAAGATCCAAAGAAAAGGGGAAGGAAGTGGCTTCCACTTCCAATGTTAAGCCACCACATGAAAATATCAAGGCTGCTCAAGATTCGTCTTCGGCGAATTTTGATATAGTGGATTCCATGATGAAGACAAAGGTGCAGATTTTTCAGCTGGAGTATCTTCAGGACCATCCAGATCAGTTGGATAGAATTGTTAAATATGTCGAGAAGGAAACTATCGTGCATCCCACATTACTTGAATCTTCTGTTCCAGCAGGAGAGAAGCCCAAGCCTTTCTATATATCTCTGTATATAGGAGTCTATAAATTGAGCAATTGTATCATTGATTCAGGAGCCTTAGACAACGTCATGCCTTTGTAGGTGATGAACACTTTGGGACTCTCATGCACCAAAATGCATGATAAGTGTTATTCGCTTGAGTCTAAGTCAGTGTCGTTGGTTGGACAATTGAAGGATGCTCAAGTACAGTTGGTGGCTTGTCCCAAGAAGAAAATAATGATGACTATCTTGGTAGTCGACATTCCAACTAGTTACGGGACATTGTTAAGCAGAAGTTTCTACAAAGATCTTGGAGGAGAAATACAATTGGATTGGTCATCTGTGACCATTCCTTTAAAGAAAGGCAGTTTCAAATTGGAACCAGAAACCAAGTCATGGTTCACAGTGGTGAAATCTTAGGATCCTCAAGAACAAGTGCTATATCAAGAGACGGGTCCTGGTACATATGTTATGCTATCAGAGATAACCGAAGAAAATTAGGAGGTTATCTGTGTGGTTGACGAATTAGAGGAAGAATCTGAAGAAATGTACAACTTGCATACTTTCTTTGAGGAAGAAGTGAGACAATCTTCTCAAGAGCAAAATATTGATGAATCAGATTGGTTTTTCTCATCTTTTGAAGGTTGGTTTGAAGAACCTGTGTCAAATACATCCAAAGAAGAGACCAAAGAAGCATTGCAATTGGAGCAAGAACATGATCTTCTTCATTTTGAAGATGATTTCTTCCTAGAAGAATTTTTCAGAGATGGAGATCATATGGAAGACTCATCAGATCTAAATTGTTTTCTACATTAGTGGGAAAGTGATTCTTCAATAGAAGATATTGCAGATTTTTCTTTACAATATAGCCCATCTTCACCTGTGTCCCAAGAATTCTTCATACACACTAGTGAAGAGGACGATGTTGAATCCATCTATGAACCTATACAAGAAAAAGACTTCACTGATACTATGCAACTAGTGCGAAATGCAACATATGAAGAGGTTGATGGAGAAGAAGAGTTCATGGAATATTCAGTTTTGGTCACTAAAGAGGATGCTATTGAAAAGTCAGAAATCCTTGACAAATGTTTTGTGAGATACGCCGTATATGAGATCGATCAAGAAGATGAAGAAGAAGCATATAGCTCAGATGAATCTGTATTTGATTCCGCCTACTTACCAGAAGAAGAAAGATACATGAATGCTGAAGATGAAATGATGTTGGATATCCACATTGAAGAAGACTAGTCTACAGAGGATGACGAGATTCAAGATAATGAATGGGAAAGTGAGTTGTCAGGTGAAGATGTTATCGATAATGATCAAGAGTTTGAGCATTCAAACCTGGATGATCTATCAGACTCTGAAGATTGGATGGATGAAAACACAACCAATGAAGAGCAAGAAGCTCCTGAAGCACTGGAAAAATGGGCAACGACAGTTGTGGATCCTATAAGCCAAGAATCAGTAATGAGAGTCGTGTATGAATAGCTTGCACCCTTTCCAGAAGATGATGCATTCACTAAGTATAAAGTTGCATGTGTACAAGATATAAATGAAACTCATATTCAATATGTGGTGATAACCATTCCCACAGATATACTTTGGCCACAAGACTTTCCTACATATCTTCAGAAGGAGGTTTTGTACCTTCACCTGTTGCTTTAGAAGAAGATGCTCCACCTGATCTCTGGCGTATCAACCAATTCCTCATGAACTTCTCGTGGCCTGAACGTGAATACCCTCCTGAACCGTGGCTCTTTGAGGAGATGTTGCAGAGAAAGAAAAATTTTGTGCTGCCAAGACAATCTTCACAGCTAAGAAGAGATGGTTCTTACTTTTCTGAGTTGGTTGATGGTTTTATGTGACAGTCTTATTCTTCTCATCCTCGCTCAGGAAAAAGAGTGTGTGAACACTTTTTGTTCTCGTAATGTGTTTCCCCTTTCAGTGATGTGATCATTATGTCATAATATTTTTCCCCTTTTTGTAATGTGACAGTTGTGTTCTTTGTGTTCTGGGAAGTTCCAAATTTATAGGTGATTTTTTAGGAAGTCCAGTTTTAGGTGATATAGGGAAAAGTCTTGTTCTAGGTGATTAGGAAAGTGACCTGACTCCATTGCCCAACTGACAAGGCACTGGTCCAAGCTTTAAAAGTCCAAATATTCTTGGTTCTCCTATGCCATAAGTATCTGCCATGGTCCCCAGACAGAGCCAACTATTATACCCAATCAAAATTTTTTCTTCATTAAGGCATTTTGAACAAGTCTAGAAAAATTTTCGTTAAAAAGTCAAAAAAGCAAAATTTCTAAAAATAGAAATTTTTATTTTTAGAAAGTTTCTAAAAATAGATGTTAGATTAGGTTTTCTAGGTTTCTTGAGATATGGATGTTGGTAAAACTTTCTAAAAATAGAATCTCCAACTCAGGTGTCGCGCTTGATTCTCATTGGTCGATTTTGCTTCACGATCAGCATGGTCCAAACAAAATCTACAAAAGATCAAGTTTTATCTTCTGGGTCATTTCTACTTTTTTGAAAGGCGAAGCATGATCTCTGAAGTGGTCAACAGAGGAAGTTCATCTGCTAGAGCTCGTTTTTGAGTTTTCAATGTTGTTCCAACGACGCAGAATCGACGAACAGTCATCGACTCGACGAAGCACACAAAGCAGAGTAGGATGGACCCGAGGTGAGGTGAAAAGATGGAAATCACAAAATTTGGCGAAGTCTGAAGATTTCAGGTGCCCCAAGAGAATTGGGGCACCCAGTCCCACCAGTGTTAGAAATTTTTCACATTTTTCAAGAAAATGTGAGAACTGTGTCCGTCAGTCAGTTCTGGTGGGCGTAAAAGCAGTCATTTTGATCCCCAGGCTCTGAAAAGATGGAAAATTTGTTAGATGTACCCATGCTACCCAATTCATTCATCATCAAATGGCAGTTGACTGACAAAATCATCGAAATCGGTATCAGGAAGGAGCTATTGGCATGCAAAACGGAGCAAGTTACAAACGAGGGTTGGAAATCAGGAAAATGGTTAAGTCTGAAGAAACCAAGTGCCCCTGGAGGTTGGGGGTATCTAGCCTCTCCAGTGTTAGTTTTTTTTTCACATTTTTCGAGAAACGTCAAAATGCTTCCATTAGCTCGTTCCTGATTGGTCAAACTTGGTCAAACTTAATCAAACATTAGTCAAAGCTAGGATTTCATCACAGATATGTTCAGATTGCTCAGGTCATCCTCTGTTCCACCTCAGCTGTCATCCGAACAACCGAAATTAAAGATCAAACATAGGTTGTTGGCATGAAAAATGAGACATGGCATAAAATTTGAAAATTTTAGAAATTTTTCTAAGGCATTGAAAGCTAGGCAAGCTAGGTGGCTTGGGGAGCCCAAACTCATCATACTTAGAATATTTTTGAGTTTTTCCTGAAAAACGTGAATCTCCCTCCGTCAGCCCGGTCTGATTCAGAGCAGGTCAGTTTGGCACGTGTCTTGAGGCAGATAGAGAGTACAATCAGCTCAAATTTCATCAAGCTTACCTATCTGTCAGATTGTCAGACTCAGTTTTGTCCCAGCAAATAGAAATCGATAGCCAAACAGGGGTCCACAGCCACCAGAATGCGCACACAAATCAAAAAATTGAAGAAGTTACAAAATTTGAAAAAATGGCTAAGGCATGAGAAGTCAGGCGCCCCAGGAGGCTTGGGGTGCCCAAGTTCATCAGTGTTAGAAAATTTCCTGATCTGCCAGTGTTTTCTGACAGTTGTTTCCTGATCTTCGCCCGGTGGCCGTTTCCAAAAGTCAGATTCGTAGTTGAACGATGTATGATCGTCTGTCCGAGTCTAGGGATGGAATCTCAGTTGATAGGTCTCCAAAATGTCAGGATCAGTCAGCTTTTTCAGTCAACAGTGACATTTTTCCATCTTGTTGAAGTCAAAGACAGACCATACTTAAGTCAAAACAAGTGCAGAAGTGTCGAAAACGAAGAAAAATTGGCTAACACTTCTGTCAACTCGAGTGTTCGATGACATCATCGAAAGAAGATATTTTTCATCATCTTACACATGAAGCCATAGGTAGCTACAAAATAGGGATTCTTCCTATTCGAAGACATCCACTTGGATTTGTGCTTTAAAATTTTCTTTCTTCATGGATGAGATCCAAGTTTTATTCTTTCACAAATAAAGCTACTTTTTCACCCTAAAGATCTATAAAAACATGCATTTGGCTTCCTTATTTCATTATCTTTTGAAGGTTGCATCCAGAGGAAGGATTTTTATTTATTTTTCTTTCAACGAAGATTTGAAGATCCAAACGAAGTGTTTTTTCAGCATTCTTCATAGTTTCGGGTTGAGGAAGCAAGAAGGCTCGCTTTTTTAGGGTCCTTTTTTCGAGGGGATCATTTTTCAGAAATTGGACTGAAGCTTTTTTAGTTTTTATTGAGATGGGTCCATCTAGTATTTCATCCTCTTGAAGATTGGGAGTTTTGCTTTCTTCGAGAATCTCCTTTTTTTTTGCTTTTTCGATAAATTCTCCACTTTTTCAAAATTTGACAATCTGGGTTGCTTCAAAACAAAATTGCCTACAAAACCCATGTGCCAGCTTTTTTGCTCAAAATCTACCTTTTTCTAAAAATGAGTAAGTAATCTTCAGCCATTTGTCCAAGATTTTTCTGACATAGGTGTGTTTATAGTCAATTTTCAAATCTTTCAATATTCAATACTCTCCAACACAAATCAGGTCCAAAACAATGTTGGTTCATGATTACCTGAGAACTTGTAAAATAGACTTGCATAAAGTACTTCCAGTGATCAATTTACATTCATTGAAGGATGCATGAAATAATGCTATCAGGAATCTAGGACACTCTGGTTTGCTTGCAGCATCATCCTTTCCCATCACAGTGCAAAGTATCAAATTTGTAATTGCTTGCATGACGCATTACAATTCAGTCACAAGAGAAATTCAATCAAGAGATGGACGTGTGTTCTGTAGTCTAAGGCTGAATGACATTGAGAAGTGTTTTACAATACCAATCTGGAGGGAAAACTTAACTGTTTCAATTGAAGAATGCAAGAGGGTTTGGAACAATGATAAAGAAAAATATTGAAAAAGATTGGTCAGAGGTGGTTAAAAGAAAAGCAGAATGTTATGCCAAAGAACAACGGACATGGAGAATTCAAGGAGGAACATGCAATAATGATTACTCTACTAAGTTGAATCACAAGTCAAGCAGATGCTAACAAGTTCCAGCCTTGGATGTTTTATATCATGTCCCAGATTGTTGATGGAACCGAATTCTATGATTGGTCGGCACTCATCAGTGATAGTCTCCACCAACAAATACTTGATTTTCAAAGGGCTCATGAATTCCACATGATGTCATACCTTGTGTATTTGATGGCTTTTCAGGGTCAATTCAGAGGTTTGAATGTTGTTGGAACTCTGGGTATTCAGCATGTGTATCACCATTTCCCGCAGTTGGAAATTTCTCAAGCTGAACGACATTACAAGTGGGCAAATGATGCATTCTTGATGCATGCAATGCGAGATATGGATAATGAGTTGCATATACATTTTTCAGCAGATACTAGAATAGAAACGGCAGAATGGCTTGATTGGTTTATCCAGTTTCCTACTTTTTCCTACATCAGATTATATGGCTTCTCAGGAGAGCCAGCCATGTTGCTGAGATATCCTACATATGAAATAGCATTTATGGAATTTTTGAGGCAAGCCTATGAAGTTCATACATTTTTGTGTAGCAGGCGCAAGGCAGCTTTCAATTTTCCAATTGGGATGAGTATTTATAGATGCAGATCTAGAGCAGATGCAAAGGTAATTGGTAATGAATCATCCAAATATGGTCTCAAGTTTTTCAACAGGAGGTCTTCATATGATCCTCATGGTGTTTTTGCATCACATCTTAGTCAAAATTGTGCACATACACATGCATTTGAAGACTTCTGGGCTAATTGTGTTGATGAGTTTGAAGTACGAGAACACAGTTATAATAGGTTTACTCTTCAGCAGATATCTGATATCCTGTCGGAAGATGTAGAGGGTTTGATAGAGAATGGTGAAGTTCTACTTCCCATGTATTTCAGAGATCGAGTTGAGCAACAACCTTTGCCACCAATTAATTGGTCAATAAAAGAGAACACTTCCATTGAAGAAAGAACGAGTCGAGTGGTTAAAAATAGTTTGATATTCTTGAAGAATAAGTGGAAGGATGATATTCCGGTAGCAGAGCCACCAGTTGTACAACCATCAAAGCCTTCCACTTCCAAACCAAAATGAAGGGTTAAATCTATGAGTGTTCTTCCAAAAGGAACAAAAATGGCTAAGTTAAAGAGGAAAAAGGATGAGTCTCCAGCTCATGTCTAGCAGGAACAACCAGGAGTTGAATCAGAAGTTCCTGTTGAACCAGTGCCGCATGTCGAAGCATTTCCTTCAGATCATGTTTCTACACCTTCTTCACCAAGCACTTCTCCTATCCACATAGATTCAGAGCTAGAATTGCCGGTTCACAACTCTGATGCACACATTGGTTCATCAGGAGCTGATGAAGTTAGAACTGAGTTTAAGTTAGAACTGAGTTTCCAAGAGAGGATGGCTCATCCTGGCTTGAAAACATTTTGGGAAGGAAGAGGAGAAAGCCCTCATATCAGCTGGATTTAATAGAGATTAAAAGTGTCTACCAAGACACACCAGACAAGAAGCTGAAGAAGCTGGTTCATATTGAAAAGAATGTGGATGGAGAAATAATCCTTGAAACTACAACACCACCAGAAGATAGGAGTGCTGATGATGTCGAGGTTGATGACTTCAAGGTTGTCAAAGCTAACCTTGGTAGGAGTACCCGGCATACTAATCTAAATCTCTTCGAGGTTGCAGCGGATAATTTGAAGGAAAGGGTGTTGAAAAATGGAGAAGACAAAGTAGCTCTCAAGGCTAAAGTTAGGCAGTTGCGACAGTATATTTCCAACATTTTCCATGGCACATCACATGCTGATTAATTGCTTCCGCCGAATCTAGAATCACCAGTCGATCAATGACATTTCAGTCAATTGGTCCTCTATGGGAGGCACATGAATAATTGGGTGGAAGAATTTGTGACTAAAGGGAGAGTTATACTCTCTGAGTTTTATCAATTGAAGTACAATGCTCATGATTTATGCCAAGGCATCTAGGGGTTGCAGCAGACCATGGCAGAAAATAGACCGGTGTTTGAGATTATTATCTCCGACTTGAAGATTACACTTGATTCTATTGATTCAGCTGATGATAAGAAGACAATTTCTACTTGGAAAGCACAATATTTTTTCACAGTAAAAACTTATGACAGTATAATTTCAGATTTATCAGAATGGAAAGAAAAGGTGGTCAATGTCCTCAAGTTAGTCAGATCGTTTGTTTCTCAGATCCCGTGTTCGTATGAAAAAGAAGATGGTACCCTGTATGATCTCAGAGAAGTGCAAGCAAAGTTCTAGACTCTCGTCCACAGCAATTTTAATGATGATATCAGTGCCGGCAAGATGAGTCATTTTGCCGCAATGATAGTGAAGTTTGACAAGGTTGTGGGCGAAGTTCATGAATTTCTTCAGATGGTTGCAAACAATGAAGAAATGTTAGAGAATCAAAATATCATTCTAGAGAGTATCAATGTTCTTGGCAAAGATGCGGTCACTCACTTTTTAGAAGATATTGTTTCCCAGAATATCAATGGATGACATCACCAAAAAGAAGGAATGTTGATGTGGATGCATTTCAAAAGAAAGTAGTTTTAAATCATATGTTTTTTTGTTTTAAAGCATTTGCTTTCATCCTAAGCTCATCCATTCTATATTTAGAAGAGAAATCACTTTTTAATAGTTGGAGTTTTCTTTACTTTAAAGAAAATTTCTTTAAAGCATTTGTTAGTTGTATCTTTGTCTTAGAATAGAAATAAAGCTTGCGAGTTGGCAAGGTAGGGTTAATCATGGAGATGTTAGGGTTCCCTACTCATTTGATTTTAGTATAAATAAGGGCAGCCTTGCCCATTGTAAGAGATCGACTTTTGTGATAACAAATTTGTTGTACCTATTCTAGCCTGCAAACCTTGTTATTCCAAGTGTTTGTTCACTCTATGTTCATTGTAAGGAAACGATGTTGAAGATAACATATTTTGTTGTGCCTATTCTATCCCGCATAATTGTTATTGAAAGTTCCTGTTCTCTCTATGTAACCTATTCTCCGGTGTTTGATCGTTTTTGTATGCCTGCCTTTTGCTGCAGTATTGTTGTCCTGGAGTTGCATCAACTTTGTGATATTGAATAGAAGTCTCATGCCTATTTTGCTTTGATATTCTATCTCAAATCATCAAGTTTCATCGTCAGATGTGTGGCTTTTGTAACTTTTATTTCAGCTTTCTTCATTAAAGTACTATAAGTCTTGTGATGTAAATCTGGGAGAAAATTGCTTAAGTTTTTTGTGTTAAAACAATCATTCCTTGTCCACTTTTAATTTCCTTTGCTCTGAATTTACTTAAGAGATTAAAAGCGTCATTAGTTTATGCCTAGTTGTAGTAGAAGTTTTTTAAAAAAGGAAAAAACCTCTTCTGCAACATTTAGAGTTTTATAATCTTGTGCTCGCAGTTGAGAATCAAAAAGAAGATAGGCGAAATTGGTTTTAATTTATCTTTTCAGCGAACATCAACAAAAAGGGAACTCTCCCTTCCAATAGGAGAGCAGTTTATCTGTGCATAGCTATCAATTTCCAACTCACATTCCAGAGGTGCGAATTGAAACACCAATAGTATCTTGGCTTCCTTCATAGAATCATCTCCTTCATACAAAATTTTCAGCTTCTCCCATACCTCATTTGTAGTTTCAAGGTCCACAACTTTTGTCAACACTGAGTCACTTAAGGAACTTAGCAGAGCGTCCTTTGCTTTTGCATCCACTTCATATTCTTTGATTTAATCTTTAGTCATCAAACCATTTGGAGGCTTGGTATATTTTGCTTCTACAACTTTCCATATTATATTATAGCTTTCCATATTTTATAACCAAGACAAAGAAGATGGCTTTTCATTCGTACCTTCCAAAGAGCATAATTTGTCTCATCAAAATGTGGAGCTTCCTTCTTATAAGATATCCTGGATGTTCCTCAAGCTGTTAGGCTTTCTTCAGAGGAACCTACTCTGATACCAATTGTTGAACTGCACCGAACAATTGAGAGGGGGGTGAATCAGTTGTCCTAAAACTTTTAACAAAATATAATCATCAACTTATCAATTACTTATATTCAGATATAACCATGAAAGCATCAGATGAGAAGCCCAACACATGAGACCCTAGATTTTTACATGGAAAACCCTAGAAGGGAAAAACCACGGTGGGTGTTATCCCATAGAAATATATAAGTTATATCAATACCGAAAAATAGAGTCTCACTGCCTACAGGGCTCACTACCTATGAATGGCTCATTGTCGAAGGGTGGCTCACTACCAAAAGGTTGAACTGAGATAACAACATCTACTTCATGCCCAAGTTCAGTTCCATTGAAGAACAAACACCTCTGCTCTACTCTGCTACCTTTGTTCACTTTATCTTCAAATATTCACACTTCAACCTTTTCATGACTCAAATACAAGTATTTATACACTACATCAACCTTGGGATGATCATGAAGGTCAGCATTACAATCATCAACCGTTGGAACAATCTCCAAGGTCGGCATGACAAACATATATAAAATAGGTCTGAACCTAATACAAATTTGGCTAAGAAAAAGATGTAAGAATGTATCCAGATCATGCGATGCCTTAGTTGGGACTCAAACACAATATTCCACGCTACAACACGCTATCACAATCTTTGATGCATCTTCGTAGATGATGAATTCAACCAGGTCGGCCAAGACTGATGTTAACACAAGTATTCTTAAGAACATGCTTCATGTACAATCTGAATTACACCTTGCAGACCAACCTGAATGTAGGAGCATGATTAGGAGACATCCACAAGCACATTATAATCACCATGAACAACCACACGATCTCTAACCACTCTATCAATGAGATTCTTAAAATCGGAGCACAAGAACAACACTGTCAACCACTGTCATAAGTAAAATATAGCTTGTGGACTACCAAATCATGAACCATTTGTAGTTGAAGGAACTTAACATCACCACAGACTTACTTCCAGAACTGCAAAGCAAAATACTTCAATGCGGAGGAATGCGGAGCAAAACACTTTCTCCCTGTCACCACCAAACGCACAAAAAAAAGTCATTTTCACTCTGGTGAACATAACTCACTCAATTCTTCATACACTCAAAATATAACATCTTCAGATAGGCTTCTAAATAACATCCAATCCATAGGTAAAGATATTTGTTCTACAGGAAATTCGAAGCATTCTTTTGGATTGTTCTTCTGCATGTAATGCACTGTTTCTACTGCAACACATTATTATCACCGGAGGGGCTAATTATCTCAATATCCTCAACAAAGTAAGAGCACAATTGACACCAAGGACAACACAGATATGTTGACATCAATGACAACACCGATTAGGCACATACTTGCAATAATATTGAAGATCAACTTTTACTTCAATAAGACGCTTCTTTCAATCATGAAACACAACCTGAATTCAAATGAATACACAGTCATAAAAGTAAGTTGACATGGGTCTTTCATATAAAGTAGAGGCACACATTATATTGTAAGTGGCTCAATGTATAGAAGCTCAGCCTATACATGGTGTTGAAAGACAAACCATGGAGTGAGCATCATAAATAAGAGCACCAGTATGGTGGTTCAGTTTAGAATCAAAACACAAGCCTCAATCATTTCAAACTTTACTGCATGATCAATGAAAAGTTCTAAGGCATGAGAATTAGTGTTATCTTCATCAAGAAGATATGGACAGCACAACATCCTCTGAAGACCTAGGCGTCAACCATATAAAGAAGGGCGCATCGACTCCACTAGTAAATCGATCAATACATGGTAAAGGTTCAAAAGAAATGAGGAATGGTTCTATTTCAAACGTCCGGCCTTATTATAAGGCATGGCCTCTATTATCATCAAATACTACATGATAATGAAGACACCTTCCAACATAATAAAATTCAAGTGCGCTATCCCACATTATGATGCTAAAGTTAAAGAGCGAAATGAAAACACAACAATGAAAAGGTAGCGCATACAAGTTAATGCAAGGTACAGGCTCTTTAGGAAAGCCATATAGAGTATCAGCCTATAGAAGCTTCAACCTAGCCTTATTAAGAAGGTGCAAGGAAAAACAACAGAAGATTATGGTGCATGATATGGCCTAGCATTTGTATGGTGTGGTCATCACTGTTAAGCATTACCATTTATTTCAAAGCCACTCCATTACAAATGGAACATGAAGCAATTTGCAAGTGAAAGCTTAGAGACCAGTATTAAAAGAATATGGTGCAGCCATTTGAGGTTCAAGACAGCCTCTCCAAAAGACACAGCTATCATGATGATGGCCTCTATTTAAAGAAGCTGCCAATACACAGTGGCACAACCATGAAAGGAGGCTCATTGACCTAAGCTGGTTGCCTCATAAAGGTAAGCATAGTTTTCAAATCTCATCACATCTACTATTTGTAAGGCACAAAGGTATTATTATAGCACCAACACAATACAACTCCAAAGAGCCACCTCAAGGTTTCAAACTCATTATAGTCACAGTGTATGAAGATCAAAGCACATCCATTTAAAAGAATGTTGATGGTTTCTAAGGATGGCACAGGGACCATAAAAGAGAAAGTGCATCATTATTAAGATGGTGGCACTATCAATGAGCCAAAACAATGATAATAAAAGATCGAGACACAACCATATAATGGCAATGCATAGCATAAGGCATCATGTAGAAACATTTCAAAGCTATGGCACCACCATTTAAATAGTTTGCAACCTCAAAATTAAAAGCACAACATATTCTGTAAGTGGTGCGACTCATTTCAGCAAGGAACAACCTCTTATTAAGGCTCAGTCTATGATAGTCACAGTAGAAGGAAGCCAAACATCAAAAATATAAAACAAAGTCATGGCCATATCAAAGCACTGCCCCTTTGTAAATCTATGTAGGTTTTAGGGTTTCTACTTAGAAACACACGCAGATTTGAAGACTCTCAGCAACCATCCGATGTAGAAAGAAGATCCAAAGGCTCGTGCAAATCATAGAGAAATTAAGCAGAGCTTGCCACGTGGCTTAACAACGAGCATTTGAAAAAAGACCCAAGGAGGTCATAGAGCCTGCCAAGTGGCGCAACCGCACTAATTTTCAAGGCAAGAAGGAAATTTTCCTCTTGAATGAGTGCTACTATGACGTGTGGAAGTTGCAGAAGGGAGAAAAATCTTTTGTTTCATTTTCATAAACTCACCTAAAAATGGATTAAGTCACGTGAAGTCTTAACCTAAGTTGTTAAAATAATGTTGATTCTCTTATATAAATAGTGGGTCCCTCCAGCAAATAAAGTAAGAGCTTTATTAACTATAAAGACTCTTATATGACTACTCATGGTGAAAAGAAATATGCTGCCCTAAGATAAATAAACCATTGCTTTATTTTGTTTCCATGACAAGCCAAGGGAAGAAAATGAGCAGGAGTTTTTCACACCCGTGGAAGCAATAGAAGCTATAGCTCATGGGATTTTGAATAGAAAGACCCAGTTAACTGCAAGAATCAGTTATCAAAGTCGAAATCAGAGCCAGGATTTGTGGAATTTCTGTTAGAGATTTTTGGGTAGTTTCAGAGGAT